>JAVGWX010000004.1:67007821-68207821 GCA_036924085.1 Ariolimax columbianus
TGTGAGTGAGTTTGCAGCTAGGGTGAAGGCCGCCAATCTAGTGAAGTTTACCCGCGTGAACTAGACCGTGAAATACGACACAGGATTAACCGTAGTGCAGCCGATTTCAAAGACCTCGGCGACCACTCAGGATTGGTTATTCAATCTAGAATTGGTGCAAGACGTCAAAGAGTCCATTCCAAGACGTCAAAGAGTCCATTCAAAGACGTCAAATAGTCCATTACAAGACGTCAAATAGTCCATTACAAGACGTCAAATAGTCCATTCCAAGACGTCAAATAGTCTATTCCAAGACGTCATATAGTCCATTCCAAGACGTCAAATAGTCCATTACAAGACGTCAAATAGTCCATTACAAGACGTCAAATAGTCCATTCCACGACGTCAAATAGTCCATTCCAAGACGTCAAACAGTCCATTCCAAGACGTCAAATAGTCTATTCCAAGACGTTAAATAGTCCATTCCAAGACGTCAAATAGTCCATTACAAGACGTCAAATAGTCCATTACAAGACGTCAAATAGTCCATTCCACGACGTCAAATAGTCCATTCAAAGACGTCAAATAGTTCATTACAAGACGTCAAATAGTCCATTACAAGACGTCAAATAGTCCATTCCACGACGTCAAATAGTCCATTCCAAGACGTAAAATAGACCATTCCAAGACGTCAAATAGTCCATTCCAAGACGTCAAATAGTTCATTCCAAGACGTCAAATAGTCCATTCCAAGACGTCAAATAGTCCATTCCAAGACGTCAAATAGTCCGTTCCACGCAAATCAGTCGAAAGTCGTAATGAATGAAACAGACGTCGAAATTGAAAAATGGCTCATTTAACCGATTTCAGCGGGCGCCTGAGAGCCTCTACGTGCCTGGGAGCCTTTTTACTGCTGGAAATGTCGACTACGGAGCACGAACTGCATAGTGGGCCGCTACAACTCCGAAAATCTTCCCCTGGCTTCAAGAGGCTCCCATTTACAGCTGGATCAACTGGGAGGTGGTGATATACCATGAAATAGCCCACGACATGCCCGGTCTGCACACGACCTGGTTTGAGCCTGGTATGTTTGGACTGAAACCAAGCTGACAACCCCTAGTGGGACGATACCATTAAGAGACGTGAGACTGGTAGCGTTTCTGGATATTCTGTTGTAGCCGTCATTTGATATGGATTTTGATAACTGATCTGAGCTATTTTACCATTTTGTTAATGTCTGTATGCATATGGGTTGGTTTCACTTTGTTTGCTCTCAATCTTCCGCTACCAAACCCTGAAAAGGGATTAAGGTGCAGAACGTAATCCAGATGACAGAATGCGTTGTGTCGTAGTTTACAGCTTGACTCCGACATTTGCACCTTTCGACCCAACACATCCGACTTCAGCAAGCATTATTTAGTACTGGGTTGGCATTTCGTCTTCTTTTCTTTCTCCTTAGCCAGACTGCCCTGTTGCAGGATGTTTACCATGATCACCGCGTGGAGGTGTATAAGGGTCTTGGCAGCTCTGGTTCGCTGGCCCTAACGCTAGCAGTCAGCTATGGGTCGCTGATCGCTGGAGCCCATGCGCTGCTCAGCATCGTATTCAAATAATATACATATTTATTCAACATTTTGTGTTACTGTGTGAGTCATAGTATCCAGGTAGTAAAAGTAAAGTAAAGTAACCTATAGCATTACTGTCGTAGGGGTGTGAGGTGTTAGCGACATCACATTTCGAAAGCTCGGCTATATGAGGGCGGTAGCCATCTCCTCTCCCTCGCCACTGTTACTTCCCGAACTAAACCGGTACCCATTTAAGTCTGGGTAGACCCGTGAGGCATTGGGTTCTGAAAAAAAAATTTCCACCTCAACTGGGGAATGAACCCAGGCCCACTCAGATGCAAAGCCAGAGCGGTAACTACTGCGCTACGCGGCTCCCATCCAAGTAGATGGGGGCTCAAAAGCCCAAGAAGGCGGCTTATCTCGGACAAGGGCAGCTCTGACTTCAAACCGCTTTGTGCAATGCAGATAAAGTATTGAGTTACCAAAGGTTACCTGCGGAAAGCAAGGATTCACCACCGCCGCAATGAATATTCATAGTTTCGGGCATGGAAAGACATAACATAAAATTAATTACAAATGGCGTTAATGGAGGTTCTAAGCGAGCTGATGAACAACACTTGAGATGAGTGAATAATGAAGGTTCATGATCGCCAGCGCCATTTGACAGGGCATTTGATGATGATGATGATGATGATGATGATGATGAGGATGATGATGATGATGATGATGAACTGATCTGACAATGTCACTTCATCTCGCCTTTGTCGCATCTGTTTTGTGACACGCTTGTCACAATTGCTTGTGTGTTTTCCAGATAAGCACATTTTTCCTTCTCCATTGTGTTTCCATATCCTCGTTTTGGTTTCTCTACTATGATGATCTATTATTCTTGTTTTTCATAGTCCTCAATTAAGGCGTTTCGGTCGTAACGTAGGTTTCGTTTGTTTTTTAGTCTAAGCACTGTATCTGACCACACATATTTATGTGTTTTTTACACTTTATTTCAATTCACAGTGCCACCGCAGCCTCGTTTATTATAATCATTTAATGAAACACGCCTATTACAATGATAACATATGAGAAGGAAGGGTCAGTTATGATATAGATAAATAACAAATAAGAAATAGACATAACATTTGAGATATATTGATAAAACATGAAAATGAGAGAAACAACATGAGAAAGAGAGATAATTAGCACATAAGAAAGAGAGATCAGATATGAGAAATAAAGATAACAAATGAGAAAGAGAGATAACACATGAGAAAGAGAGATAACATGAGACAGATAGATAACATGAGACAGAGAGATAACATGAGAAAGAGAGATAACATGAGAAATAGAAGATAACATGAGACCAAGAGATACATTAGAAAGAGAGGTAACATTAGAAAGAGAAGATAACTTATGACAAAGAGAGATAACATGAAAAAAGAAGATAACACATTAGAAAGAGAGATAATCCATGAGAAAAAGAAATAACAAATGAGACAGAGAGATAGCACATGAGACAGAGAGATAAGATGAGACACAGAGATAACATGAGACAGAGATAACATGAGAAAGAGAGACAACAAATGAGACACAGAGATAACACTTGCGAAAGAGAGACAACCCATGAGAAAGAGAAGATAACACATTAGAAAGAGAAGATAACACATTAGAAAGAGAAGATAACACGAGAAAGAGAGAACACATTAGAAAGAGAAGATAACACATGAGAAAGAGAGATAACACATTAGGAAGAGATATAACCCATGAGAAAGAGAGATAACACATTAGAAAGAGAAGATAACACATGAGAAAGAGAGATAACACAAGAGAAAGAGAGATACATTAGAAAGAGAAGATAACACATGAGAAAGAGAGATAACACAAGAGAAAGAGAGATAACACATTAAAAAGAGAAGATAACACATTAGAAAGAGAGATAACACATGAGAAAGAGAGATAACAAATGTCCACGAAGATGGTTGAAGTGTAATGGATTACTGTCGCCGTACAAAGGGAACCTGAAAAACAATTGCCAACTCGGCGTAAGTAATCGTCTACCAAGATGGGTAATTTGTAACCATCGTCCTTTGCCTTTATCATTTCAGTACACCCAAGAGATCACCACTACATCTGTCCTACTTGAAGGAAGTCTGTGTCAAGTATGACTGTATAGACCAGCGTCGGGCCTTATTTTATTTTGGCATTCATTTATATGAACATTCATTTATGCTTTCACAAATAAATGTATGTCACCTTTCACCTCACAAAGTGTAACTCCCACCATCTCACGTTTCATCTCATGGGAATTTTCACCTCACTTCATTTCACATCACACAACATTTTGTTTTAAAATTGTGCAATAAAGATTTTTTCAAAACAATAAAAAAAAAAAAAGGATCTCACCCTGGGGGCGACTCTTTCCTTCGCTCTCCTCTCACCTCACTCTGTTTCATTTGACTCTGTCCTACAGTCACACTCTTGCACAACTTTCACACGCGCCCTCATAGTAAGGCCCTTCCATTGCACTTTGGTTTGGCTAGTTTCTGAAGGCGCACAAACCTAGCATAGGTACATACAGACGCACACATTCATCCAAGCACTGGTTTATGCGTCCTGATATCGCCCAATGGACTACAGTCTGGTGTGGAAAATGGCGCGCCTCCGCCAGTAGAAACTAGTGAGGCAAACATCTAAGCAACAAAAAACCAAAAAAAAGTATGACTGTATGCAGGTATGTGTGTGGAAGTAGTTATTTTTACAAGCATGTACGTTTTTTTTATACGTATGTGAATAAATGAATATGTGTGTGGATAAAGAAACATATGTAACTGTGTATAAATGAATATGCGCGTGTGTGTGTGTGTGTGTGTGTGTATAAACAAATAGGTATGCGTGAATATGGATGGGTACACATGTGCCTTTGCAAATATCTCAAAGAAACAAAAATGTACATTACTAACTTTTTGAAAATTTAAATCATTGTAAATTGATGTCACCACTCACTTCACAAAATGTAACTACCACCAACTCATGTTTCATCTCATGGGAAATTATCATTTCATTTCACTTCACATCATGTACAAATTTTATTTGAAATTTGTTGTTCAAATTTGAAAATGTTAATAATTTATAGTGTGCAATAAAGAATTTTTCAACAACAACAACAACAAAAATTAAGTAGCAGTGTCTTACACCATGAGGTTGCCAGTTGAATGTACAACCCTACGCAGTTGCATTTCACTGTAGGTGTTTTAGGGTGCAGGGGATCCGTTTTCTTCCCTGCCCCAGTAGAGAGCATTGGGATACACACGGGAGGCAATAAGAATAATAGTGATCAAAGGGGCGCAACGCGAGAACAATAAGTTGTCATCAAAATTGTGTAATGTTCTGCTGAGAACCTTCATAAGAAAGAGATACAAAGATAACAGAACGTTCCAACAAGTAATTACATTGCATGTAGCGAAAGCAATGAGAATGGCAATACAGTGGGAACACATGGATAACGAACTGCCATAAAGATCAAATTAGGGTTTCAATGTTGAAAGTGATATTAGTGCTATTGATAACATGTGTAAATTAAGCGTATCAAGAACACGAAACTGGCAATTTGTTTGTAGTGACATAAATAAAAATATAAAAGCCGGCAAAAAGAAGACATTGCTGTTGGGGATGGCGTGTTAGACAGACTCAACTGAACTGAACCTCACAGATTCAATGTCAGTTCTTCAAGCATTAGAAGTTGCTGGTTATTGTAAACATAGCTTATCCAAATATCTCTAGACACTGACCATATTATCACTTTCCATATTGTCAAAATAGTTCTGCAGCGGGTGCCTAGACACTCCAACACGCCAGCTAATGACAAAACAGACAGACTAGCAAAGACAGGATCAAGACAAGAATAGCCACACACAGCAACAACTTTACAAAACAGCCAAACAGCTTAAAGAACAGCAAACAAAGAAACTTGGTTGAACAGATAGGCATTGGGAAACACGGGGAAAGAGGTCTACAGACATATGGCAAGCCCCAGATAGGCCATGGGAAACACGGGGAAAGAGGTCTACAGACATATGGCAAGCCCCAGATAGGCCATGAGAAACACGGGGAAAGAGGTCTACAGACATATGGCAAGCCCCAGATAGGCCATGAGAAACACGGGGAAAGAGGTCTACAGACATATGGCAAGCCCCAGATAGGCCATGAGAAACACGGGGAAAGAGGACTACAGACATATGGCAAGCCCCAGATAGGCCATGAGAAACACGGGGAAAGAGGTCTACAGACATATGGCAAGCCCCAGATAGGCCATGAGAAACACGGGGAAAGAGGACTACAGACATATGGCAAGCCCCAGATAGGCCATGGGAAACACGGGGAAAGAGGTCTACAGACATATGGCAAGCCCCAGTCCAAATGATAGTGTAAATCAACTCACAAGGAGGGATCATAGCACCATTTTCCGACTGAGAACCCAGTACATTCCACTTAACAAGCACCTTAACAGAATTCAACCACAAGTTGTGTACACACCCATATGAAACCGTTGATCGTCATCTCTTTGAGTGCTCAGAGCTCAACGATTTTAGGAAAATGTGTCTTCGTCCGCTGCCAAATACATTGAACACTTTGTATGGCCCTCGACAACAACTGATAAACACGTGCAGATACTATTACATCCATTGGCTGGAAGGGCAAGAGCCCGGATGTTGCTATCGATCCGTAACAAAAACAACTAAACATCAGTTTATTCAGTTTTTCTGTCCATAGCAGTAATCCAGGTATTCATTTTCAGCTGAGTTCACTGGAAGCGTTGATAATGGGGATCAAAACATGATCCTCACAATAGCAATAACAATGATAAAATATATACAAAAATCGGAACAACAATTTGCTTAACCGATTACGTCAAATAATGTTGCAAAATACATTCATTGTTGAAAGGAATATTAGTTATAAAGGTGACATTTGTGAATACATCATACGAAAGTATTTATTAGCAAAATGCTCAAACGTGAAATTACCTTTGTCTACATTGATAACAATAACAAGTTATGAAACGTCGAAATACGAAGCCAGCAAATTACAACATAATACGCATAAAGATTCACGAAGTACCAGAATTGTTCAAAATGATAACAAGTTGTAACAAATCTGAACAGTATGATAGCAATGGATAACAAAGATGGCGCAAAACTTCCTCTAGCGGAATTGTTTCCAGGCAATTGAAACGATAATTATAACATAAAGATTCATAGTGATAAATTAGGATTGCTTGCTTGCTAACCAAAGAAGCCATATTCGTATCATACAGATTCCTAATAAGTTAGGAGTGCTACCTTGCTAAACAATGGAGCCATATTTATATCAAATAGATTGCTAATGATAAGGTAGGATTGCTTCCTTGCTAACTAATGGAGCCATATCGATATCATATAGATTCCTAATAAGTTAGAAGGGAATGTCTACAGGTGACTGTAGCGATAATAATAACATATAGATTCAAAATGATGTTATAACTGATTGCTTGCAGGCCAATATAGCCATAATGATAACATACATTTATAATGATAAGTTAGAAGGGAATGTCTGCAGGCAACTGTAGCGATAATGATAAAATATGGGTCCATAATTTTAAAGTGGAAGTACTTGCATGCTTACCAATGTAGCCATAATGACAAGATTTAGATGTATAATGATAAGTTATGAGTTGGTGGTTAACTGAGATGAACAAAAACTCACAATGACAACTTTGATTGACAAACACAACTCGTTAAACAATATTTTTACTAAACAACTGTAGGAGAGGGAGAGTCACCTTTCTACCAAAAAAAATTGAAAGAACAACTTGATAAATAACGACACGGGGATAATATTGTGGTACTAAGTGAAGAAGTTGACAGTGACCCGGCTCACTATCCAAATATCTATACGTTCGAATCTAGCAACGTAGTGCCCCTATGGCAAGTGAACCCATTCTTTTTTAATGTCTGATGAAGTCATGTGCACTGGACCGTAAGGAGCAACCTAATACACTACAACGCACTGTGTCTTACGAAGCAAGGCAAAGTTGTTTTTTTTTAAAGAGAGAGAAGGGGGAAAAAACAGCATTAAAGTTATAAGTTAATTAAGGTAAATGAAAACTCTAACGTGCTGAAACTCTAGAAATCTAAACATGTGAAAATCAAATAAATGTTTTTTTTTAATTGCTGCTAAACATAACATGGCAACCGAAAAAAACCATTTCGTTATGTTAAAATTAAGCACTTGATGAGAAAAACAACAGGCGTGTGTTGGCGCGGTTCAGCCATGGTCTTAAATCAAGGATTTGGTCAAAAAGAAACGGCACAAAAGAAACAGGAAGAGATTTTACCGAAACAAATATTTAGAATATTTGAAGTAGAATAAGCAACATAGGGACAAGAGCATTGATAAGTGAATGAGGAAGCAAAATACAATTTGCGATTGTTTGCTATGGCAGTTTGGATTGTTGCCGTACTGTATAGTAGGAGTGGCACATGATGAAGAAAGAATATAGTCAATTCTACTTTCATTTCATATCGAAAAAGACACATGCGCAGTGTTGTGCATGAGTCTAGCTCTAGCAACTACATTACTTATAGTACATTTCTACTTAAACCGCCACTTGCACACTGTGCGCTAATGTTCTTATACTGTCTTCCTGTGAGGGCTGCAGTGGGTGGGTTACGTTTCGTATTGGGCGAAAAGAAAACAAAGAAAAGGTAGAGTACACGTTATTCCAACAGAGGACACTGCTGTCGACAATGAAGTGTTAAAAACTACACTGTACAAAACATCAACATTTTTGCGTAACCAGTTTCCTTCCTCGATCCTTCTATTTTTGTAACAATAATTCAGATGCACGTCTACATCTAGATTGACTGGAGCGTGATAAAAACTGGGATCGAATTTGATACCTGTGTTTTGATAATGCATCTCTCTACCAATATACTGCTCAGAAACTACAACATAAATGTACACATTGCAGCAACGTGCTTGTTCACAAAAACATTTGAGACAACAACAACAAACAAATGGCTTACCTTGCATGTCCAAATTCTGAAGATCGTTTAACCTAATGGTCGATCAAGAGTTGGCCTACGTTTCCAGTATAAAATCCGAGATCCGAACATTTTACACGTCAGAACTTTTACACATAACTGGGCTAACTCTGGAGTTAAAATCCCGTACCTTTATGTATGAAATCCAGGACAAACTGAACTGATCGGTCTTAAAACTAACCAAGCAATACAGTCCGTATCACACAACGTTACCACTGGTAGCTTCAATATCCTCTTCGCTTCTTGAAGGTCTGCCGTGACTGGCGGGTTGAAGTTTTTCAAACTGAATGTTCACTCAGTTTTTTTTTTCTTTTCTTTCTTCTGTGCTGTCTATCTACTTTCAGTTCTGTCTATTTTGTGACGACGCTCTCAATCTCGCTGTGGGGGACCTATTTAATATGCCGCCTTGTTGTGCGATGGGTCTTTTTAAGATTCCGATGTGTCTCGTCTTAAGTTGTATTCCTGTAGGGTTTTTCAAGTCTGGATTACTCAAAATGGGGGCACAAAGTTGCAGCCAATGCTTGTTTGTGGAGCAAGAAATGTGTATCCGGGAGGACTGAGAGGAAAGGGGTTGAGTATGCACATGGAGAAATAAACACATTGGTGCAAGGAAAGAAAATGTGATACTGATAAATAAACATAGCTTTAGACATGTAAATAAGCAGTCAGACAGACACATACGCACACACACAGATTCAGGGACAGACACGAGGCACACTGAATTAAGAAGGAAAATGGTTCAAAGAGCAAACTTGCACCTGGGGACTCCCAGGTGTCCTGAGTCCGTTTCATTCTGTTAGTGCTGACGACAGAGCACGAACTCCGTAGCTCCCACAGCGGTTCTGAAATTGTCCACTGACTTCGTCAGGCACAAATTTACAGCTGGATGGACTGGAAGAAGAGATCGCAAGATGACAAAATACATGTCATTCTTGATCTGTTAAATTGAATACAAAGTGATTCTAGCCTGGCAACACTGAAAGATAAGAAATACCGAAAGAGAGAGACAGCGAGGCAGACTGAGGGACAGGGAAACTGAGAGAGACAGAGAGGCAGACTGAAGGACATGGAAACTGAGAGATAGAGAGACAACGAGGCAGACTGAGGGACAGGGAAACTGAGAGAGAGAGAGACAACACGGTAGACTGAGGGACAGGGAAACTGAGAGAGAGAGAGAGACAACGAGGTAGACTGAGGAACAAGGAAACTGAGAGAGAGAGAGAGAGAGACAACGCGGCAGAATGAGAGACAGGGAAACTGAGAGAGAGAGAGACAACGCGACAGACTGAGGGACAGGGAAACTGAGAGAGAGACAACGCGACAGACTGAGGGACAGGGACGATGAGAGAGAGAGAGAGCCAGCGAGGAAGACTGGGGGGGGGGCAGGGAAACTGAGAGAGAGAGAGAGACAGACAACGAGGCAGATTGAGATACAGGGAAACTGAGAGAGAGAGAGACAACGAGGCAGACTGAGGGACCGAGAAATTGAGAGAGAGAGAGACAACGAGGCAGACTGAGGGACAGGGAAATTGAGAGAGAGAGAGAGACAGACAACGAGGCAGATTGAGATACAGGGAAACTGAGAGAGAGAGAGACAACGAGGCAGACTGAGGGACCGAGAAATTGAGAGAGAGAGAGACAACGAGGCAGACTGAGGGACAGGGAAATTGAGAGAGAGACAACGAGGCAGAATGAGGGACAGGAAAACTGAGAGAGAGAGAGAGAGAGAGAGAGATAACGAAGCAGACCGAGGAACAAGAAAACGGAGAGGGAGAGAGAGATACAACCAAACAGACTGAGGAACAAGAAAACCGAGAGGTAGACGCACAGAGGAACAAGAAAAACCGAAAGGGAGATAGAGAGAGACAATCAAACAGACTGAGGAACAAGAAAACCGAGAGAGAGGGAGAGAGAGAGAGAGAGAGAGAGAGAATCAAACATACTAAGGAACAAGAAAACTGAGAGGTAGACGCACTGAGGAACAATAAAACCGAGAGGTAGACGCACAGAGGAACAAGAAAACCGAAAGGGAGATAGAGAGAGACAATCAAACAGACTGAGGAACAAGAAAACCGAGGGGGGGGGGGGGAGAGAGAGAGAGAGAATCAAACATACTGAGGAACAAGAAAACTGAGAGGTAGACGCACTGAGGAACAAGAAAACCGAGAGGTAGGTAGGTAGGTAGTTAGATAGATAGATAGATAAATAGATAGATAGATAGATAGATAGATAGATAGATAGATAGATAGATAGATAGATAGATAGATAGATAGATAGATAGATAGATAGATAGATAGATAGATAGATAGATAGATAGATAGATAGATAGATAGATAGATAGATAGATAGATAGATAGATAGATAGATAGATAGATAGATAGATAGATAGATAGATAGATAGATAGATAGATAGATAGATAGATAGATAGATCGTTTCATGGATGGAAAGAAGGTTGTCGGGATAATTGGTATTTAAAGGATAAATGCATGTATGAATGACTGCATTGATGAGTGGATACGTAAATGAATTAACGAATGGATGGTTTGATAAATGGACGTGTGGACGGGAGAATGGATGTCTAACTGGATGGGTGATTAGATAGATGAGTCGATAGATGGCGGAATCAATGATTTGGAGAGTTGATAGATAATTAAATGTGTAAGTGGACAAATGGTCGAAGAATGAGTAGCCTGGAAAAATGGATGGGGGAATAGACGGATGAGTTGATGAATGAATTGATGGATGGTTTTGAATGGATAGTGGATGGGGAAGTGATTCGATTGATGGATGATTGGTTGCGGACGGATACATGAATTGTTATATAAATATATATTCACCGATAAATTAACGGCTCGTTGGATCTGTTTTGGATTGATTGATCAAATGGATCCTAGGTGCATGGACGACTGATTGATACATTGATGGACGGCTGATGGATACATTGATGAACGGCTGATGGGTGCATGCAGGACTGGTGGGTTGTTTGAATCAATGGATACATTAATATGTCAGTTTAGAGTTCGATAGATGGATAGCTGGCTATATTGAGGGAGAGAGGAGTGAATGGATGGGTGGTTGTATACAAAGACGGATAATAGAAAGAAATTAAAGAATCAACTGATCCATTGGAATGATATAGAGGAAGGTGTATAAATGTATGGATGGATTTGTGGATAGGTGAATGAATGGATGGGTGGTTGTATACAAAGACGGATAATAGAAAGAAATTAAAGAATCAACTGATCCATTGGAATGATATAGAGGAAGGTGTATAAATGTATGGATGGATTTGTGGATAGGTGAATGAATGGATGGGTGGTTGTATACAAAGACGGATAATAGAAAGAAATTAAAGAATCAACTGATCCATTGGAATGATATAGAGGAAGGTGTATAAATGTATGGATGGATTTGTGGATAGGTGAATGAATGGATGAATATATTCATGGAAGGACAAATGAATGGGTGAATGAGTAAGATGATGTATGGATAAATGGATATATTTATAGATGGGTGTTGTTGTTGTTTGCGAATGCCCACAATGAGTAGGCTATTCTTTTGTGCCCGCTGAAAAGGACGTTTAGTGGCGGATTGCAGTAGCTTTCCTCACATCCCGAACGTGCTAATGAAGATGGACTGGGGTCCTCAAGGCGGTTGTGCTATGCTTAGCTTCATCTGCATGTCACTCACTACTACGGGGATCGCGTCGAACCTCACCTCGTTAACTATGATGCCATGAAAACAGCCTGTTCCAGGGAGGGCTACTAGGAAGTCGAGGTCAGGGTCTTGGCCAGTACCTTTTGCCTGACCCTGACTAACATGTCTGATCAGTATATTTTGTCTGAACCTGACTAACATGTCTGATCAGTATATTTTGCCTGAACCTGACTAACATGTCTGATCAGTATATTTTGCCTGAACCTGACTAACATGTCTGATCAGTATATTTTGCCTGAACCTGACTAACATGTCTGATCAGTATATTTTGCCTGAACCTGACTAACATGTCTGATCAGTATATTTTGCCTGAACCTGACTAACATGTCTGATCAGTATATTTTGCCTGAACCTGACTAACATGTCTGATCAGTATATTTTGCCTGACCAGACGTTAGTCTTCCTCCCGATAGAAAGGAGTAATTGATGACGTCAAGGGGGAACGGCGTAGGCTAGTGGTTACGTGACACGGCTCACAACCAGAAGGTGCTGGGTTCGATCCCTATCACAGCATAGGTCGTTACCCCGGGGAAGCAAACCCTTAGAATATGCTGGAGGAAGCATGAACTTACATAAAATGCATGCTGAAGTCAGATGCACTAGGCCGACAGGAGCAAAATAAAAACCACAGTGCAACGCACACTGCCAAAGGGATTAGAGAAATAAGGCTGCGTTGTGATAATGGGGAATGTGATTGTGATGGTGAATGGAGTGAATGATGTTGAAGAAGGGGAATGTGATGGTGGTGAATGGAGTGAATGATGTTGAAGAAGGGGAATGTGATGGTGGTGAATGGAGTGAATGATGTTGAAGAAGGGGAATGTGATTGTGATGGTGAATGGAGTGAATGATGTTGAAGAAGGGGAATGTGATTGTGATGGTGAATGGAGTGAATGATGTTGAAGAAGGGGAATGTGATTGTGATGGTGAATGGAGTGAATGATGTTGAAGAAAGGGAATGTGATTGTGATGGTGAATGGAGTGAATGATGTTGAAGAAGGGGAATGTGATTGTGATGGTGAATGGAGTGAATGATGTTGAAGAAGGGGAATGTGATGATGGTGAATGGAGTGAATGATGTTGAAGAAGGGGAATGTGATTGTGATGGTGAATGGAGTGAATGATGTTGAAGAAGGGGAATGTGATGGTGATGGTGATGTGGGTGGTCATGGTGAGGATGGGGAGTATTATGGCGACGATGATGATGATGATCATGGTGAGAATGTTGAATGTGATTGTGATGGTGGTGAGTTTCTAACTTATTAATGTGTTAGCTTTCAGGTTTGTTAACCAACAACAACAGTTTATAGATTCTCTTTGAAGAGTTATAATGACTCGATGGCTATCTATCAAATGATCTCCAAATAAAAGTTGCATTCAGTCACAAAGTCACGAATATTGCGTTTAGAGCGGATAGAATGTGCCAGTGGACTACTAAGACATCAAAACCGATTAAAGATCACACACTGATGAATGTTCATGTGGAACAGGGGGTCAGAATACTGAACACATTCTACAGGAATGCCCACGCTATTGAGAAATGACATACCAGACTCTCTACACGCTGAGACAAAAGCTGTGGGGGCAGCTGTTCCGACCTGATGAAAATTATAGACTTCATTATGGCGACTAACCCGCAGATATCTTAATTGTTAGTTATTAGTCAACCCCAAGCCTGTTAGGCGCCATCTATGCTGCTCTAAACAAACCACTTAACCATGTGTTCTCGAGTGGTCCATCGCGGCCTTTGTGTATGACAAGAATACCCCTCAGAGAGCATGTCGTAAGAGGTGACTAACTGTGTGACATGGCTTAACCTACAGATATAACATTACCAAAGATTATAAAAGCAAAGAAAGAAAAATCGAAAAAGAAATTTATAGAACTTACCTTGCACAAAACGCGACAATTATCGAGGTAATCCGGCATTTTATTTTCAGGTGTTGAAATCTAAGGATGAATCCATAATTGAAATATCGATTTCTTTATACTAATGTGTATGTATTTACAATAACAAATCTTAACAGGTAACAGGTGGCAACAATATAATAGAGAAAGAATTATTCCGTAGATATTGATTTAAAAAAGAGGTAGAAATCAAGGCTGTGTGATACAGCGTTTCTTATTTAACATCTACACATCTAACATCTGACGGAAGTCCAGTACTAAATATCAGTGGCAGGAGAGTTAGCATTATCAGATATGCTGATGGTACTGTATTGTTGGCTGAAAGTTAGCAAGAGTTGCAGGAACTGGTAGAAAGAATAAACAATAAAAACAGGGATTATGGTTTGGATATTAACTTCAGGAACTTTTGGGGACGACGTGGGCTAGTGGTTAAGTGACGCGGCTCACAACCAGAAGGTGCTGGGTTCGATCCCCAATGACAGCACTGGTCGTTACCCCGGGGAAGCAAACCCTTAGAAAAAGCAGGAGCAAGCAGACCCTTACATAAAATGCATGTTGAAGTCGGATGCACTTGGCCGACAGGCGCAAAAATAAAAACCACAGTGTAAAGCACACCGCCATGGGGAATGGAGAAATAAGGTGAACGCAGAAAAAACAATTTAAAAATTTTTTTTAATTAAAAAAACAAAACTTCAAGGAAACAAAAATATCAAGATGAACGGCAAAGAAGAGGGAGAGGAACACTTGGCGGATTTCGAGCAAGTCGGCACGTCAAGCAAAGACATCTTTAAACTGGCAGTAATAACTGGATACTATATTATTATGGGTATTTCTCTTCTCCCTTTCCATTGCACCGCACCTTCCACTATCGTTTCAAATGACCGAAATCATTGTTATGCGTCTTCGGCGTTGGTCGTGAAAGGACGGTGTGTTGTAGCTTACAGCGAGGCTCCGATATGTGCGCCTTTCGGCATTAAACGTTCACTTTCAGCTAGCTCTGTACTTTATAATGGCTTAAGTACGAGTGGATAACAGCTGTTGAGGCCTCAAACCTCCAGGAGTTGACATGGATCTACTGTCCTGCTCATGCCGGGGTTCAGGGCAATGAAAGAGCTGACATCATGGCGTCACAAGCTCCCATCATGGGCACATTAGTGATAGAAGTGACATTTTAAAATCAATCAATGACCGCCGGCTGGATGAGTACACCGTAATAGGTGAAGCGGCAATCCACAGACTGCAAAGTTTCGACGTTAAACGAGGTTCGAGCGGAGTGAGGCGCATGAGAGAAGGGGACAGGAGAGTGTGCAACCAACGAGCAACATACATAGCTACCCTCAGCATTCCTACCTTACGCCATTTTATGAGAGAGACTGAGCACCTATGGGTATGCCCGGAGTGCAGTGACGTCGATTCTAAGAAACAAAAACAGCTAGCTAGGTCTGCCTTCCAACTGCGATATTTTTTTACTTTTTTATTTTGTTTTATTTTTTTTTGCCTTTTCTTATTTCTCTATTCCCCAAGGCAGTGTACGTTGCACTGTTGTTTTTATGGTACGCCTGTCGGTCCAGTGCATCCGAATTCAGCATTCATTTTATGTAAGGGTCTGCTTCCTCCTGCATTTTCTAAGGGTTTCCTTCTCCGGGGTAACGGCCGGTGCTGTGATGGGGATCGAACTCAGCACCTTTGTATTGTGAGCAATTAATAGCCCACGCCGTCCCCTGCATACCGCATTAACGCAGCGTTTTTCCAGTGCCGGCGCTTGGAAGCGGAATCCGGCCTTGGTCAGCTTTGGTTCACTGACCCTGTTGCAAAAGGCCAGCTTTGAATCGTCAGCTTCTCTCAGCTCATTCACTGCGCTGCAACTACAGCTCCAAATAATTATTCTAGATCTATTTTTTTTTTATATATCTGGTAGACTATTCCCTTCCCTGTTGATTAACGCAGTGGTAGAGCATTCGCTTTTCACGGCAATGCTACGGGGTTCAACCACTGTCCCCAGAACGCTCAAACAACCCAGCTGTAAATGAGTAGCTACCGTACTCTTAGGGGAGTAAAACAGCGTGGACGGAAACTAACCACCCGGCCCTATAAACAAGATCTGCTCTCGCACAATGTTGTTTTCAACACTTCATCTCCAACATCAATGTTCTATATCGGTCTACTACCTCTACCTGATCGCTTGATGAGCAGTGTCCAAGTTTTCTAAGAAAGACGACATTGATGTACAGGTAAAAGATCAAATATGCGGGGGTGCTCAATTTTTGAAAGTGGACGGAGATGTTCAATGCAGAGAGTTCTCAATGGGCATGCCAACATTTCATCTTATTACTAAAACACATTTGTGTGGGAACATTGACTCCTCGATGCAAGCAATAAAGAGCTTTCACTAAATTGCTTCATTTTCTAAATGCATATTTTCCCACACAAAGAAAGATATAATCATTGGCGATTTAAAATAACGTTTGGGGAGGAAGACTGATGTCTGGTCAGGCAAAACGTACTGGCCAAGACCTTCACCTCGGCTACCTAGTAGCCCTACCTGGAAACGTGCTGTTTTCATGGCAGTCTGGCTAACGAGCTTAGGGATCGACGTGATCCCCGTAGTAGTGAGTGACACGCGGATAAAGCCAAGCACAGCACAACCGCCTTGAGGACCCCGGTCCACCTTCATCAGCACACTCGGGATGAAGAAAGCTACTGTTCTATTAAATTGTTGGTCCTAAAAAGTAAAGTATACTCAGCAGCATTTGCCACTGGGAGACGCTGCAGTAACTTCAGTGCTGAAGCCAGTGCCCTGAGACAAGCAGCTGAAACCATTATAGACCATAAGGAGCAGGCAGAAAAGCAAGTGGTAATTTTCACAGACGCCCTTGCAGTGTTAATGGTGCTCACGAAAATGAACTCTGGCAGACTCGCTCGAACGCCTGTCCCAATGCTTCAAAAAAAGCACAGTCCAGTGGATACCAGCCCACTGCAACATTCCAGGCAACGAGGAGGCGGACAGACTCACCAGAGAGGGAAGAATGCTGCAGCAGAGTGATACAGAAATCACATACAATGAGATAAAAGCATTCAATAGGGCAACGTACAGTGCAAAATGGATAAAAGACCACCCTGGCCACATAGAAAACAATGCCTACAATAAGCTCTCCAGGCGAGACCAGGTGATAATTATCTGGCTACGCACAGGTCACAACAGACAGAGATGCCATCTGTACAACAAGTTCAAGATTGGCACTACAGACCTATGTGTCTGCGCCCCCCCCCCCCCCCAACCGTATACCGACAAAAGAAGTAGCATTTGGCAACAGCCAGTGTCCTTCCATGAGAAGCTGTACGGAAGCGTACAGAGCCTTGAATCGACTGCTGCCTTCGTTAGAGTCATAGAAGTTGAGGTCGGAAGATGAACGAGGAAGAAGAAGAAGAAATTGTTGGCATATTCGAATACCGATTTTGGTATTTAAAGACCTTCAGCTCTGCCAGTAATTAAAACGAAACAGAGAAACAGAATATATGTGAATACGGAGCTTCGTCTCTCAGAAACTCTCTCCCGCCACGGCTATAGAATATTCTAGCAAAAAAGGAGTAACAGATTTCGCTCTAACGTTCTCTATCTATCTATCTTCAGTCCACTTATGTCGTTAGACCTTGTGGGAAGGTGTGACCTCTTAATGTTTCATATTTCTTTTGCAGGCGAAAATCCACTGGTGACTTGCTAGGTCAATCCCAGCATCTGTTAGCCCGTGGAATATACGATCGCCTATTTTTTAGATTGGTGGATGTGGAAGCATAAATTAGAGCAAGTTAGATCCGCAGCCTGTCAGGCGCCATCTAAGCAGCGCCGCTAACCACATAGCCAAGACCTGATGTTATAGCCATACAGTCCCCTTTTTGCGATTTAATCTCTGTGGGGCGTATATGCCTAAAATAATTTTAGTAGATTTTTAATTTGAATTTTGCACGAGCAGAACCAGAACTACTAAGATATTTTTAACGTGCGCGCAACTGCACACGGATGTCTGATCTCAGTTACTCAGAAATCAAGAGAAATATTTACCGGATGGTTCACGTGAAAAAATGCCGGTCTCCACCGTGATTTCTTCTTCTTCTTCTTCGTACGCTGTCAGACGTCAACTTGAATTTGTTCGAAGAAAGCAGCTGTCATCCTGAGGCTGTCGACACTGCCATAGAGCTTGTTTAGTGTTGGCACTGGTGATGGCCACATGTGCTTTCTCTGGTCCTCGTATGTTGGGCAATTTTGCAGCAGATGTTCAGCGGTCATTTTCCCTGTTACCACATGTGCATTCGTCAGTGCCACCTATCTTCAGTTTATTGCTACCGTGATTTGAACCCGCGACCTCCAGACCACTTACCTCGAGACCACTAGGGAACTAACGTTACTAGAATAAAATATTGAAACTAACATACGTTGGCCACATCACGCCATATGGCTTAGAAATAACGATACTGGAGCGTATGGTACCTGACAAAAGAGGCATATGCAGACTAAGGAGAGGATGAACAAGGAATTTTACAGAGGCTCTGAGATTGATAGTGGCAAAGGCGGGAGAGCTGGTCAGGGATTGATCGTCTTTCAGGTTGTCATGAGGTCGACGTACTACAAAGGACATGCTACGTTCTATTATTAGCAGTTTTATTTACTTCGACACTATCGTCTTTCACAAATGTCACGAATGACAAAGAGTATGATCGACATGTTCACAAATGTCAAGAATGACAAAGAGTAAGATCGACATTTTCACAAATGTCAAGAATGACAAAGAGTAAGATCGACATGTTCACAAATGTCAAGAATGACAAAGAGTAAGATCGACATGTTCACAAATGTCAAGAATGACAAAGAGTAAGATCGACATGTTCACAAATGTCAAGAATGACAAAGAGTAAGATCGACATGTTCACAAATGTCAAGAATGACAAAGAGTTAGATCAACATGTTCACAAATGTCAAGAATGAAATACCAGAACTAAGATATGCAAATGATACAGAAGTCCTCTCGAAGAGCGCTGTGGGGCTGAAACATATGATCCCCTAGGGGACGGTGTGGGCTAGTGGTTAAGTGACACGGCTCAAAAAGCCGAAGGTGCTGGAGACGATGCCCAGTCACATCACCGGCCGTTACCCCGGGGAAGCAAACACTTAGAAAATGCAGAAGGAAACAGACCATTACATAAAATGGATCCTGAAGTCGGATGCACTGGGCCGGCAGGCACAAAATAAAACATAGTGCAACTCATACCGCCTTGGGGATTAGAGACGAACGCAAAAAAAAAAAAGAAACAACATATGATCCTGTCGGTCAGACGACATAGCCAGGAACAAAATCGATTCGTAATCACCTGAGAGTCTAAGACAAGGAGCACCGAAAAGGCAAAAATTAGTTCCTAGAGAAACAAACACATTTAGAACGTCACCAGTTTTGAATATCGCGGCTCGACTACAAGCAACAACGGAAAATAACAAAACAAATAAAAAGAAAATTGGCCATGGTACCACAAAGGTAAAGTAAAATGAAAAACCTACGACACGACTCTAAGAAAATGGCAGAAATAAAGATCCTGAATATTTTCATCTTCCCAGTTGTAATGTGCGGATGAGAGACATGGTCATCCACGCACAAACAAGAAAAAAGGATATTCAATCCTCAAAAGGAGCTAAAATGCTACAGAAGTGTGCCACAAAGGCCATGCTACAGAAGTGTGCCACAAAGGCCATGCTACAGAAGTGTGCCACAAAGGCCATGCTACAGAAGTGTGCCACAAAGGCCATGCTACAGAAGTGTGGCACAAAGGCCATGCTACAGAAGGGTGCCACAAAGGCCATGCTACAGAAGTGATCCACAAAGGCCATGCTACAGAAGTGTGCCACAAAGGCCATGCTACAGAAGTGTGCCACAAAGGCCATGCTACAGAAGTGTGCCACAAAGGCCATGCTACAGAAGTGTGCCACAAAGGCCATGCTACAGAAGTGTGCCACAAAGGCCATGCTACAGAAGTGTGCCACAAAGGCCATGCTACAGAAGTGTGCCACAAAGGCCATGTTACAGAAGTGTGCCACAAAGGCCATGCTACAGAAGTGTGCCACAAAGGCCATGCTACAGAAGTGTGCCACAAAGGCCATGCTACAGAAGTGTGCCACAAAGACCATGCTACAGAAGTGTGCCACAAAGGCCATGCTACAGAAGTGTGCCACAAAGGCCATGCTACAGAAGTGTGCCACAAAGGCCATGCTACAGAAGTGTGCCACAAAGGCCATGCTACAGAAATGTGCCACAAAGGCAATGCTACAGAAGTGTGGCACAAAGGCCATGCTACAGAAGTGTGCCACAAAGGCCATGCTACAGAAGTGTGCCACAAAGGCCATGCTACAGAAGTGTGCCACAAAGGCCATGCTACAGAAGTGTGCCATAAAGGCCATGCTACAGAAGTGTGCCACAAAGGCCATGCTACAGAAGTGTGCCACAAAGGCCATGCTACAGAAGTGTGCCACAAAGGCCATGCTACAGAAGTGTGCCACAAAGGCCATGCTACAGAAGTGTGCCACAAAGGTCATTCTACAGAAGTGTGCCACAAAGACCATGCTACAGAAGTGTGCCACAAAGGTCATGCTACAGAAGTGTGCCACAAAGGCCATGCTACAGAAGTGTGCCACAAAGGCCATGCTACAGAAGTGTGCCACAAAGGCCATGCTACAGAAGTGTGCCACAAAGGCCTTGACACAGAAGTGTGCCACAAAGGCCATGCTACAGAAGTGTGCCACAAAGGTCATGCTACATTAAGATGATGATGATGGGAATGACGATGATAATGATTTTATAAATATATCAGAACGGGGTTTCCAAGTTTTCGGAGACTACCTAACATATGCGGCGGTGTCTTCCTTTATATCTTCCGCATATGTATTCAACAGCAAAATCAGAGCGGGTACATGCCTGAGAAATCCGATTGTCTAATTAGAATAAAGCACTGCGAATTAAGAGTCAGCTAGGATTTGCAGATTCGATAGCAAAAAAAAAGACGATTAATTTCGACATCAGTACGCTTGAACCGTTGATCGCCTCTCAGATGTCTCCCCTAGAGGTCCCGGAATTCGCTTTCAGAGAAGTCGAAACAGAAGACAAGGGAAGGTTGTGATGAGGCTGGAAACCTTACTTGCGCTAAGACCACTTCAATAAAAAGCAGACTGCATACAAATGAATCCCTGAGTCCTTATAATCTGGGTACGGTAAACATAAATGTAGTATTGGAATACAGCTGAATTATATACTATTATATATACATATATATATATATATATATATATATATATATATATATATGTATGTATGTACGTACGTATGTATGTATGTGTATGAAGATGTGTGTATGTGTATGTGCGTATGTGTATGTAGGTATGTATACATGCATGTCTAAAAAAATTATGTATGGCTTCAGCCATATTTTGATTAAATCTATCGCACCTCCATCTTTTCACGTGGCATCTTCTGATTGGATACTAGAGATACTAAATCTTTGTGAGCACGGTATATCAACTCTCAGAACTTTCCCGGGTAGATATGGACACCCATTTCCTGTGTAGCTTACCATGCATGCCCACTGCAGCTTGACGTATGTCGTAAAAGTCCATTAAAGAAAGTTATGCATGGGTTCAACATATAAAATGTATTGTTATAGAAACCACAGTCTTTCTGTTTGGAAGACAACAGTAGCGTTGCCTCTGCAATTCGGATGGAGTGAATAAAGGACAAACACTGGTGGGATTTTTCGTGTTTTGTCTCGCAACCTTTAAATAGACAGGTGGAAAGTAAGGTGACAGTAAAGCATTGGAACATGAACGAAACATTGTTTCCAAAAAAAGTAGAAGATTCTTGGAATAAGAAAATGGGAGAAGTGCGAGTCTGGATGTTAACCACTGAACGAAAATGAGGCGGCTGTTGCCAGAGGAAACTCTGTACAGTGGGATATGCATATGGGAAAGCTGTATATAGAGGAAAACTGTGTATAGGGGAAAACTCTGCATAAAGAGACACTGTGTATAGGGGAAAACTCTGTATGAAGAGACACTGTGTATAGGGCAAAACTCTGTGTAAAGAGACACTGTGGATAGGGGAAAACTGTGTATGGGGGAAAACTCTGTATAAAGAGACACTGTGTATAGAGGGAAACGATGTATAGGGGAAACTGTCTAGAGCGAAACTTTGGGGAAAACTGAATAGTGGAAACTGTGTATAGGGGAAACGCTATATAGGGGGAACTCTGTATAGGGGGAAACGCTGTATAGAGGGAAACTGTGGATAGAGGGAAACTGTGGATAGAGGGAAACTGTGTATAGAGGGAACATGTGTACAGAAGGAAACTCTAAATAGAGAGAAATTATGGATAGGGGAAAAGTGTGTATATAGGAAAATTTTGTATAGAGGAAAACTGTGTATAGAAGAAAACTGTGCAACGAGGAAAACTCTGTATCTGGTGGAAAAGGGGGGGGGGGTGGTATCTACATAGTAGGGAAAGTGTATAAGAGAAACTCTTTAGTGAAATTCAATATGGGAAAATTATGTAATTTGAAAACTGCATAGGCGAAACTCTCTAGTGGTGAACCCAATAGGGGCCAACTCGGTAATGGGGAATCTCTGTATAGGATGATCTCTGTATAGGAAGAACTCTATATAGGAGGAACTCTGTATAGGAGGAACTCTGTATATGGGGAACCTCTGTATAGGAGGAACACTGTATATGGGGAAATTCTGTATAGGAAGAACTCTGTATAGCAAGAACTCTGTATAGGAAGAACTGTGTATAGGAGGAACTCTGTATATGGGGAAACTCTGTATAGGAGGAACTCTGTATAGGAGGAACTCTGTATATAGGGAAACTCTGTATAGGAGGAACTCTGTATATGGGGGAAACTCTGTATAGGAGGAACTCTGTATATAGTGAAACTCTGTACATGGTAAACATTGTATAAATGGAAAGTATGTAAATGGGGATACACAGTATTCCTTACATACATTGCAAGCACTTAGTTTGATGTTCTGTGAAGGATTAGATTGTTCTGTTTGAATCCTGTCATGTGTGTGCTGTGTTCCTTTCGTTTTTCTGCTGTGCTTTCGAATCCTTCTTTTTCAAATTATATTTCCTCTACTTGTGTTTGTTGGTATTTTTGTTCTTCTTTCCTTTCTCCTTGTTGTAGATTTTTTCTGTATCGATTTCTTCTTCTACTGCTAATTATCATAAGTGTATTACTGCGACTACTACTACTACTATTATTAGTATTCCACTTCTTACGTTTTCCATTATTTTATTTTCTTTCTACCTTTTACTAGCACTCTACTACCACTTCCTTTTCCTCTTCGTTCTTCTTCATTTTTCTTCTACTTTTGGTTATTTTTTCGTCGCCTCCTTCTTCGTCTACTTCTTGCATTCACCCACATATTTTTGCTCCAAGATTCTTCTACTGAAAAACTGTACAAGAAAAAAACTGAAAACTGGTTGTATACAGACTCTGCAGTCATCTAAACCAGTATAAAGACATTAAGTTTAAGTTAAGTTTCTGTTTGTATGTGAAACAATCTTCTATCCATGTCTGCATGCCACGCGTTCGTCTTATCTTCCACCTGTCCAGTCAAGGGTCGTGGGAAGCAACAAGGGAAAGCTCGGTGATTGAGAATTAAGATGCCCCATTCACAAAGATATTTTGTTTAGTACTCATACAGAAGATCTTACGTGCTCGGTTGATTGGAGTGAGGGAGGGAACGAACTATTTTTAGACCACAAGTGCACAGAACGTGATTCAAATTTAGTTGGAGAGATACATGTTTCCTTGAGGCAGCAGAAACAGTACGACGTGAAAAACTGAGTGTCGTGTATTTATTTACGTTCGAGAAGATTAGTAGCAGAGATACTAGGCGAAAGGTAAACGGATGAAAAAGAAAGGTAAGAAGGACAAGAAGTACTGAAAGAAGGAGAAGTAGTGAACGAAGAATAAGACGGTTACGAAGAAGAAGAAGAAGAAGAAGAAGAAGAAGAAGAAGAAGAAGAAGAAAAAGAAGACAAAGAAGAAGAAAAAGAAGAGAAAGAAAAAAAAACGAAAAAACGAAAGCAAGAAAAGAAAGAAAAAAAGAAATATAAGAAAAGAAGAACAAGAACAAATACAAGAAATTGATCAGGAGAAGGAGAAGAAGAAATAGATTGAGAGGACAAAGAGCAAGAATGATTTGAAGATAAATGCTAGCAAGACGTAATAGTAGGGGAAGTGTATAAAGAAGAAGAAGAAGAAGAAAAAGAAGAAGAAGAAGAAGAAGAAGAAGAAGAAGAAGGAAAAGATCAGGAAAAAAACAAATAAACTACGACAAATATACTGCAAACTGCAGAAAATTAGAGCTGTATATACTTACACGTGCCAACGAATATAGAATGTAGACAATAAAACATATATCAACTTTGAAGAGGGTCAATAAACACAAAATTAAAGCTGCATCTCCATTATCTTCAGTAAGTTTTTAACATCCAGAAATTCACTTACATACAGACATTGTTTCTTCACTTTTCTTTCGCATTATTTTAAACAATCTTGCATCGAATTTGTATACAAATGAGGCTCTTTTACCATTTTATTGTTTCGGACTAACATGTCTGATCAGTATGTTGGGACTGACCAGACGTTAGTCTTCCTCCCCAGTTAGTTAGGGAGCCAGTCAGTCAATAAGCCAGTCAGTCAGTCAGCCAGCCAGTCAGTCAGTCAGTCAATAAGCCATTCAGTCAGCCAGTCAGTCAGTCAGCCAGTCAGTCAGTCAGCCAGTCAGTCAGTCAGCCAGTCAGTCAATCAGTCAGTCAGCCAGTCAGTCAGCCAGTCAGTCAGCCAGTCAGTCAGTCAGTCAGCCAGTCAGTCAGCCAGCCAGTCAGTCAGCCAGCCAGTCAGTCAGTCAGTTAGTCAGTCAGTCAGCCAGTGAGTCAGTCAGCCAGCCAGTCAGTCAGTCAGTCAATAAGCCAGTCAGTCAGTCAGTCAGCCAATCAGCCAGTCAGTCAGACAGCCAGCCAGTCAGTCAGCCAGTCAGTCAGTCAGCCAGTCAGCCAGTCAGTCAGCCAGCTAGTCAGTCAGTCAGTCAGTCAGCCAGTCAGTCAGCTAGCTAGCTCGTCGGTCGGTCATACTGTTAGTCGGTCGATCGGTCGGTCGGTCGGTCCAAAACCTCCAAAAATCCCCCCAAATTTTTTCGCTTGTGTCCTTGGGGAATTCTTTAGATAACAAAATTGAGACAACACAGGCACCGATATAGGCGGAGAAATGATCAATCATCAATAGTTTATGATGACAAAGTTATCCTGGGTCACAGTTTCAGAGAGGCTGGGCAATGTCTGAATGGACTCAACGAAGCAAGCGAAACTGTACGCCTTATAATCCATAGAAATAAAATCCAATAAATTCAGAACACGTATTGCCAACTTGTGTAAATGCAGGCAGGAAAATTATCCCTTTGAAATCATGAATTTATACATTTACCTTAACCAATAAATTGCAATTTCCCAAAAAAAGAAAGTGAGATTTCAGATAGGATAGCAGCAGCGATGTTTAGCTTCAGTCGTATCAAACCCGCACTTCTTCTTCTTCTTCTTCTTCGTACGCAGTCAGACAGTAACCATTATTTTTTCGAAAAAAGCGGCGGTCATCCTGAGGCTGTCGCCACTGCCATAGAGCTTGTCTTGCAGTTCCACTGGTGATGGCCACATCTGCTCTCTCTGATCCTCGTATGTCGGGCAGTTCTGCAGCAGATGTTCAGCGGTCATTTTACCAGTACCGCACGGGCATTCATCGGTACCAACTATCTTCAATTTGTTGAATAGGTGGTACCTCAGTCTATTGTGGCCAGTGCGTGGTCTGAAGACAACGACATGCTCTCTTCGGTTCAACTGGTAATAGGCATCGTTTTTGGTGTAACCAGTATGTTCGGTTTCCCATTTGGTCATGTATCTGGCTTTGATAAGCCGTTTTGACTTTTCGTACGTCATACTAGTATCTGTTTGTGGTAGTCTTGCACCTTCTTTTGCCAGTCTGTCTGCCTCCTCGTTGCCTTGGATGTTGCAGTGTGATGGGACCCACTGTACACTACCCTTTTTGGTGCGGACTGCTGGCACAGTTTGCAGAGTGCTGCTCTTAAATCATTAAGCTCAGTGTTTTTCTGGCTTTTTAGCGCTGTGACTACGGCGAGAGCATCTGTAAGCAGGACTATATGGCTTTCATTTTCATTGTGTGTCACCATTTCTTCCACTGCCGCCCTCAGTGCCTCTGCTCTGAAATTGCTTGTGTACTTACCAGTAGCGAATGACAGTGTTATTTTTCTGCCATTTGGTAGGTTCAGGAATGCTCCCGCCCCTCCGTTCTGTGTAGTGTTTGTTACAGAACCGTCGGTGTAGGCATGGGTCCAGTCCATGCTTGGGTAGCTTTTCGATATGAAGCTTAGGGTAGTATCTTTCCTTTCTTTTTCAGTCTGGCAGTTTTTGTTTACAATACCTGGTATATTTTCTACCACCTCTGGAAATATATCCTGCCTCCAGGTAGGTTTCGTACAGTAGTGATGGGTTTTGGTGTTGTAAGTGCGTTTATGGGATCTTCCTGCATCTTTGCTTTAAACCCGCACTTCAACAGATGAGACGCCACCGCAATAGCCCATACCTTCAACAGCATGGTTATTTCAGTCATGTTCTATGGGTGCTAGGTATGGAACATACGAAAAGCAGGTATATAGAAGCTCCGAGTCGCTCAATGGGCAATGGAGCGAAGACTGTCTCTCTACGGGACATAATTCAAATACAAAATCAGGCTCCGAACCGGATCCAGTGACGTCGGTAATTCTGAGCTGTTAAAATGTGCAGATGGGCGGGGCATGTTGTCCGCATATCTAACAACAGATTGTCACTTCAAGCACCCACACGGACGCTCACCTACACGGACGCCCACCTACACGGACGCGCACCTACGCGGACGCCCACCTACGCGGACGCCCACCTACGCGGACGCCCACCTATACGGACGTCCACCTACAAGGACGCCCACCTACACGGACGCCCACCTACACGGACGCCCACCTACACGAACGCCCACCTACACGGACGCCCACCTACACGGACGCCCACCTACGCGGACGCCCACCAACGAGATGCAGATATTTCCTGAATAAATCCTTTTTTCAACAAAGAAAAAGATGTTTCAAATAGTCAAAATGCCATTTATTTTTCGATATAATCTCCCGCAACGTGTATGTACTATCCCAGCGTTAAAGCAATGATTGAAAAGCTTCAGCGTAGAAAGATTTGTCAGTATGTCCGAAACAATCTAGGACAGCCTGTTTAACTTCGACATCAGGGCTGAAATAATGACCTGCCATGAATTCTTTTAGGAATCTAAAATGTTGGAAATCTATTGGAACGAGGTCTTGGCTGTAAGGTAAATGTTGCAACACCTCCAAGCCGAGTTGCTGTATATTCCACATAGTATGATGAGTCGTATGAGCTCCAGTGTTATCTTGCAGGAGCAGTACGCCCTTTGTGATAAAACCATACCGGTTTTGTTTTTTCCCGCAGACGTTTATTCACACAACTTAAAATGCGTAGGTACTGTTCACTGTTTATAGTGGCATCACGGAGTAGAAAATAAACATGAATGATGCCAGGATTAAACGTTACGCAATCTGGATATACATAGAAATGACTGGTGGGTTGAGAGCTACCACGCCGAGATCATCACCCACGGATGTACTGCCTTCTCTAAAACGTTTACACCATTCAAATATCTTACTGCGGCTGAGCATCTTATTACCGAATTCTGATTGCAGTCTTCTGTAAATTTTTGCAGATTTCACGAATTCTTTCACAAGAAACTTCATCACAACACGCTGTTCAATGCAAGCATTAACCCTGTTTTCCGCCATTTGTATTTATCTTTCATGTGACTGGCCAATAGCAAGTGGGCCACCTATCAAGTGTCCATAACTACTGATAGTAGTTTCAGCATGCTACACACCATTCAGGTAGAGCTAGAACAAAAAGTCCAGGTTTGATGTAAATGTCTATTGTATATTATATTGCATCAACTACTATTGCTGTTACTAAAATGATAAAGGGGAGCCAGTGGATGTTATTTATCTAGACTTTGCAAAGGCCTTTGATAGAGTACCTCATCAAAGATTATTTCGAAAGGTGGGGAAGTTGCCAAATGGATTGAAAATTGGTTAACGGGAAGAAGGCAGAGGGTGGGCATAAATAAGGAGTACTCTGAGTGGTGTGAAGTGAAAAGTGGTGTGCCACAGGGCTCGGTTTTGGGACCAATTTTGTTCTTGATATATAAATGATTTGGACATTGATATGAGATCCATGATTGCAAAATTTGCTGATGACACAAAACTATGCAGTAGTGTCTCATCTAAAGCGGGAGTGGATATATTGATGTCGGATTTAGATAAAATTCGAGAATGGTCTGTAAGCTGGCAAATGGAGTTTAATGTAGATAGATGTACAGTCATCCACATGGGTAGATCCAATATGGAACATAATTACAGAATGGGAAAAAACAATTTTAGAAAGATAGATAAGGAAAGGGACCTAGGGGTTATAATAGATCATACAAGAAAGGTGAGTGAACAAGTTAAGGTAGCAGTGAAAAAGGCAAATGCAATGTTAGGTATGATAAAAAGAAATATTAAACATAGGAGCAAGGAAGTGATCGTCAAACTGTATAAAGCTTTAATTAGACCTAGATTGGAGTACTCTGTACAGGTGTGGAGTCCTTATCATAGAGGGGATATAAACATGCTAGAAAGAATACAAAAAATAGCGACAAAGATGATAGTGGGATTCCAGAATTACAGTTATGAGGAACGACTCAGAAAAACCGGCCTACAGTGTCTCGAAGAGAGAAGAATTCGTGGTGACAGGTTTATAAGATGATCAGAGGAATCGATTAATTAGACTATAACAAGTTTTTTTTTAAATACAGCCACCTACAATAACACGAGGGCATAGCTACAAGCTGACTAAAGAGAGGTCCATGTTAGATATTAGAAAATATTTGTTTAGTCAGAGAGTGGTGTCTGCTTGTAATGCATTGCCGGGGAGGTAGTGGAGGCAGGGACAGTTAATGCATTTAAGAAGAAACTGGATGCGCATAGCTTTTAAAGCAAGGTGATGTAAATGTAACTGGTTGGATACAGACTCTGCAGGGTCTTCTAAACCAGTATAAAGACGTTAAGTTATATACATCTATCTATATATATATATATATATATATATATATATATATATATATATATATATATATATATAAAAGCTGTGTTCAAAATGTATCGGACCTTTTTTTACACAGATACAAATGAAGCATGGAAGTTATCCTTCAACTGGAAGTATGGTCTTTATACTGGTTTAGAAGACTGTGCATAGTCTGTATTCAACCAGTTTCTTGGATGGTGATTAACCGATGTGCGAGTCTATCTTAGCAGACTCAAACACTAAAGCAAAGTAGATCCGCAGCATGTTAGGCGCATCTGTTCTGCTCTTACGACATACTCTCTGTGTGGCAGTGGTGCTATTTTTTGTCCTTGTCGTACACAAAGACCCCGGCAGACCACATATATAACCTGTATACCTGTGTCCACCTCGTGTTTCTCATTCGCGCCATATGAAGCATAGAACGACTGCTTCAGCCGTTCTCTTTAAATGACAAGCTGCAGAAATCCCTGTCCGTGACGGATTAAGATAAACAAGCTCAAGCTTAATGCCATAGCTGTCTGAAAGGGCCTCTTACGACACACAATATTGTTTTCTTTTTTTTTTATATCTGTATGACGCTGTTTAGTTAAGTAATGGTTACATCACATTAACCAATCCTAACGTATCTGACGTGCCTAGTTTTAGAACACTCGCTTTTCAGGGTAAAAAAGGGGGTTCATCTCCAGTTACCGACACGCTCCGGTTGACCCTAATTTAAATATGTACCTGGCCTACTGTTAGCGAAGGAAAAGTAGTGAAGAAGGAAACTGGCAACACTACGTCATAAACAAGACGAAACTTAATTCGACGAAGTCTCTAACACTTCACAACAGTGGTTAACATAAGTAGAACTTCATACATAGAAAACACATATAGGCATCATTTTCGATGCCTGCCAGCTGACAGATCCTGAGAATAATATGTATTGACCTTGGTGTATGTTCAACATTTGCACAAAACACTTTTTCGAAAGATAGATAAAGGAAATGCAAAATACTCCTTATCAGTGTAGTATCAATCAATAATATGAAGTATGCAGATAACACAGTGTTGCTTGCTGAAAACGAACCAGAACTATAGGAATTCGTGATTGAAGTAAAGAACAAAAAGTCAGCCGTTTGCATTGCACATTAACACGGAGAAAACGAACACTCTTATAATTAGCTACGTAGATTTGACTTTACGGATACAAATAGAAGGTAAAATACTGGAACAAATCAATAGCTTCTTCTTTCTTGGAAATATGATAAAAGAAATAGCAGATAGGAAATAGAAATCAGGAAGAAAATAGGGATAGCTAAATCGGTTTCCACCAACATGAGTCATATTTTGACATCCAATTAAGTTACTCGCAAACTAAAAATGAAAAATGAAAAAAAAACATGGTTATAAAAAAAAAAAATCCCGTCCTGCAGGTTATATTATTTTGTAACCCACGGCACTTAGTGGATGATGTGGTCAACATCACGGCCAGCCGCCTTTACTTCCTGGACTGAACCGGTACACATTTAAGGCTGGGTCGGACCGAGAGCCATTGTGGTCTGAAAAAACATTTTCCACCTCAACTGGGGAATGACCAACAGCGCCACTCAGATGCGACGCCTTTACAGAGCATCGCTCTCATGACAGCCTGTCTGTAGGAAACTCTATCTTTCGCCAGTCTTCCGGGCTGCTCCAAGGTCAAATCCAGCGTCTCCTTGATGTCCAGGGTCCATGGTCTTCTCGGTCGGCCCCTGCCTCTCTTCCCAGTGACTATGCCTTCCATAACCACTCTATCCAGTCAATGGTTTGAAAAGAGAAATTATTCCTTAGAAACTTGGATAAACAGAAGAAGTAGTTGAATCTACTGGACAAAAAAATGAAACAAATAGTGAAGTCTTGGGAAAATTAGGTGTACAACGAGAGTTGATGAACGAAATTAGAGCCCGACAGTTGATATATTTTGGTCACACAAAAGGACAAAGCCTCGTGCTGAAAACAATAAAGGCAGGAAACGGGAAGGGCCAAAGAGCAAGAGGTGAACAGGACTAGATGTGGAAGGATAACAACAAAATATAAACAGGGGAAAGTCTGGCAGGTTGTACCTTCAAGACAAGAGACAAAGAACGTTGTGGATCAAATGCAGCAGAGGCAGCGCATGAGCTGCAGTCGTCAGCGACCCATAGCTGACTGCTAGCGTCAGGGCCAGCGAACCAGAGCTGCCAACATCCATCTACACCTCCACGCGGTAATCCTGGAAAAAAGGCTGCAGCAGGGCAAACTGGCTAAGGAGAAGGGATCGAAGAGGGAATGCTAACCCGGTACTCAAAAAATGCTTGCTGAAGTCGGATGTTTTGGACCGAAAAGTGCAAATATCGCAGTCAAGCTGTAAACTACGACACAACGCGTTCCGTCTCTGGACTACATTCTGCTACTTAAGTCTTTTCAGGGTTTGGTAGCGGGAGATTGAGAACGAACGAAGCCAAGTCAAATACATCAGCACTTTGCCCAGGAGATGCCACCTGAACTGAATTGAACTGAACAGCAACTTTGCACTGAAAAACGGTCGTTCTCCAACCTTGTTAGGGGTGAAGAGTAACCCTGTCCAGATAAAACATACTCATCAAGATACCACCGCCCAGCCTCCGTTGTGCTCTTGAAAACAGAATATGTCACAGCAGTCCAGTCAGCGAGACAATGTAATTCCAATAGTGATGCGTTTACTAAGTCTCTCCTTGAACTGCAGTCAGGAAAGTCATGATCTTTCTTCTCATGAAATAAGAGCCTCTGGATGAAGGAAGAGCCACCGTAAGTCCCCGACAAAATAACGTCATCAAGATATACTCAATTCAACACGAGTAGCATCGAAGAAGAACGAGCCCTGCTTGTGCGCCCTTCGTAGCCTAGAGTATAATTTTCCTAGCAGTATTTTATAGACCCAGGCATTCCAAGAAAAATTCCAATGGCCACGGTTGAATCAAAAGTCATTAACAAAACATTTCTTAGTTGTTTCTAGATACCGGTGCAGAAAGTATATCAGAGCACAATACATGTTTTCTTCTTCTTCTTCTTCTTCTTCTTCTTCTTCTTCTTCGTACGCTGCCAGACTTCAACCTTTATTTCTTCGAAAAAAGCAGCGGTCATCCTGAGGCTGTCGACACTGCCATAGAGCTTGTCTAGTGATGGCCACATCTGCTTTCTCTGATCCTCGTATGTCGGGCAGTTTTGCAGCAAATGTTCAGCGGTCATTTTCCCGGTACCGCACGTGCATTCGTCAGTGCCACCTATCTTCAATTTATTGAATAGGTGGTACCTCAGTCTATTATGGCCTGTGCGAAGTCTGAAGACCACGACCTGCTCTTTTCTGTTCAACTGGTAATAGGCATCGTTTTTTTGTGTAGCCAGCAATACATGTTTTCAATTAATGTATTTGTCATTATTTCCGTGTCATTGGATATGAATATTGATTTTTGGCGGATTTGTAGAGAAATGCAGATCAGACTATGTTGGTTGGGATCAGGCGAATCATACTGATCACACTGTGTTAAGGTCAAGCAAAACATACTGATCAGACTATGTTAAGGTCAGGACAAACATATTGATCAGAAGACTATGTTAGGGTCAGGAACATACATATTGATCAGACTATGTTATGGTCATGCAAAACATACTGATTAGACTGTGCTAAGATCAGCTGAAACATATCTATCACGCTGTGTTAAGGTCAGGACATACACATTGATCAGACTATGTTAGGGTCAGGAAAAACATATTGATCAGACTATGTTAGTCACAGTCAGTCATATATTGTAAATATTTTGTTTAATAAGGCGAGGCTGTGGCAGTTGTTGTTTGCGAATGCCCACAATGAGTAGATTACTATTTTGTGCGCCCTGAAAAGGACGTTCAGTGGTGGATTGCAGTAGCTTTCCTCACATCCCGAGCGTGCTGATGAAGGTGGAACGGGATCCTCCAGACGGTTGGGCTTTGCTTGGCGTCATCTGCGTGTCGCTCACTACTATAGGGATCACAACGAACCTCACCTTGTTAGCCAGACTGTTGTCCTCGACAACAGCCTGTTTCCAGGACGACCAACGAGGAGTTCAGGCGAGGGTCTTGGCCAGTATATTTCTCCTGACCCTGGCTACCATTGTCTGGTCAGTATGTTTTGCCTGACCAGACGTTAGCCTCATCGTCCCAGGCTGCGGCAGTAATTTACTTTTACTGTTGTGAGAGTGACGTTCTGGCTAGATATCAGGAATCTTACGGATCGGATGTTGTGAGAGCGAAGTTCTGGCTAGAGATGTAGTCTTACAGATCTGCTGCTGTGAGAGCGAAGTTCTGGCTAGAGATGTAGTCTTACAGATCTGCTGTTGTGAGAGCGAATTTCTGGCTAGAGATCGAGTCTTTCAGATCGGCTGTTGTGAGAGCGACGTTCTGGCTAGAGATGTAGTCTTACAGATCGGCTGTTGTGAGAGCGAAGTTCTGGCTAGAGATCGAGAGTCTTACAGGTCGGCTGTTGTGAGAGCGACGTTCTGGCTAGAGATCGAGTCTTACGTATCGGCTGTTGTGAGAGCGTGCTGCTAAAGACATGCTACATGACGATGGTGATGAAGCTTGTATTTAACTTGACAGAACTGTTGTAGTAGAGAGATCCCATTAACACGTCAAAGTGGAATAATTGGGAATGTGGTGTTAGGCCATTATTTTTGGTTATCAACGGCACACTATGGGTGGTCTTATCATCCCGATAGTGGCCTTTAATTCCCAGATTGGCTTGGCTTGGCTTCGTTCTCAATCTCCCGCTACCAAGCCCTGAAAGGGCTTAAGTAGGAGAATGTAGTCCAGAGAACGGAATGCGTTGTGTCGCAGCTTACAGCAGTGACTGTGATATTTGCACCTTTCGGTCCAACACATCCGACTTCAGCAAGCATTTTTTTTTGTACCTGGTTAGCATTCCCTTTTTTGATTGCTTTTCCTTGGCCCGTCTGCCCTACTGCAGTCTGTTATCCAGGATCACCGCGTGGAGGTGTAGAAGGGTCTTGGCAGCTCTGGTTTGCTGGCCCTGATGCTAGCAGTCAGCTCTGGGTCGCTGACCACTGCAGCTCATGCGCTGCTCAGCATCTTGATCCCACTTCCCAGATTGTTCTGGTACCCATTTTTTTAGGCTGGCTCGATCCTATGTTCCCATTTGCAATCTGGAAAAATCCCGAACCAACAAAGGACCGAACCTGTTTCGCTCAGCTAAGAAGCCAATGCACTAACCACTGCAAAAAATCGGTTCCCGCCTTTGCTAGTGTGACCTGTTAATCTATCAAATGTTGATGGAAACTCGAATAAACTACCAAAAATGTCAATACATCAATGTACCAATTTACCAAATAAACACAAACATTTCAAAAATTACACACTTTGTTCATCTATTTTTAATTCTCACAATTGCTATAATCTCGCTGAACGCTTCTAGACCATTCGCGGAATATTAGAGTTCTGTGGAAAACCGGTTGAGAAAGTATGCCTGTTTTGGCGTTCGAATGCCTAAATCTGTTTCTCGATTCTACAATGAGAATGATAAATGTCGCCCCGATGTTACCGCATGGAAGACTCGTGCACCGTTTTTGGTCTAATGATCACGTTGTTACTACATTGCTCAAACCATTCAACTATTTTATCACAGCTTTGGTGGGGGTTTTTTAGTTTCTTTTGTAGCGTTTAACGCTAAATAGAGTTTCATATTTCTCCAACAGCTTTGCATTTGTCAACCCTACATAATGAGATGTTAATGTCGGACGGCTATAGAATATGAGTACGTCATAGACAAATATCATGACATTATCACGTGGCGTGCCGGGCGTTGTTATCGAAATCGTAAATGTAGTACCAAAGTATGTATTTTTTTATATTCATACAAAATCAACAAGAAAAACAGGTGAAACATTTCACGTACCTGGGTAACATAATCTCAGTATATGGCAAAGGAGACACTGAAATCCAAAACAGATGTAATAAAGCAAGTCAAAATAATAAATATATATATATCATACATAAAACAGATGGCGCCGTTCTGGTTGCGGGTCTACACTGCCCTGCTGTTTTAGTTCATTATATAAGCCGCCACGGAACTGCTTGCAATTCACACTAGTCGACGACTTACACTTGTGTCCACGGAAACGTGTTGTTGTTTTCCATTTGGACTGGTTAATTCGTTCGTTTTTATGTGTTTTTATTTCTCCAATTATTTATGAATGGACATCAGCTATATGAATTAGCACTACGCTTAACTACTAACCTGTGTCGCAAATTCACGGTCTAGTGCACATGGCTGAACTTCACGAGATTGGCGTCCTTCGCCCTAGCTGCAGACAGTGCCGGTTTTTGTATGACTGTGAAATTTAGACACGACTAAAATGGACTAAAAGACGGCCCGAAAGAGATGCCTATATAACCTCTTGCAGGAAAGGCACGGAACACAAACATATATACCTCATCCTTCTCCGGTGCCTTGCAGAATACCTGTTTACGGGAAAGGGCTTCGGGAGTAAACCCTGAGGAAAAATGCATCCTGTGCTTTCTCTAGTTGTCTCGATAAAATCTTGTCACTGGCCAAAGCTAATAGAGAGTGAGGTTAACAAAAGGCGCAGTTTCTTCCTCACTTTAATAAAAATCACGCGCAAGTCACCCATTTCAGCGGACATGACAAGAGAAGACTTTCCACACGGCTGAACAAAGAGAGTTTTCTACATCACATGTTATGGACGAACATCACATAAATATATTCGCTTATGTGGCTTGTTAATGGGAACATTTACCACTCCGTCTCAATTGTTTCACACAGGGCGCGGTAGGGGCTAGTGGTTGACACGGCTCACAAAACGAAGGTGCTGGGTTCGCTTCCAAATCACAGCACAGGCCCTTACCCCGGGGAAACAAACCCTTAGAAAATGCTAGAGGAAGTAGACCCTTACATAAAATGAATACCGAAGTCGGATGCACTGGGCCGATAAGCCCAAGATAGAACCGTAGTGCAACGCACACCACCTTGAGGAATAGAGAAATATGACGAATCATAAAAGAAAAATGAATTTCAAAGACGCTATAAAATAACCTGTGTTTTTACAAGTGTTTATTTAACTTGACATAATCATTGTCCGTGTGCGTGAACTTCTATTCCTCCTAGTTTAATCAACTTCCCTCATAACCTATAAAACTGCAATCGTGTATCACTTCTACTAGCTTCTACGAGTGCAGCCTGCTAATCTGTTAAAGTTTGACGTTTCAAAGACATGTCTTAGTTTATTTAAAGCTTTGACCGAAAAAAACAGTTTAAATAAAGAATATTCACGTGGTAAGATCGTTCTAAGCAGAGTCGCAAGTAGAAAACTGGCAAAATGTTTGTGTAATTTCTTGATGAACTTTGTGGAGGGTCGTTTGAAGGCCCGTGGACGAGCTGCGGTCCGTGGGTCATCACTTTGCGCTAAACAAATTTAACAAATCATAGGAAAAGGTAGACTAACATCTGGTCAGGCAAAACATTCTCATCAGACATGTTCGTCAGGGTAAGGTCAAAATATACTGGCCAAAACCCTCACTTCGGTTTCCTAGTAGCACTTACTGGAAACGGGCTGTTTTTATGGCAACCTGGCTAACGAGGTGAGGGATCACCCCCGTATTAGTGAGAGACACTCAGAAGAAGCCATGCATAGCACAGCGACCTGGAAGACCAAAGTCTACCTTCATCAGCACGCTCGGAATGTGAGGAAAGCTACGACATCCCACCACTTATCGTCCTTTTCAGGTAGCACAAAAGAGTAATCATACTCATTGTTGGCATTTAACAACAACACCAACAACAACAACAAAACCAACAACAACAACGCCAACAACAACAAAATATCACCCTAATACACCGACACTCCAGTCACGTTGTAAAATGCGACTAAAGAGAGATGTACTTAAGAGTGTAGCGTAGTCAACAGTTAGCGTGATGGTAAAGACTGGGATTACAGCGCTCCAGGGTTTCGAAACCATAAGGGTCGGAAAAAAATCTAGGCCTTTTTTGATTTCGGTACGTCCGCTCCTCCAGTCGACCCAGCTGTAAATTGGTTCCTGGCGTATGAGTTGGGGAAGGTATAAATAGCAAGAAAGGGAACTGGCAACTCTACCTCACGTAGGCTGCGACTTGGTACAAGAAGAGCTCTTTTCATCGGGGACGGCAATTGTTGTCATGGAAATGGCCTTTTCTTTACTTTTAATTCTTTAATTAAGTGTATCAACTGTAAAGATTTGTCCCATAGTAATTAGACTACTGTCGGGCAATGAAGTTGTTAGAGACTTCCGTATACTAAGTCAAGGTTTGTCCGATAGTAGTTAGACTACTGTCGGGCAATGAAGTTGTTAGAGACTTCAGTATACTAAGTCAAAGTTTGTCTCATAGCAGTTACACTACTGTCAGGGAATGAAGTTGTTAGAGACTTTAGTATGCCATGCGCCATCTTGTATAAGGTAGGGTGGGCTATTTCTTTCCTCGCTGCCTTTTACTTCTCTACTCGTATACCAGGTACCCATTTACAGCTGCGTCGACCGAAAACTGAATCAGAAGCCGGAAACATAATTTTTTAATTGATTGATACAGACACCACTTCTGCAATAGCGAACGTGTGTACCTTGATACGTTCGTAGTCCTATGCTTGACGTGGAAAGAAACGAGGCATAAGATGCAGCAGTGAAAGGGCTGACAGCAGCCGCGGATTCGAGCCTACCTGCATGGATAAGGGTCAGCGAAGCTGATCCGACTAAGACCCTATTTCAACTTCAAGCGGCGGCTCTGGAAACGTGCTGCACTACGGTATGGCTAAGCGAGTAGGGAAAACGCAATCCCGGTACTCAAAGAAAATCCATCTGAAGCTATATGTCGGGCCGAATAGCGTCGCTGTAAACTACCACACAACGTCATAATGTTAATTTCATGGCGAATGCAGGTGAAGAAGAAGAGGAAGATAAAGAAGAATACAAGTACAGTAACCCGTAGCATTACTGCCGTAGAGGTGTGTAGTGTGTTACCGATTTCACATTTCAAAGGCTCGGCTATATGAGGCAGTAGACATCTCCTCCCCCTCGCGGTTTTTACTTTCCGGACTGAATCGGTACCCATTTAAGGCTGGGTCGACCCGGGTGTTGCGGTCTAAAAAAACATATTCGCTTCAACTGGGGAATGAACCCAGGACTACTCAGATGCGAAGCCAGCTCGCTACGCAGAAGAAGAAGTACGAAGAAAAAAAGAAGAGGAAGACGAAGAAGAAGAAGAAGAAGAAGAAGAAGAAGAAAAAAAGATTAATGTAAGTAAAAATAAGAAGAAAAGGAAGATGAAAAAGAAAAGCAAATTTTTTTAAAATGAGAGAGAGAAGAACAGGAAGAAAAAGAAGAAGAAGGAGAAGAAGAAGAAAACAAGAAAAAAAGCAAGAAAAAGAAAAGGAAGAAAAAGAAGGGATAAGAGGAGGATAACGATGAAGAAGAAGAAGAAGAAGAAGATGATGATGAAAAAGAAAAAGAAGAGGAAGAAGAAGAAGAAAATGGGAGAAGGAAAAGGAAGAGCAAGAAAAAGAGGAAAAAGAAGATTAGAAAAAAAGAAGAATGAAAAAGGAGAAGAAAAAGAAGAAGAAGAAGAAGCAAAAGGAGAAGAAGAAGACGAAGAGAGAAAAAAAGAAGAATAGGAAGACGAAGAAAAAAACTGTTGATGACGAAGAAGAAGAAGAAGAAGAAGAAGAAGAAGAAGAAAAAGAAGAGGAAGAAGAAGAGGAGGGAAGGAGAAGGAAGAACAAGGGTAGGATGAAGATGAAGATTATAAAAAAAGGAGAATCAAGAAGAAGAAGAGGAAGAAGAAAAAGAAAAAGAAGAAGACGAAGAAGAAGAAGAAGACGAAGAGGAAGAAGAAGAAGAAGAAGAAGAAGAAGAAGAAGATGATGATGATGAAAAAGAAGAAGAAAAAAAGAGGAAGAAGAAGAAGATTAGAAAAAAAATAACAAAAAAGGAGAATCAAGACGAAGAAGAGGAGGAAGAAGAAGAAGAAAAAGAAGAAGAAGAAGAAGAAGAAGAAGAAGAAGAAGAAGAAGAAGAAGAAGAAGAAGAAGATGTTCTGGGGAACTAAGACGCTAGTCCAGTCAGGCACAACACACTGACCAGGACGTCGCACCAGAGTTAATACACTGACCAAGACCACAATCTGTCGTCCATGAAGCGTTCCCTAGAAATAGGCTGTTTTTAAGGCAGCCTAGCTGACGAGATGTAGATCGATGTGATCCCCCTAGTAATGAGCCCCACGCAGATGAAGCCAACCATAACACAACCGCCTGGAGGACTTCAGTCCACCTTGATTAGCATGCTCCGGGTGTGAGGAAAGCTACTGCAACCTCCCACTTAACGTCCTTTTTAAGCACACAAAAGAGTAAACTTACTAATTGTGGCATTAAACAACAACAACAATGCACATGATCTCTATATAACAGCTGTTAAACAATGGCTAAATAGTTCTAAATGTTGTTATAGTCGGGGGGTGGGGTTGAGGATGAACTCTCAACACCAACTAAATGCTCCCATGCGTGCGTCTCATATAGCCTCTGATAACAAAGTCAATCTCCTGGCCTTCGCGCCACAGAACTGTTTTCACTAACAGGAGAAGGAGCAGAAGGCGAGACTCTGACACCTTAAAACCAGTAGTTTCGGGCAGATGGGGCTCGAAAGCCTAGGAAGGCAGCTCATCTTGGAGAAAGCAAACTCTGATTTCAAACCATCTGAAACCTTGCAGATAAGATACTGGCGTATCTTGTCAGGTTTTGTCAGATAAGATACTGGCGTATCTTGTCAGGTTTTGTCAGATATGGCTGAGCAACCTGTTTTCTGGTAACTCTGAAAGTTAGTCAGTGTCTACCGAACCTGACAACCAACGGTGTGCGAAGGAGCACACGCAGTAGGATACAATGACTTATCCCAGAGCGAGGAAAGACAATCTCAGCTGAGTGTCGGTTGATTTAGGAGTGAAGCCACGACAGGCGAACAGATAGAGCATTGCTCTGCTGATCCGGCAGCTTCTGCAGCTTGCCTTGTTCTAAATGTATTTGTATCACTTTCCCTTGGAGCAAAAAAGGCAGACCGAGAGAGGGACCATACTGCATGGGTAACACATGGTTTATATATATGCTTAAAGCACAATTACTATAGTCTGACAAGACGAAAAGAGCAAATGATGAAACAATGGTATGGCCTTAGACAAGAGAAACCACACACTAAAACAAAGAACGATAGCTTTACAACAACAAAAAATCGACTTTCTTGTCGATAAGAAGATGAGATTGGACAAATGTTCCAAACTTACTATGAAATATTGGAAAACCAATAGATTTTTGGATCGTGAGATGCAATCACAACAACTGAACTTCGTTTAAATATGAGGGTACCATATGAGCACTGGGTCATGTCCTTCGTAGAAAGGACTAATAATGTTGTTAAGTGTAATCAGTTTTTGTTATCACCGTACAAGATACGAGTCTCATGATGGTAGTGTTGTGGTAGGGGTGGTAGATGTGATTGTGGTGGTTGGAGTAGTTATAGGGGCAGTAGTAGTGGGGGAAGGGTTGTAGATGTGGTTGTGTGGGTGGTAGATGTGGTTGTGTGGGTGGTAGATGTCTTGGGGTGGTTGTGACTTTTGGGGTAATAGATGTGATTGTCGTGGTTGTGTGGGTGGTAGATGTGGTTGAGGTGGTTGTGGTAGTAGTAGTAGTGGTGGTGGGGGGGGGGGGTGGTAGGTGTGGTGGGGTTATTGTTTTCAGTAGCAATGATTGTAGTTGTGGTAGTATGATGGTGGTGGTGATGATGATGGTAGTGATGCTGGTAAAGATGATGGTGAGGATGGTGGCGATGGTGGCGATAGTGGTGATGATGGTGAAGATGGGGATGATGGGGACGATGGTGGTGATGATGGTGATAATGGTGATGATAGTGGTGATGGTGGTGATGATGGTGATGGTGATGATGATGGTGGTGATGGTGGTGATGGTGATGATGGTGGTGATAGTGGTGATGGTGATGTGATGATGGTGGTAATGATGGTGGTGATAGTGGTTATGGTGGTGATATGATGATGGTGATGTGATGATGGTGGTGATAGTGATGGTGATGATGATGGTGGGGATGTGATGATGGTGGTGATGTGATGATGGTGGTGATGTGATGATGGAGGTGATGTGATTATGGTGGTGATGTGATGATGGTGGTGATGTGATGATGGTGGTGATAGTGGTGATGGTGATGGTGATGATGATGGTGGGGATGTGATGATGGTGGTGATGTGATGATGGTGGTGATGATGGTGGTAATGTGATGATGGTGGTGATGTGATGATGGTGGTGATGATGGTGGTGATGTGATGATGGTGGTGATGTGATGATGGTGGTGATGTGATGATGGTGGTGATGATAGTGGTGATGTGATTATGGTGGTGATGTGATGATGGTGGTGATGATCGTAATGATGATGATGGTAATGATTTCGGTGGTGATGATGGTGATGAGGATGGTGGGGGTGATGATGATTGTGGTGACTATGGTGCTAATGATGGTGATGAGGAGGGTGGTGATTATGATGGTGATAATTATGGTGGTGATGATGTTGAAGTTGATGCTGGTAATGATGATGATTGTGGTGGTAATGAGGGCGATGATTGTGAGGATGGTGATGATGGTGGTGACTATGGTGGTGATGATGGTGGAGGTGATGATAGGGGTGATGACGGTTATAATGATGGTGATGATGATGGTGGTGATAGTAATGATGGTAGTGGTGATGATGGTGGTGGTGATGATGGTGCTAATGATGGTCGTCGTGGTTATGATGGTGGTCGTGATTGTAGCAATGGTGGTACTGATGGTCGTGGTATTGTTGAGGCTAGTGATGAGGAGGGAGATAGATGTGATTTGGTGTGCTGGCTGTGTTGATGTTGGTAGTAGTCTTTGTATTGGTAGTGGGTGTTGATGGTTGCAGTGATGGTGGAGATGGTGATGATGGTGATGATGGTTGTAGTGATGGTAGTGGTGGTAGTGATGGTGGTGGTAGTAATGAAGGTGGTGGTGATGGTGGTGGTGGTGGTAGTGGTGGTGGTGATGGTAGTTATGGTGGTTGTGGTGCTAGCGAAAGTGATGGTGGTGGTAGTAATGGTGATGGTGGTTGTGGTAGTGATGATGGTGGTAGTGATGATGGTGGTGGTGGTGGTAGTGATGATGATGGTGCTGATGATGGTGGTTGTCCTGGTAATGGTAGTGATTGTGGTTGAGGGGTAGCGATGGTGATGGTGGTGGTAGTGATGGTGGTGGTAGTGATAGTGGTTGTTGTGATGATACTAAAGGTGGTGGTGATAGATGTAGTGTGGTCGTGATGAAGACAGATATGAAGTGAATGTGGTCGTGGTGGTGATAGCCGAAGTAGTGGGCGATGGTAGTGGTTGTGATAGGTGTGCGGTTGTGAAAATAATTGCAGCGGTAATATTGACAATGTAGAAATTAAGAAGATTATGCATTAATAGCGAATTATTCTGTGACAATGACGACACTTATTTCGATATTCAAAGATGAGATTCACGATAATGGGGATGATAAAGATGACGATAATGATTATATTGATGGTGAAGTATAATGATATATTGTTAATAATAATAATAATAATAATAAAATTATAATTATAATAATAATGTTATCGTTTATTGCTTTGCTGATAATGACAGCGGGGTAAATTACTCTGAAATGACTGATGAGTTTGCAGAGTATCCATTAATGAGTTTGTAGATGATGGAAGCGATGAAAGTAGACAAATATAATGAAAATTCAGCACGATACTGTTTTACAATTCCAACGAATAGACCAGCATAAAAAATGTCTCCCGCACTTTCAAAAAAACGCAAACAGCAAATTTATTTCCTACCACTGATCAAACTTTGAAAAATTCAGAACCCGCTGCTTCTGTCACTTGACTTCCTCCGAGGCCGCCCTCGCAAATTTATCCGTGCTTTTTATTTCCCCATTCTCCAAAACAACTTTCTCCCTCGCATTATCCACCCACACCTCTCAGCACGTCGCATCATGTCTCGCGCACTCATTCAGACGTGAGCAAGGGTCGGCCGCGCGATTTGAGACAACGTTACTCCGGTATGGCACAATAACATTGAGAGCCGGTGAACAGAAGCTGTGAATAGCGATAAATTATGTGCGCGGATGGTGTGAATAGACTTGCGATCGCCTAGACGAGTTGATGAGCAAGTCGCACGCCATTATTTACACAGCATTCATTATTCTCATTGCTAGTGCAGCATTTTTTTAATTGTTTGATCAGCAATGGCTAAGAGAGGCATATATATTAATTGTCTATTTTTAGATTACCATTTATTCAGCACTTTTTCTTTGATTTTTATCACATTAAGCTACTGTTTTTTCTGCGATGAGTTACTTTTGTTATTCAATTAGACATGTTTTGTTTCAGATGGTGGGTAGTCAAAAGTTGTTTTAATAAATTCAGAATTTGTTTGTAGCGTAATACCTTGAGCAGCTGGGAGGAGTAGATACCTTTATCTATTTGGGCAGCGCAATAGACGCATCAGGATTTACAAATGCAGATGTAAAAATTAGAAATGGAAAAACAAGAGAGGAATTCCTGACCCTAAACAACATATGGAGATCCAGAGAAATATAGATTCGCACCAAACTTAGAATATTCAACGGCAGTGTCAAGTCTGTGCTGCTGTATGGAGCGGAGACATGCAGAACGACCAAGGACATACAACAACGACTCCAGTCTTTCGTTAACAGATGCCTACGAAAGATAATAGGGATAAGGTATCAGTACATTGTGAGGAGTTAAGACATGGGAAAAGAGCCAAAAACAGCCATTAGAACAACGAATTAAGTGAAGAAAATGGGACTGGATAGGAAGGCACAGTCTAACATAGTTAGACATGCTCTTTGTTGAACATTATGCCAGAGCGAACCACATAGATGTCCCTGCAGATAGGCATACATACATTAATGAAGAGCAAAAGGGGCACGACAACATGAATATGGCACCAGAAGAGCATATGATGGCAAAATTGACAATGAACGAAATTGAAGAGGCCATGAGAACCATTAAGAAAAGGAAATCTCCCGGAAAAGACGGGATAACAAACGAAATGCTGAAAACCCCAGGCTTGGAAAGACGCAGTACTTGTACCAGTACCAAAGAAAGGAAAAGACAAAACAGATCCAAATGGATACAGGCCTATCAGCCTACTGAGCTGTGTCGGCAAACTGATGGAACGTATGATAAACACCAGACTGATGTGGCATCTGGAAGAAAAACGCATACTAATTCCACAGCAAGCCGGCTTTAGACAGCACAGATCCACTGAGGACCAGGTCATCCTCATAGCCCAGGAAATAGAGGATGCGTACCAGGAACAGAAACACACAGAAGCGGTTTGGGTGGACCTGGAAAAGGCATTTGACAAAGTCTGTAAAGATGGACTTAGTCAAGCTAAGAAGAAGTGAAGTTTGTGGGAAAATGTACAAGTAGATCAACCACTACCTCAAAAACAGAACGGCCAGAGTTCAAGTACAAGGGCAGATGAGCAAAAAGGTGACACTAGAGCAGGGAGTACCCCAAGGTGGAGTACTGCCACCCACACTCTTCCTGGTGTATATAAATGACATTACAGAGAATATACCAAGAAGAGTTCATAGCTCAATGTTTGCAGACGATCTGGCTATGTGGACCTCTGAAAATAATCTCACCATAGCAAGAAATCGGATGCAGCAGGCCCTAACATCGCTGGAAGAGTGGGCGAACTCATGGCTGGTCAAAATAAACGAGAAAAAAACGACATGTACAATATTTTCGCTATCAATGAAACCCCAAAACATCAAATTAAGTCTAAACGGCAAATACCTGCAGCCAAACGACAACCCAAACTACCTGGGAGTCACATTTGATCGGCGCATGACATGGAAAAGTCAGATCGAGAGAAACCGAATGAGAGCCAGAGAGAGAATGGCAATCATGAGGAAACTTGCTGGTACAAGCTGGGGAGCAGACGAAAGTATACTAAAGAAACTGTACACTGGAAGAGTGAGACCAGTTTTCGAGTATGGCATTGCGGCATGGACAAAAGCAGCAAAGGCGAACTTCGATAAAGTTAGCAAACTCCAAAACCAAGCCATGAGAGTTATACAGGAGGCATGAAGTCAACGCCAATTGTAGAACTTGAAAAGATTACAAAACTGCAATCCATGACCGACAGAAGAGACTGCAGAGCCCAGCTGCAATCAGAGAAACTCAGAAGACTGACTGACCATCCAATGCACCAGAGACTAAACAATTTCGGAAATGGGAAACTAAAGCGAAGAAACTTTGCAGAAATAGCCAAAGCAAAGATGCACGAAAACCCCATGAACGCACTAACACCAAAGCCCACCCCTACTGTACGAGAACCTACCTGGAGGCAGCATATATTTCCAGAGGTGGTAGAAAATATACCAGGTATTGGACACAAAAACTGCCAGTCTGAAAAAGAAAGAAGAGATACTACTCTGAGTTACATAACGGAAAACTACCCAAGCATGGACTGGACCCATGCATACACTGACGGTTCCATAACAAATACAACACAGAACGGAGGGGCAGGAGCATTCCTGAGCCTACCAAATGGCAGCAAAATAACACTTTCATTCGCTACTGGAAAATACACGAGCAATTTCAGAGCGGAGGCAGAGGCACTGAGGCAGGTAAAAGAAATGAAAGGCACACAGTCCTGCTTACAGCACTAAAAATCCAGAAAAATACTGAACAATGATTTAAGAGCAGTACTCTGTCAACTATGCCAGCAGTCCGCACCAAAAAGGGTAGTGGTGCAGTGGGTTCCATCTCACTGCAACATCCACGGCAACGAGGAGACAGACAGACTGGCAAAAGAGGGTGCAATACTACCCCAACCAGATACTAGTATGACATACGAAGAGTCAAAACGGCTTATTAGAGCCAGATACATGACCAAATGAGAAAACGAACATACTGGCTACACCAAAAACGATGCCTATTACCAGTTGAACAGAAGAGAGCAGGTCGTGGTCTTCAGACTTCGCACTGGTCACAATAGACTGAGGTACCACCTATTCAACAAATTGAAGATAGGTGGCACCGACGAATGCCCGTGTGGTATCGGGAAAATGACCGCTGAGCATTTGCTGCAAAACTGCCCGACATACGAGGATCAGAGAGAGCAGATGGGGCCATCACCAGTGGCAACACTAGACAAGCTCTATGGCAGTGTCGACAGCCTCAGGATGACCCCTGCTTTTTTCGAAAAAATAATGGTTACTGTCTGATAGCGTACGAAGAAGAATAAGAAGAAGACATGCTCTTACATAGGATCCTAAAGGAAAGAGAGAGAAAGGTAGACCCAAAAATACACAGAGAAGATAAGAAACTAAAATTCAATGATTACACATGGAGAGAGGCAGAACGAGCAACCAGGACCTTACACGCTGGCGAGATGTTGTCAATGGCCTGATGTTGATTGATTGATTGATTGACTGATTGATTGATTGATTGAATACCATGTTTGACCGAGAGGAGCGCTAATCATCCCAATTATTCTCGCTGGTTGGACATATTTAGATGTAGTGTCACTAGAAAATCTTAAACATGTCCATGTCATTGATGTAATGAAACGAGGTTTGGGAGAGCGAAAAGTAATCAGAGCTAAGTGAAACATATTGGTCAAGAGTGCTCAGAGCTCAATGGTGTTAGGAAAATGCTTCTTCCTCTGTGGCCAGATACATGAAACACTTTGTATGGCACTAGACAACAGCTGATAAATACGTACAGATAACATTACATGGCATTGGGCCGAAGGGCGAGAGACCGGATGCTGCTGGATCCGTAACAATACAACAATAACAAGGATGCGCCTCTGACTGCGCAAAATATTAGGCTTCATGACTCTTCTGATGTCTCATCAAGACGGTCCAAGTTTGGGAACCCTATTTAAGGATTTGAAAGACATAGGATATGTAAAGCTACAGTTTTGGTTCAAACTGTGCAGGGAGTTCTTCTTCTAATAACTCTAACGAAGGCAGAACTCAACGAACTAAACTAGGTCTCCCAGAGCACAGAAACAGGCGTTCAACTAGGTCTGCCAGAGCACCAAGTTCTTTTTTGTGCTGGTTCTTGAGAGTCGTAAACACTGAGAGGGCTTCTGTGAGAATGACCACTTGGTTTCCTGCAAGAAAAAATACATACTCGCATCCAATTTATTATTCAATGTATTAATTGACCCTGCCTTCACTCACTATCTCCTGCGGTAATGCATTACAAGTATCCACTCTCTGACTAAAAAAATATATCATATCTAACGTGGACCTTTCTTTAATTAATTTGTAGCTGTCCCCTCTTGTTCTTGTAGACGGTGGTATTTTGAAAAACGTGTTTAGTCTAATTTATCTAATCAGTTGATTATCTTATAAACCTTTATTAAGTCACCTCGAATTCTTCTCTTTTCTAGACACAGTATGTCGGATCTTCTAAGTCTTTTCTCATAATTATAATTCTAGAAACCCACTATCAGTTTTGTCGTTCTTTTTAGCATTCTGCCCAGCATGTTTATATTCCCTCAACTAAAAGGATACATCTGTACACAGTGCTCCAATCTATGTCTAACTAATGCTTTATGCAGTTTGACTATAACTGAAATGTTCCTATCTTTAATATTTCTTTTTATCATACCTCGCATTTCATTTGCCTTTATCACTGCTAACTGGACTTGCTCACTCACGTTACCTGTATAATCTATTATAACCCCTAAGTCACTTTCGTTTTCTTTAATATTGTTCTCGCCTATTCTGTAAATATGCTCCATATTTGATCTACCCATGTGGATGAACTGTACATTTATCTTCATTAAATTCCATTTGCCAGCTCGCAGACCATTTTCAAATTTGATCTCAATCCTTCTTCTTCTTCGTACGCTGTCAGACGTCAAACTTTATTTTTTCGAAAAAAGCACCGGTCATCCTGAGACTGTCGACACTGCCATAGAGCTTGTCTAGTGTTGCCACTTGTGATAGCCACATCTGCTTTCTCTGATCCTCGTATGTCGGCAGTTTTGCAGCAGATGTTCAGCGGTCATTTTCCCAGTACCGCATGAGCATTCGTCAGTGCCACCTATCTTCAATTTATTGAATAGGTAGTACCTCAGTCTATTGTGGCAAGTGCGAAGTCTGAAGACCACGACCTGCTCTCTTCTGTTCAACTGGTAATAGGCATCGTTTTTGGTGTAACCAGTATGTTCGGTTTCCCATTTGGTCATGTATCTAGCTCTAATAAGCCGTTTTGACTCTTCGTATGTCACACTAGTATCTGGTTGTGGTAGTCTTGCACCTTCTTTTGCCAGTCTGTCTGTCTCCTCGTTGCCTTGGATGTTACAGTGGGATGGAACCCACTGTACCACTACTCCTTTTGGTGCGGACTGCTGGCATAGTTGACATAGTACTGCTCTTAAATCATTAAGTTCAGTATTTTTCTGACTTTTTAGTGCTGTGACTACGGCCAGGGCATCTGTAAGCAGGACTATATGGCTTTCATTTCTTTTGCATGTCACCATTTCTTCTACTCCCTCAGTGCCTCTGCCTCCGCTCTGAAATTGCTCGTGTATTTTCCAGTTGCCACTGCCAGTGTTATTTTTCTACCATTTGGTAGGCTCAGGAATACCTCTGCCCCTCCGTTCTGTGTTGTGTTTGTTACAGAGTCATCGGTATATGCATGGGTCCAGTCCATGCTTGGGTAGTTTTCGTTATGTACCCCAGGGTTATGTCTCTTCTTTCTTTTTCAGTCTGGCTGTTCTTTTTTCCAATACTTGGTATATTTTCTACCACCTCTGGAAATATATGCTGCCTCCAGGTACGTTTGCGTACAGTATGGATGGGCTTTGGTGTTAGTGCGTTCATAGGGTCTGCGTTCATCTTTGCTTTGGCTATTTCTACAAAGTTTCTCCGTTTTAGTTTCCATTTCTAAAATTATTTAGTCTATTATGCATTGGATGGTCTGTCAGTTTTCTGAGTTTTTCTGCTTGCTGCTGGGCTTTGCAGTTTCTTCTGTCGGTCATGGATTGCAGATTTGTAATCTTTTCCAGTTCTACAATTGGCGTTGACTTCATGCCTCCTATTATAACTCTCATGGCTTGGTTTTGGAGTTTGCTAATTTTGTCAAAGTTCGCCTTTGCAGCTGTTGTCCATGCCGCAATGTCATACTCGAAAACTGGTCTCACTCTTCCAGTGTACAGTTTCTTTAGTATACTCTCGTCTGCTCCCCAGCTTGTGCCAGCAAGTTTCCTCATGATTGCCATTCTTTCTCTGGCTCTCATTCGGTTTCTCTCGATCTGACTTTTCCATGTCATGCGCCGATCAAATGTGACTCCCAGGTAGTTTGGGTTATCGTTTGGCCGCAGATATTTGCCGTTAAGACTTATTTTGGTGTTTTGAGGTTTGTTTGAAAGCGAGAATATCGTACATGTTGTTTTTTAATCATTTATTTTGACCACCCATTAGTTCGCTCACTCTTCCAGCGATGGTAGGGCCTGCTGCATCCGATTACTTACTGTGGTAAGATTCTTTTCAGAGGTCCACATAGCCAGATCGTCTGCAAACATGGATCTGTGGACTCTTCTTGGTATATTCTCTTCGATGTTATTTATATACACCAGAAAGAGTGTGGGTGACAGTACTGCCCCTTGGGGTACTCTCTGCTCAAGTGTCACCTTTTTGCTCATCTGCCGTTGTACTTGAAATCTGACTGTTCTATTTTTGAGGTAGTGGCTGATCCATCTGTACATTTTCCCACAAATTTCACTTCTTCGTAGCTTGACTTTAAGTACCTCTTTCCAGACCTTGTCAAATGCCTTTTCCAGAACCACCCAAACCGCTACTGTGTGTTTTTGCTCCTGGTAAGCATCCTCTATTTCTTGGGCTATGAGGGTGATCTGATGCTCAGTGGATTTGTGCTGTCTAAAGCCTGCTTGCTGTGGAATCAGTATGTGTTTTTCTTCCAGATGCCACATCAGTCTGGTGTTTATCATACGCTCCATCAGTTTTCCTACACAGCTCAGTAGACTGATAGGCCTGTATCCATTTGGATCTGTTCTATTTTTTTCTTTCTTTGGTACTGGTATCATTACAGCATCTTTCCATGCCTGCGGTACAAAACCCTTTTTCCAGCTTTGGTTAAGGACTGATAGTAACTTTATCTTCGCTGTTTGGTCCAACCCCATCAGCATTTCGTTTGTTACGCCATCTTTTCCGGGCGATTTCTTTTTCTTTAAAGTGCTCATGGCCTCTTTCATTTCATTCATTGTTGTTTTGCCATCATGTGCTCCTCTGATGCCATTTTGATGTTGTCGTGGCTCTTTTGTTCTTCACTAATGTCTGTATGCCTGTCTGTAGGGACATCAATGTGGTTTGCTCTGGCATAATGTTCTATAAAGGCGTTTGCTGCTTTTTTTTTTCTAGTAAGCATGTTGTCGCCCTGCTTGATTGTAATTTGTTTATTTGATGGTGTTTCGTCATTCATGGCTCTGACTAAATTCCATAGTTTGTTCCCTTCTTTATCTAAATTGAGGCTTTCTGTTTTGTTTTTCCAGCTGTCTCTTGTTATTTGGTTTAGTGTTCTTTTGTTTTTCGCGGTGATGGCGTTGAGGGCGATATTTGCCTCCATAGATTGCTCTCTCTCTGCCATGTTCCTAGTCTTTGAGACTTCATCCTCCGTTTTCTGCAGTTTATCATTCCAATATGGCTTGTAGTTTTTCCTTGTCCCTCTTTGGATGGTTTCGGTGGCTGCCTGCATTATTGCTTTGCTTAGGCTTTCCACCATGGGTTTCGTGTTGTTATTCCGAGTGTTGATGGTTTCGCTCAGCCCATCTGTCAGGATTGCAAATCTGTCCCAGTCGGCTCGTTTATAATTCCAACGTGGGAGCGGTTTTGTTTCCTGTGGGCCTACTTCCATATCAACTTCTAGCCTAATTGACCAGTGGTCGCTACCTGCCAGTTGGTTAAGCACCTGGCGGTCTATTTTGTGGTGAATACCCACTGTGGAAAAGGCCAAATCTGGAGTTTAGGTGGTATGCCATGTTCTAGAATAGAAGCTAGGGCTATCCTCCCGTCTATTGATAAGATAAGAGATGTGTGTCTATCTCCCAGTCATCCACTTCATCACCTCTGTTGTCTGTGTCCGAGTATCCCCATCTCTCCGAGTGGCAGTTGAAGTCTCCAACTACTATGCAGCTGGAGTACTTGACTTCCATACTCGAGAGCGACAGGTCTTTGTTTGGTGGGCCGTATAGGTTGAAGATGCGGATCTTCGTTTCTTGGGTCATTATGTCAACTCCTACAATTTCTGCTTGTCCGGTGTGATTGACAGCTACCGCGCTACTCGGTATGCAGTTACAAGTCAGTATCAGAACCCCTCCCTTGTGACCTTCTCTATCAAGACGGAAAGTCTGGTATCCTCTGATTGAGAATTTGTGGTTGTTGTTGAGGTGCGTTTCTTGGATACATGCTACGTCAATCTTAACTTCATGCAAGTGATGTGTTAGGGAAAGCTTTTTTTTTAATGACTCCCTCCGCATTCCACTGTAGTATTCTGAGGGTCTTGTGTTTTTGGTCAATAGTTTTTGCCCCATCACCTTGTGCCTTGACTCTACAGCCAATGGATGGGTGACCACCAGTAGCATAGGGTGGGCCCCTTCGAGGCGTGAGGCCCGGCGATCTCGCTGCCTGGCGGGACTCCACAAGATGAGCGCCACACTTTTTTCTGATAGGTTGTACCGTCATCATACAGCGATACACGTTGCACTGTTTCGTTAATCCTGTGGCCCAGTGCATCCGATTTCAACAGGCTTTTCTGTAGGGATGCCCTCCTTAGCCTTTGGCTGCCCCCAGCCTATCTGCAAGGCAGCAGTTGTTTTTGATCAGAGTTATCTCTCTTAAGGAAGTTGTCTTGCAGGACTATCGAGTCTTCCCCACTCGTGTCTATAGGGTGTGGCAATGATATGATGGACTATGTACTAGTTTGTACTATCCCAGAAGAGAGGCAGTCCAGTGTGTCTGTGTCCTAGGATCGTCACGTCCTGCCAGAAACGAAGCATATGCATGTGAGTGGGGTATCTCTTTGCTCCCTTTATTTTCTCGGCACATCTGCAGTGATGGCACGCCTAGCATTCCCCGCCACCTGGGAGGTTGTCATAATAGGGCAGAGGAGCAATGTTCGCTGGCCTGCATCTCTTCTACGTCCATTTGGATGACTGATAACAGAGGTAAAGAGCGAGGCAGGAGTGCATTTAACCAGGGGACAAGCCTGGTCATGGCACGGAGATGTTGTTCGCCTGGTGTGCGGATATATCTCATGATCAAGGGTTGAGTCTCAACAGTTCGCAGTGAGGTGGCTGCTCTACTGCTTACGACACCTCAACAGAAACTAAGTCTTCTACTAGTGGTTTCACACCTCATCGCCGTATTTGATCAGCGGACGGCATATACCTCTTTCTGAGGCTCGACCGGATTGGGCCCCAGGTCCTAACCATATCGTAGCCTCCCATCGCAGTGGTGCTGAGATTTTGGGCGAGATTCCGGCTTAGAGGCGTTCGGCCGTAATCCCTCAGATGGTAGCCTCGCACCATTGGCTTATCAGCCAAGCACGTGAACCAAGTGTCTGGTACTAGCGATTGCTCTCGAGTTGAGCAGGATTACCGTAGCAACGCCCTGTCATTAGTAGGGTAAAACTGACCTGTCTTCCGAGGGTCTAATACCAGCACCCGTTCACTATTAGACCCAACGAATCAATAGAGGGCTTTTTAGTCAGTCAATTGCCAAGTATCTGAAACCTACGGTTCTGCTAGGGTTAAGCAGGATTACTGTAGCAACTCTCTTCCATTAAGAGGGTAAAACTGACCTGTCTTCCGTGGGTCTAATTCCAGCACACGTTCCTTATTAGACCCAACGAAAATGCTCTCAGTCTGTCAGTCATTTTACAGTGTTGGCGTGTTAAGTCAAATTAAGCCGCAGGCTCCACTCATGCTGGTGCCCTTCCGTCAATTCCTTTATCGAACACTGGATACGAGACAATCGAGTAACCGAGAGACTAGTACCAGATTTTCGAGGGTCTAATTCCAGCACACGTTCCTTGTTATACCCAACGAAAATGCTCTCAGTCTGTCAGTCATTTTACGGTGTTGACGTGTTGAGTCAAACTAAACCGCAGGCTCCACTCATGGTGGTGCCCTTCCGTCAATTCCTTTATCGAACACTGGATGCGAGACAATCGAGTAACCGAGAGACTAGCCTCAGAATTTCGAGGGTCTAATTCCAGCATACGTTCTCTGTTAGACCCAACGAAAGTGCTCTCGGTCTGTCAATCATTTCAGTGTTGGCGTGTTGAGTCAAATGATCTCAATCCGACCTTAATAAATGCACTTCTGAATATTTTTGTGTCATCAGCAAATTTCCCAATCATGAAACCGACATCATTGACCAAATCGTTTATCAAGAACAAAATTGATCCCAAAAACAGATCCTGTGGCAGTCCACTTTTTATCTCACACCACTCAGGATCGTCATCGGACAACTACTAAAGATCGATTACGACTACTTAAGTTACGTCATATCATGCTCCTACTCTCAAGTACAGATAAAATCACTGGAACATCTAGAAGATCTTGCATCTTGATTAGGCTTCCCCATCTCATGTGGAAAACTCAAAATACCAGAAGGCTTCAAATGAAAACCTTAAATATTTGTTATAGTAATTTTGTTCTGAAAAAGTGAAAGACAACTGTATCAATTTTCTACGTAGTCACCTTTGCTTTGGATACAAGTCCCATAATGTCTATAAAGTGCATGGATTCCTTTAGAAAACAGTGATCTTAGTCACGTGTGTATCATGCACCACCTACTGGACGTACCTTAAGGTCTTTCCTCCCAATGCTTCTTTTAGTCGTCGAAAGACGTGAAAAAGACTTGGAGCTATGTATCATGAGTACGACAGTAATGTTAGACACTGAAAGTAGATGTCCTGGATGGTCACAGCCTTTGCACGGACAGTATCGGGTCGAGCATTGCCATGTTGCAAAAGGACACCGTTACTCGGAAGTCCACAACGTTTGTATTGTGGGTGGAAGATGATTTCTGAGAAGATCTGTATACGTGGCACTAATGACAACATTTCCCCTGAGGGTGCAGTGCTCTCAAATAACACGTGATCCATTACAACCAATAGTCACCATAACCTTCCCTGCAGATTGCCGAGTGCCAAATGTCTTCGATTTTGGTGAGGAGGGATGGAGCCATTCCTTGTTCACTGTCTTCTATTTCATCTCCAGTAACAATACTTGCTAGGGAACCATCACCTTCTGCCTCAAACGCCTCAAAGGTTCCTGGGGGGGGGGGGGGGCATCAACGGGCTGTTGTTTCAATTCTGCAGTAAGCTACCGTGGCACTGATCTATATACTAAATACATATCTACCTTTTCCAACATGCTTTGAAGACGATAGTAGGCATATTATTTGCTCCAAAATCCACAGATGTGAAAGTTTTTAAACAATTAACGTAGAGCTCAACCAGTTCAGTGACGTGCTCTACCAACTGAGCCCTCCATAACGACAATGGCGAACGCAGATGGCAGGAACTTATATTGTAAAAACCCAATAATAACAACATTAATTGTTCTTCTTTCGCTCCAATCTATGTAGGGGACTACCACTTCAGTCAGTTTTCTTTCATAACGTTTACGTAAGTGTATTTATTGGTTATGTAGGCTGCGTGGCCTAGCGATAAAGCATTCATTTCACAATCCCAACGCACCCTATTCGAATCACGCTGGTGTCCAGTTTGGGTGTGTGTTTTTTTTGTTTTGTTTTTTTTTTCTTTTCTGCTTTCCCACGTACGAAATGTAAGAGCAACTTACCGTACTGTACAATTACCAGGAAACTAGGTTGGTAGTTGTAAGATTGACAGGGGACATGACAGAGGCTTTGGGACTGACAGCGGCGGACCGGAGAGAAGATGGACACAAGACATCACGGAGGTCCTGAGAATGACATCGACAGAGGAAAGGGAACTGGCCAGGGATCGAGTGTCTTACATAGTGACTGTCACGATAGAAACGTTGTGAACAGAACATGCTACATGATGATGATGAAATATATAAATAGATTGTTGTGTATGGGTGTGTGCGTGCGTGTACACACACACACACACACACACACATATTCGAGGTAGCTTCAGAAAGCTCTCAGAATAGTCGACTGGTGTTTGAATGAAAGATGATGTTATGAAGAATATATATTTATAATTTGGTAGTGACCTTGACGAAATAACATGGCAGACGTGACCTTCACAAATGTTCTCGAACAGATGTTGCAAAATGTTGTGTGTGTGTTGTGCTGGTTGCATCGTCGGAGTTGAAAATGTCCTTGATTGAACAACGTACAAATGTCAAATTCTGTGTTTTGCTTGAGAAGTCATGCTATGATGGAAGTTTTTTCATTCCCATGGTATTGTCTACTATGATTTCATTCCTGAAGGCCGAACGGTTAACAGCGAAATGTACGTTGATATCCTCCGTCGTCTAAGAGAAGCAATGAGAAGAAAACAACCAGAACAATGGAGAACAGTTGGATTATGCTGCATGACAATGCGCCAGCACATCGATTCCTACTGGTGAAGCAGTAGCTCGCAAAGCACCTTGGAACATCTTCCATATTCTCTCGACCTGGCACCAGCTGATCGTTTATTGTACCCTCGACTGAAATCGGAACTGAAATGACAGTGAGTCAAGGATGCCGGAGGTGTTATCCCCAATGCGACAAGACAGCTGAGAGAGGTGTCTAAGAATGGGTTCCACGAATGTTTCCAGCAGCTGTATGCACGTTGGCAAAAGTGTGTAGTTGCCGAAGGGAACTACTTTGAAGGAAATGTAGTGTAGATAATTCTATTGTAACTTATTTCTATACAATCCACTAATGCCGGGAACTACTTTGAAGGAAATGTAGTGTAGATAATTCTATTGTAACTTATTTCTATACAATCCAATAATGCCGGGAACTTTTTGAAGCTATCTCGTGTATTTATATGTATATTACCAATATCATCATGTAGCGTGTCCTTTACAGAACGTCGCTCTGACAACAGCCGGTCTATAAGACTCTCTCGCTCTCTAGCCAGAACTCCCGCCTCTGTCGCTGTCTTCTTCAGGACCTCCGTGATGTCCTGTGTCTATCCTCTCCTTGTTCTGCCTCTGTTCCACTTTCCAGACACTATACTCTCCAGTAACGCTCTTTCCTGGTCATTTTAGCAATGGATGTCGCCATAATATTTTAGCTTTCTGGCCAAGATATTGTTTATTAACATATTTTCCTTGATATTCAGCTTTTTTTAAGATATCTGCATTTTTCTTTTTCGCTATTTTGGGTATTTTGAGCACCCTTTATATATATATATATATACTTACCGATAGATAGGCAAACATATAAAAAGAGTGACAAAGAGATTTAGTGGCGAAGCAGACATAGATAAAACTCGTCGATGGATTTATGTTCCGATAAGGCGCAAAAGTAGCTACATCACCACCATTATCTACTTCCTCTACTTCTGAAGCATTCCAAGCCTCGTCTTCTTCATTTTTCATCCGAATTTTCTGATTTGGCCTCTATTAATCTTTTTTTTTATTGTTCTGTTTCTTTTTTCCTATTGTTTTTTTAATCTTCGTATTTATCATCTTCTTTTTCTTTCTCTTCATTATGTTTTGCTTGCTTATGTTTTAATGTTTTCCCTTTTCCTTCTCCTCCTTTTCGTCTACTTCTCCTTTCCCTGCATTTTTTATGCGCATTCCCCTTCTTCATTTCTTTTTCTTCGTTTTTTGTTTCTTCTTCGTCTTCTTCTTCTTCTTCTTCTTCGTCTTTTGTATTCTTCTTTCAATATTACAACTACTACTACTACTTCTTTCACTACCTTTTCTTATGTTGTTTCTTATTCATTCAATACTACTATAACTACTACCACCACTACTACTACTACTACTACTACCACCACCACCACTACTACTACTACTACTACTACTACTACCACCACCACCACTACTACTACTACTACTACTACTACTACTACCACCACTACTACTACTACTACTACTACTACTACTACTACTACTACCACCACCACCACCACTACTACTACTACTACTACTACTACTACTACTACCACTACTACTACTACTACTACTACTACCACTACTACTACTACTACTACTACTACTACTACTACTACTACTACTACCACCACCACCACTACTACTACTACTACTACTACTACTACCACCACTACTACTACTACTACTACTACTACTACTACTACTACTACCACCACTACTACTACTACAACCACTACTACTACTACTACTACCACCACTACTACTACCACTACTACCATTTCTACTACGACATCTGCTGCTGCTACTACTACTGCTGCTACTACTACTACTAACACTACTACTACATCTGCTACTACTACTACTAACACTACTACTACTACTACATCTGCTACTACTACTACTACCACTATTACTACTGCAACTGCTACTACTACTACTACTACATCTGCTACTACTACTACTACTATTACCACTATTACTACTACATCTGTTACTACTACTACTACTACTACTATTACTACTGTTGCTACTACTTCTACTACCTTTTCATCTTCTTCGTTTTCTTGTCTTCTTCTTCTACTTCTTCTCCTCCTTTTTGCCCTACGTGAGATTCTTCCCTCTTTTCTGTAACGGTTGCTGTCAGTAACAAATAGAATGAAACTCAATCTATGTTCAACTCTGAATTGTTGTACTTTGTTTTAACGAAACCAACAACAGAGAAGGTGTACCCCAATACCAGCTTCCGCAAATATTTAAACTGGTCCACCAATAAATGTAATTTTCAACTGACATTTGTATTTGTCTGAAACAAGGAATATAAAATGCTTGGCCGTTACATGAAAAGAATAAGGTAGGTTTGATCTCCATTCTCGACAGGGTTCAGTTAACCCAGATGTAAATGGTCCGAACCTTCAGTAACTTAAGGAAGGCATCACTGCGTGGAAGGAAACTGTACATCTCACTTCAGAAGAACGTGTGTTCTAATGTCTTGGTAGTCACATAGTAGACACTGCTATCGAGGATGAAGTGTTAGACATTTAATTAGGGTAGGGCTCAGCTGTTTTAAGAGGTGGAGTGACAAGTTAACTTCACCGTTGCATGTCTTTGCCTAAATGACTTTAACATGTCAGATCAGGTCAGGTCATCCTATAACCGGTGGGGTCGTTGGGGCACACACGAAGACATCCTCACAACACCACGCCACTCTTCTCTGTCAGCAGCCGCTGCCTGTGCCTCTTCTGTTGTTCTCCTACCTCTTTTTGGGACTGCCTCTTCGTCGTCTGCCTTGCACCTTTCCATGGAGGATCGTATTTGCAAGACCATTTGATCTCGATATGTGACCGTACCAAGAGAGTTTCCTTCTTTTGACAGTTGACAAGAGGTCTTTAAAAGGCCCTATTGCTGTTGTAATTCTATCTCGTATTTCCTCATTCGTAACTGACTTTATGCCATATACAAATTTACAGTTGGGTCGACCGAAGCGTGTCAAAACACGGGGATACAACCCGGTCGTCTTTGCTATGCGAATCCAGCGTTCTACCACTCTGTTAGAAATGCACTCCTACGATCAAGTATCGTGAAATCTCTACTTCAACCCCAACTGGCAGTGTCTCCTATGCAGCTATATTTGTTTGTAAACCAGACCTCTCAAATACACGACCAGTCAAGCACTCAGCGGTCGCTCCAATTTCTCCTTGTCTTCTTCTTCGACTTCTCGTTCGCTAACTTTGCTATAATGTCTGTACCTGAAGACCAGCTCTCTTCATGAAGGTTCCTTTGTGAAGCGCTCTTTCCCCGGATGATCGTTTCCGTGTGCCAGAACGCATTTCCCTAAGCATATCATAGTCTTGAAGGATTTGTTCGGCTGTCTGTGCATCTTGTCCACATCCACACATACGCATGAGTAATGGAGCCAATTTTAAAGCAGCCTGCGTAAGTTGCTATTCAATCTGTTATGTCCTGTTCAGTCTGTTATGTCCTGTTCAGTCTGTTATGTCCTGTTCAGTCTGTTATGTCCTGTTTACATGCGGAACACGACCATCTGTTCTGTTCTATCAACGCAGTGATAGTTGTCTCTCGTTTGGTCGACATTCCATATTGCCTAGATAAGGGTCTTCTTTTTCTGCAAAGTGAGTGTTTGTTCTTTTTTGTCTCGAAGATTTGCTCGCTGTATTGATAACTTGTCTGCGTTCTCGTTTTCTTTCATGCTAAAGTAGAACTTTATTAGGGAGCCGCGTAGAGCGGTTTGTTAGCCCGCTGGCTTCGCATCTGAGTGGTCCTGGGCTCATTCCCCAGTTGAAGCGGAAATGTTTGTTTTTTTAAACCGCAACAACTCCCAAATCGACCAAGCCTTAAATGGGTACCCGTTCAGTCCGGGAAGTAAAAGCGAAGAGGGAAAGGAGATGGATACCGCCCTCATATAGCCGAACTTTTGATATGTGAGATCGCTAACACCTCACACCCCTACCGCAGTAATGGTATGGGTTACTTTAGAACCTTATATATTGCTGTTCCCTTCGCTTCAGTTTTCCCAAGGCTTTTCTAAACTATTTTTATGAGGACTCTCAGAACAAACATTGTATCTGTAAGGAATACAACATGCTGACACTGACTTGTTCTGTTGCCTATTATATCTTCTTATTCTTTTTCTTCTTCGTCGTTCGTACTCAAATAACCGACACCAAGCTCTGAAAAGGGCTTTGTAAGTAGCAGGATGTAGTCCGGAAAACGAAATGCTTTGTATCGTAATTTACAGCTTGACTGCGATATTTGCACATTTTTTGTCCGACACATCCGACTTCATCATGGCATTTTTGAGCACTGAGTTAGCCTTCCCTCTTCGATCCCTTCTCTTTAGCCAGTCTGGGTACCGGTTTAGCCTTCCCTCTTCGATCCCTTCTCTTTAGCTAGTCTGGGTACCGGGTTAGCATTCTCTCTTCGATCCCTTCTCTTTAGCCAGTCTGCCCTCTTCGATCCCTTCTCCTTAGCCAGTCTGGGTACCGGGTTAGCCTTCCATCTTCGATCCCTTCTCCTTAGCCAGTCTGGGTACCAGGTTAGCCTTCCCTCTTTGATCCCTTCTTCTAAGCCAGTCTGGGTAACAGGTTAGCCTTCCCTCTTCGATCCCTTCTTCTTAGCCAGTCTGGGTACCAGGCTAGCCTTCCCTCTTCGATCCCTTCTTCTTAGCCAGTCTGGGTACCAGGTTAACCTTCCCTCTTCGATCCCTTCCTCTCAGCCAGTCTGGGTACCAGGTTAGCCTTCCCTCATCGATCCCTTCTCCTTAACCAGTCTGGGTACCGGGTTAGCCTTCCCTCTTCGATCCCTTCTCCTTAGCCAGTCTGGGTACCAGGTTAACCTTCCCTCTTCGATCCCTTCCTCTCAGCCAGTCTGGGTACCAGGTTAGCCTTCCCTCATCGATCCCTTCTCCTTAACCAGTCTGGGTACCGGGTTAGCCTTCCCTCTTCGATCCCTTCTCCTTAGGCAGTCTGGGTACCAGGTTAGCCTTCCCTCTTCGATCCCTTCTCCTTAGCCAGTCTGTGTACCAGGTTATCCTTCCCTCTTTGATCCCTTCTCCTTAGCCAGTATGCTTACCGGGTTAGCCTTTCTTCTTCGATCCCTTCTCCTTAGCCAGTCTGGGTACCAGGTTATCCTTCCATCTTCGATCCGTTCTCCTTAGCCAGTCTGGGTACCGGGTTATCCTTCCCTCTTCGATCCCTTCTACTTAGCCAGTCTGGGTACCGGGTTATCCTTCCTTCTTCGATCCCTTCTCCTTAGCCAGTCTGTGTACCAGGTTATCCTTCCCTCTTTGATCCCTTCTCCTTAGCCAGTATGCTTACCGGGTTAGCCTTTCTTCTTCGATCCCTTCTCCTTAGCCAGTCTGGGTACCAGGTTATCCTTCCATCTTCGATCCGTTCTCCTTAGCCAGTCTGGGTACCGGGTTATCCTTCCCTCTTCGATCCCTTCTACTTAGCCAGTCTGGGTACCGGGTTATCCTTCCTTCTTCGATCCCTTCTCCTTAGCCAGTCTGCCTTTTTGCAGCCTGGTATGCAGGATCACCACGTGGGGATGGTGAGGGTTCTTGTCAGCTCTAGGTCGCCAGCCCTGATGCTAGCAGTCAGCTCTGGATCGCCGGCCTTGATGCTAACAGTCAGCTCTGGGTCGCCAGCCTTGATGCTATCAGTCAGCTCTGGGTCACCGGCCTTGATGCTAGCAGTCAGCTCTGGGTCGCCAGCCTTGATGCTAGCAGTCAGCTCTGGGTCACCAGCCTTGATGCTAGCAGTCAGCACCGAGTACTTCTCAGCATCTTGATCCCTATGTCTTCAGCAACGTTTAGTGCCTGTACTTTGACCAAATAGTTTGAACATTGTCCAATAGGTGAACTAGTTGATACGTTTTCTTGATCCAGGTAGGCAAAAGTAGATTCCTGCGACTCCGTTCTTCCCTAATCTGGATGTCATTCATCAGTAAATTCCTGGATCCATGCTTTTTGGGTATACTTCTTTGATCATGTGGTATGCTGCTGTATTCCTTTGAAATGTATTTTTCTCTCCAATATGGCATGTGGTATAATCTATGTTTTTCAACTGAGACGTGTGTTGTTTCCGTGAGGTTGGCAGGAGTATGGGTATAGTTGTATGGCAACACACAGACACAGTGTGCGTCCATCTATCGCCAGTCACGCATTTGTGGTTTACTAAGGGACCTGGTGTCCGAGAGTTATTTATGATAGTAGTTGTTTCTATCAGAGGTAAAAATTAAAACATATTATGTGCAAGGGAGGGCATCTGCAAGGGCAAACAAAATTTATTAGTCCTAAAATTCTTCGTGCAGACCTAAACGAATGGGAATCAATCAATCAATGAAAGCCTTTCGATCCTTTCGCTGCATAGGTCTTTGACATCATCCTGCCAGCATGTAGGGTCCTGGGCTGCTCCTTCTGTCTCTCTCCGTGAGTAATTATTTAATGTTAGTTGCTTCTCGTGTTCTCTTCTCTTGTATATTTATAAGTCTAACTTTCTTTCTCTTCACTTGATGGTTCTACATAAGTGCCTGTCTGGCTATGCTGGACGGGGATTTCTGTAGCGTGTGTCCTGTTCAACACCATTTTTTTCGTTTAATTTGTTGTTCTAGTGGCTGTTGTTGGCTCCTTTTCGCATAGGGCTTCATTCCTCACCATGCCCTGCAATTTTTTGTCCATAATCCTTTGTAGACATCTGAAGATCTGGAGTCTTTGTTGTATGGTCTTAGTCTTTCTCCATGTTTCTGTTCCATACAGCAGCACCACTTTGTATGTAGAAATACGCAATGTCATGCTATATTTTGTAATGCCTACTTGAAGATATGCTGGGTATATTTGATACCTTTTTCTCAATTTGCCGTGCTAACCAGAGTTGAAATCGAAAGATGTTTTGTTTTTTTAATTTAGGTGAAAGACACTCTAATGTTATCGATGGGCGTTTGTTGAAGTTGACGAGGTGTAGTCCTCGTCTCAGGAGGCGACAATCGTTTCCGCCCCCAACAACGGAACCACTGAAGCGGAACATACTTTGGTCTTGTTTGTCGGCCTACGTTCAGCAATTTCCAGACACTGTCTGTTCCGAAGGATTGTTGGACACATTAGTAGACTCGTTCGTTTGATGATACTGTGTTTGGTGTATATACGAGGCGTGTGTGTGTGTGTGTCTGTGTGTGTAAATGTGGCGGTGTTTGTGTGTGTATGTGTGCGAATGCGTGCGTGCTTGCGTATGTGCGAGTGCGTATGAATGTATGCATGTATGTATGTATGTGCATGTATGTATGTATGTGCATGAATGCATCTTTGTATTTATTCATGTATATATTTGTTCATGTATGCGTGCGTGCGTGTGTGTGAATGTATGTAGGGGGTCGCTGTCGTCAAGAGGTTAAGGCACTCGCCTCTCACAGTGATGAATGGAAAGGGCGGGCGATCGAATCCCACAAATTTCAAGCGACCCCTGGTCTCACGGGAGGTAAGACCAGAGTGCCTGCATCCCGAGCTACCGCCAGGCGTCTCGACCAATAGTCTTGCCACTGATCCAAGGTAACTCGGGACAAGAGAGTGAGATTGATGACCAGCGCATTCACCTACTTACTATAATCTAAATACAGCGCACGTCACATAATTAAGATACAACCGTCTGACAGTGTGGCCATCATTGCCTGCGAACCTTTTTTTTTTAATGTGTGTATTGCAAAGTACAAGGTCAAAACAAAAGTAAGGGAGATCACCCGGTGGTTAGTTGCTTTTCGCTGATGATGCTGTAATTGTCACTCACAGTCAGCAGTGACTTCAGAGCTTGATAGATCGCTTCTCGCAAGCTTACAAAGATTTGTTTTTCTCACAATAAGTTTCAACAAAACAAATGTGCTGGGACAGGAAGTAGATGCCACGCCAAGTCTTAGCATGGATAATTACGAACTGGGAGATGTGCATCAATTCACATACATGGGATCGCTCATCAATGACAACCTCTCTCTAGATTCAAAAATAGACAATCGCATTAACTAAACTGCTGCTACATATGCTCGATTCACAACTCGTGCTTTAGAAAATCAAAAACTGATAAATGAAACCAAGTCCATGATTTACAGTACATGTGTCGCCAGTACGCTCTTATATGGTAGCGAAACTTGGACAACCTGTGTCAAAAAAGAGCCCACGCTTGACAGCTTGCATGTGATCCGTTTTTGGAATTATATGAAGGGACAAAGTAACAAATGGAGAGGTGCACTCTCGCACTGGTCTCCCAAACATGTCAAATTCAAGTCAAGTGGAAGATGGTTCATATTTTCAAAGATATCTTCTATGGATTGTAGGCGGATGGCAGGACAACACTTGATCGACCACAGCTGATATGAAGGTCTTGGACATTATTCTGGCATCCTGGGAAGACGAAGCTGCAGACCGATCCATGTGGAGATGTACCCTGAAGGGCCACCTCACCCTTGCCAAAGAGAAGCGCTTGCAATCTAGACACTCGAATAGTCAGCACCACAAAGAGAAAGGAAACATGAAGAGCTAAGTAAAAATTTTACCACTCGAAGTCGTATCACCCTGTAGTAATGACTGAAAGTGGCTACTACTACTACTACTACTACTACTACTACTACTACTACTACTACTACTACTTCTACTACTATAACTACTACTTCCACTACTACTACTACTACTAATACTACTACTACTAATACTACTACTGCTACTACTACAACTAATACTACTACTAATATTACTACTGCTGCTGCTGCTGCTGCTGCTGCTAGTGGAGAGGAAGACTAACGTCTGGGTAAGGACAACATACTGATCAGACATGTTAGTCATGGTCAGACAGAATATACTGATCAAGATGCTGACTTCGACTTTCCCGTAGTCCTCTCTGGAAACGAGCTGTTTTGATGGCAGCCAGCCTAGCGAGCTGAGCGATCGACGTGATCCCCGTAGTAGTGAGCGCTACGAAGTTAAAGCACAGTATAGTGCAACTCCCTGGAGGACGACGGTCCACCTTCATCAGCACGCTTGTGATGTGAGGAAAGCTACAGCAAACTACCACTTAAAATCCTTTTCAGAGCGCACAAAATAGTAAATCTACTCATTGTGGACCTTCAACAACAGCTACTGCTACTACTACTACTACTACAACTAGTACTACTATTACTACTATAACTAACACTACTACTACTACTGTATCAGTACCCTTTTTTGCGTGGCTTAGCTTCGTTCGTTCTCAATCTCCCGCTACCAAACCCTTAAAGGGCTTAAGTAGCAGAATATAGTCCAGAGAACGAAATGCGTTGTGTCGTAGTTTACAGCTTGACTGCGATATTTGCACCGTTCGGTCCAACACATCCGACTTCAGCAAGCATTTTTTTAGTACTGGGTTAGTATTCCCTGTTCGATCCCTTCTCTTTAGCCAGTCTGCTCTGTTGCAGCCTGTTATCCAGGATCACCGCATGGAGGTGCAGAAGGGTCTTAGCAGCTTTGGTTTGCTGGCCCTGACGCTAGCAGTCAACTATGGGTCGCTGACCACTGCAGCTCATGCGCTGCTCAGCATCTTGATCCATTTTGACTTTTAGTTCGCCTAGTGCTTCATTACGCCTTGACAGTGTACCATTTTTGAGGGCTTGCAGAATTAACTTTCCATTGGTAAGGAATACAACTTGCTGACATATTAACTTATTGTGTTGTTTATTATTTCTGCAGAAATACTTAGTGTCTTTACTTCCGTTGGTAAGTTTGAATCGAAGGTTCCAATTGGGGAACGTTTGCAATGAAAATGTAAGAAAGATCGTTGAGGGAGGCATAGAACTAACTTACTTTCCGTGTCCAAACACCATGTCACACGACATCCGTCCAGTATTCAGAAACTTGAACTGCCTTGTCGTTCGCTTCCATCATGTTGTTCATGTCACAGGTTTCAGGAAGGCTTGGGCAAGACATCAGATGATCTTGGTCCTGAACTGCGCCGCATTCACATGTGTCGACATCTGAGTATCCTCATTTCTTCAAGCTCACTCTGCATCTTGACACACCAGTTCGAAGTCTGTTCATTGTCTTCCATACAGCATGGGGCAGGTGGTGTCCAGGCGCAGCCTCTTTCTTGACCTCTATCCATGGATCCTGCATTGTTTCGCGCCACCTCTCGATGCGTCGACCTTCCGGGCGTGTCTGGATCTCTGTTGATTTTAAGAAACTGTGTCTTGATTTAAGTCTTGTGGCTTGTTCCTGATAGCCAAACATCGGGTGTCTAGGGTCGTTTTCCTGTTTCCCTCGTTCGATTTCCGCAGCTACACCTCTTCTTGTATCAGGTGGTGCAATGCCAATTAAGGGATATATTTTGTTTGTGGGGATAGGTTTAAGGCACCCCGACACTATCCTGCCCATCTCGTTCACTGCTGTATCAACTTGTTTTGCATGGGCGGAGTTTTTCCAGATTGGGGCTGTATATTCCGCTGCGGAAAGGTACAAGCCAATTGCTGATGTGCGTAAGACTGATGGCTGAGCATAGTTTGGAGGAGGCATAGTGACTGCTGACGATCGTAGAGGCCTTTTGGCTGCAGAGAAAAGAGAACAGAAAAGATTGAAGACATCAAGGAACAGCCAGGCAAGCCAGTCTCCTCGGCATTGTTGTACAATCTGTGGCAGGGACCTTCACTTGCGGATCGGTCTTTACAGCCATAGCAGACAGTGTTCAAATACAGGAGACAGTGCTAGACAAAACACATGGGGGGGGGGGGGGCGCCATGCGCATGGTCTATAGAAACTGAAACACAAATGATGATGTAGGCTGTGCGAGTTTATCAAAACATTTCCTTTGCTATTTTCATACATGTGACAGTACTTCCGTTAATTGATAGTGCATTTACAGACGCAGGCGTATCTTCATTTATCACAGGCATATGAGTAAATTACGTATCATTATAAATCTGCATTCATGTTTATATAGCGAATGTGTGCGTGTTATCTGGCAGTGTTTATTGTTAGGGGGTCGCTGTGGTCGAAAGGTAAGGCACTCGCCTCTCAAAGCGATGAACAGAAACGGTGGACGATCGAGTCTCGCAGGTTTCAAACGACCCCATTTGTCAAAGTAGGTGTTACCAGAGTTACCTCCAGTCGTCTTGGCTTATGCATTGCCACTGGCCTAATGTAGCTCGAGATCAGACAGTGAGGTTGATGACCAGCGCAGTTTACTCCTCATTATAATCCAAAAACCCCACGTTACATCTTCATGATAAAACCTTCTGATGATGTCGCCAACATCGCTTGTGATGGACAACTAACTATATTTCGTAATGAGCAAATAGAAACAATTAAAAAATAAAACACTACGTTATTGGTACAACTCTTTGAATAACCTAATTCGTCAACATTTGATATATTAAGAGGTTGCACTAGTAGAGTGAGTATACAGTTTCATCTCGGTTTTGGGGACAGCTTAAATAAAAGCTAGTAAAACACAGAAAAAAATATGCTCAGACTAGTGGAATCGTTCATGTTCCGTCCATTTATTCGCTCCCCTTCATACCACACTCTGTGCTTCTTATTTCGGTATTCCCTTGTACCAACTTTCCGATACAATTTGCTAGTTGTGGGCTTGTCTGCCCATCAAACCCATCAGTGGGTTGTCTCAAATCATTCATTCTATTACTAAAACTAACCCTTTTAACGCAATCCCATTTCGACCAATCTTGCTGGTTCTGTCTCTAAATGCTTCGACCCCAGTCTAGATAACGTAATGTTTATCATTTCGCAGCAGAGTGAATAGCAAAGAGCTCCTCTGCTTCTGCTGGTTTCCAATAAGAAGAGTAATTCGCTCTTGTATTCATGTATCGTATATGGGCTATTGTTTCTAGTTTCCATTCAATCAAATAGAGCTATTCCACTCCCTGCATTCTTCTGGGTAGTAGTAAGTGTGGAGGTGTACAATATCCTGAATGAAGCGTTATTTATCTTAGAAATAAAAGTGCCAAAACTAACGTCAAGTGAAACACTAAATCTCCACAACATGTACTAGTCATGTTTCTGGAAACAGGTGGTGATACAGCAGCCTGGACAACGAAGTGTCCAATATGGAACTCGGCACCATTCACCATTGGATAATAAAATGAAGACTTGAAGAAAAACTGTTTTTTTAAATAAAAGTGAGGCAGGGTCAAACATCCCATTTCCCGCTCCCAACGCACAGGGTTCGAATACCGCCGTGTACAGTTTGGCGGACACGTCGTTTTTTTTTTCACGATGCAATGGCTTACCTCACTCTGTTTCATTTTACTCTGTCCTACAATCACACTCTTGCACAACTTTCACACGTGCTCTCTGGGTGAGGCCCTTCCATTGCACTTTGGTTGGGTTGGCTTCTGAGAGCGCACAAACCTAGCATAGGTACATACAGACGCACACATACATCCAAGCACTGGTTTATGCGTCTTAATATCGCCCAATTGACTACGGTCTGGGGTGGAATTGGGGCGGAATAGGAGCCCCTTCGCCAGTAGAAACTAGTGAGGCAAACATGTAAAATAAAAAAATAAAAATAAAGGAAGGTAAAGGAAAGCTACCGCACTGCACATCTGCAAAGAAATGTATGACAGCCGAATAGTTGGGTGATTGTGAGAAGTGACGTTCTGCAAAGGACATGATACCTATTGTCAAGTAAAGGACGTATGATAAAACTGGCCTCCTCACAGAAAGCCTGTAGAAGACCTATTATGCAGTGTTAAATTATGCTACAATTTGTTTCACATGATGAAGTTACTAAACCATATGTAATCTGAAGTAATGGCTTTCTTCAAGAGCGGCTGGCAGAAAGATTTGGCTGCCGATCTTTTACCACGAGAACTCTGCTTTTCGCTTTTTGTTCTACTGTTGCCATTCAGCGACAGATTATGAAGAGGTTTCTTGACCGGTCCTAATATGTGCTTGTGTCTTTCAGCGGCAGATTATGAAGAGGTTTCTTGATCGGGTCCTAGTATGTGCTTCGTACACTATGAGCTTCACTGGTTCTGTTATTTCTGCTATCCATCTTTCCCTTGGCTCTGTATCCATTGTATCTGTGAAGCATTGCTTTCTGAGGGATACTATATTGTGCTTGACGTTTCTTTTGAAGAGGTCTAGCACTGGTGTTGTACCTACTTGTCTCTTGAAGAGGTCTAGCACTGGTGTTGTACCTACTTGTCTCTTGAAGAGGTCTAGCACTGGTGCTGTACCTACTTGTCTCTTGAAGAGGTCTAGCACTGGTGTTGTACCTACTTGTCTCTTGAAGAGGTCTAGCACTGGTGTTGTACCTACTTGTCTCTTGAAGAGGTCTAGCACTGGTGTTGTACCTACTGGTCTCTTGAAGAGGTCTAGCACTGGTGTTGTACCTACTTGTTTCCTAATATCATCGTTTCTGATTCTATCCATTCCTGTTACTCCAAGCATTCTGGGCAGATATTTCATCTCTGTTGTTACAATGTTTCTTTTATCTGTGTTTGTTAATGTCCAATTCTGGCACTGATAGCACAATGGGGATAAGAATATCGTATTGTATAGCGTTATTTTTTTAATCAGGCACAAGCACATACTTCTTCAAGTCACAGGTATATTATTTCTATAGGAGGTAAATTAGAAACGTAGTCTTGACAGTGCCTGGCGACTGCAGGGGTCTGATCTGTGTTATGTGAACGCCTGACTCGGCGCAGAGCCAGAAACAAGTGCTCTCAATTGTAAACGATGGGAAACTACTTGTGTAAGTTCTCGTATGTTGTTGAGCCCTCTATGATGATGTTTCTGCGAAGTGTCTCTTCTGGCCTTCCTCTTGTACTGCTGCCATCTGAAGAGTACATACCTGCCTATAATGGGAATCTGTTGTTGTTCATTCTAAGCAGGGACCCGATGTTCATTGTTTCTTTTTTACAATGATAGAAACATATTGCTGGTTAGACCAGTTCAGTTCAAGGGCCATCTTAGCATCGAAGGTCGGCTGGAATGGATCTCCCTTGTACTCTATCTCTTGCGTAAGGATGCAATCTGACAGGTTTATTTCCAGTCCATATTTATTTATTTTCCTTAAAGTGTTTTGCCTCTCTGTATTCCTCTGGCGGAGGCACGGTACTTTCCACCCAAGGTAGCAGCCTTTTATGTGATTTCAGGACGTATTAATTAGTGCTTGGATGCGTGTGTGGGTCTGTGTGTACCTATGCTAGTTTGGGCGCTCTCAGAGGTCAACCCAACCAAAATGCAATGGAAGGGCCTCACCCCGAGGGCGCGTGTGAAAGTTGTGTAAGAGGGTGAAAGTTGTGTAAGAGTGTGATTGTTGTGTAAGAGTGTCAAAGTTGTATAAGAGTGTGAAAGTTGTATAAGAGTGTGAAAGTTGTATAAGAGTGTGAAAGTTGTATAAGAGTGTGAAAGTTGTGTAAGAGTGTGATTGTTCTGTAAGTGTGTGATTGTTATGTAAGAGTTCAATGAAATGGAGTGTGAGTTAAGAAAAGAGAGGAGAGAAGTCAAGTATGCTTGCAGTCCATATTCTGATGGCATCCGCCTACTTATAGTTTGCCTCTTGGACGACTGCCTTCCACCATAATCTCTAGTATGGTCTTCAACACGAGCGTATGCATTGTTGTATGGCTTGGCTTGGCTTGGCTTGGCTTGGCTTAGCTTGGCTTTGTTCATTCTCAATCTCCCACTACAAAACACTGAAAGGGCTTAAGTAGCAGAATGTAGTCCAGAGAACGGAATGCGTTGTGTCGTAGTTTACAGCTTGACTGCGATATTTGCACCTTTCGGTCCAACACATCCGACTTCAGCAAGAATTTTGTTAGTACCGGGTTAGCATTCCCTCTTCGATCCCTTCTCCTTAGCCAGTCTGCCCTGCTGCAGCATGTTATCCAGGATCACCACGCATTTGTTTTCTTCTCTTTCCAAGAAAAGCTCCCAATCTTCTATCTACCAATATTTCGAAGGCTTTGATACTCTTTTCCAACTTGTTATTCAGTGTCACTGTTTCGGCGCCATAAACATTAACTGGTTAGTTTGTTTGTTTGTTTTTTTTTGTTTTTTTTTTGTTTGTTGTTTTTTTGGGGGGGGGGGGTTTGGGGGGGGGGAGGGGGGTGTGTGGTTGTTTTATTAGTGTGTTGGTCTTGAATTCATCCCATCCAATGTTGAATAGTTTTCAAAGGCATTTATTTTCAAAAGCCTTCCGTTTATTTTCTAGAGTCTTTTGTCTTTTTCCAGCCTTCGCATCTATATATTACCAGTTATATTACGTTGGAATCAAACATCCTGAGCTTGGTGTGTTTGCTCATTGATTTTAGTTTTCTAATGTTTGTTAGTTAGTTAAAAAACACATGTGACAAAAGGCCATTCGAGTGGAGAATTTGTTTTGTTGTATCTCCATCTTGTCAGGGGTAAGCGGTTTCTATTCCTCAGCTGTATAAATCCTCCTCCCCCTCCCGATATACGTCAGAAATATTAATTGACACATAAATCTTAACGATGACGAGTGAGACACTTGCGTCTTAAATTCACCCCAAACAAAAGAAATATATATTTTCAGCACTGAATTTGAGGTAGTGACGTCACATAATGTCTCATTTTCACTGTTGGAGGTGTCAAAAATTCTGCGGGAATAGTCCAAAATGTCTGCTTCTGCTGCCGTCTTAGCAATGAATTTCTTGAATCCCTGAACGTTGGTCTATGGTAAGAAGAGTAGCATCCAGTTTCTACAATAGCATGAAATTATCCATGATGTAAGACAATATGATAACCATGTTATCTAACCCTAACCGTAAACCTTACCCAAACCCTAGCCCTATCCGTAAACTTAACCATAACTTTAACCTAACCCTAAACTTAACCTTAACCCTAACCTTAACCCTAACCAAAACCCTAACTCTAACCTTTCACAGAACTGAAAATAACCCTCTTTTCTACACTTGTCTTCATCTAAGTCTTACCTCATTTATTTACGATACAATTATATCGACCAGTCCTCCCCTTAATTCGAAATGGAATATCCCGGTGACGTCCAATGAGAACCCCGAGAACTCTGTTTGGGGTGAATTAAGACGCAAGTACCGAGACATCTACAACAAAGTTGTGAGTTGGATGATCGTCCTCCTCGGTAGCACGGTAACGCAACCCTGTTAATCACCTCTTTAAACATTCCCCTCGGCGTGGCATCGGCCCTATTCTTGTTCGTGTCACACACAGAGATGTCCCTGAAACTACACCAGCACGTTAAGAGTTTGAATGATGTAATGTTGTGCATTAGTGGAGATATGTTGAAAGATATAAATATCCTCACGGCTGGATACTTCTCATAAAATTTAGGCCGTATAATGAAAGAAGGATAAACTATTTCCTACGAATTTGCGTGAATGGGCGTAGGGGGGTATATGTAACATAGGTTTTTTTTATATGTACTGAATACAGGGGCGTTTCTAAAGTATTTGACACCAAGGGCAGTATATTTCTATGGTGTCCCTTTCCCTCCTATATTTCAAGTATGTATTGATCTACTGTCCTGGCCATGCTGGGGTTTAAAGTAATGAAAGAGCTGATTTGTCGGCAACGGTAGTGGAGATATTAGCTACGGTTAGGGAGGAAATAACTTGTCGTGGTATCTTCTCTTTACAATGGCAGGTAGGGGACTTAATATTTATTTCTTGAGGTTCATAGGTTTTTACAATATGGGATAGCTGACTTCCGCTAAACTATCCTTAACTAAACTTAACGTCTTTGTACTAGTTTATAAGACTCTGTAAAGTCTGTATAAAACCAATTCCTTTTATATTCACTTGATCTAAAAATAACTAAGCGCATCCAATCTACTCTTGAATGCATTAATTCGCCATGCCTCAATTTTTTCATGTGGCAATACATTTCACGCATTCATCACTCTCTGACTAAAAAAAATTTCCTGGTATTTAATCTGGCCCATTCTTTAATTTAATGATGAAAAAGAAGACGAAGAATGAGACGAGGGGACGAAGAAGAAGAAGAATATGACGACGACGATGAAGCAGAAGAAGCAGAAAAAGAAAAAGAAGAAGAAGAGCAACAATAACAACAACAACAATATCAACAGTAACAACAACAACAACAATAATAACAACAATAACAACTACAATTTCTTTCTTTCTTCTTTTTTTTTTGTCCTACGACATTCATTCTATTGCTGGGGTAGTCGAGGCGCTTTAAACAATAACAACAGCAATAACAACAACCAGAACAACAACTATAACAACAACAATAACAACAACAATACAACAATAACAGCACCAATAACAACAACAGCACCAATAGCAACAGCACTAACAACAACAATAAGAAGAAGAAGTTAATGATGAAGAAGAAAAGGAACCCAATTTCGTTCTTTATCACATAGAAGGGAATTCCGTTAGGGATTAATAAATCTCTGTGTTTTACCTATCTATCTACCTTCCTAGCACATCTGTCTCTATATGCATGTTATATCTGTCAGATCTGACACCAAAAAATATGTTATGGTTGCAAACAGTCTATGTTGTTATTACAACGGCCGTATTACAACAATGCTGTTATCAGTTTATGAAAATCACCAAAGGTATACGGTTACCTTTGGAATTGTTAGTTGTACTAAGGGCGTCCAGTTAGCTTGACACTCTTAACTGGTGCCTTTCTTTGCAGCAGTATTGTCCAACCCGAGGGATGGGAGTTGCAAGGTGCAACCGATACGATTTTGTTGTGGCCCGTCAGAGCTCTCACAATTTATGTAAAAACACACAAAGTCAGTGTTTCATTCTGTGAGCTTTTCGATGAATCTTTGAAAAAGTTGAAAGTTTTCCTTCCACTTCATAGGCATTCGCAGCTCGACTCCTCGACTTAACTTAACTTAACTTAACTTCGTGTCTTTATACTGGTTTAGAAAACTGCAGAGTCTGTATACAACCAGTTTCTTGGAGGGTGGTTAACCAATGTGTGAGTTCATCTCAATAAGACTCAAACACTAGAGCAAAGTGTACCTGTTAGACGCCATCTACGCCGCTATAAACGAACCACCTAATCATTGCCGGTGCAATACCATGTCACACAGTTAGTCGCCTCTTACCACATGCTCTCTGGGAGGCAGTGGTGCTGTTCTTGATTTTGATAAATACAAAGACCCAGGCGGACCACTCGGGGTCGTTGTTTGTTGATAATCCTTTCAATTGTGACATTTGTCACAGGGATACAGTTGTTTGGGGGGGGGGGGGTGTAGGGGCAGTGCAGCTGAAAATATTTGAACTACAACATATAATAATAGCTGTCCATGGCCGACATAATCTTTGTCACAGATTTCCATTTTGGGTGTTGGTGCACATATGGCTGAACACGCCAATGTGGGCACGAAAACATCTGCTGCATAACGGGCACACGAGGTCAGTAGAAGGAGATGGTGTTCTCGCTGTTTGTGATTTCCGGATCTCGGGTCTGCTCTGGGCTTTCACAACACGGTGGTCTTCGCTGGTAATTACACCCGCTTTGACTACGTTTCTCCAGTCACAACACGGTGGTCTTTGCTGGTAATTACACACGCTTTGACTACGTTTCTCCAGTCAAAACACGGTGGTCTTCGCTGGTAATTACACCCGCTTTGACTACGTTTCTCCAGTTATAACACGGTGGTCTTCGCTGGTAATTACACCCGCTTTGACTACGTTTCTCCAGTCATAACTCGATGGTCTTCGCTGGTAATTACACCCGCTTTGACTATGCTTCTCCAGTCAAAACACGGTTGTCTTCGCTGGTAATTACACCCGCTTTAACTGCGCTTTTCCAGTCCTAACACGGAACAAACGCCCAAGGACACAACGCCAACTGAGTTGATGATGTACGCTTCTTCTGCATCTCTTATTCTCTTTTCTTCTTCATCTTCTTCTTCTTCTTCCATAAACTGATGCCATTCTTTTAGTCCAGCGAGGTTCACCAGGGAGACTTTGCGTTTCAGGTCTTCCTCGGCCCCCACAGCTTTCCTAGCATGGTCGCTTCCCCGTGCCAGACTGTGTCTCTTTGGTCTGCATAAGTGGAGCAGTCCTGCATGATATCTTCTGGTGTTTGCTTGGGTGCTGCCAAAACAAATATTTCGGTGTCTCTGATGCCCATTCTGCGAAGGTCTGCGATGTCCCGTTCTGAGTCTGAAGATCTCTGCCATAATCAACATCAAGTAATAAAAAATTTCGATCAGGACGGCTGTTACTCAGTACCACTCACAAATTGGTTTTTTTAATTGCGAATTCAAGTCATGGTTTAGGTTAGTTTAGTCTAAGTTTTAGTTTCAGTTTATTTTAGTTTAGTTTAGTCCAGTTTCGTTTGGTTTGGTTATAGTTTAGTTTAGTTTAGTTTAGTTTGGTTTGGTTTGGTCCGGTTCGGTTCAGTTCAGTTTACTTCAGTCTAATTCAGTCTAGTTTAGTCTAGTGTAGTTAAGTTTAGTGCAGTTTAGTCCTAGGATCAACGTCATTGCACACGGTTTAACCCATATGTGCTCTATTCTTCTCCATATTTTTGAAGAATCTCAGCCCAACGCACGAGCTCCGTAGCACCCACGAGGAACCCCTATTAGAATGGATAGATTTTTTAACATCATTTTTAATTTTGCCAGCAGCCGTTGAGCCTCCTCTTTTCGATTTCTAACTGCCGATGGATTTTTAACGTGCGTGGTACTGCACATGGACGTCCGATCTCTACTACCCAGAAATCCGGAGGAAATACCAGAAAGTCGACGTGAAAAACTCAACCGTAATTTGAACCCGCGACCTCTAGCAAATGAGCCCGACGTCTTACCTCGAAACCACTCAGTCCTCAAGGTAGAAGATCTGACAAACAATTTGTTGGATCTTCGTAATCATTCATAATTCATTTTAAGCTTTTGTGCATCTATTTGTTTATGATGTGTTTTAATTTTAAAGCGAACATTATCTTAAAATGAATTAACTTATTTCAGTCACGAAACCATAATATTAGTAAATTTCATAGTCTCTGGATTTAAAATCTTCGTGAGGCCCTTGGCTTTATAAAATCTTTTTAAGTGGTCCAAGGCACCCAATGTTTGGACATCAGGTACAAAACACAAGACTCAAATCCAGACATACCTTTATAAAAACAACAAACCCCATTCATAAAAACCCTGAAGTTCGCCGTATCGAGAGGTGGCACTAATTGGTGCAGGCCGCAGTGATAGTACTTCTGGAGGAACCTGCTCCTGAACATCATCTACCATACACAACATGGAAGTCGCTGAACAGACTCCGAACTGGTGTATCACGGTGCAAGAGGAATATGAAGCGATGGGGATACACAGATGATGACACATGTGATTGTGGCACAATACAGGACACAGACCCGCTTATGACCTGCCTCAATCTCCAGGAAACATGCAATAGGCGCGAAATGCTGGAGGAAAATGACAAGGCAATCCATGTCGCTGGATACTGGATGCAAGATATATAACGTGGTGCTTAGACACAGAAAGTAAGTAAAAGTGGCCCACGGTACGAAAAATGTTGGACAGCACTGCTATCATCAAAACACATCTGTCGCCTTAAAGTACATGGATCAAACCAGGATTGGGGATGAAGATGCTGAGCAGCGCATGAGCTGCAGTGGTCAGCGACTCATAGCTGACTGCTAGCGCCAGGGCCAGCGAACCAAAGCTGCCAAGACCCGTCTACACCTCCACGCGGTGATCCTGGATAACAGGCTGCAGCATGACAGACTGGCTAAGGAGAAGGGATCGAAGAGGGAATACTAACCCGGTACTTAAAAAATGCTTGTTGAAGTCGAATGTGTTGGACTGAAAGGTGCAAATATTGCAGTCAAGCTGTAAACTACGATACAACGCATTTCGTTCTCTGTACTACATTCTGCTACTTAATCCCTTTCAGGATTTGGTAGCGGGAGATTGAGAACGAACGAAGCCAAGCCAAGGCCAACCCAGGATTGCATATTTCATCCCTTTCTCTTATGTTGTCTGGTGTACGATGGATGACCTAAAGTAATACCCTATATTTATTGTTTTCTGAAACTATTCACAGTGTATAAAATGTATGGAGAGCGTAAGGGAATGTTTCCTTTACACGTGCTATTTTTCAACATAATTTCATTCCCCGTCTATGGCCTTATGCAATCGCGAAACAAGGGAATGATTGCCTTTCATGTAACCGCTAGTTTCTTGTTCATATAGGAAGTTGATACGAAGATTCATATTTGAAGTTGGTAGGAAGATTCATATAAGAAGTTGATGGGAAGATTCATATTTGAAGTTGGTAGGAAGATTCATATTTGAAGTTGATAGGAAGATTCATATAGGAAATTGATAGAAAGATTCATATTAGAAGTTGATGGGAAGATTCATATTAGAAGTTGATGGGAAGATTCATATTAGAAGTTGATAGGAAGATTCATTTTAGAAGTTGATAGGAAGATTGATATAGGAAGTTCACAGAAAGATTCATATTAGAAGTTGATAGGAAGATTTATATACGAAGTTGATAAGAAGATGGCAAAGATGGCGCCGTAACTGGCTGCGAGTCTACATTTCTCTACTGTTTTGGATCATTATGGATGCCGCCAGACCACGGATTTGCCTGGAATTCACACTAGTCGACGACTTACACTTGTTTTCACAGAAACATGGAGTTGTTTTCCGTCTGGACTTGTTATTTCGTTCTTTTTTTGTGATTTCTTCCATCCGTTTATCCTGGTCTGGACGCCGGTTGAATGGCGCTACGCTTATACCTGTGTCGTATTTCACGGGTTAGTTCTGCCAGTTCACCTTCACGAATATGGCGTATGGGAATTTTAGATGCTACTATGATGAGCTGAATACAGCTGGGGAGAGATGCCAGAGTCACTCACACGCTGAGTGTTGTCCATACGACCTCTTGTGGTTATCGAAAAGGCACGACAAACTGCGTTAGATGCCTTCCCACCTTTCTACCCTGCGGGTTACATGTTTACGGAAAGGCTTCGGTGGTAACCCTGAGGCAAAATCTGCATCCTATGCTATCTCCAGTCGTCTCGATGAATGTCTTGCCACTGGCAAAAGGTAGCTTAGGCTCTGTGAGTGAGGTTGACAAAAGGCGCAGTTTCTTCCTCACTTTAATCCAAATCTCCGCGCAAGTCACCCATGTAACAGACCCTCTCCTTGCCCTGGCCGTGATCTAACTTAGAACATTCTCACACTCATTCACATCATCATGACCATACTCAGTAAATGACATATCACACAGCAGGTGGCATATTTATTATATCATACTCATATCATAGAATGAGTAGAGAAATTACAAACACAATTTAATACATATCTTAACTAAACATTCTACTAAAACGGGAATTGTAAGCATTAGCTATTGATGGAATTCCCAACTAACTAAAAAAAAAACAGTTCTATTGCCTTGCAATTGCATCACACACACATCGCCTTAACTGCGTCTTCAACACACCTTATCAAATACTCTTCGTCACTGAAATCCCCTCAGGCGGGCGATCTCGACATAGCTCGCTCACAATGTGTCCTTGCTTACAAACACACTTTCAGATTATCCATTAAGGCAAAACTCACACACCTATTTGAGCGATCCTGTTCTATCACTAAACATTCGTCCAACCGTCTATCAATCGCTCCTCTATCTAAGTCGGTGAGTTAAACACACTATCTACATTCAGTCTCTCTCTCTCTCACTCTCCATACAGCCTCACTCTCTCTCCAGCCTGTCTCTCTCTCCAGCCTCTCGAGCTAAACTTTGTCTCGAGTTATATATCCTCAAGCAAGACCAGAGCTTGACCAATCGATCTCAGGTATGGTCATCTTCAATCCCAATTGGAACGAAACACTTTGCCCACCTGTCATTCATTCTCTCGCAGCAAGCCCCGCTGCCAATTTCGTCTGTCAATCAATCTCCCCCTACCAAAATCGGAAGGCCAGTGGTCAGTTTCTACCTGTCCACATTCCTCAACCCAACTCTGTTCTCCTTTGCTGAGACGGTGAGTGACCTTGACATGCATTCAGGTAGCTTTAAGCTTTAACATGTTCAGGCATCCTAAACTCCCCTTGCTCCGGCGGGAACTGTTACATTACCTCCCTAAACTACAGACCGAAACATGGATGGTCATTTTTTTCATCTGGCAAATGACCACAATTTTCGTCTCTACTATCCAAATTGTAAACACTACTCCTGTTTACAACTTCACTCACATCGTACATGCATAAAAAAACATGTCATTTGATACATATAAACTTTTTGTAATACATACACAATCAATACAAGCAGAAGAAAAACACTGTGGCTGGTCGTTTTTACAACACAACACTTTTACATCGTTTTGCAGTCAAATACACCCAAGTCTGTCCCTGCGGGACCTTTAACTCATCAAAACAGAAACACCTTAAGGAATTCTCCTTACTCATTGAGGTCAACATATCTGGTCATTCCTCCAGCCTCCTCCTATCTAGCCTGTCTCTCTCTCCAGCCCCCCGAGCTAAACTTTGTCTCAAGTTATATATCCTCAAGCAAGGCCAGAGCTTGACCAATCGATCTCAGGTATGGTCATCTTCAATCCCAATTGGAACGAAACACTTTGCCCACCTGTCATTCATTCTCTCGCAGCAAGCCCCGCTGCCAATTTCGTCTGTCAATCAATCTCCCCCTACCAAAATCGGAAGGCCAGTGGTCAGTTTCTACCTGTCCACATTCCTCAACCCAACTCTGTTCTCCTTTGCTGAGACGGTGAGTGACCTTGACATGCATTCAGGTAGCTTTAAGCTTTAACATGTTCAGGCATCCTAAACTCCCCTTGCTCCGGCGGGAACTGTTACACCCATTTCAGCGGACACAGCAAGAGATACGACTGTCCACACGGCTGAACAAAGAGAGTGGTCTTCATCACTTGTGATTGACAAACTATCAAGAAGATTCATTTTAGAAGTTGAAAGGAAGATTTCGAGGATGCCATCTTGTGCTTACCTTCGAATATTCAAAATGGCAGTAAGTTGCCATTGTACTTCCGTTGTTCACTAAAAGATAGAAGACCAAATTGAGATGCTATGATCCTCAAAAATAATGGCACGATTGCGCTGCAATGTGTCTAGGCTAGTGGTTGTGGAAGGACGTCCAGACTGTTGTCAATCATTCAGCTCCGTCTATCTACATCCTGAAACTTTAATTTTCTGAACCCAACGGTACTCCAATTGGCAATACATGCTCCATACACATCACATAAACGTTTGAGTATGTTCCCCACACTTTTCCTTTCTCCACCACCAAGAACTCAGTTACAGTTCGTTGTTTGTTATGCGTGTCGCACACAGACACCATTTTAACTGACTACTACAGCAGCGATGTGTGCATACGTACGCGAGAAACATTGGTGTTGCACATTTCAACTTTGCTATTTTTATTCTAAGACAAGAATAAATCATGTGTATCATTTATTTATCTTTTCATGTAAATGTTTTTTCGAGAATATACTTGCCATTGTGAATATTCTCGCTGAAAATGTAGTTCTCTAAAGAATGTTCAAAAACCCTCTTTACAAACTTCTTGCTATGGATCTCAATTTCTTTTGTATGTCCATGTAGGTGTGGTGACCAGTTCCCTTACTTGCTGACTTAATTTCACTGTTAGCCAGGTGCTCTTTTACATCTAGATAGACTGAAGAAGTTTCTCACGCAGTTCGGTTCAGGGGAACTGCGTTAACTCATTCCATTTTTCTATGCGACGTTTTCCAGAAATAGTCTGCAAGGAATGTTTCTTCTATAAGAAACGTCTATATTTCAGGCTTGTGTCCAAACACCTCCATACATAGGGTGTCCAAACACTTGGTGTACAAACACTTGGTGTCCAAACACTTGGTGTCCATACATAGGGTGTCCAACACTTGGTGTTCAAACACCTGGTGTCCATACATAGGTCCGTAGTAGTGAGCGACACCTGCAGATGAACCCAAGCAAAGCACAACCGCCTGGAGGACCCCGGTCCACCTTCATCAGCACGCTTAAGATTTTGAGGAAAGTACTGCAACCCGTCACTTAACGCCCTTTTCAGGGCGCACATAAGAGTAACCTACTCATTGGGGGCATTCGAAACAACAACAACAACAACAGAACAGTTTTGCCATTGTTTTACACTATCTCAGTGGCAATCATTTGGTATGCAAATGTGTTTACCTAATTCCCACGTGTTTTACGGGAAAGACCAGACCCTTAAATAAGTCACACTAGATGTTTCCCAATGCACTTGAAAGTTTTGGAAGTCTACGTCATTATGGCCGGCCCACATATTTTTTAAATGCGCGTAAAGCTTAACTTCCATTTGGGTTCAATTCCCAAATGTAATGAATGTCAAATTCGTAACACTCCAATATAACGCAATGAAGAAGTACCAATTGTATTATCAGATAGGTTAAGCATGGTGAGTCTTTATCAGTTTTTTTGTTTTTTTTGCTTAAATGTTTGCCTCACTAGTTTCTACTGGCGGAGGCGCGCCATTTTCCACCCCAGACCGTAGTCAATTGGGCGATATCAGGACGCATAAACCAGTGCTTGGATGCATGTGTGCATCTGTATGTACCTATGCTAGGTTTGTGCACCCTCAGAAGCTAGCCCAACCAAAGTGCAATGGAAGGGCTTTACCACGAGGGCGCGTGTGAAAGTTGTGCAAGGGTGTGACTGGAGGACAGAGCAAATGAAACAGAGTGAGGTGAGAAGAGAGAGAAGGGGAAGAGTGGCCCCCAGGGTGAATCGTCTTTATCAGTAGTCGCCCCTTTTCAGTCATGTCTGACTAAAGGTTGGTGGAACCTTAGGTTAGCAACCCTCTACTGAGTTGTTTGTTCTCCTTTTCCTTCCGGCGTCGTCTCTTCACTTCCCTGTGTTGCATGAGCTTATTTTTGCCTGAGGTGGCTCTTCATGTAACATCTCCATTTGGATCGGTCTGCAGCTACGCCTTCCCAAGATGTCAGATCCATATCCAGAGCCTTCATATCCCGCTTGCATGCGTCTTTGAACCGCTGATGTGGTCGGCCAGCTGTTCTTTTACCACACGCCAGTTGTCCATAGAAAATATTTTTGGAGATGCGACTGCCTTCCACGCGACGAACATGACCAAGCCATTGCAGTCTTTGTTGGCGAAAGGTGGTGTACATACTTGGAAGACCGGTGCAAGAATGCACCTCCGTATTTTTAACCTTGTCTCTCCATGAGACACGAAGGATGGATCTCATATGCCGTAGGTAAAAGGTGTTGAGCCTTTGCTCTTGTTTGCCAAATGTTGTCCACGTTTCGCTGCGATATAGAAGCGTGCTGACGATACAGGCATTGTAGTCCATGACCTTGGTCTTGGCTGTAAGTTTGGGGTTTTCCCAGACACGTATTGTAAGACGAGAAAATATGATAGCAGCTCTGCCATTGCGATTGCCGAATTCTGAGTCTAGGGAGGGCATATCATTGATGATCGACCCCAGGTAAGTGAACTGGTCCACAGTTGCCAGTTCACAGTTATCGATAGTGATGGTTGGGGTGGTATCTACGTCTTGTCCCAGCACATTTGTTTCATTCAGGCTTATTGTAAGGCCGAAATCTTTGCACGCCTGGGAGAAGCGATCTATCAATCTCTGGAGAATGCACAATGTGAGTGACAATTGCAGCGTCATCAGCAAATAACAAGTCCCTGTCATTAACTTCCATGATCTTAGTTTTAGCTTTGAGTCTCGCAAGATTAAACACACGGACATCTGATCTAGTGTGCAGGAAAATCCCTTCTGTTGCATTACAAAATGGGTGCTTCAGTAGCAGCGCGAAGAGGATTCCAAATAGTGTTGGGGTCCAGGTCACAGCCGTCTTCGGGACCAGGACACAGCCGTGTTGGGGACCAGGACACAGCCGTGTTGGGGGCCAGGACACAGCCGTGTTGGGAACCAAGACACAGCCGTGTTGGGGACCAGGACACAGCCGTGTTTAACACCACATTGAATATTAAAGTCTTAATCACTTCATTTCTTCTTCTTCTTCTTCTTCTGCGTACACAGTCAGACAGTAACCATTATTTTTTCGAAAAAAGCGGCGGTCATCCTGAGACTCTCGCCACTACCATAGAGCTTGTCTTGCAGTTCCACTGGCAATGGCCACATCTGCTCTCTCTGATCCTCGTATGTCGGGCAGTTCTGCAGCAGATGTTCAGTGGTCATTTTACCAGTACCGCACGGGCATTCGTCGGTACACCCTATCTTCAATTTGTTGAAGAGGTGGTACCTCAGTCTGTTGTGGCCAGTGCGAAGTCTGAAGACAACGACCTGCTCTCTTCGGTTCAACTGGTAATAGGCATCGTTTTTGGTGTAACCAGTATGTTCGGTTTCCCATTTGGACATGTACCTGGCTTTGATAAGCCGTTTTGACTCTTCGTACGTCATACTGGTATCTATTTGTGGTAGCCTTGCACCTTCTTTTGCCAGTCTGTCTGCCTCCTCGTTGCCTTGGATGTTGCAGTGTGACGGAACCCACTGTACCACTACCCTTTTTGGTGCGGACTGTTGGCACAGTTTGCAGAGTGCTGCTCTTAAGTCATTAAGCTCAGTGTTTTTCTGGCTTTTTAGCGCTGTGACTACTTCGAGAGCATCTGTCAGCAGGACTATATGGCTCTCGTTTTCACTGTGTGTTGCCATTTCTTCCACTGCCGCCCTCAGTGCCTCTGCCTCTGCTCTGAAATTGCTCGTGTACTTACCAGTAGCGAATGACAGTGTTATTTTTCTGCCATTTGGTAGGTTCAGGAATGCTCCTGCCCCTCCGTTCTGTGTAGTGTTTGTTACAGAACCGTCGGTGTATGCATGGGTCCAGTCCATGCTTGGGTAGCTTTTCGTTATGAAGCTTAGGGTAGTGTCTCTCCTTTCTTTTTCGGTCTGGCAGTTTTTGTTTGCAATACCTGGTATATTTTCTACCACCTCTGGAAATATATCCTGCCTCCAAGTAGGTTTTCGTACAGTATTGATGGGTTTTGGTGTTGTTAGTGCGTTTATGGGATCTTCGTGCATCTTTGCTTTGGCTATTTCTGCAAAGTTTCTCCGCTTTAGTTTCCCAGTTCCCAGATTGCTTAGCCTCTGGTACATTGGATGGTCCGTCAGTCTTCGGAGTTTCTCTGACTGCAGCTGGGCTCTGCAGTCTCTTCTGTCGGTCATGGATTGCAGTTTTGTAATTTTTTCAAGTTCTACAATTGGCGTTGACTTCATGCCACCTGTTATGATTCTCATGGCTTGGTTTTGAAGTTTGTTAACTTTATCGAAGTTCGCCTTCGCTGCTGTTGTCCATGCCGCGATGCCATACTCGAGAACTGGTCTCACTCTTCCAGTGTACAGTTTCTTTAGTATGCCTTCGTCTGCTCCCCAGCTTGTGCCAGCAAGTTTCCTCATGATCGCCATTCTTTCTCTGGCTTTCATTCGGTTTCTCTCAATCTGACTTTTCCATGTCATGCGCCGATCAAATGTGACTCCCAGATAGGTTGGGTTGTCGTTTGGCTGCAGGATTTTGCCATTTAGGCTTAGTTTGGTACTTTGGGGTTTTAATGAGAGCGAGAATATTGTGCACGTGGTTTTCTCCTCGTTTATTTTGACCAGCCATGAGTTCGCCCACTCTTCCAGCGATGTTAGGGCCGTTTGCATCCGATTTCTTGCTATGGTGAGATTCTTTTCAGAGGTCCACATAGCCAGATCGTCTGCAAACATTGAGCTATGGACTCTTCTTGGTATATTCTCTGTAATATCGTTTATATATACCAGGAAGAGTGTGGGTGACAGTACTCCCCCTTGGGGTACTCCCTGCTCGAGTGTCACCTTTTTGCTCATCTGCCCTTGTACTTGGACTCTGGCCGTTCTTTGTTTGAGGTAGTGGTTGATCCACTTGTACATCTTCCCACAAACATCACTTCTTCTTAGCTTGACTCTAAGTCCATCCTTCCAGACTTTGTCAAATGCCTTTTCCAGATCCACCCAAACAGCTACTGTGTGTTTCTGTGCCTGGTAGGCATCTTCTATCTCTTGGGCTATGAGGATGACCTGGTCCTCAGTGGATCTGTGCTGTCTAAAGCCGGCTTGCTGTGGAATTAGTATTCGTTTTTCTTCCAGATGCCACATCAGTCTGGTGTTTATCATCCGTTCCATCAGCTTGCCGACACAGCTCAGTAGGCTTATGGGCCTGTATCCATTCGGATCTGTTTTGTCCTTTCCTGTTTTTGGTACTGGTACCAGTATTGCATCTTTCCATGCCTGGGGTACAATACCCCTTTTCCAGCTTTGGTTCAGGACTGATAGTAGTTTTTTCTTCGCTGTTTGGCCCAGCCCCATCAGCATTTCGTTTGTTATCCCGTCTTTTCCGGGAGATTTCCTTCTCTTTAGTGTTCTCATAGCCTCTTCCATTTCGCGCATTGTTAGTTTGGCCATCATGTGCTCTTCAGGAGCCGTATTTATGTTTTCGTGCCCCTTTAGCTCTTCGCTAATGTCTGTATGCTTATCTGCAGGGACCTCGATGTGGTTTGCTCTGGCATAGTGATCGACAAAGGCGTTTGCGGCTTTCTTACCTGTGATCAAGTTCTCGCCTTGCTTGATAGTAATTTGTTTATTTGACGGGGTTTCGTCGTTCATGGCTCTGACTAGCTTCCATAGCTTGTTCCCTTCTTTGTCCAGGTTTAAACTTTCCGTTTTATTTTTCCAACTTTCTCTTGCTGTTTGCTTGAGAGTGTGTTTGTACTTCGCCGCGGCGGCTTTGAGGGCGATGTTTGCCTCCACGGATTTTTCTCGTTCTGCCATGTTCCTAGCAATTGTTACTGCATCTTCCACTTTCTGTAACTCATCATTCCAGTAGGGCTTATAGTTTTTCCTAGCTCCTCTTGGGATGGTTTCAGTGGCGGCTTGCATTATTGCCTTGCTTAGGCTCTCTACCATGGGCTTCATTTTGGTGTTTCGTGTGTTGATGGTTTCACACAGCCCATCTGTCAGGATTGCAAATCTGTCCCAGTCGGCTCGTTTGTAATTCCAACGTGGGAGCGGTTTTGTTTCCTGTGGGCCTACTTCCATGTCAATGGTTAGCCTGATTGGCCTGTGGTCGCTACCTGCCAGTTGGTTTAGCACCTGGCGGTCTATTTTATAGTGTATGTCCTGTGTGGAGAAGGCCAAATCTGGAGTCGAGGTGGTATGCCATGTTCTTGAATAGAAGCTAGGGCTATCCTCCGGCCTATTGATTAGGGAGAGATTTGCATCTATCTCCCAATCTTCCACTTCGTCACCTCTGCTGTCTGTGTCAGAGTATCCCCATCTCTCCGAGTGGCTGTTGAAATCTCCAACCACTATGCAGTTGGAGTCTCTGACCTCCATACTCGAGAGCGATAGGTCTCTGTTTGGTGGTCCGTACAGATTGAAAATGCGGAGCTTCGTCTCTTGAGCCATTATGTCAACTCCTACAATTTCTGCTTGTCCGGTGTGATTGACAGGTACCGCGCTACTCGGTATGCTGTTTCTGGTCAGTATCAGGACCCCTCCTTTGTGGCCTTCCCTATCTAGACGGAAAGTCTGGTATCCTCTGATTGAGAAAATCACTTCATTTGAAACACATAGAAGAGAACAGTGTACGTGTAGGTTTCAGTCAACTGTAATTCTATCGCTGGGTTCAAGACTATGGAAGTTCACTTTCAAAGATGGCAAAACAATTAGGAAGAAAGCAAATGGTTGATATCTTTGGCAAAGACGATATCCGACAAGAAATGGGGTTAATGTTTTTTGTTTTTTTTTAACGCAGTGACGCTAGAGAAATTGAAGAATTGCCTGAGAACAAACAGTGTCATTATTGAACTAAAATCTACATTATGGAAAAGTATAAAAGGTGCAGGCTTCACCTTACGAAATGATATTGGCGGAACAAACATCATTTGTGGCAAGTCCCGTTTAGTAGCGACGAGAAGAAAGTAATGATGTGAGTAAGAGAAATAAATTCTCAGTAGAGAAACATGATATTTAAAAGATCAGCACTTGATAATCGCCCATGCATGTAGCAAACATGATGGGTTGATGTAGAATTATGTTCTCGTTTTCGTTTCAAAATTGGCAGAGATCTGGACTATCAAACAGAGATGAGGGGGTCATATTTTGAAAGAGTGTATCGCGTAAACTATTCTTCTGTTCTTAGATTGACCATCTTGTCTGATAATGGACAATGCCTCATTTCACATTGCGCAACAAAACCTTGTCAATGGAACTGAGAAATAGGGATGCTACGTGGAACCAGTACTAATATATGGCAGTGAATCATGGACAACTAGCAAGCAAGCACTTAGATCTTCGGAATTTGAGGAGATGTAGTTTTACAAAAAAATTTTGTGGATCCCATGGACTGAAAAGAAGACTAATGATACAGTACACGAGGAGGTACAAACATAAAGACGACTTATGGTACAGTACACGAGGAAGTAAAAACACAAAGACGACTTATGGTACAGTACACGAGGAGGTACAAACACAAAGACGACTTATGGTACAGTACACGAGGAGGTACAAACACAACAACGACTTATGGTACAGTACACGAGGAGGTACAAACACAAAGACGACTTATGGTACAGTACACGAGGAGGTACAAACACAAAGACGACTTATGGTACAGTACACGAGGAGGTACAAACACAAAGACGACTTATGGTACAGTACACGAGGAGGTAAAAACACAAAGACGACTTATGGTACAGTACACGAGGAGGTACAAACACAAAGACGACTTATTGCAAGAATCAGAACAAGACAGTCATCCGTTTTGAGGCATGTTATGGGAAGAGGCGGCTTGGAACACGTCGTGACAACGGGAAACAAAGCAGGAAAGAGAGACAGAGGAAGGCAGAGAGAGAAGATGCTGGACAGCCTGAGAGAATTGCATGAACGATAATCAACAACAGAGTTGGTAAACGACAGACGTGATAGAAATGGATGTAGGTCCATGATCGCCAACACCAACCGGCAGGGCACCTTGATGACGATGATCATTTCACAATGTAGTGGCCCAAGAAGACAAAGTCCCAACGCCATCAGGTACAAAAGATGCAATAAAGATATGGCTCACAAAGGCATACATCTCATTTAACGATTGGTACCTAACACCAGAATTGCTGTTTCTTGTAAATCAGAGATACAAGAAAAGGAAATGCCATATTGACAAGCTAATAGAGAAGTAACGTCATACGTGTTTGTGACTGCATCGACACTTAATCCAAGAGAATTAGTTTGGGCAAAAGTTAACGGTCAGGTATCAGCTGAAAATAAAACTTTAAAACTATGCGATGTTAAAGAACTTACACATGTATGACAATAAAAAATAGACACATATTATTGGGCACAATGTGAGGATTAGGTTTTAAAGAGGAATATGGCTATTGGCAAAATATTGGTTTCCATTTTGTTCAGCCGAGAGCAGTCATCAATCTCTCAGAGTGGTCTGAGTCTGAATACAGTGAGTAATAGACTATATGTACGCTACTTTCAGCAGATTCTATGTCTTAAGTTAAGTTAATATAGCAGCAAAGATGGCGCCGTAACCGACTGAGGGTCTACATTGCTCTACATGTTTAGTTCATTATGGATGCCGCCAGACCATGGATTTGCCTGGAACTCACACTAGTCGACGACTTACACTTGTGTTCGCGGAAAAGTGTTGTTTTCCATTTATTTATTTTTTTTTGGTGTGGATTTCTTTCATCCGATTATCCTGGCCTGGACATCGGCCATAGGAATAGAACTACGCTTAAACCTGTGTCGTCTTTCAATGTCTAGTTCACAGGGCTGAACTTCACGAAATTTAGGCACGACTATAATGAACTGAACACTGCCGGGGAGAGATGCCAAACTCACTCACAGGCTGAGTGATGTCCCTACGGCCTCTTGTGGTTAATGAAAAATGAAAAGGCACGACAGACAACTTTAGATGTCATCCCTTGCGGGATACCTGTTTATGGGAAAGGCTTCGGGAGTAAACCCTGAGAAAAAGTCTGCATCCTATGCTATCTCCAGTCGTCTCGATAAATATCTTGCAACTGGCCAAAGGTAGCTCACGACCAGAGAGTGAGGTTGACAAAAGACTCATTTTCTACCTCATTTTAATCCAAATCACCACGCAAGGCACTCATTTCACAAATGCGGACACAGCAAGAGAAAAGACTTGTCCACACGGCTGAACAAAGAAAGTGGTCTTCATCACTTGTGATGAACGAACATTAATCAATCAAGTTAAGTTAAGTTAATTTTGGAATTGGTAACAAAGAGTTGGCATGAAGTTACTGTTGATCAGCATTCTTTTTTTTTTGTTAACATGTTTATGTTAGGGTGTCTCAATACGTGTGACAGCTGGTATGACATGTTTATGTTAGGGTGTCTCAATACTTGTGACAGCTGGTATGACATGTTTATGTTAGGGTGTCTCAATACTTGTGACAGCTGGTATGACATGTTTATGTTAGGGTGTCTCAATACTTGTGACAGCTGGTATGACAAGTTTATGTTAGGGTGTCTCAATACTTGTGACAGCTGGTATGACATGTTTATGTTGGGGTGTCTCAATACTTGTGACAGCTGGTATGCAATTGCATTTGCTTGTTTCAACACTTGATCATTTCCCTATCGTGTGAAAACACTGCCCAAGTAGTTGAATTCCTGCATTTGTTTGATCTTGGCCCCATTTACCATCGTTTTCATGTTTTCAAAACGCAATATTACACACTACAAACTAGGGATGAAGTGTTAGAGACTTCATTATAGATCTCTAAGAGTTTGAAGCATTTTGTGATGTTGTAAACTATCGCAGCTATCAACCAGTCGCTATCGCTTCTGTTTTGACTTACCTAACAATAATTAAGATTACCAATATACAGCTAAAATGAGCAAACATATCCCATATTGCTGCAAGACGCAAGCTTTATAACAGCCCTGCCACTTGAAGACACAAAAGAGTAAAAATAAATTAAAATGATGAATTAACAAACTATTTTTTTTTTTAGAAGACGAGATAAAAAACTACATTTGAATCAAAAGATATCATGTTTCTTTTGTCCAATAATACATAGGAGATTACACTGTCACGCGCTCACCTAGAAACGGGAGTGTGGTGGCGATGTGAGAGGAAATAAAGATGCGGCAAATGATGTGAACATGTAAGATTGGCGAGGACTGCAGAAACAATATAGACCAATGGTTGTTGAAAACCTCAAAGCGTTCAAGTGTAATTTGACCGACTTTTCGGCGAACCAAGAACCATACGCGTCACAGTGTTACCGAGACCTGAAAGAGGAGTAAAGAGCAATGAAACCGTAACATGTCATGTCGTGACGTAAAGAGACAGCCATCGATGGTTTAATATGTGGCTGGTTTTTCCATTATGTAGAGATTGAAAGCTATAAAACAATTCAATAGATATCGACACGTCAACGTTTCATGACTTGGTGTTTTTGTTGAATACCTATGTTCTTCAGTTGAACATTTTGTGAGTGTTTTCCTTCTTCTTCGTTCGTTCCCAATCTCCCCCTACCAAGCCCTGAACGTTCCCAATCTCCCACTACCAAGCCCTGAACGTTCCCAATCTCCCACTACCAAGCCCTGAATGTTCCCAATCTCCCACTACCAAGCCCTGAACGTTCCCAATCTCCCACTACCAAGCCCTGAACGTTCCTAATCTCCCACTACCAAGCCCTGAACGTTCCAAATCTCCCACTATCATGATTTGAACGTTCCCAATCTCCCACTACCAAGCCCTGAACGTTCCCAATCTCCCACTACCAAGCCCTGAACGTTCCCAATCTCCCACTACCAAGCCCTGAACGTTCCCAATCTCCCGCTACCAAGCCCTGAACGTTCCCAATCTCCCGCTACCAAGCCCTGAACGTTCCCAATCTCCCGCTACCAAGCCCTGAACGTTCCCAATCTCCCACTACCAAACCCTGAAAATGGCTTTGCAAGTAGCTATGTTCTTCGAAGAACGGAATACGTTGTGTCGTAGTTTACAGCTTGACTGTGATTTTTGAACATTTCTGTCCGACACATCAGACTTCAGCAGGCATTTGTGAGCACAGGGCTCGCCTTCCCTCTTCGATCCCTTCTCCTTAGCCAGTCTGCCCTGCTGCAACCTGTTATCCAGGATCACCGCGTGGAGGTGTAGAAGGGTCTTGGCAGCTCTGGTTCGCTGGACCTGACGCTAGCAGTCAGCTATGGGTCGCTGGACCTGACGCTAGCAGTCAGCTATGGGTCGCTGGATCTGACGCTAGCAGTCAGCTATGGGTCGCTGGACCTGACGCTAGCAGTCAGCTATGGGTCGCTGGATCTGACGCTAGCAGTCAGCTATGGGTCGCTGACCACTGCATCTCATGCACTGCTCAGCATATTGACCCCTTTTTGTTCTATTAAGAACCGACTAATTTGTACTCCGAGCAGACTCGCGTATGCTCAATTCCTCCCAAAAAAATGGTAGTCTAGATACTTATGGCTACTGTAGCCCGCTGACTGTACACACTCCTAATCTGTCTTCTCATGAAATCTTGAAATCTGCGCATTGCTGGTTCTTCTACTGCAGTGTCTTCATCCAAAAGGCGGTTGTTGACCAACTTAAAAATAATGCTTCTGTTCACTGCCAATATCCCCACTGCGGGCTCCCCTGAGGTCAGAATGTCCGTTCTTTCCTTCTCTCAAATTCCATCATGGCCAGGCCAGTAGATCGACTATTGGTTTTAAGGAGCCAGTGGCACGCCATCCGTCCCTTATCCTGTTAGTCAAAACAGTTTTGCCGCGCGATAACCAGGCTTTGGACTTTGTTATCAGAGGCTATATGAGACTCACGACATGGAAGCGTTTAGTTGGTATTGAGAGTTCATCCTCAACCCCACCCCAGGCTATAACACCATTTCGAATTTGTACATTTCACGCGCTGTAATATAACCAAATCGACTTTGTCCGTAATTTTTTTTTTTTTTTTTTTTTTGAGGTGTGCGTTGCAATTGATTTTTATTTGCGCCAGTCGGCTCAATGCATCCGACTTCAGCATGCATTTTATGAAAGGGTCTGCTTCCTCTTGCATTTTCTAAAGGTTTGCTTCCTCGGGGTAACGGTCGGTGCTGTGATGGGGATTGAACCCAGCACCTTTCGTTGTGAGCCGTGTCACTTAACCACTAGCCCACGCCGTTACCTGTCCGTAAATGAAATAAACATTCCTCGGCTAAAAGATGTCTCCTCCTTATCGAACAAATACAAACAATGTTGTCAAAAAGGTTGACAGTTGTATATTCATACAACTCTGACAAACATAGACCATTACGTAAGATACAAGAACAACTAACACAGCCTATGAAATTAGATGTTTACGAAAAAGACGTGTCAGCATCTTCAGAAGAAATTGAGTTTGAAATTAAGAAAACCATCAGAAAGTGAAAATAGTTCCATGCATGGTATACTGAGACTAGGCAACGGCCGCCGTCCCTCGTAGACGATGATGCCATCATTTATTTTGCTAGCGCTATTTTTAGTAAGGATTAACTGCGCTACTTGTTATCCTCACTTTCTGGTCTCGTGCCGACCGATCCCATGGCAAGTCAAGGACAAGACGACTAGGGGGCAACTACGAGATGCAGGTGACTCCGCATCAAGTACCCGTGAAAAATGTGGCGGAGTCCGGAGTCGAACCCACGCCACCTGATCACGAGGCCGACGGTTTAACCACTTCGCCACGGAATCCACATTAAATCATTGAAGGACATTTATGTTTTCAAGTTTTGTGAAACCTTCTGGTGTAATTTTTTTTTAAATCAAAGGACCTCCACGTTTTATATACCCTAGGGCCTCACCAAATGTAAATTCCGTACTACCAACCATACTTACATACCAAAATCCAGATTGGTGGATAGTAGCCTTCTTGTTTTGAAAGCAAGCTCTAAAAACAATATCCATATCCATATAAAATTACACAGAAATAAGTATCCCACTGACCAACAGAGAATTAAATATAGGATGTCACAATCACCCACCGGTGGAGGTCGGCAGTTATAAAGAGATCAACAAAGCCATACAACAAAAGATGAGAGAGGCGAAAGAAGCGTGGATATGTGAGCAATGCGCAAACATCGAAGAGAGACTAAAGAGAAATGATGCTAAAGGAGCATACAATGTGGTCAAAGAACTGGTAACACCAAGACAAAGCACGAACCTTATGATTCATGATAAAAACGGCAAGTGTCTCATTGAGGGAAATGATGTACTGGCAAGATGGACAGAGTACTGTTCCGAGCTATACAACTATGAAGGGCGGAACAAACCTGAGAAAACATTCCCCCCAACACCAACAAATATAGAGGATAAACAACTGATAACGAAGGAAGAGGTAATTGCAGCAGTAAAGACATTGAGAAGAGGGAAGGCGGCCGGCGTGGACAATATACCAGCAGAGCTCTTACATGCAGGTGGAGAGGTAGTGGTGGAAGGCCTGACACACATCTGTAACAAAATATGGGCGACAGGAAACTGGCCGGACTTATGGACGAAATCAATAGTTATACTGTTACATAAGTCTGGAAACCTAAAGCTGTGCCAAAATTACAGAACAATAAGCCTCATTAGCCACCCTAGAAAGGTCATGCTTAAATTAATCCTCGATCGATTGAAACCCCAAGCAGAGAACATTATTGCCGAGGAGCAAGCAGGGTTCAGACAGGGAAGAAGCACTACAGAACATATATTTTATTTAAGGTTGCTAAGCGAGATATATCTAGAGCAGCAGCAAACACTGTATCATGTGTTTGTGGATTTTAAGAAGGCGTTTGATAGGGTATGGCATAAAGCGCTTTGGGCAACCATGAGGATGTATAATATCAACGGAAATATTATAACGGGCCTTGAACACCTGTATAACAAGGCGTCTAGTGCAGTTCTTGTGAATGGGAGGCGAGGGGACTGGTTTCGCACATCAGTTGGTGTGAGACAGGGGTGTACACTCTCTCCAACTCTTTTCAATATATTCCTTGAAGGAATTATGAGTGAGGCACTTGGAGGTCACGTTGGTAATGTCAAGATAGGGGGCCGAACGATTACTAACCTTCGTTTTGCAGATGATATCGACGGGTTGGCGGGTTCAGAAGCAGAACTCCAGGAATGGGTCAGAAGGCTCGATGAAACAGCTCTTGACTATGGTATGGAGATAAACGCTGGAAAGACAAAACTAATGACAAACAACGCTACGGGCTTCAACAGCAAGATAAAAGCAAACGGTCAAGAACTCGAAGTAGTTGACCGTTTTAAATATCTTTGGTCGATTGTCAGTGATGAAGGATCAAAATGTGAAGTATTGGCCAGAATAGCACAGACAAGAATAGCACGGCTTAACAAAATCTGGCAAGATAAACGGTTAGCACTACGCACGAAAATCAGATTAATGCGTACACTGGTCCTGTCAATATTTCTTTATGCGTGTGAGACATGAACAGTTACAGCTGACCTTCAACGAAGGATACAGGCCTTGGAGATGAGAAGTTTCCTAAGACTTTTAAACGTCACGTACAAAGATCGAGTTACAAACGAGGAAATCCGAAATAGAATTACGACGGCAATAGGGCCTTTCTAAGATCTCTTGGCAACTGTCATACGAAGGAAACTCACTTGGTACGGTCACATATCGAGATCAAATGGTCTTGCAAACACTATCCTCCACGAGAAGGTGCATGGCAGACGACGAAGAGGCCGGCCCAAAAAGAGATGGGAAGACAACATAAAAGAATGGACCAGTCTCCGACCAGAAGAGTCACAGGCAGCGGCTTCTGGCAGAGAGGGATGACGTGGAGTTGTGAGGATGTCTTCATGTGTGCCCCAACGACCTCACCGGTTACGGGATGACCTGACCTGACCCTGACTCGCTACTGGCCCATGGTGTTCCCTTATAACGTTTATACCAATGAACGTAATTCAATCGAATTTGACAGTGACAGACTTTGGTGTGTAAGAAACAGTATGAGCTTATACTTATGTCAAATGCTGCCAATGTGTGTGTGCACGCGTTCGTGCGGGTGCACGCATATGTGCGGGTGCACGCGTTCGTGCGTGTGTGTGTGTGTATGTGTGTGTAATGTGTGTGTATTTGTGTATGTGTGTATGTATGTATGTGTTTGTATGTTTGTGTGTGTATGTGTGTGTGTGTGTGTGTGTGTGCGCTTGTCCCACTCGCTGTCGGCTACTGGTTTTCTCTTCTAACTAATAAACCAATTGACGTATTTCAATATCATTTGAGATGGACGAGCGCATGAGCTGCAGCGTTCAGCGACCCATAGCTGACTGCTAGCGTCAGGGCCAGCGAAACAGAGCTGCCAAGACACTTCTACACCTCCACGCGGTGATCCTGGATAACAGGCTGCAGCAGGGCAGACTGGCTAAGGAGAAGGGGTCGAAGAGGGAATGCTAATCCGGTACTCAAATAATGTTTGCTGAAGTCGTATCTGTTGGACCGAAAGGTGCAAATATCGCAGTCAAGCTGTAAACTACGACACAACGCTTTCCGTTTTCTGGACTACATTCTGCTATTTAAGCTCTTTCAGGGTTTGGTAGCGGGAGATTGAGAACGAACGAAGCCAAGCCAAGCCAAAAAGCGACACTGAAATCCAAAACAGATGTACTTGCAATAAAACAAGTCAGATCATTCTGCAAATGGCCCCGCTACTACAGTGTATTTACGTGACAATGGATACAAAAAGAACAATATACATTTCGAAATTCCTATCCACCCTGTACTAGTAGTGCAAAAATTTGACGTTAACAAACAAAGATAAAATAAACGTTGTAACAATAGAGACGCAATGCATGCAATGAATGCTTGGAGTAACAAGAAAGGATAGATTCAAAAACGAAGATATTAGGAGACAGATAGGACACAGCATTAGGGGTAGACTTCATCAAGAGACAGCAAACCAAATGGTTCGGCCACGTGACACGTCAAACACCAGATATTATCCCTCATAAAGCAGTTCTATGAAGATACAATGGAATGAGAGTCAAGGGATGCCCACGAAAAGATGGATGGCAGAAATAACAGAAACAGTACAGCTCCCAGTTTACAAAGCACATACTTAAGCGAGGTCAAGAAACATCTTCATTATCACACGCTTAAAGGCACAAACAGGACAAAAAAAGAGAAAGCAAGAATTATGTGTAGACGTCTGTTTATGAACATATGTATTTTAGTCAGACAATCATCATGTAGCATGTACTTTATAGAACGTCGCCCCCATCACAGTCTGAAAGAAACTCTTTCCCTTGCCAAAACTCCAGCCTCCGCCAGTCATACCCAAGCATTCCTGTATATCTTGGTACCATCACCTTCTTGGTAAACCCCTGCCTCTTTTGCCTGGCACCATACCTTCCATCACTGTTCTCTCAAGACTTATGTCTCTTGATGTGACCAAAGTATTTACATTTTCTGGCCAAAATTGAATTTATAAACCAGAAGCGGGAGATTGAGAACGAACGAAGCTAAGCCAAGCCATTTGACATGGACATACTGTGAACCGGTTGGACGACGAGGAACAACGTACTGGTTATTTTCAGCAGGATTGAGACACATTCTCCACCTCCGATGTCAGCATGGCTGAAATTGCGTCCTTCTTTGAAGATCGTGTCATTTCTATGGGACTTTGACCACCAAGGTCACCTGACCGTATCCCACCTTATGTCTTCCTATAGGACATCCTGAAAGGGAAAGTGTTTCTAAACAAGCGAAGGAATCTCACGGAACTGCAAGAAAACATTCGGCGAGAAACTGAGTCTGTAACTCCTGGTGCGATGGTGAATACCTTCCGTAACACAGAGAATCGAGAGCAGGCATGTCTTGAGCTCATTATGTTTCTTACACACTAAGCTACGTTCCTGTCAAATTGTATTGAATTGCGTCCATTGGTTTAAAAGTAATAAGGGAAAACCAGGAGCCGGTAGCGAGTGGAACACTATGTAGTTAGGTCATTGTGACACAAATGCATCCATCGCACGAGACTAAAATACCAGACAGCAAGGCCTCAGAGCAGCGGGAAGGCAAAAAAAATATAAGAAATTGACTGTGTTTAAATACATTATAGAGACTTCTTCTATCTTCTTTTGTCGTCTTACTTTCTACCGGCCTGTAGCCCAGTGCCGTGGTATGTATTTGTATTTCGCCTCTCTCGTGGTCCAAGTAACAATTTACGTCAGGTCTCGTGTACGCTGTTTATCCACCTTTTCCTCAATCTACATCTCGCCCTTTTTCCTGATGTTCTTCAGTAGAAGGTGGCATGAACAATGTGGTCTGGCTGCACTCTCACAATGTGGCCAAACGAGTGCATTCTCTGTTGCTCGATGTACTGTAGCATGGAATTGTTCCAACCTTCTTCCGAATACTCATTATAGAGAAATGGACTAAAAATATCAACGGCCACACATATCACACACAAAGATAAGAATGCTTCTCCCTACAGCGTCAATCGACATAAGTTGGACATTCTGGATGAATTGATGAGATTGAAAAGAGTTTGTGAGAATACAAGTTAGCAGGAAGTAGATGTGCCGGACCGAAATGTACAGATAGCTTGGTACAGTTGAAAAATGCTCAATTTATAAATGCTCCAAGTCTCTATTTTCATGTGTCTTGCGATCTACACACTCACGTTGTTTTTACGCAGACAAAAAAGAAGCAGGCAAATACATTTACGCGAGAACGCCGTAAATTTGTTTATATGGGCACTAACTATGAAATACATTACATACATTAGAATTAAGGCTGTAATCTCCCTTTAAAGTAAATGCGGCAGTTCTGGGCTGTTTTTTTTTTATGAAAGAATGTTGATTGAGTAACGATTCATATGATGTCTGAAACGAGATATCTGGTTCGGACCTCTCGGCTAGAGCGAGAGGACACGTCGTCGTTGAGCAGAACATGGTATACAGAACAGCAGCCTTAAGTCCGAGAATGGAGATGGAAGCATGACAGCAGATTTGAGATGGCTATCTGAGACCTCTTTAACAGGGGCAGTCATCGTGTCAGACTCCCAATCCTTACTTCGGGAGGTACAGTGGGGATGGCTAAGACATGAGTCGATGGCAGCTGTAGAGACATCAAGGGGCTGGTGTGGATCTACTGTCTATGTCATTCTGGGGCACATGGCAACGGAAGAGCTTCACAGACACAAATTACATCTATTCTAGATATGGTTGGTAGTGACATTTTGAAATATATCACTGACCACCTGTTAGATGATGACACCGCAATTGAAAAATCAGCAATGCAGATCTTTGATATCGAACGTTTTCTGACAGTGTGACGTGGACCGAAAAAAGATTGAAACTACTGATGTAGGCTAAGGACGGCATCTTTGTTAACCTTTACCGAGGGAGGGAAGATTAACGTCTGGTCAGGCATAACATACTGGTGAGACATGTTAGTTAGGGTCAGGCAAAACACACTGATCAGAAATGTTAGTCAGGGTATGGAAAAACATACTGGTCAAACATGTTAGTTAGGGTCAGGCATAACATACTTGTCAGACATGTTAGTCAGGGTCAGACATAACATGCTTGTCAGGCATGTTAGTCAAGGTCAGGCAAAACATACTGGACAAAACCCTCCCCTTGGCTTCCTCTTAGCCCTTCCTGGAAACGGAATGTTTCTTCGCAAACAACAACCACCGCAGTCAATTTAAAAAATTACGCACTTTTCCCTGCCACTGAATTATTTTTCGTCGCTTTACGTTTTTCTAGATTGTTGACATTGAGAACCTGTATCTTTTTTGATGGTTGTTGTATAGATAAGATTTGTTTGTTGTATAAGTGCATAAAGAGCTTGTTAGCGTTGATGTTTTTGCTGTATGTGTATTAGTTTCTGAGATACAAGAAGACACAGGTGAAAATGAAAAACAGCCCAAACATATAGACTCACCTGCTTTCGACGTCCCTTGCTTAAAATATTTTGTTATTAAATTCCGTCAAAAACGAATGTTCAATGTTTACAAATGGATATATCTGTCAGTTCCCACTATAAACGTAATTATTGTGCCTACATAAATAATTTAAACATATCTACCTCCGAAAAATATGTTCCATAAACTTAACTTCCTTATTCTGTAAAATAAGTGAATTTTCAAATCCAAGTAAAAAACATAAGAAATCATTTCCAAAAGTCTAACACAAATGTTACAATCGCCATTGTTTTGCAGGTAATTGGCTGAACGATGTTCTCCAATCATTATCACAGCAAAAAGCATCAATCACCTGGTGTTCCGGGGTTAGAATCAAGATTGTCCGATACTTCACTTCTTGTTGTATGTTGCCTTGGATGTAAGTTATTAAAATAAACTTCTCGCTATTTGTTTATTTATTCACCTCGGAGTTTCCGTGTGTTTCGTCACATGCAGTTAACTTTCAGTTAAAGTACCATCTCCGCCGCATCGGGGGGGGGGGGGCGGGCGGGGGGGGGGGGGTGGTAGACTGCAATGGATCTCCAGTGTACTCCATCTCTTGTCGTAATGGTGAAATCTGACATATTTTTTACAGTCTATCTGCTTATGTTATCCGTCCACTTCTAACGTTGCCAGCCTCTTGAACAACTGCTTTCCACCCAACCCTCAAGTATGGACTTCAACAAGTAGGTATGTCTTGTTATATGACCAAAATAACGTAACTGTCTAAATCTGATTTCGGTCATTAATTCTCTTTTCAACTTAAACGATTTCAATACCTCCATATTTGTTTTCTGATCTTTCCAAGAAATGCAACCCAATCTTCTATGCAGCCACGGTATGGTATCCCAAGTGGTTTGCCGGGGTCTTTGTGTATGTCAAGGACAAGAAAAGCACCACTGCCCCACAAAGAGCATGTCGTAAGAGGCGACTAACTGTGTGACATGACCTAACACCAGCTATAGTTAGGTAGTTTGTTACGAGCAGCACAGATTGCGCCTAACAGGCTGCATGTCTACTTTGCTCTAGTGTATGAGTCTATTAAGATTGATTCGCACATAAGCTGCTCAAGCCTAACCCGCTAATCAGGAAATCCTCCTCTTGTCTACACCCAGCTCACACCAGAGAGATGGGACCTGCACATGTGTTTCTGTCCCTGTAGAAGTACAGGTCAACTAAGTGGGACCTGCACATGTGTTTCTGTCCCCGTAGAAGTACAGGTCGAATACAACTAAAACTAAGACCCACGTACGAACCAAACAAAAAATATATGAAAATTTAAAAGCCAAAAAAAGTCTACAACGTCAAATGATTTTCTGACAGCAGCGAATACTCAAAGAAGTTGTAATGATAGAATCCGACATGTCAGCAACCTCCAGTTTGAGAACGGAGATGGAGACCTCGGCGTTAAGATGGCTGTCTGAGACCCCTTTAACAAGGGAAATCATCGTAACTGACGCGCAATCCGTACTCTAGAATGTACAGAATGGATGACTGAGGTACGAGTGGAAAGCAGCTGTTGATTTATCAGAATTCCAGGGGTTGACATAGATTTTCTGTCATGCTGGGGTTCAGGGCAAAGAAAAAGCTGACATCTTGGTTTCATAAGCTAGCATTATGGGCACGTTAGTGATGGATAGGAGTGGCGTTTTGAAATCAATCTACGACCGTCTGTTGAATGAGAACCTCGAGATAGATGATCAGCAATAAATTCACAGACTACAAATTCTTCGACATCGAACGAAGTTCAGGGGACGGCGTGGGCTAGTGGTTAAGGGACACAGCTCACAAACAGAAGGTGCTGGGTTCGATCCCGATCACAGCACCAGCCGTTACCCCGGGGAAGCAAACCCTTAGAAAATGCAGAAGGAAGCAGACCCTTTAATAAAATGCATGCTGAAGTCAGATGCACTGGGCCGACAGGTGCAAAATAAAAACCCCAGTGCAACACATGCGGTATGCGTCGGGGAAAAGATAAATAAGGCGAACTAAAAAAAAAAAATTTGAACGGGGAAGGGCGCATGGGAGGATGGAGCAGGAGACTGTACAGCCAGCGAGCTACAGGGACCATCAGCATCCAGAGACTGCACCATTTGCTGAGAGAGACTGAGCACTTATGAATTTGCCCGGAGTGCAGTGACATCGAGCTTTTAAATAAAAACATAAATTCGATATCTAATAGCCGACATGGAAACCCTGCAACTAATGAGATATTAGATCTGAGCTGGTGCTCGTACGTGACAAGGGATGTGCTGTTCCTGCCATTTCTCTTGTAGCTGTTTGACAGCAAACACCATATCCGCGGTCCCACGCTCTTTCCGGAATCCACACTGACTTCCAGGTAGAAGACCTTCATCAAGATGAGCTGTGAGGCGATTGGGAAGGATTCTGGCGAATATCTTCCCTGCAACTGACGCAGTTCACATTGCCATGCGCGCATTTATAGCTGAGCTATAGCTAGCATGGCTAACTGGGCTTACAAGAAATCAGGATTCGCGGGCACTACACTGACGCATGCGCACTGGGACACAGAACTTCATTTCCTGGAAACGCAACAACAACATGTCATAGAAGTTTGGTTGTGCAGTAAAGGCAGACTTTAGCTTTGGGGCTGGCCATATGAAAGGGTTTGTCAATCGTTAAATAGAAGTTATGTCATTTGTGACCAAGTACGGAAGCCGTAAACATTGCTTCGAGAACTCAAGCGAAGGGATTTTCGTAAGTTGCTATTTGCCTTATTTGGATTTCATGTCTTGAATACCGTGTAGACTAGTACTAGTACTAGTTGTACTGACTAGTAGTAGTACTAGTAGTAGTAGTAGTAGTACTCAACTAGTACTAGTACTACTACTAGTAGTGAAGTGAGTAGTCTACGTGTAAAATCAAATAGTTATAAATACTTACTTAAATAATAATAGTAATTTTACTTACCCAGCTGATTCAGTGAGAACTCTGTGTAAGACATAGATGATCATTATGGATACTGCTACACTGAAAGCATGGCGTAATAAATTTTTAACAGTACGATCTAACTACTGTCTGTACTGAATGTACCAGTGTGTGAGTATCTGAGTGTCGTATATCATTGATTCTCTACGTGTGAGGGGAACAACCATAATTAGGTCTATTCATTAACTCACAAATGCTGAGTTTAGAAAGAAAGCTCTAGAAATAAAGCTGCATACGTGATACAATAAGTTAAGCATGAATAACTCGTTTTTATGAGATCAGAAGAATACAATTGAATGCGTATTGTCACAATTGTGTTTTTGCTATTGCTATCTTTGGAAACATTTTAGAAATACATTGCAGCTTGCATTAAGTTATTTCTGAAAGAAATATAATATTTTATAATACACCAATATTAGAGCGTTATAATATCTTGGGTGAATTAGTTTTGCACCACGACCAGGTAGCACTTTTATTTTACATATTGTCAAACAATTAATGAATTGGAATGTGAAATTTACAAATGGTTAAAGCAACCATTACTTCTTTTCCTTTTTTGTTACAAGTACAGTTGCAATCAAATTTATTTATAATCTTTCTTTTGTTCTTATTTAACAAAGTATATTACTTCTCATGTATGTTGTTTGTCGACGTTCACTGTATTATACATATAAATTCAATCCACCTAATGGAGTATTTACAGCCCATTAACACATTTTAATATTAGCTTTGTTCAAATATTATTTATATGTTATCTTAACCGTCCATATTATTTTTATATATTCTTCACAAAATTGACATTGCATTATTGTTTCATTATTCTCAAAACTGCTTGTTCCTGAATGTCTGCTACATAAGTTCTCAACTTCTTCTTTTTCATTCGTTCTCAAACTCCGGCTACCAAAAACTGAATAGGGCTTTGTAAGTAGCAGGATGTAGTTCAGAGAACGGAATGCATTGTAGTGTAGTTTACAGATTGTCTACAATATTGGCAATTTTCGGTCTGACACATCCAACTTCAGCATTGCAGTTTTGGTTCCCTGTTCCAGCCTGTTTTCCAGGATCACCACATGGAGGTGGAGAAGGGGCTTGCCAGATCTGGATCACTGGTCATGACGCCAGCAATCAGCTTTGGGTCACTGACCAGTACAGCTCATTCACTGCTCAGCATCTTCATACCAAGTTCCCAATATATGAGAAGCATAGAAAGCATATATGGTCATCATCAGTACCACTACTGGACAAATTATATGATGATACAAGAATATTCTGACTGACATATGCTTTATTTAGATATTTTTTAGTGGCTGTATGACTTCTTCTCTTCTTCTTCAGCGTTCGTCCTGAAAAGGACGTTGTGATGTTCTGTAGTAGTGTACAGCAAAGCCGTGATATCTGCGCCTTTTGGCCTGACACATCTGATTTCTGCTGGCTTTTTTGAGTGCAGGGTTTGCCTTCCTACTGTGATTCCTATCCTTAGGCCAGACTACACAAGTGACTAGTGTAACCTGTTTCCATGGCCGCCTTTTAAGCCAGAATAGGGTCTTGTTCAGCTATGGTTCGCTGACCCTTATTTAAGCAGCCAGCAGGGGACGGCGTGGGCTAGTGGTAAACTGGCACGGCTCACAAATTGAAGGTGCTGTGTTCGATCCCCATCACAGGACCGGCCATTACCCCGAGGAAGCAAACCCTTAGAAAATGCAGGAGAAAGCAACCCCTTACATAAAAGGTATACTGAAGTCGGATGCACTGGGCATACCGACTTGAGGAATAGAGAAATAAGGCGTACACAAAAAAGAATTGTGGGGGGACCAACTACAAGTTGCTGGCTGCGGTCAGCACTGCACTGTTGCATCTTGGCCTCAGTTATTTGACGGCTTAGAAGAAGAATAACGAAAGTTTTTTTATACCAACAACCTTGAACTGACCGCTGCTTTCTTTAGATTTACTCAAGTTGGCATCTAGATGAAGAAGAGTGGAGAGTTTTTTTATACCAATGCACAATTGAACCATGCACTGGGCATGTCTAGCTGTATTATAGAAGGGGTTATTATCTGAGATTCATGAACTTGGATGTGTTTAAAAAAATGTGGATCTTTATTATTATTAACATCCATCTTTCAAACTTGTAATGTTATATAAAGGCTGCAACCAACCTCCCAATCATGATGTAAGAGAGGACTAAGGCAAGTTTGAAGTGTGACCAGCTCATCCTTTAGAAACTATAAGCCAACTACACACAACAATAAGACCACCTTGCTATATGCCAGAAGAGAAATGACTAAGTCAAGCTGTGTAAAGTTTGACAATACCAACTCACTGGGTTTGAATCCCACTGTGTCCAGTCTCCAGTTTGGCAAACACTGCGTTTTATTCTCAGTATGATTGCTTCTCCTAGTAAGGAAAATAATGGCAACCTACCATACTGCACACCTGCCAAGAAACTTATAACAGCCAAATAGGTTGTTGGTTGTAAGAAGCGATGTTCTGCAAAGAACATGCTGCTTAAAATGAATAGTAAATTTACAAAGGTTTTGTGACACTTATCTGAGAATATAAAGCATTTCCATGTACGTAAGGAAACAATCATTGTAATATATTTTTTTGGTATCTGTCTTCAGTATACTTATGTTGTTAGACGTGGTGGGGAAGTGCGACCTCCTTTGTTTCATATTTTATGGCAGATAAAAATCCACTGGTGACTTGTCAGGTCAATCCCAGCATCTGTTACCCCCTAGAATATACGATCGCCTATTATTGGAACTGGTGGAGGTGGAAGCGTAAATTAGAGCAAGGTAGACCCGCAGCCTGTCAGGTGCCATCTATGCTGCTCCACTAACCACATAACCAAGACCTGATGTTATTGCCACACAGTCCCCTTTTTGCGACGTGTGGGGCGAATATCCCTAGAATAGTTTGAGTAGATTTTGAATTTGAATTTTGCTCGAGCATCAGCCGTTAGGCCCACTCTTTTCAATTTCCAATTGCTAAGGTATTTTTAACGTGCACCACTGCACACATGTGTTTGATCTAACTGCTCAGAGATCAGGGGAAATATTTACCGGATGAAACATGTGAAAAAATATTGATCTTCACCGTGATTTGAACCCACAACCTCCAGAATCTATTAATTTTTCTCTACATTATCAAAAGAGTGAAAAGAGTGGTGTCACAAAGATCAAACTAAAGAGTACTAGTTTCTGCTTTGTGCTCCATGTATGTCACTTAAAGAACACAGATAGATATTACTAATTTGGAGCAACTGTTTAAAAACAGAAAACTGATATTAATTACAATTCTCAAACTACAGTCATTTTTATTTTACTTGACTATGAAATGTAATTCTTCATATACTATATTATAGTAAAATTAAAAACATATTGCAGCACACTTTGATGGATACACTGATTGAGAAATACTTCTTTAAATTTAAATAACAGCGCTGCTGAAGGCGGATGTGTCGGACCAAAAGGTGTAAATATTGCAGCCAAGCTGTAAACGCATTCCGTTCTCCAGACTACATCCTACTACTTGCAAAGCCTTGTTCAGGGCTTGATAGTCGGATGGAGAACGAACGAAGAAGAAGAAATAATAGCATTTTACAATAGGTAAAGGACAATCATATTTTAAAAGGTTGCATTTTTTTCATTTTCATCGCTTTGTGTTGGCACAAGCAGTTTGTAAAAGATTTTAACATTTTATTTTTAATTTTGTCTTCAAAATATTTACACTTCAAGTTTACTGTTTTTTTTTTTTTTTAATTATGCTGTTGAAATATGAAATCATCTTTTAACATTTTAAAAATTATGAATTCCAAAATCAATGGAATAAAGTTGTTGATTTTAGCTGAAAATATGTAAATTTAACTTTTTAGGTAACTATTTTGAGCTGTTTGATCTTATGGACATCACCAAAACATTTTCATGTATGGTTTTTTTAAAGTGCACAATCTAGCATACAATTTTTTAATTTGTGTATGTTGTTTACAGTTACTTTGTGTGTAGTGTACAGTTTTTTTTGGTGTATTGGATACAATATTTGTTAACAGGGGTGCTGAAAAACATGAACATTTAACTTCAATTTGCTTAAATTATAAATGTAATATATTATTTGAATATGAAACCGGTGACCCAGCTGTTACGATGCCAGTTCCCCGGTCAGGAGACAAGTAAGGCTAAACTTTTTTTAAATTGGGAAAGGGGTGGGAATAGAAACCCATACTGCATACCGTATGGTAACAAGCATAGATTATTCAGTCCTATGAATTTGTCAGTAGTTTAACCTAGCACATGACACGCTTCGAAGCGACCATGTCGTAAGAGGCGACTACTAACTGTGTGACATCACATAACACTGACCATGGTTAGGTGGTTTATTAAGCATAGATGGCGCCTAAAAGGCTGCGGGTCTACTTTGCTCTAGCGTTTGATCTATTAAGATGGACTTGCACATCGGTTAACCACCCTCCAAGAAACTAGTTGTATACAGACTCTGCAGTCTTCTAAACCAGTATGAAGACGTTAAGTTAAGTAGTGTAGCCCGACTAAGAGAATAGGGATTGTAGTGTGGAGGTAAATGCGGTACCCAAAACAGCCAGCTGAAATCGGATATATCTGTCCAAAAGATGCAGATATTGCAACATTGCTGTAAACTATTACACAACATTCTTTTCAGGGCGAATGCCGAAGAAGAACACATTACATAACGATTTATTTAGTTTGCTTGCTAATTGTTTTCAATCATATTATATCAACGACTTATATTTTTTTGTTCGAGGTGGCCACCATTATATTCTAATATTACCTAGTTTGCTGAGAATATTTATCGTCCTGTCAGTTATTCTTCTTTGTTGCATCACATATTAAGTGCAATCTGATATCATCTCATCTATGTTATGCAGTGTTTGAAAACTTATCTAAATCTTTTGAGATGCAATTAAAACGTCCTGAACACAGTAAACAAAACACATACACACACAAAAAAGAACCCTCACACTAGCTGTCATTGATAATCATTTCTAGTGCTTTCATTGCTGTGAGATTTCTGATCGTGTCAGCTTGCCTTCTCGCATGGCTGGACAACGAAGTGACAGTGTCTCATGGTGTTCATGGATTTGCTTCAGTGCATGTTTCTAATTTGTGCCAAAATTTTCCATGTGACATTCTGTATTTTGTTTGGTTTAATCCAATGTGGTGCTTATAGAACAAGGATTAGGTCAGTGTTGCTCTCCAATGTGTCATCAATTGATCAAAGAATTCAAGACATCTGACAAAGACCTGAAACACACACAGTCTCCTTTGTGAATCTCACCAGGCTAGAAGCATCAGTTGATCAAAGAGGAAGAAATCAACACATCTGCTGTCATAAGCTCAACTAGGTTGCAGACCTTAGAATGTGGTATAACTGACCTTTGTGAGACACAGTTTAATGTATAGGTAGATTGTTCTTATTTTGTGATTTAAATAATTAAAATTTAATTTAAAATGTAAACTTTCATTATGATCCAAGTGGTAATAAATTAAATTTAAAATGTATATTATCATTATGATTCCCCGCCGAAGACGGATGTGTTGGACCGAAAGGTGCAAATATCGCAGTCAAGCTGTAAATTAGCGACACAACACATTCCGTTCTCCGGACTACATCTTACTACTTGCAAAGCCTTGTTCAGGGCTTGGCAGGGGGAATTTGAGAACAAACACAGAAGATGAAAAAGAAGAATTATGATCCGAGTGGTCCGTCTGGGGCTTTGTGTACGACAAGGGAAAGAATGACACCACGGCCCCACAGAGAGCACGTTGTAAGGGGCAACTAACTGGGACATGGCATAACATTGGCCATGGTTTGGTTAGAGTAGCATGGATAGCACCTAATAGGCTGCAGGTCTACCTTGCTTTAGTGTTTTAATCTATTAAGATGGACTTGCACATCGATTAATCACCATCAGCGACACTTGTCCTAATGCAGCAGAGAAATAAGCTGCTCGAGCCTAGCCCACTAAGCAGGAAATCATTCTCCAGGCTATATCCACCACACTCCAGAGCTGGGACCTGCAAAGGGACATCAGCTTCTGTAGAACTGCAGGTTAACTAAGAACTATCACTATGACATTTATTCTCTAATGGAGGATTTAATATCTGAGAAATAAAGGCTGCTGGCATCTAGAGTCCTCGTGGACAGTAAAGTTAGGTGTTTTATTTTACCTCAGATAGAAAAATAAATGTCTTTCTAGGGTTGTGAACATATTTTCTCATGGACAAAGGCCTAACATCCAAAACATTGGGCCAACAGCTCTTCTTAGTTGTGACTCATGTGAAAATGCAATTTTTAAAAAATCTGAATTTTGTTGTTTTTTTATTTATCTTTTTAAATGAATTTTTAATTTTTGAAATCGAATTATATTGTTGGCTTGGGTAAAATTAATTGTTTCTCTTTATTTGGCAACAATTTGATCCGTCACATTAGGAGAAAAGGCTTACGTCACTGTTGTGAGAAACACGCTGTTCAAACCCCTTCATCCTCTAGTCTGCAATGTCTCCTGGAAACAAACCCAGTTACACCAACCTGACCATCGACACTGTGATCCCCATTGTAGATAGTCTTTTAAGAAGCCTCATATTGCACTACACATAGAAGACCACAGGTTCACATTTTTCCGAAGCTTTGCAATTTCAGATTAGCCATTGCTACCAAATAAACATTGCAATAAAGTAAAATTGACTCTGCACAATTGCAGCATCATCAGTGAAAAGTAAGTCCCTGGTGGTGATCTCCCTTATCTTTATTTTGGCCTTGAATCTTGCAAAGTTAATCAGCCGATTTTCCGACCTAGTGTAAGGGAAATCCCTTCCTTTGCGATACCAAATGCATGTTTCATTAACAGGGCAAAAGAAGATTCCTAACACTGTCGGGGCTAGAACGTAGTCTTGCTTAACATAACTACGAAAGCTAAATGGGGGTGATATGCTATCCTCAAATTGGACTGTTGCCTTTATGCCTTCAGGGAACGATATTATTGGTCTTGCCTAGGGCACACAATAATTTGACGCCATCGCAGTGACTTAGGTGGCTTTGTGTATAGCATACAATAATTTGACGCCATCACTGTGAATTAGGTGGCTTTGTGTATAGCATACAAAAATTTGACGCTATCGTGAGGTATTGGGTAGCCTTGTCTGGGACACATGTAAAAGAGGATAATTTAAGATAAGAATGAGATTATGAGCAAAAAGGGCCCTGAGTAATGCGTGAGAATGAGGCCATAAATGTAGCATTTTGCTCAAGAAACCAATTGGTATGTAGGGACATCGTATTCGCACACAAGAAATTCCATAATATAATATGGATATCCCCAGATCATGTAACGCAAAACTAGATTGACCACAAATGTGTGAATAAAATATTTAGAAAAACTGTTGGATGTCATGGCTTACAGAAGAGCTGATGTAGCGTCAAGCTACAACCTAGCGATGTCAAAGAAGAGGTTACACTATAAAAGAACATAGCTATTAAAGTCAACAGGCCTTGCTATAATGTGGGATATCTCAAAGAAATCAGGAAGAAAAATGAGTTCAGCAACACTCAGCAATAAATGCAGAGTCCTGGAACAACTAGACATAGGGTCAGCCATTGATGATTTATTTAACAACATCTTTAAACTGGTTTAGAAGACTCTAGATAGTCTGTATACAACTAGTTTCTTTTACATTTCTTTGATCTAAAAACTATGCGCATTCTGGAATGCATAAATTGACCCCTGCCTCCACTATTTCCTATGGCAATGCATTCCAAGCATTCGCCACTCTCTGACTCTCTGGCTAAACAACTATTTCCTAATATCTAATCAAAACTAATGACTCGATAAGAACAGAGACAAACCAACTATACGTGTCGATCATCATCCGGAAAAAAAACGATGGACATACATCGGAAATGTCCTTAGAATGAACAACAACCGTCTTCCGCGTTCGGAAAATAGGGAGACCCAAGGAAACACTCAGAAGAACAATCATCCGGGAGGGCTCAACTATGAGTACCTGAGCACCATACAAGATCTAAAAACAGAGGCGTCACTCCGTTCCAACTGGAGATCATTTGTTTCTGCCTTATGCGCCGTATTTGACGCGCATAGATAGATAGATAGATAGATAGATAGTAGATAGATAGATAATAATCTCACCTTTCTGTAATTAATTTGTAGCTGTGCCATCTTCTTCTTGTAGGTGGTTGTGTTTTGGGGAACTTATATTATAATCTAATTTATCCGTTCCGTTGATTATCTTATAAACCTCTATTGCCACCTCGAAATCTTATCTGTTATATACTCTGTAGGCCTGTTTTTCTGAGTCTTTCCTCACAACTGTATGTTTGTAATCCCACGATCAGTTTTGTCGCTCTTTTTGTATCCTTTCCAGCATGTTTATATCCCCTCTATGATAAGGACTCCACACCTGTACACAGTACTCCAATCTAGTTATTATAACTAATGGTTTATGCAGTTTGACTATCACTTCCTTGCTCCTATGTTTAATATTTCTTGATATCGTACCTAACATTTTATTTGCCTTTTTTACTACTACCTGGACTTGCTCACTCACCTTACTTCTATGATCTATTGTAACCCCTTAGATCTCTTTCCCTGTTTATATTTCTAATATTATTCACTACCGTTCTGTAATTATGTTCCATGTTGCATTTACCCATGTGAATGACTGCACATTTATCTACACTAAACTCCATTTGATAAATGGTAAAAAAGAAAATACATGGAAAGCAACATGCAAGGAAGTTTTGGATAAAAATTAACACCAACAACAAAGAATGGATAACTGCAAAAACGCTCGTAAAGATTTAAAAAAGACTGGAGCAAAAATAAGCACCATTATTCAACATGAAAACTGTATCTACACAAGCCAAAGCACAGAAATACTACAAAGAAATCAAAAATAGCATTATGGTAGACAAGAGAAACGACATTGATAGTTTGCCACAGAAGCTGAAGTTGTAGTTAGAGGGAACTTGAAAGGTTGTATATGATGCTACCAAAAACATATCAGGAATTACCAACAACAAAGTAGACCAATCAATAAAAGACCAATTGGGAGCAAGGGTAACAAATCTTCAAGAACAGAAGAAAAGATGTGCAGAATACTTTGAAGAGGTCGTAAATAGGCCACCAACAGTCAAATTACCTGGCATTTTACCTGCTGAATTAAACCTCACTATTAATTAACTATGATAAGGTAAATAAAGAAGAGATCAAAGAATCCATTTGTTTTCTAAAGAATGGAAAACGGCAGGGCCTGGTGGGATACCGGCTGAAGTTAATAACGCAGACATTGAATCATTCACTAACATGCTTTACAATATATTTGGAAATACTAGACGTGTTCAAATTAAACCGGACTAACCTGCAACAAGTGAACGTAACACGATGCACAATAAGACGCCACTGCTGGTGTGAACAGCACATACCAACCATCAAGTTTGCACAATTTCATTATCCTCTGTCTCATGGTTTCCTCGGCAAATCTTTGAAAACATAGCGGGTGTGATACGGAATCCGTCCAGAGTATCAGCGAGCGGAGATTCGATTTCTAAGGATGTCGACCAGTTGACATTCGTCGCAGAAATCAGGCAGTGTGTGGTGACAAAAGTGTGTCGAAGACAACAGTGAAGAACTGGACAACCTTTTCCCACCAAGCCAGCGCTGTCCTGTCCCGGTATCACCGTGTCAACAGTTGTTTAGGGAGGCGCTCATCTGACATGTAAACAACATACCCAGTCTATCTTATCTTGAAACGCCACTGTGAGGTCCTTGGTTCGAATCCATAATGTATATTACTCAATTCTATTTTCTGTTTTCTGGTGTATATGTTGTCTGTTGTATATGTTTTCTGTTCTCTGGTGTATATGTTTTCTATTGTCTAGTGTAAATGATTTATATTGACTAGTGTAAATATTTTCTGATGTATATGTAATCTGTTGTCTGGTGTGCATGTGTTCTGTTATGTGTATGTTTTCCGTTGTCTGGTGTGCATGTATTCTGTTGTGTATGTCTTCTGTTGTCTGGTGTATATGTTTTCCGTTGTCTAGTGTAAATGTTTAATGTGATCTGTTGTGTATATTTTGAGTTGTCTTATCTAAATGTCTGGTGTATATGTGTACCTAGTGCTTATAATTAAACTTGTCCGCGATTCTTAATTTATTTCTATAAAAATAAATATAGTGTACATAATAAAAAAGAAAGCAAAGAAAAATAACTGGTTTATTTTTTAATGAAAACGTATTCCGTGACCTATTATAACCGATAAACAAGGATCAGCGACGTAAGGTTTCGTATAGTTGGGAGCGCCTGTTACCATTGACAACCGCCAGAGTGTCGTGCCGTGCCGTGAACAACTGAGACCGGATTAGAGGTAATGGTAGTCCCGTATCAGACGGTGCTGTCGGGGATGATGTTGAGACGTGATTGTACGAAGCAATGTCTGGAATTTTTCTTACCACTTTTATTAATTTGAAACGACCACTGTGCGTTATTTGCCTTTCTCTGACACAACATAAAAGCCTGTGTTTTATTACGCTATTAGATACTAGAGTATATTGAATATGTATGTACCTAATTCTGTCTATATTCCATAGTCGCAGATGAACGACGAACGGTGTGTGCTGTTGGGAACACTTTTTGAGAACTTTCCCGTGGGCTGAAACCTTCTTCTTCGTTCTCAGGCTCCCCCTACCAAGCCATAATAAGGGCTTTGCAAGTAGCAGACTGAAGTCCGGAGAACGGAATGCGTTGTGTCGTAGTTTACAACTTGACCGTGATATTTTCACCTTTCGGTCTGACACAGCCGACTTCAGCAGGCATTTTTTGGGTACTGGGTTATCCTACCCTCTTCAATCCCATCTCCTTAGCAAATCTGCTCTGTTGCAGCATGTTAACCAGGACCATCGCGTGGAGGTGTAGAAGGGTCATGTCAGCTCTGGTTCGCTGGCCCTGATGCTAGCAGTCAGCTTTGGGTTGCTTGATCCCTGGCTGAAACCATTAACTGTTTCTCTCTCTCTCTCTCTCTCTCTCTCTCTCTCTCTCTCTCTCTCGTATGGCAATGCGCCTTTGTTATCTGGATGTCGTTGATTCCAACCTGGGATGCATATACTCTGCGTTCTTCTCTATTACTAAATAATATATGGAAATTCATAGAGATAATAATTATAAATACCAAAGGTATTAATTCGCCCCAAACAAAAGAAATTGGCAAGACCATTGGTTGAGACGACTGGCGGTAATGGCGGGATGCAGGCATTCTGATCTTACCTCCCGTGAGACCAGGGGTGGCTTGAAACATGCGGGATTCGATCGCCCACCGTTTCCGTTCATCAGTGTGAGGGACGAGTGTCTTTACCTCTAAACTACATCGATCCCCATTTTGGAAAAGCAAGAGGGGCATTTATGACGCTAAACATAAGGAGATCCAAGCAAACCAAAGTTATAACATTCAATGTCACGTGGTGCTACTGTATGGAACGAAATATGGAAACCGACAGAGACCATTGTTAACAGATGCCAACGAAGAATAGTGGGCATACAGCTACAGGGCATGGTGAGGACCTATGGGAAAAGAGCCAACAACAAAGCGAAGAAAATGAGGCTGGATAGAACATATGCTTCGGAATGCACCGTCTAACATAACTAGACAGGCTCTTCCATGCAATCCTCTAAGTAAGAGAAAAGAGTGGTAGATCAACAAATACATGGATAGGAGCATGGGAGAAGAAACTAAGATTAAATTATTACACCTGGGGAGAGACTGCAAGATCAGCCAAGGACCGTGTATGCTGGGGAGATGTTGTCAATGGTCTTTGCGCGAAGAAGGGCGACTGGCTTTGATTGATTGGTGTGGAAGGGGGGGGGGGGGAAGAGTGAATGTTTGTCTGAATGTATGATTTATGTGCATATATATCATCATCGTGTAGCATGTCCTTTATAAAACGTCGCTCCCATTACAGTCTGTCTGAAAGAAACTCGTTCCCTTGCCAAAACTCCAGCCCCCGTCACAGGCATTCCTGGATATCTTGGTGCCATCGTTTTCTTGGTTTACTTCTTCCTCTTTTGCCTGGCACAATACCTTCCATCACTGGTCTCTCGAGACCGTTGTGTCTCTTGATATGACCAAAGTATTTGCATTTTCGTATGTATGTATGGATAGATAGATAGATAGATAGATAGATAGATAGATAGATAGATAGATAGATAGATAGATAGATAGATAGATAGATAGATAGATAGATAGATAGATAGATAGATAGATAGATAGATAGATAGATAGATAGATAGATAGATCAATCACTTTCAAGTTCGATTTCAGATGTCCATGTCAATATGGTTTATCTGATGATCTTCACCTTGTGGTTTTGTTTGATTTGTAAAGCTCTCGTCAGTCTGTGTCGTATACTTTTATTTATAGCCATTATCTGAAACGAACGGTCTTAAACTCGATTAGATATAAGGAACAATTTCCAGCTCTTATCGCCACACATTCACTGCTCTAGTTATAAAATGTTAATAAAGTTGCTCTACCAGTCTCGATAGCAAGGGCCGTAACCCTGAATCCTGGATCCGCCCATTTTGTGAATTGTAACCATGACAAACATATACAAAGACTACTGTAACATTGCGATGTTTCCTTTGGGTTCCCTGTTGAAAACGTTACTGGTGTGCTCGCCACCGTTGTATATGTTAGACCGCCTCGTTCAAAGCCTTACATTCTACTGTTCATCTTTGGGTTGTATTTGAATTCTTCCGTTTCTTCCTGTGTGGTTTTACTTGGTGTACTGAATTAGGATTTCCACTACTAAGTTCAAGTGTTACAGTGTATTTTTAAAAAAATTGTTTTTTTTTGCGATCGCCTTATTTCTCGATTCCCCAAGACGGTGTGCGTTGCACTATGTTTTTATTTTGCGGCTGTCGGCCCAGTGCATCCGACTTCGTCATTCATTTTAAATAAGGGTCTGCTTCCTCCTGAATTTTCTAAGGGTTTGCTTTCCCGGGGTAGCGTCCGGTGCTGTGACTGAGAAGCGAAGTCAGCACCTTTTGGGTTGGGAGCCGTGTCACATAACCACTGGCCCACGCTGTCCCGACATTACAGTGTATGTATAGAGGGAACTTGGAAAATGTAGTTATGGGGAATGAGGAACGAACTTGGAAAATGTAATTATGGGGAATGACGAACGAACTTGGAAAATGTAATTATGATAAATAGTGAACGAAGTGGAAATGAAAGGTAGTTGTTGGGAATGATGAACGAACTTGGAAAAGAAAGTTGTGGGTATTAATGAACGAACTGGGAAGAGGTCGTTGTTCGGAATAATTAACGAACTGGGTAGATGCAATTGTTAGGGATAGTTAACGAGCTCGGTAGAGGTAATTGTTGGGAATAGTAAACGAACTGGGTAGAGGTAAATGTAGGGGAATATGGAATGAATTGGGTAGAGGTAGTTGTGGGGAGTACTGAACTAACTGAATGTAGAGGGTGGATTGAGTGGTAATGTTGACAAATGAAATATATAACTAAGCTGGGTAAACGTTGTACGTATTGAATCTACAACTGGGTTGGATGAATTGTAAACGCATTCAATTTAGAACTGCTTTTTAGGGAACGATCGATAAATAAATCTAGAAGTGGGTTGATTGAACTATTGATAAAGTGAAATCTATAGCTGGGTTCAGTGAACTATAAACATATCGAACCTAGAACTTGTTTGAGTAAACTATAAACATATCGAACCTAGAACTTGTTTGAGGGACCTATAAACATGTCGAACCTAGAACTTGTCTGAGTGAAATATAAACTAATCGAACCTATAACTTGTTTGAATGAACTATAAACATTGAATCTACAACTTTGTTGAGTGAATTTCAGACGTATTGAACTTGAAACTGGGCCAAGGGAACAGTTGACAAATCAAATTAAGAACTGGGCCGAGGGAACATTGACGAATCAAATTTACAACTGGGTTTGTGGGTGAAGTATACAGATCCAATATGGAACTCTGTCAAAGGAACTGTCGATAAATGAAATCTGGGAATTGAGTTGGTTGGTCACCTGTTGATAAGTGAAATCTAGAAATGGGTTGAGTGAACTGTAAACGTATTGAAACTACAACTGGATGAAATCGACAGGAAACCGATAAAGTGATACTAGGACGTCTTTCACATTGTCTTGTCAATAAACTCTCAAAAATGCCTGATTGTCCTGCCTCTTAGCTATGCTTTATTTGAGATATACACCAATATTTGCCGTATGCTCCTCTTTACAATATATTTTTATATCGATAAGAGGGATATAATGTAGTTGCCCAATGGCAGATTGTTAGATGGTCGCACTGCAAATAATGACTCAACAATCGAGAGTTCAGGACTATGCAACCCACAATAGTTCGAGCAGTGCGATCAAATGATGCTATTCTAATAGCCAGGTGAAGTTGATGAAGGAGACTGTACGTGTCAGATCTTCGCCTATTCCCACACAGATTTTCGAGCATGGTCGCACCCTTTCTCCCCCTCCCCTTTTCCTCCTCCCGAGTAAGACTGCCTCGCTTTGGTCTGTATAGGTATGTCAGTCCTGCAAGATATGTTCGGGTGTTTGTTGGGGTGCTCCACAATCGACCGTGGTGGTGTCTCTGAGACCCATTCTGTGGAGGTGGGCCTTGAGTCTACAATCCGATATTTTATTTTGTGTGAGTGTCTATCGTCTTTGGGGCTTGAGGTGGCTTGGAGAAGGCTCCTGTCCGTTTTTCTTGAAGTTGTTATGGCAGTAAGAAACGATCAAGAGTATATATAACCAGGGAACTAAAAGGATAACATTATCTTTCGCTTGTTGTTCTGCTTGTGTCTTTCAGCGTCAGATTATGAAGCTTGTTTACAGATACCCTGTCCGTGGTTACAGCACTAAAAAGCCAGAAAAATACAGAATTTAATTACTGTCAACTATGCCAGCAGTCTACACCCAAAAGAGTAGTGGTACAATGGGTTCCATCCCATTGCAACATTCAAGGCAACGAGGAGGCAGACAGACTGGCAAAAGAAGGCGCAAGGTTACCACAACCAGATTCTAGTGTGACCTACGAAGAGTCTAAAAGGTTTATTAGGGCCAGACACGTGGCCAAATGGGAAACAGAGCATACTGGCTACGCAAAAAATGATGCTTATTACCAGTTGAAGAGAAGAGAGCAGGTCGTGGTCTTCAGACTGAGATACCATCTATTCAATAAACTGAAGATATGTGCTAGTGACGAATCCACCTGTGGTACAGGGAAAATGATCGCTGAACATCTGCTGCAAAATTGCCCGACAAACGAGGACCAGAGAAAGCACATGTCGCCATCACCAGTGGCAACAGTAGACAAGCTATGTGGCAGTGTCGACAGCCTCCGGATGACTGCTGCTTTCTTCGAACAAATTCAAGTTGACGTCTGACAGCGTACGAAGAAGAAGATTATAAAGATGTTTCTTGACTGGGCGCTAGTATGTGTTTCGTACACGGGGAGCTTCACTACTTCTGTTATTTCTTCTATTCATCTTTTGCGTGGTCGGCCCTTGGCTTTATGGTGAATACTATCTGGTATTTGATGTGTTCGTGGCCAAATCATTTGGTTTGCCGCCAGTCTTACATTTACAAAATTACAATAACAGCAGTCGTTACACAAACAACAGTCTTCGTCGTGGACTTAGGAGCAACCAAAAACAAAGAGAATCAATAATCAATCGAACCTATTAAGGCAGTAACGAATAAATAAATACATAATACCTATCTCCGCACAAGCAATTCTGCTCAAAGATACACATGACATGAGTCTGATTACAATGGAGGGATATCAGCTCTACTTTTTGAATATCCACAATGAGTAAGATTACTCTTTTGTGCGTCCTGAAATGGACGTTGAGGGGCTGGTTGCAGTAACTTTGCTCACATTCCGAGCGGGCTGATGAAACTGGACCCGGGTTCCCAAGTTGGTTGTGCTATGTGTGACTTCATTTGCGTGTTGCCCGCTACTACGGGTATCACGTTCATCCCCCACCTTGTTAGCCAGGATGCCATGAAAACAGTCCGTTTCCAGGAAGACCTGCGTGGATGTGAGGTAGGGGTCTTGGTCAATATATTTTACCTTCTTCTTCTGCGTTCGTTCTCCATCTCCCGCTATCAAGCCCTGAACTAGGCTTTGCAAGTAGCAGGATGTAGTCCGGAGAACGGAATGCGTTGTGTCGCTAGTTTACAGCTTGACTGCGATATTTGCACCTTTCAGTCCCACACATCTGTCTTCGGCAGTGTATTTTACCTGACCCCGTCTAATATGTCTGATGAGTATGTTATGCCTGTCCAGACGTTAGGCTTCTCTCCCCATCAATTCTACTTAATGTAACATAAATGCAGTGATATTGATATCAATGCAGCGATAACAAAAACTGAATGAACATTCGAAGATTTCCTGACTTATTATCCGTTAACATGGTGTATGTGTTTCCAGTTTAGTCTAACGTGATTTGAAAAGCAAGCCAATTGTTAAGGACTCCCGTTCGTCATTAATTTGTGAAGCGCGTGGCCGAGTGGTTTTGATGCCTGCCTGCTGACAAGAAGGGAAGTGGGTTTAATCCTCCAGAACGGCAAATGTTGCTTTTCTGTTGGGGGTGGAATCAACAAACATAACCAGCACACGACTACCCCAGAAATTGGAATAAATTCGTACAACAGTTTTGATAAATCTTGCTTTTAATTCTTCAGATTTCACAAACTGCCGGACATCCAAGAGCAAGATGACGATAGAAATGAAGATATAACATTACCACTGCCATCAAACACCATTAGTCCTCAGGAACAAGGAACAAGCAACTTAGAGAGAGATAGCCAGGTAGCCCATGCTAGATTCCTGCAGCAGGACATCCAACAGCGTCAGCAGCAAATTGCAGATCAGAAGTTAAGTCCAACAATTGTACCAGGGCACGAGACAGAGCTCAATCCTTTAGCTGAAAAGTTTCCAATCAATGTTATCCAGCTTCATGCTGCCCAGAAGCAACAAGAAGCTGCAAGAGGAAGACCGACAGCCGGTGTTAACCCAGACGGAGGAAGTAACAGGGGCACGTCTTTTATTACTACACGCAGCCACTTGTGCGATCTGAAAGATGATTTTTTAAATCCACAGCAAGGGGAAGTTTTTGTTAAAGCACTAGAAGTTAGCAAATACCCAGAATCCCAATGCTGGAGCACCTCACGCAACACAAAGTGTAGGGTATACTATTCATGTAGGTCAGTTTTCCCTGGGGCCAGCAGCAGACTTGAATTTTCTCAGACATTACAACAGGATCAAAAGAATAAACATACATCAGACTCTGCATGCTTTGATCAACAACACGTCCATCACAGAGACTTCCCGGCCAATGGTAAATATTATCAGCCAGACGTCAATCTCAGTCTTACTGTAAATCCAATATATGCACCAGCCAATCAGTTTTGTGGATCTCTTGCATATGATCTGAAAACCACACCTCCGCGAGACATTACAGCTTCCGTTCAAAATAGCAAGTCCTATCCGCAGTCTAGAAGATTACAATCGGCGTTAAGCAGAACATCTCCAACTATTGATGACCGACTTCTTTTGGTAGAAGACGATCTACATTTACCGCCAAATAAACAAGACACAACAATTAACCACTCTAGTGTCTTTGAAGCCAGTCAACTTAGAGATTCTTTGACACTGCAGTCTTCCGAAAAAGACATTTCCATCCCACTGTATATACCCAGGGAAACTAATACCCGTACAGAAAACATTTGCGCATTCCCTTCAGGGCATTCAACCTTGAAACTATTTCAAGGCATAACCCTTCATGATAGTTCTGAGATTCGTTATAGCAATCAAAACCGATCTATCCGTGCATCAGTTCCCAAACCAGACCCGAGAATAATAGGTGAGTCGATTACAACTATACCATCAAGCAAAGACTCTGGTGTCGTCACAGCGTCTTCCCTAGCCACCAATACCAACAGCTCTAACATGTATTCAGTAGGGGAAATACGTGGGATGAACACCTCGGTCGGCCCAGTATCACGCTTACACGAGAAAGAAGAGCTACAGCGCCTGAATGATCGTTTCTCAGCATACGTTACTCGTGTCAGACATCTTGGACAGCAGGCTAATAATGTGGACTCATCGGCCTTTCTCCGATCAACCAAGGTCCTTGAGGAGGAAATCACCAGCCTCAAGAACATGTACCAGACCGAGTTGGATAAACTTAGGTAAGTAATGGGTGTAGACTTAGGTAAGTAATGTGTGCAGACTTAGGTAAGTAATGTGTGTAGACTTAGGTAAGTAATGCGTGTAAACTTAGGTAAGTAATGTATGTAGACTTAGGTAAGTAATGCGTGTAGACTTGGGTGTGTAATGTGTATAAACTTTGGTGTGTAATGTGTATAAACTTTGGTGTGTAATGTGTATAAACTTTGGTGTGTAATGTGTATAAACCTAGACCAGTAATGTGAATAAACTTGGGCCAGTAATGTGTATAAACTTGGGCCAGTAATGTGTATAAACTTGGGCCAGTAATGTGTATAAACTTGGGCCAGTTATGTGTATAAACTTTGAACAGCAATGTGTATAAACTTAGGTGTGCAATGTGTATAAACTTAGGTGTGTAATGTGTATAAACTTAGGTGTGTAATGTGTATACACTTAGGCCAGTAAGTAATGTGTATACACTTAGGCCAGTAAGTAATGTGTATAAACTGGGGTCAGTAATGTGTATAAACTGGGGTCAGTAATGTGTATAAACTTGTACCAGTAATGTGTCTAAACTTGGGCAAGTAATGTGTCTAAACTTGGGTAAGTCATCATCACCATCAGTCCCGTAACCCAGGAGGTCGTTGAGGCACCGTTATTACAGTTTGTCGAACCAGTTCCCGCCATACGTCTCGATTTTTCGCCAGGGTATTAGACCTTCCCGTCCACTCTTTTTTTGGTCTCCCTTTCTCACACTTCCCAGGCACAGTGCCTTGCAGAACGGTCTTGGTCAGCCCCACCGATCGTGATATATGTCCATACCATGTCAATGTTCGTGTTTTTACTATAGTCGGTATGTTTTTATACTGGCCTAACTCCATCCTAACAGTTTCAAGAACGCTCGTTTGTAACGCAATCCAAATATGAAATGCAAAAAGTCTTCGCAAACATCTCATTTCCATTGCTCAAATTTTACGTTCTAGTGCACCCGCCAAAGTCCAAGTCTCACACGCGTAGAGAGGTATACCGAGGTTACCATTGTATGCGTTACACTCAGCTTCAATTTAAGGCTAGTGTTTTTGTCTTTCCAGATTATTCGCAGTCTGGTCAGGGCGGCCATCGCTGTTCGTGAATGGATCTCCGCTCTAGACCCCTCCTCATCCAATTTTTCTCCCAGATATTTGAACCGCGTAACACTTTCCAGAGGTTTACCTTTGACCATAATCGGGTTTTAAATACCCTCTGGGGGCGTTCACCATGATCTTACTCTTCTCTGCACTGATTTCCATCCCAAATGTCTGGGCAGCATTGTCCAGGTTTGCGCGACTAGCCTTGCAAGTTCAGGTTCTGTTCCAGCCAGACCGGTAATGTCGTCGGCAAACCGGAGGTTGGTGAGTATTTGTCCACCTATACTGACCGTCCACCTATACTGACCGTCCATCTATACTGACCGTCCCTACGTGTTTATCTATTGCTTCTGACATAATGCGTTCTAGAAAAACATGGAAAAGTGTCGGAGAGAGGAGACACCCCTGACCCACGCCGACTGTGGTGCTTGGAACCACTCACCTGTGGTCCCGTTGAGGTAAACAGCACTGCTGGCATTGGAGTATAGTTTCTCAATCACGTGGGTGAGCCACCATCCTATCTTGTACTTCCGCAGAATTTCCAATAGGGCCGTATGCCCCACCCTATCAAACACTTTTTTTTAAAGTCATAGACCACCTGGAATTGCCAGGACGACAAAAGGACGACTTTAAGACCAACCCTCCAGACAGAAACTCAGAATACGTGACAAAGTCATTATTGCCGCGTGGAATGTGAAAACATTAAGACTAGCTGAACGAACTCGCACATGAAATGCTCAGGTATACATGGGGAGCACTAGGTGTTTGCGAGGACTGGATTTGGAGAGACGAGCACAGAGGAATGTTATATATTCTACCATAGCGAGGAGGAAAGTATTCATGGACATGGCCTGGGGTCCTTGGTCCATAAAAAGAATAATAACACAGTAATAGAATAATACCCCATATCCAGCAGGCTCATAACTATAAGAATAAAGGCATCGCACTTTAGCATAACGGGGATACAGGCATATGCTGGCCCCACAACAGACTATGAGAAGGATGAGGTTCAGTGTTTGTATGGCCAGTTACAGAAGTGTATCAACAATACCCACAAGAAAGACATCCTCATAGTGCAGGGGGACCGGAACGCGAAAGTTGGCTCTGACGCGTCATAAACTTGACCGGATACACGCGGACCCTTTTGTAACAGAGTTTCAAATGTGAGAGGACATAGGTTACTGGAGTTTGCCAAATACAACCATTTTGTGCTTGCAAATATGCTGGAGAACCGTACAATCTCTATAAGAACCACATGACACCCACCCAGTGGGAAACACCATAATCAGATAGACCACATAATGATACTAACCAGATTTATCTCCAGCATCAATGAGGCCCAAACAAGAAGTTATCCAACAAAAAGTTATCCAGGGGCGGACATAGGTAGCAACCATGATCTGCTTATGCTTACATTTCGTCTCAGCCTAAAGAATATAGCCAGACCACAACCACCAAGGATTAGATATGACCTTGATAGACTGAAAAATCCACTGACGAAGAGAGTATCAGAGAACAATGCGCTGTCTCACTACACTAAGGTTCGGGCCTGTCAGACTTGCGTTCTTGGCACTCTCGTGTATGGAAGCGAGACTTTGAGCACTTACACTAAGCAGGAGTGACGGCTCAACACATTTCACATGAGATGCGTACGGTGTATATTGAGGACTGGGTGGCAAGAGGGAGCACCACATAATGTGATTTTACAGCGAGCATACACTCCCAGCATGTACTCGCTGTTGAGCCAACAACGACGTCGATGGTTGGGGCATGTACATCGCATGGAAGATGAGAGGATGCCAAAGGATATCTTCTATGGACAGCTGACCACTGTGATTCAATGACGTATGCAAGAGTGACATGTGAAGTCATGCGACATCACATCCGAGGCCTGGAAAACAATTGCTCAGGATCGAGCTGTTTGGAGACAGTCAGAGGGAAGAGGCATAGTGGTTGCCGACGCTCGTAGAGGTCTTCTGGCTGCAGAGAAAAGAGAAAGACTAAAGAGGACAGCCCTGCAAGCCAGTCTCCTCAATATGGTTGTGCGATCTGCAGCAGGGACTGTCGCTTACGGATCGGCCATTACAGTCATAGCAGACAGTGTCGAAATACATAGACAGAGCTAGACAAAACTTACAGGTCGCAACATGCATGGTCTACATAGACTGAGACGCCAATGATGATGATGAACACGACATACCATGTTGGTGAAGATCATATCATAGAAAAGGTAGTAGGTAGTCGCGAAGAGACGGACAAAGTTATTAATGGTCGGATAAGATCTGGAGATGGATTTGGACAGAGTATGTCAGATTGCTCCATCAGAGCAAGAAAAGAAATATGCTGGAGATCCATTGCAGCCATATTAGTTGTGGAGATGGCTCCTGAAGAACCACTCGCGCGACACGTTTATATACATAGGACAATGGATTCTAAAGACGAGATGCATATTATGGATGCAGGGGGGAGCTATAGCTATAAAGATATGTATATCTGTACTAGTCATGTCAGTTAAACTGAACAGAAGGACAAAGACTTAGTTACTTCTCATGTACGCCAGACACCATGTTTACAATGTTCAGCCACGTGGATCACCTTGTCAATCTCCGTCGTCATGTCATCCATATTGCATGCTTCCATAGAAGTTGGGAAAGTTCATCTGGTGGTCTGTGTCTTGTGTTGCTCCACATTCGCATGTGTCGTCATCCATGTATCCCATCTCTTTAAATTCCTCCTGCATCGTGAAACAACAGTTCGGGGTCTTTATTTAGTGACCTCCATTCTGCATAAAGCAAGTTGTATCCAGGCGCAGGTTCATCCGTCAACTCGATCCAGGGGACCTGCGTCAGTTCATTCCATTTTTTGATGCGGCGTTTTCCGGGACTAGTCTGCAGGGGATGTGTTGACTGTAAGAAACGTCGTCTATATTTGTCTTGTGCAATGCACCTGGTGTGCAAACATAGAGTGCCTTGACTCGGTTGTCTCTCTCTCTCTTTCTCTGTTTCTGATGCGACACTTATGTGTGTTTCAGGTGGTGCTACGTCGATAACAGGTTATATTTATTTGTTCAGCTAGAGTAGGCTATACGCACCCAGTAACTATCCACCACTCATTGATTGCTGTATAAATAAGTTTGACATGTGCAGAGTTTTCCAAACTGGCATGGCGTACTCAGCTATGGAGAAAGACAGGGCGAGAAATGTTGTTCGTAGAACACCTGGCTCTGCTCTTCATGTTGTGCCAGTCAATTTTCGGATGTATTTATTTCTTGCTCGCTTGAACCTTTCGTTTTGTCTCCTAGCAGCGTATCGCATATGACAGTAATTTATTAGAGATCATACCACCAACACGTACAGGAAAATAACGGCATGTTCTGAAGGGAAACTGGGATGGTTTTAACCTGTATAACAGAACAGTTAGAGCGTTTGTCTAACAGCAAAGGAGTTGGGTTCACGATCAAGTTGAACACGCTCCAGTTTACCTACAGTTAGGGGAGAACAACGGGAATGTTAGGAAAAGAACTAAATGGAAAGGAGCCTGTAGCTCTTCGCGCGGCGGCTCTTAAGTTCCCCCTCCCTCTCTTAACTTCATCAGGTGCCCATCTACAGCTGGGTCGACTTGGTAAAGCAGTTATATTATGAAAAGAAACTACGACCTTCCTAGCCTGCCAAACCGAGCTCGACGTCAGTTGAACCTAGTTCCCTGGTAGGTATGAATTGTTGTCGTTGTTGCTAATGTCATTCGTGCTTAAGTTAGGTTCTCTAGACCACTTTCTTTGTTGGTGGGTTACAGTGGCTCCCCTCGCATCCTGAAGCGTACTTGAGGAAGATCATCGAGGTCCTCCTGGCTGACATGCAATGCGAGGCTTCTCAGTAAGATCATCACTGTGTGCATCACAGTGCCGAGCCCCACCTCGTTACAAAGACTGCCATGAAACAGTCTGTTTCCAGGCATAACTGGTTGTAAGTGAGGTGGGCGATCTTAGCAACATGTTTCTCCTGACCCTGACTAACATGGTGTATTTTTCTTCTGTGTTCGTACTGAAAAGGACGTTCGTGTCGTAGCTTACAGCGAGGATGTGCCTTTCGGCCTGATACATTCGATGTCAGCATGTCATTTTTTGGTCCGTGTTTACCTTTCCTCGATTCTTACTCTCTTAGCCAGGCTGCATGGTTGCAGTATGTTTCCAGGGCAGCCACATGGAGGCCGAATAGGGTCTTGGTCAGTTATGGGTCACTGACCCTGATACAAACAGCCAGTTATGAGTCGCTTGCTGTTATCAGCTCATTCACTGCTGCATTATTAGCGTCTAACATAATCTGATCAGTCTGTTTTGCCTGACCGGACTCCTCTCCCCACGTTGGAATTGTAAACCATACTACAAACCCCTAGACCACACGCTCCTCCAGGAGGATAAGAATTGGCTCACCCAACCTGAAACCTCAAGTGAAGGATGTGACATCTTGTTTTGGATATGATATGCTAATTCCATAGAAATATGCGAGAACCTTCGAATCATCTTCTGATTGATCAGTCCTAAGAATGGTTGTAAGGTTGTCTGAGCATGTCTCTCCATTTGACTATTCTCTGCCGCTCTCTTCATTTCAGCATAGGTATGCCTGAGATAAGAAGGTGAGTCTTTGTCGCCATCTTCTTCTTTTCCCCTGGATGTTGTTCTCTAATATTTTCTGCAGAAGACTTTCAAATCGCGTATTGTGTCTCAGCCAACTCAATCTTCGTCTGCGTATCATTTTCAATATATGTTTTTTCATTCTTTGCTAGAATTCATGGTTCAGCCTCATGAATTACAATTGACCATACACGAGTAGTGATTCTTCTTTTGCTCAGTTCTCTGCTAATATTCGTTGACGTCTGTAATGATTTTCTCTTAAATATTACCTTTTAATATGATGTACTAAAACACGATTCTTGGTTTACTGTCGTTTTAATTTAATTCACACTTTTGCAGGAATGAAATCGATGCAAGTGCTTATGAGAGGAACTCATTGCACGCCCAGAGCAACCAACAGCACAAGTATATAGGAGAGTTACAGGACAGGTAAAAGATTACATATATTTGATGTATCATCCTGATATGTTGTGATTGCAGCTTTGAATGAATGCACTCCTATCCAAATAGTTTAAGACCACGATCGCAAAACCGACGGCATTTTCGGTAGCTCGTGAGAAATATTTTCTTTGTGAAAATTAATTTTAACATTACCACTGAACTTCGAGTTCGAATTAGCAAAACTACATGTACATTATCGAATTGACAGTTTGATGTGAAGTTGATAATTGTTGCTATAGTTTATACGCAACGGAAGTCGTCGTGCTAGTCACTCCCAATTCTTTTTTCAGTCGTTGGTTCTTAAATTCCAGCTACCATGAAAAGGGCTTTGCAAGCAGCAGGATGTTTTCCGGAGAGTGGAATGCGTTGTCGTGGTTTACAGCTTGACTGCGACATTTGCACCATTGGTCCGACACATCCTACTTTCAGCAGACATGATTGAGTACCGGGTTAGTCTTCCCTCTTCGATCCGTTCTCCTTAGCCAGTCTGTCTCGCAGCCAGTTATCCGGGATCACGACGTGGAGCTGTAGAAGGTTCTTGGTAGCTCTGGTTCGGGGGCCCTGATACTAGCAGTCAGCTATAGGTCACTGACCTCTACAGCTTATGCACTGCTCAGCATCTTGATACTTCTTTGTTCGTTCTCAATCTCTCGCTACTTGATATCAGTCACTCCAATAATAACCGAAATGACACTCGACGAAAGCAGAAGGACCAACCAGCATCACAAATATGAACACAAACATGCAAGATCTACTTCCTGTCTAATTATTCATTTGATGCGCATGCGCGGCACTTGCTAAGTTTTGCATTCGCATGGCGGTTATTAATTACAAAAATGTTAAAATGCTGTGTTGTCGTTGTGAAATTCACGTTTTAATTGCTTGCCTTTGTGCACGTTTTGCATTTGTACAAATTATAATATTTTTCAATATGTGAAATGATAAAAGTATTATATCGTAGTAGGTAGCTCGTCAAAGAATGTTAATTTTATAAGTTACTCGCAAACGGCCATTATTATTACTACTTGAGTTTCAACTCACTTAGTTTCACGTTTGGCAATAAACGGTCAATTTCTTAGTTTTGTCTACTCATTTCTATCTTCTTCTTCTTCTTCTTCTTCTTCGTACGCTGTCAGACGTCAACCTGTATTTGTTCGAAAAAAGCAGCGGTCATCCTGAGGCTGTCGACACTGCCATAGAGCTTGTCTAGTGTTGCCACTGGTGATGGCCACATGTGCTTTCTCTGATCCTCGCATATCAGGCAGTTTTGCAGCAGATCTTCAGCGGTCATTTTCCCTGTAGCACAAGTGCATTCGTCAGTGCCACCTATCTTCAGTTTATTGAATAGGTGGTACCTCAGTCTATTGTGGCCTGTGCGGAGTCTGAAGACCAAGACCTGCTCTCTTCTGTTCAACTGGTAATAGGCATCATTTTTTTGTGTAGCCAGTATCTGAGTATATTCTGTTTCCCATTTAGCCATGTATCTGGCCCTGATGAGCCTTTTGGACTCTTCGTAGGTCACACTAGAATCTGGTTGTGGAAGTCTTGCACCTTCTTTTTCCAGTCTGTCTGCCTCCTCGTTGCCTTGGATGTTACAGTGGGATGGAACCCACTGTACCACTACTCTTTTTGGTGCGGCCTGCTGGCATAGTTGACAGAGTACTGCTCTTAAATCATTTAGTTCAGTATTTTTTCTGACTTTTTAGTGCTGTAACTACGGCCAGGGCATCTGTAAACAGGACTATCTGGCTTTCATTGCTTTCGCCTGTCAGTATTGCTTCTACTGCAGCCCTCAGTGCCTCTGCCTCCGCTCTGAAATTGCTTGAGAATTTTCCAGTTGCCACTGACAGTGTTGTTTTTCTACCATTTGGTAGGCTCGGGAATACCCCTGCACCTCCGTTCTGTGTTGTTTGTTACAGAACCATCGGTGTATGCATGGGTCCATTCCATGCTTGGGTAGTTTTCCCGTTATGTACCTTAGGGTTATGTCTCTTCTTTCTTTTTCAGTCTGGCTGTTCTTGTTTCCAATACCTGGTATATTTTCTACCACCTCTGGAATGATATGCTGCTTCCATGTGGGTTTGTGTACAGTAGGGATGAGCTTTGGTATTGTTACGGTGTTCATAAGGTCTTCGCTCAACTTTGTTTTGGCTATTTCTACAAAGTTTCTCCGCTTTAGCTTCCCATTTCCAAATCAATTTAGTCTCTGATGCATTGGATGGTCTGTCAGTCTTCTGAGTTTCTCTGCTTGCTGTTGGGCTCGGCAGTCTCTTCTGTCGGTCATGGATTGCAGATTTGTAATCTTTTCAAGTTCTACAATTGGCGTTGACTTCATGCCTCCTGTTATAACTCTCATGGCTTGGTTTTGAAGTTTGCTAATTTGATCAAAGTTCGCCTTTGCTGCTGTTGTCCATGCCGCAATGCCATACTCGAGAACTGGTCTCACTCATCCAGTGTACAGTTTCTTTAGTATTCTTTCGTCTGCTCCCCAGCTTGTGCCAGCAAGTTTCCTCATGATTGCCATTCTTTGTTGTCTGGCTCTCATTCGGTTTCTCTCGATCTGACTTTTCCATGTCATGCGCCGATCAAATGTGACTCCCAATTAGTTTGGGTTGTCGTTTGGCCGCAGGTATTTGCCGTTAAGACTTATTTACTCATTTCTATCAATAGTATATAGCTTCTTTCTTCATTCGTTCGTGTATATATCTTCTTTCTTCATTCGTTCGTTCTCAGTCTCCTGCTACCTATTTCTTCTGTTTGCTTTTTCCTTTAATGCCTCTCAGCGTCAAGTTATGAAAAGGACTTTGCAAGTAGCAGGATGTTGTCATTAGGTAGACAGAACGGAATGCACAACTGACAAGTGATAACGAACGGTTGTCGTAGTTTACACAGCTTGACTGCGATATTATTTATTTTATTTTAAGTTAAATTTATACCTATAGTAAACGAGAAGTCATAAAAAAAAGCTATTTTTTGTTTTTTATTTACATTATTAATTGTTACGTTTCTTTCTTTTTTAAAAGCCTTTACTTTTTAAAATATTGTAAATTGTCTGACTTTTACTAAAGAATGACTGCATCACATTATTTAGCACCCAATAAATAGCCTTCTTTTCTTCTTTATTAGTTCTCAATCTCCCGCTACCAAAGCCCTGAAAATTGCATTTTTTGCATGCATCAGGATGTTGTCCGGAGAACGGAATTCGTTGCCGCAGTTTACAGCTTGACTGCGATATTTGCAACTTTCAGTCCAACACATCTGACTTCAGTAGGCATTTTTGAGTACCGGGCTAGTCTTCCCTCTCCGATCCCTTCTTCTTAGCCAGTTTGCTCTGTTGCAGCCTGTTATTCAGGATCCCCGCATGGAGGTGTAGAAGGGTCTTGGCAGTTCTAGTTCGCTGGCCATGATGCTGGCAGTCAGCTATGGGTAACTGGCTGATGTAGCTCGTGCACTGTTCAGCATCTTGATTCCTAAATAGGCTGATATGTAACAAAACACAATCCTGTAGCGGAGAACATAAAACGACTGGTACAGGTGGAGAAAGAGAAATTTGAGATGGATAAGACATGTTCTCATGAAGAAACCTGACAATTTTATGAAATACCTCAAATTGAAACCCGCAGGGAGGAGGCCTTAGAACACCTGATAAAGATACCCACATAGGAAGCTAATGAAACTGGATGCCTTGGCACTAGTATTACATGAGTTATGGAATTTGGTCAACTAGATATCTTTCAGGCAGTAAGTCGTACCCATCACCTGGAAGTATGATTGAATCAAAATTGTCTACTACTGCACTTTCTTAATTTTTAGTGTTGTCTGGTGTTTGTGTTTTCTATGTCAATAAAAACCACTCAGCTCCCTGTGGAGCACATCAACAAATACATACCCAACAAATACATACCAAGCTCTTTAGTTCTGAGCCATCAGTTCCACTTCTTCCCTTTCTCCTTTGTTTGTCTAAGCTCACTTCTCCATGTGTGTTTTGGTCTGCTTCTACTTCTCTTGCCCTGAGAATTCCAGAACAGAGACCATCTTGTAATACTATCAACTGGTTTCTTTAACGTGTGTCCTATCCAGTGCCTTATGTCAAGTTCCAATGATATATCTGGTTATATCCAATAGTTTCATATCAGTTCCTTTATTCTGCACAGGCACCTATTTATGAAAGTCTGTACCTCAATGTTGTTCTCCATGTTTCAACACAGATTTTACATTGGAGTTAACGATTTTCATTTCTGTCGAACTTAATTCAATGTTCCCCAAGTGCAGTGAGAATGTTGCTCTCGTCTTTTGTATTCTTTTTTTTGCATCTTTATCTGTACCTACAGCCTGCTGTATTACAGGTGCTTAAAATATTTCTCTTTCTGATTGTTGTTGCCACTTCATTTATTTGCTAGCCTCTTGAGAGTTTTAATTTATTTCATTATTTGAGTGACAACTGCACTTCAGGTACACAGTAACTAATCCAAAAGCCTTGTGACAAAAACACTCAGTTGGTTTGTTTTTTTGTTTTTTTTTAAAGTTTGTCAGATGGATTAGAGGTCAGGAGCTTAGTGAACATATTGCACACATTATTTATATGATTGATGATTGAATTAATTCATATTTTTGGTCTAAGGAAGCAGTATCCAAGTATTTCCATTGACGGTTTCATTTATAATATGCTAGGAAGGTTTCAGTTGTTCTATTCTTATCAACCATGGTAACACTTGGGTGACAGTGTATCAGTATTAAATGGTATTTCTTATTCATTCATTCTCAAACTCCCGCTACCAAGTCCTGAAAATGTTTTTACAAGTAGAAGGATGTAGTCCGAAGAATGGAATGTATTGTCATCATTTTCATATTGACTGCGTATTTGCGCCTTTCGGCATAACACATCCAACTTCAGCATGGCATTTTTGGGTACCAGGTTAGTCTTCCCTCTTCTATCCCTTCTTCGCCAGTCTACCCTGTTGCAGCTTGTTATCCAGGATCACTGTGCGGAAAAGGGTCATGACAGCTCTGGGTCGCTGGTCCAGGCGCTAGCGGTCAACTTTGAGTTGCTGATTGCTACAGCTGATGCATTGCTCAGCATCTTGGTCCCATCTTAAATGGTATAAAGATAAACCATACATTAGCTGCCATTTCTTTTTTACTTCTTAGTAAATATAGGTTGTCTGCAGTCAATTGCCAACATCCTCAGTCTCGCCAACATCCTCGGTCTCTTACCTGATTTTATCACATTTGTTCAGGTGAGCTTCAAAGATAAACAGTTCAATTCTCTTCCTTTTGCTCCTGATAAAGCATAGAATCAGCCTTGCAGCTACAGAAAGCCTTTGTCAATGCACTTTGTGAGTTCTTGTAGTAATTGATTTTATACGAAGAGTTGCCCTATAAATCCCTTCAGCTGAACCCACCATTGGAAGTAAATGATGTAATGATCTTTCTTTCTTTTTAATAGATATAAGTTGCTAGCTTTATTGACAACCCTTTTAAGTCACCTTTTACAAGATTCTTAGAAGACTGCAGTAGACAGATTCTTTGCTTCCCTGGACTCATATGGGCTCATGCCTATTTTTGGCAGCCACTTTTCTTAGATTCAATCAATCAAATTTTAGCAACTTAAGAAGCACAGATCTTCCACAAATACACAAGTCCTCCTGTCCTATGCCAAATGTTTCTGTTCTGTTTACATCTTTCTTGTTTCCTTTGTTTGTATCAGAAGAAAATGAGTAATTCCATTTGACAGAGAGCCTTCTTCTGTGTCTTGAATATATTTATCTTGTTAGTTTACTTGTCCAAAATTTCAAAGTTTTTAGTGCTTAACATGTCTACAGGATGAGATAGACAGCACCATGCACATGTCTCCAATCACCTATTACAATATGCTTGTCAGGTTTTCAGTGTTATTGTTTGTTCCCCTTTCAGGCCTAGCAAAACTCAAATTATTTTCACTTAATAAAAGTATCTTTTCTTTTAAACTATGCCATCCACATTTTCTTTGACTGGAGCCGTGCTTATATTGTTTTGGATGATGGTAGTTCTTATTTTATAAGTGCCTTCCTTGCTTCTGTTGAAATTATAAAGGCAATCCCATGTGTGGGTTGATCATCTTTGTGTCCTGAATATATGACTTTTTTTTTCTCTTGTGTTTAGTATGATGTTTCATGCTCTGTTCCATCTTGCCACTGTAAGACACAAAACCACAAGATTTAACTTGTATCTTTTCTTTGGTCATCCAGCCTGTTGTCTTTCTCGATTTGTACAAGATTTTGGATATCATTATCCCCCCTTGAAGATGTTTTCAAAAATGTAATATGTTTCTGTTTTTAATGTTTCCTTTTTTAGACTTACAATCGAGACGGACAAGAACAGCCGGCTACTGGATGACATTAATATCTTAAAAAGGAGGATTGGAAATCTTGAGGCAGAGGTTCAAGATGCACGTATCGCTGTCCAGCGACCACAAGAAGAAGTGGATCAGCTACAGATCAGTGTGGAAAATATGACTAGAGAAGTGGATCAATGGAAGCATAGGTGTGTGTAGTATAATTATGTAGCATTTGAGATATGCAAAGTTTGATGGTGTATATTTTTATATTATAAGCTACGTAAAGGAGCAGGTTGTAATATTTGTTCCAATCCCTGGAAACACGAAGGATTCAATCTTTGTTCATGTTGTTTCTAGAGATTTATTTCAATGGCCGAAGACTTATGTTAATAATAATAATAATAGTTGCTTGTCACAAGCAATGATGGTGACAGCATCAGGCATGTGTATTCAGGTGTGACCGCAGGTGATTGTATAGTCAAATCTGAGAGTGACAAACTCTACAGCATGTGGGGAACACATGGACAGTGTTAGTCACAGATCTACTTCACACACAGCAAGTGTTTTAGCTTGATGGAATGTGCAAAAACCATTATTTGAAGTGTCCTCTACCATAGAGGGGGGTTTAACTGCACAGCACTTATGTCTTGCTCTCAGTGTGGAAGTAAACATTAACTTTGTCACACAGAAGATTCTTCCTGCAAACCAATTGGGAAAAATGTAATCTATACAAGTGTGCATGTTCTTCTAATGAACGCTAATACAATGAGGTTTTAGTTTCTGTATTTCCTGTATTATGAGTGGACTGGTTTCTAGAGCTTTAAAATAAATTTCAAGACAAAAACTTGGCGTTTGTCCTGAAAAAGTTGCGATATTTGCGCCTTTTGGTCACATTGATTCGATTTGAGTTGGCTTGTTTTAGCTACTGGGTTTGCACTGCGATCTCTATTCTCTTAACTAGACTACACTATTGCAGCCTATTTCCAGGGCCGCCACTTGTAGGTGGAAAATGTCTTGGTCAGTTCTGGTTTGCTGACCACAATGTCAGCTCATTTACTCATTTCTTCTGCCCCATTCCAAGAAAATATTTGTTATCCAGAGAAAGTATTAACATACAACTATTATTAGCTGGCATTTGTGACCAGACAGGAATTAACATATAGTAACTATGCCAAGTTCCTTGAATGGTCAGGCGCATGCTATGTTCAACTGGCAATCCACCTACTGAACTGTGCTTATATCCATCCTGTGTTAACTTTCAAAGCTTCATATTTTAATAACATGACTTTGGTGTCACAACTTGAAACTGTATTCAATGAAATAGAATGGTGACATCATTTGACCTGTAAGTTTTGTGTGCACTGCGGCACAGACCCCATGAAGGCAGAACATATTTTGCGGCCTTGTCCACTGTATACCGACAAAAGAAGTAGCATTTGGCAACAGCCAGTGTCCTTCCACGAGAAGCTGTGCGGAAGTGTACGGAGCATTGAGTCGACTACTGCATTCATTAGTCATTGAAGTTCAGGTCTGAAGATGAACGAGGATGAAGTAAATTTTGTGTTTCTGAAAGTGATGCATGCATGGAACAGCGTGGCTTGAGACACCCCCATAAAGAAGTTTGATTTTAGAGTCCAAATCTTTTCGCCGACCAAAGATCCGGAAATGTTAACAGTGTCTTAATGTTCGTAATGGCGAAACATTTTGAAGAAAGTGTCAGGTTAATTAACTGTAATTGTTTCCAGATATGAGCAAGAACAGTTGGCCAATCATGAAAGGGAGGACAGATTGCAGCAGATGATAAGGAAGGTTGAGTTCTCTGAGCAGGTTCAGAACCAACAAATTAAAGATTACCAGGTATATAAACTATGTACAATTATCATGGCACTTTTTCTTCGCACATTTTTTTGTAAATTGTTCTTGATCTTCTTGTCACCACCCTACTTTTCCCTTTGTGAGTTCCAAATCAGATATTTTGTTATATTACTTGGTATATATTTCTATAATATAAGATATGCTACCTTAACTTATTCACTCCAAAATATTTTGGACCTCTGGACACAATTTTTTTCTTATGTAAAACTAAAAACAGAGCATCACTTAATTAGCGATCTATTTATCTTCAATAAAAGTTCCCTGAAATAATACATATTATGTACCAAACTGTTCACAATTACAGCCAAAATTCAGTGGAATACAGTAAATTTTGCAAAGGGAGTGAACATTTGTGTATGATGGATTATAGTTTCATAATCATTTTTATTTTTTTAAATTATAAAAAACGTGTTTCCCTCATCAGCACATTATTCGGCTCTAAACCAATACATGACATAATGACTTTTTATTGAAGGTAATCCACAACAGAACAATGATCTGAAAGTTACACCTAATTTGGTGTAGATGTTTTCATAGTATTCATATTTTACTGATGGCCCGTGAAGTTGAAAACTTGCTAAAAAATAAAAGTACCAATCATCGTCAACCTGAGTGTTTACAATTTGTGCACACCCAGAAAGAACGTTCCCGCTGTATTAAATAAATATGTATACACATTTATATTATACACACTAGTATGACTGGGGAGGATCTTGAACCTTAACTGAATTTGTGAATTGTTACTACCATTGCTTGAAACAAAAGAGAGCACTGCCCCCTCATCAGTAGATTTTTCATCGCTCGACTTTATATCGCTATCAGAACGATCAATATCTTCATCACTACTACTGTTAGTAGTAATATCATCTGACTACTGAGGTTGTACTGCAAAAACTCTATTTGGTCTTACTGAAGGGGCATGGGCTAGATTCAAGGCTGTATTTGAAAAAAAAATTTGGTTTCTAAATACGAGAAAAAACATTTTGTCAATGAAACGCACACTAACTCTTTCAGAAATGAAAAGTGCAAAATCTGGACTTCCTCCAAAAACCAAAATAAAACATTTAGAACTAGGAATGGGAAAATATGCAATTTTGTGAACACAGTCGTGAAAGCTGATATATCGGCTCCTGGCTTTTCTGGAAACATCCTGATGTATCGGCTCGTGGGAGTGAATGAGTTAAGCTCAGTCCATACTTCAGGATAGTTTTACATAGTTCAAAGTAACAGCAACAAAAAACTGAATGTTATAACCAGTAGGTCTTCATCAAGGATGAGCATGTTCTACTGTGGAGTGGCACTTGTGCCATCAAAATTATGGTATGGCATAATTGATGTATGGCAAAGAGGAACCAGTATGCAGAAATGTTAATATCTTATCTAGTTCCAATGGTGGGAGCAAAGAGTTATTGTGGTTTAGTGTAGTATATTGACTAAGACCCTGCCTCACTTCCTTGTTCATTCTCCTGGAAAAAGGCTGGTGTCACAGCAGTCGGGCTAATCAGGTAGGGAACAATACTGTAATCCCCATAGTGGTGAGCTTACTGAGGAGCCCTGCGTTGTATTACAGCCAGGAGGATAATGATCCACCTTCTCAAGTATGCCTCAGGATGTAAGAAGAGCCACTGTAACTAACCACTAAATAAACATCGAGTTAACTCGAGTCAGCATGAGTAGCTTTGAACAAGTGTCAACAGAAAACTTATGCTATCTTAATTTTTTTTTAGATTTCAGAAGGTTTACAGAACTCCTAGTGGCACATCAGTTAACATTTTTTAAAATCCCATCATGCTATGCCACACGTAGGAAATATGGTGTTAGGCCCATATTATTTTGTAACCTAATTGGCAAAACTAATGCTGAATGCTTCCTAGTCATGTTGCTCTTCAGTCTACCCAGTTGAAAATAGTTTTCTGATGCTGCTATAGTTAGGGAAAGGCAAGGAAGCAAGTGACCACCCTTCTTTTTGAACAGCTGAGGTTTCAATTAATGCATTTTCAAACACATCCCATGAAGCAGTATCTGTTAATTTTTGTTCAGTTTTTACCAGTGTGTGGTGGGTCAGAGGAAACTAACGTCTGGTCAGGCAAAACATACTGATCGGACATGTTAGTCAGGGTCAGGTAAAATATACTGATCAAGACACACACACACACACACCCTCCTCCACCGAAGTTCTCCCTAGAAACAGTTCTTGAAACAGGCAACAATTCTTGCCTTCTCGCTCAATTCAAATTTTACTATCCTTGGAGTTCCCCATTATTTCCTTTTTAATTATAAATAAATCGAAGCTGCAGGGGTACTGAAGGTCAAGAGTTGATTAACACATTTATAGGTAAAAGTTCAGTGACAGTATCGTTTCTTTCTTAATCTGGCCACTTTACATATACATGTTTAATTGTGTTGTATCCACCCTAGGTTAACTCTTAGTAAATACGCTCAAAAACCATGTTTTTTACAAGCTCATTTTAAGGAGTTACTTTTTATACTTGGCTGCTGTAACTGATTTTAGATTAGTATATTTATTTGTAAGGATAAACTAAAGTGCTATGTATCAAAATATACAGAAATGAAAGACTTTTTATATGAACATAGTTAAACATAAACAGTTTCAAATATTTATGAAAGATATTTAAAGTTTGTAAAGAAATGTTAATTTACAAAATAGAGAGAAAAAAAATATTGAACTTATATTTATATTCTTCAGCAACACAGAAACATCTAAATTCATGTTCATTGAAGATTATATCCGTTTTCACAGAAGTTAGGAAAGTTTTATGTCTGTCTTGTTTAATATAAACATTCTGCATGCATTTTGAAATTGGTTGTCACAATTAGAAAAAAATCATAATTTACACATGTTCACTATCTATTTTAGTATTTACATTTCAAATTTTAAAATAAAACTATATTGCTTCAACATTATCAGGTGTACTTGATCTTAAATGTCTGAGTTCAAATCTATCTCGATCTTCTACTTGATATTGGAACATAATTTGGTCCTCTGTTAGCTTTTCTACTACGCCTAGAACTAGGTCCAGCCAGGGAAGATTTCCCCATGTCTTCAGAATCTGACAAACTACTATAATATTTTGTATACAAACTATCACCACTCGATAAATCATCATTTTCTAATTCAATCCATGAATGAATAAGTGCTGATTCTTGCTTGCCAGAGAATCTTCACTTGCGATCATTTGTGTTTGAAGCCATTTCTCAGAACGAAAATATAATGTTTACCAAAAACAGCTGACAATTATTTCAATAGAACATATCAGTTTAAAAACAATGGACATAAGGTCTCACATGAGGTACTCTGAAAATAGTGATGCAAATGTCTAGTGTTGATATGATTGGACAACAATTTGGCAGACTGTCTGAAAACTCTGTATGAAAATATTGTAAATGGTTGTTTGGTTTCTCAGGAAAAGGGGATGATGGAAATTGGGGGGGGTGTAGGATATTAAGTTAAGCACTAATGGGAGCTGATTTTGCTAAATTATCAGTTGTTTGTCGGGCTGATCTAGCCTGTGTCTCGTTGTCTGCTGTATGACTGCCGTAACCGTTTCTTTAAAGTTTACAGAATCATAATGCATGATTGGTTCTGCTGTTCTTCGTCAGAGCCGCCTGGACACAGCAGCAGCTAGCATTCTAAGCTTGGAGGCTCATGTCCGTGAGCTGAGCACCTCAGGTGTGTCTGTCAGTGAAATACTGAAACAGGTGCAAGGTAAAGCAGAGGCAGAACTCAGAAAGTTTCAGATGGAATCAGAGGAGCAATACAGCAGAAATGTGAGTCTGCAAATACAGATGTATTGAATGAATGTCAAGGAGATTTTGTAATCACTGTAACCTTAAGTTGTGCACTAATACATACCATGTGACTTATTCTATTTCTTGCAGCATGGTCATGTTCTTAGCTACTAAATGAATTATCTTATCTCAATATCCTTTTGCTTTCCAGTTTACAAAATTACGTCTTTTTTCTGTATCCGCATAATTTTTCAGCACGTCATTGTTGCTTTTGAAAATCTCAATTTCTTTGTTTTTGTTGTGTCTAGTCATATAGGCTATTATTAAAGAACTTGTTGGTATTATTGTGTGTATGTTAGTTTTTGGAGATACAAGAAAATGAAGGTGATAGTGGTGAAAAATAGCACAAACATATAGACTCACCCGATAGCTCGTCCCTTGATTAGAAGAAAAAAAAAATTAGCTGAAAAACGTATTTTAAAAACTACTATTATTATTTACCGTAAGGCATCTGGGGTAGTTGTCTCGCCGCAGCGACTCAATTTCAACCAGTGTTCGTAAAGCGATCTCAGTCCCGCCAGGCGGAGCGATAGCGCGGGCTTGCGGAAAACGCTCGCCTGCCTTTCCCCGTAGAGCGAATTGGGTGTTGTTTGTTGTAGTGGCTCCTCCACCGAGGTGCGCTAGTCTGGTCCGTATCAGGAAACGTGGTCCGTCCATGGTGATTTATCTAAGGCTTATAGCAGAGCTCGACAGTACGTCTCGCTGGTGGTCCGACTCTCGCAAAGAGCTTGTGACCGGCAAATGGAAAGCAGGAATCGTGCCTCGAGGCCCTGCGTTCTCCTACAGAGAAGGGCAGGCCGGCAGGCCAAATTGTCTCCTAGTCCCAGTGAAATGCATCGCCGAGGTCGTTGGGATCCGTTCTGCACAGAGCGCTGCCATCCCTCCTCGAGCGAGCCCGGTCGGTCGTCTGGTGCGTGTGGGAGGCCCCTGTCAGGCGGTCCTAGGTCGACGGAGTGAGGGACGGGTGGAACAAACCGCCCGTCCGTCCCGTCAGTCGGTCCCTGCGGCCGTCGTCCCAGCGAGGCTTTTTACACACCCTTCCTCCGCCGACCGGTGTGTGCTGTACGTACGTCTCCGACAGATATCTGGTTGATCCTGCCAGTAGTCATATGCTTGTCTCAAAGATTAAGCCATGCATGTCTAAGTTCACACTGTCTCACGGTGAAACCGCGAATGGCTCATTAAATCAGTCGAGGTTCCTTAGATGACACGATCCTACTTGGATAACTGTGGCAATTCTAGAGCTAATACATGCTTACCAAGCTACGACCCTCGCGGAAAGAGCGCTTTTATTAGTTCAAAACCAATCGTCGTTTCCCATCGCTGGGTTGCGGCGTCCCCACTGGTGACTCTGGATAACTTTGTGCTGATCGCATGGCCTCATGTGCCGGCGACGCATCTTTCAAATGTCTGCCCTATCAAATGTCGATGGTACGTGACATGCCTACCATGTTTGTAACGGGTAACGGGGAATCAGGGTTCGATTCCGGAGAGGGAGCATGAGAAACGGCTACCACATCCAAGGAAGGCAGCAGGCGCGCAACTTACCCACTCCCGGCTCGGGGAGGTAGTGACGAAAAATAACAATACGGGACTCTTTCGAGGCCCCGTAATTGGAATGAGTACACTTTAAACCCTTTAACGAGGATCTATTGGAGGGCAAGTCTGGTGCCAGCAGCCGCGGTAATTCCAGCTCCAAAAGCGCATATTAAAGTTGTTGCAGTTAAAAAGCTCGTAGTTGGATCTCAGGCGCAGGCGGGCGGTCCGGCTCGCGCCGGTTCACTGCCCGTTGTCTCCTGCCCTACCGTCTGCCGGCTCTCTCCCACGGGTGCTCTTCGCTGAGCGTCCTGGGTGGCCGGCGCGTTTACTTTGAAAAAATTAGAGTGTTCAAAGCAGGCCTCGGCTGCCTGAATAATGGTGCATGGAATAATGGAATAGGACCTCGGTTCTATTTTGTTGGTTTTCGGAACTGGAGGTAATGATTAACAGGGACAAACGGGGGCATTCGTATTGCGGCGTTAGAGGTGAAATTCTTGGATCGCCGCAAGACGAGCTACTGCGAAAGCATTTGTCAAGAATGTTTTCATTAATCAAGAACGAAAGTCAGAGGCGCGAAGACGATCAGATACCGTCGTAGTTCTGACCATAAACGATGCCGACTAGCGATCCGCAGGAGTTGCTTCGATGACTCTGCGGGCAGCTTCCGGGAAACCAAAGTGTTTGGGTTCCGGGGGAAGTATGGTTGCAAAGCTGAAACTTAAAGGAATTGACGGAAGGGCACCACCAGGAGTGGAGCCTGCGGCTTAATTTGACTCAACACGGCCAACACTGAAATGATTGACATGCCGAGACCACTCTTCTGGGGTCTAATATGGAACTGGTGCTGGATTTAGACCCTCAGAAATCTGGGGCTGTGGCCCGGTTTGGTCTGCATCCAGTGTTCTGAAAAAGGAATTGACGGAAGTGCACTATCAGGAGTGGAGCCTGAGGCTTAAATTAACTTAACACGCCAATACTGCAGAATGACTATCAAAAAGTACACCTTCGTGGGGTCTAATAGAGAACATGTGCTGGAATTAGACCCTCGAAAATCTGGGGCTACCCCCTAAGAAACTTGATTGTCTCGCTAAGGGAATTGACGGAAGGGCACCACTAGGTGGGGAACCTGCGGCTTAATTTGACTGAACACACCAATACTGTAGAACAACTGACAAATCGAGAGCACTGCCGTTTGGGTCTAATAATGAACGTACGCAGGTATTAGACTCACGGATGACAAGTCAGCTCTCAAACACTCAAATGAAAGAACGCTACGGAAATCGTGTTTAACTCCGCAGAAACCGCAGATTTCAAATACCTGGTCATTGACAAACAAAAGCCCTCAATAAATTCGTCTGACCAAATAGTGAACGGGTGCTGGAAATAGATCATCTGAAGACAGGTCAGTTTTACCCTACAAATGACAGGGCGTTGCTATGGGAAAACCAGCTCAAATCGAGAGGAGCCGCAGACACTTTGGTTCACGTACCAGGCTGATAAGCCAAGGGCGCGAGGCTACCATGTGGGGGATTACGGCCGAACCCTTGTAGCCGCAATCCCGCCCAAAATCTCAGCACCACTGCAATGGGAGGCTCCTACATGCTCGGGACCTGGGGCTTGCGCCCCAGCCCTATCAGGTAGAGCCACAGTAAGAGGTCCGTGCCGTCCGCCAATCAAAGGGGGCGGACAACTGCTTGATACTCACCTTATACAGCGATTGGGTGCGAAACCACCAACCAAAGACTTAGTACCTGGTCGGGGTGTCGAAAACAGAGCAGCCACCTCACTGTGAACTGTCAAGACTCAACCACTGACCATGAGAGTTGTCCGCACACCAGGCGAACAACATCTCTGTGACATTACCAGGCTTGTCCTCTGGCTAAATGCACTCCGGCTACGATATCTACCTCTGTACGTTATCAGCCATATAACTATCATGCTGGACGCAGAAGAGATGCAGACCAGCGGACATTGCACACCTGCCCCACTGTGTCAACACCCCAGGTGGCGGGGAATGCTAGGCGTACCATCCCTGCATAGAAGCCAAGAAAATAAAAGGAAAAAGAGATACCCCACTCACATGCAAATGCTACGTTTCTGGCAGGACGTGACGATCCTGGTATACAGACACACTGGACTGCCTCTCTTCCGGGTAAACTAGTCCATCTCATATATCATCTCACATATCATCATTGCACCCTATAGACACGAGTAGTGAAGACTCGATAGTCTAGTAAGACAACTTCCATAAGAGAGACAACTCTGATCATAAACAACTGCTGCCTTGCAGATAGGCTGGGGACAGCCAAAGGCTAAGGAGGGCATCCCTACAGAAACGCCTGTTGAAATCGGATGCACTGGTCCGCAAGCCTAACAAAACAGTGCAACGTAAATCGCAGTATGATGGCAGTACAACCTATCAGAAAAACGCATGGCGCTCATCCTGCGGAGTCCCGCTAGGCAGCGATAGTGCCGGGCCTCACGCCTTGAAGGGGCCCACCCTTGACTACTGGTGGTCACCCACCCATGTGTCGTGGAGTCAAGGCACATGGCTATGGGGCAACTTCTATTGGCCAAAACCTCAAGACCCTCAAAATACTACAGTGGAATGCGGAGGGAGTCATTAACAAAAAACTTTCCCTAACACACCACCTGCATGAAGGTAAGATTGACGTGGCATGTATCCAGGAAACGCACCTCAACAATAACCAAAAATTCTCAATCAGAGGATACCAGACCTTCCGTCTAGATAGAGAAGGCCACAAAGGAGGGGTCCTGATACTGACCAGAAACTGCATACCGAGTAGCGCGGTATCTGTCAATCACACCGGACAAGCAGAAATTGTAGGAGTTGACATAATGGCTCAAGAGACGAAGCTCCGCATTTTCAAATGCAAATCTCTCCCTAATCAATAGGCCGGAGGATAGCCCTAGCTTCTATTCAAGAACATGGCATACCACCTCGACTCCAGATTTGGCCTTCTCCACACAGGACATACACCATAAAATAGACCGCCAGGTGCTAAACCAACTGGCAGGTAGCGACCATAGGCCGATCAGACTAACCATTGACATGGAAGTAGGCCCACAGGAAACAAAACCGCTCCCACGTTGGAATTACAAACGAGCCGACTGGGACAGATTTGCAATCCTGACAGATGGGCTGTGTGAAACCATCAACACACGACACACAAAAATGAAGCCCATGGTAGAGAGCCTAAGCAAGGCAATAATGCAAGCCGCCACTGAAACCATCCCAAGAGGAGCTAGGAAAAACTATAAGCCCTACTGGAATGATGAGTTGCAGAAAGTGGAAGATGCAGTAACAAATGCTAGGAACATGGCAGAGCGAGAAAAATCCATGGAGGCAAACATCGCCCTCAAAGCCGCCGCGGCGAAGTACAAACACACTCTCAGGCAAACAGCAAGAGAAAGCTGGAAAAATAAAACGGAAAGTCTAAACCTGGACAAAGACGGGAACAAGCTATGGAAGCTAGTCAGAGCCATGAACGACGAAACTCCGTCAAATAAACAAATTACTATCAAGCAGGGCGAGAACTTGATCACAGGTAAGAAAGCCGCTAACGCCTTTGTCGATCACTATGCCAGAGCAAACCACATCGAGGTCCCTGCAGATAAGCATACAGACATTAGCGAAGAGCTAAAGGGACACGAAAACATAAATACGGCTCCTGAAGAGCACATGATGGCCAAACTAACAATGCGCGAAATGGAAGAGGCTATGAGAACACTAAAGAAAAGGAAATCTCCCGGAAAAGACGGGATAACAAACGAAATGCTGATGGGGCTGGGCCAAACAGCGAAGAGGAAATTACTATCAGTCCTGAACCAAAGCTGGAAAAGGGGTATTGTACCCCAGGCATGGAAAGACGCAATACTGGTACCAGTACCAAAAACAGGAAAGGATAAAACAGATCCAAATGGATACAGGCCCATCAGCCTACTGAGCTGTGTCGGCAAGCTGATGGAACGGATGATAAACACCAGACTGATGTGGCATCTGGAAGAAAAACGAATACTAATTCCACAGCAAGCCGGCTTTAGACAGCACAGATCCACTGAGGACCAGGTCATCCTCATAGCCCAGGAGATAGAAGATGCCTACCAGGCACAGAAACACACAGTAGCTGTTTGGGTGGATCTGGAAAAGGCATTTGACAAAGTCTGGAAGGATGGACTTAGAGTCAAGCTAAGAAGAAGTGATGTCTGTGGGAAGATGTACAAGTGGATCAACCACTACCTCAAACAAAGAACGGCCAGAGTCCAAGTACAAGGGCAGATGAGCAAAAAGGTGACACTCGAGCAGGGAGTACCCCAAGGGGGAGTATTGTCACCCACACTCTTCCTGGTATATATAAACGATATTACAGAGAATATACCAAGAAGAGTCCATAGCTCAATGTTTGCAGACGATCTGGCTATGTGGACCTCTGAAAAGAATCTCACCATAGCAAGAAATCGGATGCAGGCGGCCCTAACATCGCTGGAAGAGTGGGCGAACTCATGGCTGGTCAAAATAAACGAGGAGAAAACCACATGCACAATATTCTCGCTTTCATTAAAACCCCAAAGTACCAAATTAAGTCTAAATGGCAAATTCCTGCAGCCAAACGACAACCCAACCTATCTGGGAGTCACATTTGATCGGCGCATGACATGGAAAAGTCAGATCGAGAGAAACCGAATGAGAGCCAGAGAAAGAATGGCAATCATGAGGAAACTTGCTGGCACAAGCTGGGGAGCAGACGAAGGCATACTAAAGAAACTGTACACTGGAAGAGTGAGACCAGTTCTCGAGTATGGCATTGCGACATGGACAACAGCAGCGAAGGCGAACTTCGATAAAGTTAACAAACTTCAAAACCAAGCCATGAGAATTATAACAGGTGGCATGAAGTCAACGCCAATTGTAGAACTTGAAAAGATTACAAAACTGCAATCCATGACCGATAGAAGAGACTGCAGAGCCCAGCTGCAGTCAGAGAAACTCCGAAGACTGACTGACCATCCAATGCACCAGAGACTAAACAATTTGGGAAATGGGAAACTAAAGCGGAGAAACTTTGCAGAAATAGCCAAAGCAAAGATGCACGAAGATCCCATAAACGCACTAACAACACCAAAACCCATCACTACTGTACGAAAACCTACCTGGAGGCAGGATATATTTCCAGAGGTGGTAGAAAATATACCAGGTATTGCAAACAAAAACTGCCAGACTGAAAAAGAAAGGAGAGATACTACCCTAAGCTTCATAACGAAAAGCTACCCAAGCATGGACTGGACCCATGCATACACCGACGGTTCTGTAACAAACACTACACAGAACGGAGGGGCAGGAGCACTCCTGAACCTACCAAATGGCAGACAAATAACACTGTCACTCGCTACTGGTAAGTACACAAGCAATTTCAGAGCGGAGGCAGAGGCACTGAGGGCGGCAGTGGAAGAAATGGTGACACACAGTGAAAATGAGAGCCATATAGTCCTGCTGACAGATGCTCTCGCCGTAGTCACAGCGCTAAAAAGCCAGAAAAACACTGAGCTTAATGACTTAAGAGCAGCACTCTGCAAACTGTGCCAGCAGTCCGCACCAAAAAGGGTAGTGGTACAGTGGGTTCCGTCACACTGCAACATCCAAGGCAACGAGGAGGCAGACAGACTGGCAAAAGAAGGTGCAAGACTACCACAAACAGATACCAGTATGACGTACGAAGAGTCAAAACGGCTTATCAAAGCCAGATACATGAACAAATGGGAAACCGTACATACTGGTTACACCAAAAACGATGCCTATTACCAGTTGAACCGAAGAGAGCAGGTCGTTGTCTTCAGACTTCGCACTGGCCACAACAGACTGAGGTACCACCTATTCAACAAATTGAAGATAGGGTGTACCGACGAATGCCCGTGCGGTACTGGTAAAATGACCGCTGAACATCTGCTGCAGAACTGCCCGACATACGAGGATCAGAGAGAGCAGATGTGGCCATTACCAGTGGTACTGCAAGACAAGCTCTATGACAGTGGCGAGAGCCTCAGGATGACCGCCGCTTTTTTCGAAAAAATAATGGTTACTGTCTGACTGCGTACGCAGAAGAAGAAGAAGAAGATTTACCGTAAGGGCATGTCTGTCACTTCGACTATAAACGTAATTAGTGTATCTACACAAACAACTAAATAGATCTCATAACAATCTGTTGCAGAAACTTACTCTCCCATTCTTAATAATGGGTGAATCTTCAAATCCATGTGAAAAACAGAAGAAATCTTTTCCAAAATCTAAAACAAATTAAAAAATCACCATTGTTTTCGTATTACCGTACATGTGGAAGTTGGAACTCTCTATAATCAAAAGAACAGTATATTCCGCTGTTACTGTGGCATTAACCCGGTAGTTTAAATTCGGTAAAGCGATGACCCTAGAGCTAGTCGCGGCCAGTGGAAATTGTCGTAATCTCACGCTGTTGGGACAAAAAAGGCTAATTCTCAAATGTGTATTTCTCACATTTTTGGCTATGATTTGAATTGCTGATTGAATCACATTATATGGATATCATTTTAACTTAGTGTGGAAGCGGTTCAGGTTTATAGTCATTGCCGATTAGGGCATCATAGTGGAGCTACAAATGAGGACTGCTCAGGCTATGACAACTTAACTTAGTCTTTATACTGTGTTTAGAAGACTGCAGAGTCTGTATACAACCAGTTTCTTGGATGGGTAGTTTAACCAATATGCGAGTCCATCTTAATAGACTCAAACGCTAGAGCTAAGTAGATCAGCATCCAGTTAGGCGTCATCTATAGCTGGTCTTAACCATCTGCCTGGGGAAAATTTTGTCTGGTCAGCAGCTAAGCCTACTCTTTTTTATGTCCAACTGTCAAGGAATTTTTAATGTGCTGAACACGGGAGTCCGATTTTACTACACAGAGATCAGAGGAATTTTTACCAGAAGATCCACGGACAATCCCGGTCCGGTCTCTACCGTGATTCTAACCCGCGACCTCCGGCACACTAGGCGGACACCTTACCTCAAGACCACCATATCTCTGATCACTAAACTCAATTTAATGTGGACATTGATCCTCTCTGTGTACCTTTATGCCTGGGAAACATGGACATTAAATGCTCCATTGGAGAGGACATGAAAATCCAGGTCATGGGGATGAGGTGTTTGAGAAAGATCCTTGGAATACAAAGCATGTCTCGAATGTCAGTGTATGCAATGTTGGGGGCCCTGGACAACTTTGAAGTGTGCCCATGCATTTAGACAGTACTGCTATCAACCACTTACTTGAGTCCTCTTGGTTCTTTCAGACCATGTTTTGATCTTGATGATGTGGCAACATGCCTGAGATCAACCCTGATAATGGCGGAATTATTTCATATTAAGGTGTACTTGTAAAAACTTCAGTAATTGATACCACTACTAAAACTACTATCACTGCAGCGTTTATTCCTGTTGCTGGCGCCCACCAAGAGGATTTTAAGTATTTTCTGGTTGGTTGGTTGGTTGGTTATTGATCCAGCGGCCTATGGGCTCCTGCCTTTTGGCCCATTTGAGCTGGTGAGTCTGTGGATTTTCTTCCCACCTCAGGCAGAAGTCAGAAATGTACTGTCCTGACATTAATTGAGAGGGTGCATTAGCAATGCTCCAAGTTACTGAAGCCATGATAGGGTGCAATGCGCCCATTCCCCGCCACCAATTGTCTACTGGTTAGGCCGAATTCTCCTAGGCTCTAGACCTGTTACCCAGACAATTGGATCGTCACGTCCTGGGCCACTGTGCCTTTACGATTGGCCTCGAGTGTCATGGTGTGGCAAATGCAGGTTCTCTTTTCCCAGGTCTGTTCAGCACAGTGCTGGTTCCTTTCTAATCACCGATGGTGCGTGCGTATTGTCCAATATGAGACATTTGTACAGATGGGTTACTGGGAAGGTTTTAAGAATAAAATCCTCATTATATAGTACCTCATCTAAGTTATACTGTAGCATAGTGTTGTTGTTTGCGAATGTCCGCAATGAGTAGGTTTTGTGCTCCCTGAAAAGAACGTTAAGTGGCGGGTTGCAGTAGCTTTCCTCACATCCTGAGCATGCTGATAAAGGTGGACACAGGGTCTTCCAGGCGGTTGTCCTATGCTTGGCTTTATCTACGTGTCAAAACTCACTACTACAGGGATCATGTCGATCCCTTACCTCGTTAGCCAGGCTGCTATGAAAATAGCCCGTTTCCAGGGAGGGGCTACTAGAAAGCCGAGGTGAGAGTCTTGGCCAGTATGTTTTGCCTGCCCCTGACTAACATCAGTATATTTTGCCTGACCAGACATTAGTCTTCCTCCCCGTAGCATAGTGTTAGTTCTGATAGTTCTAAGTATTTTCTAAAACAAATTTGTCTTTATTTGGGTTTTCATCCTTTACGTGAGGCACACTTGCTTGATTTTGAATGTTAGCAGTCCTTAGCTTTAAAATAAAAAATAAAAAAAGCTATATAACATTCAAAATCAAGCAATTGTGCCTCACTTACAGGAGGAAAACCCAAATAAAGACAAATGTGTTTTAGAAAATACTTAGAGCTATCAAAACTAACACTATGCTACGGGGAGGGAGACTAACGTCTGGTCAGGCAAAATAAACTGATCAAACCATATCAGTCAAGGACTGATGAAACAAACTGATCAACACCCATTACGCTTTCAAGCACTTCTCCCTGGAAAACATGCTGTTTTATGACAGTTTGGCTAATGCGATGGGAATCGGCACTGTGTTTGCCATAATGGTGAGTTTACTGAGGAGCATTGTACTAGAGTCAGGAGAACCCAGGTTCACATTCTCAAGTACACCACGGGATGTGAGAAGAGCCACTGTAACCCACCACCAAAAAGTCTTCAAGAGTACCTAACTCAAGTAAGCATAGCATTAGCAACAACAACGGGCTGTTGAGTCAAGCAGGGTGGGTAAACCAATAGTAACATATGCTCTCATGCCTGCCATCGCTAGTAAAGCATTGGAGTGACGGTATAACCGTACCTAATCTAATTAATTTGTGGGGTATACTGTAAATGGTAATAAGAGAAACTTGTCCCATGTGGATTTTTTTTTTCTAATGAACAATTAAGATGATAATATATGTAAAAGTAAAGTGAAGATCCCGTCACGCCATGCGGTGTATAGGAAATATGGTGTTAGGCCCCTCTTATTTTGTGACCCACGGCACATAGGGGGTGATGTGGTCAGCATACCACTTTATTCCCCAGATGTTTTCTGGTACCCAATTTCTGTGGCTGTGCCGACCACAGGAACCGGAATGCGATCAAGAAAAAATCAGGAACCAACTGGGGATCAAACCTCAATCACCCGAATAGGAAGCCAGTGCACTAACCACTGCGCTAACGTGGCTCCTGCGAATGATATATGTAAGGTATGAAAAATAAGAAAAATAAATTTGTTGTACTTTTGTCTAGAATTATAGCTATTGTAGTGATAGAATTAGGTTGCTATAGCTATGAGGTAAAGGTGCTTGCCTCTCATGAAACTGGGATTTTGAATCCAAGTTTCAAGCATCCCCTGGTCTCTGGAGGTCAGACCAGCACTTAGCCATATTATGAAACCAGCATATAGTCATATTGGGAAACCAGCATATAGTTATATTGTGAGAGTCAAACATGCAGATACTTTGAACACAGGGTCATCGAAATCTATGAGCTGTTATCCACCATCCGACAGAATTCTAAAAAGTAATGAAATTCTTAGCCAATATGCAATGCACCTTCCCCCAGGCCTAGTTAAGCCACAGGAAGTAAACATTGCAAAATAAAGAATGCAAAATAAAGAATGCAAAATAATGTACTATGGATAGTCATCAACTATCAGACAATGGGCATAACCTGCCTGTTTGAATACCTGGATTCCAAGTACGTGATAGAGCAAGCACTTGATTTTCCTGACAAAAGTATGTGTTTCAATCTTATTACTAGTATGCTCCAAATGACCCAGCTGTAAATGGGAACCTGGTTTGCCGCTGTGCAAGAAAAATAAAACAAGGAAAGGAACTGGCCACCACCTCATACAAGCTGTGGCCTCATACAATGCAGTTTGACACTTCGTCCCCGGCAAAGGAGCCTAAAATGGGACTACCTTTATTGTAAAATAAAATTCTATTTCTTACCAGTTTCAAGTAATTATAACTAACAACTTAATCTGTTACAGTTATCTGCTTTGAAAGCCCAGATTGATTGTAATGCAGATACAATCCAGAGATTCTCACAAGAAAAGAGTGAGCTGGTTGGGAGCATAGGAGAGCTGCATGCTAAGATTAGGAATCTTGAGGGACAGGTAAGTCTGGTATTGTTCAGAGAGACCACCAACTTTCAACTATTCAGCTTAACAATTATTCGCTTAACTTTTAGTAGAAGCGCTCAAAAACTAGGTTTTTACTCCTTTTTAAGAAGTTACTTTTCTTACTTGACTGCTGTTACTGATTTTAGATTAGTATATTTATTTATAAGGATAAACTCGAGTTATGTAAAAATATGCAGAAATGAAAGACCTATAATATGAACAAAGTTAAACATATCAACAATTTCAAATATTTAAGAAAAATATATGAAGATAGGAATAAAGCAAATGTCAATTTACAACAAAAACAAAACCAAAAAATTATGTAACTGCAATATTTTAATTCTTTAAGAATACAGAAACTTCTAAATTCATGTTCATTGTAGAGTATATCCATTTTCATGGATGTATAGGTACAGAATTATATTTTTATACCTCCACCAGATAGCAAATCTGCAGCATCAGAAAGTGACTCTGGAGGAAACTGTTACCGTGGAGCGAAAACGAGCTGCAGACAACATACACCAACTGGAGAAGAAGCTTCGAGATGTGCAGAACATGCTGGTCACCAAGATGTATGAGCAGACAAGTGCACAAGAATCAAATGTACCTCTCAAAACTGAGATAGAGGCACTCAATGCATTGTTGGAGGAAGAAGAGAGAAGGTAAATAGAATGAGAAACATTTTTAGAACAATAAATGAATATATAAGTTGCAGGGATGCATTTCACATTCAACAGTATTGTTTTATAAGAGGCCTCAGTGGTCTCGAGGTAAGGTGTCCGCCTCGGGTGCCTGTGGTTGTATTTTCGAATCATGGTGGAGGCCGGCATTTTTTTTTTCATGTGGATCATATGGTAACAATTCCCCTGATCTCTAGGTAATGAGATCGGACTCCCGTGTTCAGTGTCGAGCACATTAAAAATTCCTTGGCAGTTGGAAATCGAAAAGAGTAGGCTTAACGGCCACTGCCCGCACAAAATTTAAATTAAAAATCTACCCAAGTTATTTGTACCTTTCCCCAGGTTAAGGACAACTATAGATGGCGCCTAACTGGATGCGTGTCTTAGCTGCAGTGTTTGAGTCTATTAAGATTGACTTGCACATCCGTAAAAACTACCCTCCAAAAAACTGGTTGTATACAGACTCTGTAGTCTCTTCTAAACCAGTATAAAGCTATTAAGTTTATCTTCAACTCATGAGATAATGTATTTTAAAACTGCCGAAGACGGATGTGTCAGATCTAAAAGTACAAATATCTCAGTAAAGCTGTAAACTGGCGACTCAGCGAATGCCGTGTCCTTCAAAGCCCTGTTCAGAGCTGGAGACTGAGAATGAACGCAGAAGTAGTATTTATTTTTTTAACTTAAGTCCTTAGTGTAAATCTTAAACAGATCAGGGGACAGTATGCATCATTGTCAGATTCTTTGTGTTTAACCTTCACCATACCAGATTTAAAAGTTACGTCTGTTTCCTTCAGCTGCTTTATTTTTCAGCACGTCACGACATAGTTGTTGATTTTGAGAAACTCTAATCTTCATTTTTGTTGTCTAGAGATATATATTAATAAAGAACTTGTTGGTATTATTGTGTGTATGTTAGTTTCTGAGATACAAAAAGATAGTGATAGGGGTGAAAAATAGCACAAACATAGACTCGTCGACTAGCGACGTGCCTTGGTTATTAAAAAAATTGTAAACAAATGTACTATTACTACTATCGATGTTTACCATAATGGCTATATCTGTCACTTCAACTATAAACGTAATTATTGTATCTACATAAACCAAATAGATTTACCTCGCTGCTGAAGACGGATGTTGGACCGAAAGGTGCAAATATTGCAGCCAAGCTGTAAACTAGCGACACAGCGCATTCCGTTCTCCGGACTATATATTGCTACTTGCAAAGCCCTGTTCAGGGCTTGGTAGGCGGAGATTGAGAACGAACACAGAAGAAGATCTACCTCAGAAAAATATGTTGCAGAATCTTAACTCCCCCATTCTCAATAATGGGTGAATCTTCAAATCCAAGTGAAAAACAGAAGAAATCTTTACAAAAATCTAAAGCAAATTTCGAAATCACTATTGTTTTTGTCTAACCTTATGACGGAAGTTTGAACTTTCTAAAAATCAAAAGAGCCGTATGTTCAGCCGTTTCTATGACATTAACCCGGTAGTTTATGTGCAATAAAGTGAATACCCTAGAGCTGGCATATAATTTTGACCGCGGTAAGGAACAAACGGGTCGTAATTTCACACCGCTAGTACAGTAAAGGCTAAAATGTTAACAATTATTTCAATTTGCAGATTACGAGTACCCGTGAGTACAGCTCCATCAATGCCTCATCTTCCAACAGCAAGTGAGATTATGAGAACCAACTCACTCAGTGCAATCAAGGCTGCAACATCAAGCCATCCACAACCAGCTGAGCTTAACGGCAGTGCCCAGAGCCTGACAGGCAGCAAGAAAGCTAATGCCTTGGGTAAGGCCATCACCACATATATTAGTGAAGCTCAATACTCTGTCCAACGAATGGTTGAAGTGGGTCAAAACAAAAGCACGTGGCATAATGGCTTCTGATTGGTTATTGGACGCACAACGCCTCAAAGCTTTTGCTTGTTATCTTCTTCCTCGTACTAAAATAGTCCATTGAAACATAATAAAAGGCATAATTCTTGATCTTGATGACCCATTCCTCACCGTAACTGCGGGTCCCAATTTCGTCTCCAGTGTACCCTGTCTTGGGCCAGGAAAGTCCAGTACGTGGTAAGTGCTCCTCTTCTAGAAGCATCTTTAATGTTGCAGCTTACAGCAAGGGAGACTGACCAACGCATTGGAGGTCTTCACCGCGGTCTCTTCTTACCTCTGGGGTACCAGACTGCTGTCGCTGTGTTCAATCTACCATCGTTGCATTCATAACATGTGACCTGCTCGTCTATGTTTTGCCTTGTCTGCATGGATTACCGCATCCTTCACCGGGACAATCGTCTTATATTCAGAGTTGTGGAGACCTTGCATATGTTGGTTTCAGAGAGTGATTCCGACCAAGTGTCTCTCAAGGGAGGCCTGGCTATCTCAATTTGTCATCTGGTGATATTGTTAGTGTCCACGTCTCGGCACTGTAGCACTTCACAGGGAGTACAGTGGAATGAGGGAGGTTCGTAGGTCTTGGTCGTGACAACCGTCCAGGGCCATGTTAATAGATGACGAGGCTGCCCATCATGTGCGGAGACGTCGTGTCAGTTCAGGTTCCAGGTTATTCTCAATATTGAGAAGACGTCCAAGATAAATGTACTCGTTGACATCCTCTAATCTAAGTGATTGCTCAACACTTTGGTCATTCGAGACTGTTATAAACAGCAATAAATCAAAATAATTATGACTTTCGAGACGGTCGAAAGGCATAATTAATTTGATTTATTGCTGTTTATAATAATACTTCTGCATGATTTAAACAATTTGGCTTTATATTATGTCTTTGACACTGTATGATGATTTATTGTTCCGTCTGTTATATCGATACAGATGCGTCATCAAGGGAAAATCACGAAGCCAGTTCAGGACCAGTTTGCTTAGTTTAATTAATTAATGTTCTTTATCTTTTGTGCGTTAGAAATGACCTCTATTTATCAGCGTCATAAGCACATGCCATCACGGAGTAATACATTGTGGTCTGTTTTGACCCACTTGCATCTTTCGTTGGACAGAGTATAGTATAGTTTTAAATTCCCCCACGCACACACATCACGTTATCCTCGCCCATCAGTCCGGCGAGCATGCTGTACATGAGGAAGCCAAACAATATAAAGTATGCTTCACAATCTTTTGCAGTGATGAACCAATGTAAACCCAGAAATTTGGTCAGTCCATCCCACCATTATTTAGGTGGGCTGGTGGCCAAGTGGATGTGTCTAGACATAGGACAACCCAAATGTTGTTCTACGTGACCCATCTGTTGTCACACTTATGTGCTATATATCCAGTCCAGTGATGTTTGCGTGATATCACTGTTTCCATGACATCCCGAAGCATAGTTTTCAGTTTGGTTTTTTTCCTGTAGTTTTAAAATATGAGGACTTGCAGACCTGAAAATTAAATTTCATTAATAACATTAACATGTGAGAGTCGGTTCAGCATGGGCACAAATACAAAAACAAAAGCTTACGTTATGACCAAACGGTCTTTGACAGAGACAAATGACAACAATACAAATGAGAATAAACTAATCTCTATGACAAGGATGAAATGACACGCCTCCATATTTTTGTTTCTCTGACTGTTATTGGTTTTTCTTGCGTTCGCCTTATTTCTCTAATCCCCAGTGCTTTGCACTGTAGTTTTTATTTTGCGCCTGTCAACCCAATGCATGTGACTTCAGCATGCATTTTATATAAGGGTCTGCTTCCTCCTGCTTTTTCTAAGGGTTTGCTTCCCCAGGGTAACGGCCGGTGCTGTGGTAGGGATCAAACCCAGCATTTTCGATTTGTAAGCCATGTTACTTAACCACAAGCCCACGCTGTCCCCTTCGCTGACAATGAAAACAGCATTATCCCGAGTTCATTCCAGAAATGCAGATAAAAAGGTAGAGACAATGAACCTCGTCAAAAATATTGTAAATGACCTCACAGGAGAGCTGTGCATTTCTATCTTCTCTGGGTTCTTGGCTTCGTTCATTCTCAATCTCCCGATGCCAAACCCTGAAAGGGCTTAAGTAGCAGAATGTAGTCCAGAGAAAGGAAAGCGTTGTGTTGTAGTTTATAGCTTGAATGCGATATTTGCACCTTTCGGTCCAACACATCTGACTTCAGCAAGTATTATTTTAGTACTGGGTTAGCATTCCCTCTTTGGTCCCTTCTTCTTAGCCAGTCTGCTCTGTTGCAGCCTGTTATCCAGGATCACCGCGTGGAAGTGTAGAAGGGTCTTGCCAGCTCTGGTTCGCAGGCCATGATGCTAGCAGTCAGCTATGGGTGGCTGACCACTGCAGCTCATGCACTGTCTAGCATCTTGATCCCTTTCTGGGGTCTTAGGAATAAAAACTTTGTCCTGGTTGTCATCACCATGCAGCATGCAGGTTTTAGTTCACCCTGGTTAAGATAAGACCTAGACATAAATGCTGACTTTGGTCCATGCTTGCAGATTAAGAGCCCAGTATTCCAACCTCATGGTACAGTGGGGAGCAGCAGTTTAGTCACTCTGCGCAGTGGGAATTAGTGACTTGGTCACCAGTGGGGAGTAGCAGTTTTGTCAAGCTGTTCACAACCATCAGTGCAAAAGTGTGTCAAGTGTTTTTGGTACAGACTTCACTTGAGGAGTCTTATCTGCAGTGTCAATCAAATATTCCGTCATTATCATAATACTTTGATCTTTGTTCAACTAGTGACAAGACATGACTACCTTAACCATCACCAAACCTCATTAAAAATTGAATGCAACTTGATCGGCGGCTGCAACATTTTGAGAACATCACATTTTACTGTGGTTGTTGACTTTGAGAGCATGTAACCTTTCTGTTTCCTGTAACCTTTTTGTTTGTTGGTTAATAAATATGATTGTGTTGCGTGTAGAGACATAAATGAATCAAGAAATGGTTGGTGTTATTGTTTGTGTGTGTGTGTGTTAGTTTGAGATTCAAGAATATGAAAGTTAAAATTTATCAAAACAAAGCACAAACATTTAGACTCACCGGTTAGGGAATGTTGCTCCTCAATAAATCACAACAAAGTATCTATACTGTTCTTTTATAATATCAGGACAACTGTTAGTTTACCCCAAAAACATTTACTATCATCTACATAAACAAAACAGATCAACTTCACAAAGATTTTTTGCAACAACTTAACTTCAGCTTCTCAAAAATGGACTGGGATTATAAATCCCTACAGAAGACTCCAGCAATAAGAACAAATGTTATAAGGGTAGTTAATTTTTGACAATAATTTCTTCTATTGATGCTTCATTTGTAGGAGCAGCCAGCCCACTTCATCCATGTGACCTGTATCCATACTTCAGCACATCCTACATCCCAGAAGCCTTGCAGATAGGTGAAGAAAACAAACTGGCATACTATTCAGATTTTGATTCAGGATTTACCGAATACGACCTCTACAATCATGAAGTCTCGCAGCCAGAGACAAAATCTCAATATTATTATGAAACAACACCCAGCCTTAACAGACTTCATGTTGAGCCTACACTTCCTTTGACCTCTCGACCTTTAGGTCCCATTCAATCCAGGGCCGGTTCTGTACCAGGTAACATTTAATCTTGGCTTATTTTTATTCAGTTTTTTTTTTCTTCATTTCAAAAATATATTCAAAGCATGAGTTGTTGTGGTTTCCAAGTTACTTGTGCTGAATTGACTCTTGATGTTTCTTTGGTTGGTAGCAGGTTACAGTGGCTCTTCTTACATCCCAAGTATACTTGAGAAGGTTGGCAGCGTTCCTGCTGGCTAGCGCAATACAAGATTTCTCAAAATCTCACCACTATGGAGATCACAAATATCGATCCCCTTCTTGTTGGTCAGATTGCTGTGACACAGCTCGTTCCTGGGAACCATGAAGAACATGAGGTTGGGGCTGGATAGTACGAGGCGTGTTCAAATGAAACCGGACCAAACTGCAACAAGTGAACATACGTATGATGTCGCTTCAGGTGTAAACAGCACATACCAACCATCAAGTTTGCAAAATTTCATCATGTTCCAACTCAGTTTCCTCAGACTGTTGAAAACATGGCAGTTGCAATACGGAATTTGTCCAGAGTTGATCAGTGAGCTGTGATTTTGTTTCAAGCAGCTGAAGGATATCTACCAGTTGACATTCATCGCAGAATACTGGCAGTGCAATTATTCTATCTACATAACCAAACTAAATAGCTCTACCTCAGAAAAATCTGTTGCAGAAACTTAACTCCCCCATTCTCAATAATGGGTGAATCTTCAAATCCAAGCGAAAAACAGAAGAAATTCTTTCCAAAATATAAAACAAAATTCACAATCGCCATTTTCTTTGTCTAACTGTAAATGGCGAAATTGGAACTCTACAATCAAAAGAGTAGTATGTTCAGCCATTTCTATGACATTAACCCGGTAGTTTATTTACGGTAAAGCAATGACCCTAGAGCTGGTGGCGTAAAATACCAGTGGAACAGGACCAAATTGTTGTAATCTCACGCCATGGAGCCTGAAAACGTCACAAGACGAGAATCTGGTCATTTTGTTTCAGAGGCTATGTGTTATACATGTCTTGTGAGCATAAATTGAGAGCCCATCCTCAATCAGCTAACAGGATATGACACCATTTTGGACCAGCTTGATTTTTAAATTTAGATTTACAGTTGACAGAGTATGGTCTCTTACAGCACATGGATGTTGTTCCTTCCATCACCTGGTATTGACATGCTCCAGTCTGACCATTCTCTAATCCAACCACAACACACTCCAGAGGGCCAGCTGTGTACACACCCATACAAAACCGTTGATCATCTCTTTGAGTGCTCTGCGCTCAACAATGTTAGTAAGATGCTTCTTCCTCCAAGGTCATTTGAATGGAACACTTTGTATGGCATTAAACAACTACCAATAAAGACATGCAGATACCACTACATGGCATTGAGCCAAAAAAATGAGAGTCCAGATCCTGCTGGATCCATAGCAACAACTCTCACAAAAAAGGTACTGATTTATGACCTGGTCTTGGCATGGTCCAGTTTAACCTCTCACTGCAACAGGGTGGGGTGTATGACCTGGTCTCATCATGCACCAGCTTAACTATTCTCACAGAAAAATAGCTGGGTTTCGTGACCTAGTATCAACAAACTAGTATCTGGCAAAGATGGCGCCATAACTGGCTGCGAGTCTACATTTCTCTACTGTTTTGGATCATTATGGATGCCGCCAGACCACGGATTTGCCTGGAATTCACACTAGTCGACGACTTACACTTGTGTTCACGGAAACGTGGAGTTGTTTTCCGTCTGGACTTGTTATTTCGTTCTTTTTTTGTGATTTCTTCCATCCGTTCATCCTGGTCTGGACGCCGGTTGAATGGCGCTACACTTATACCTGTGTCGTATTTCACGGGTTAGTTCTGCCAGTTCACCTTCACGAATATGGCGTATGGGAATTTTAGATGCTACTATGATGAGCTGAATACAACTGGGGAGAGATGCCAGAGTCACTCACACGCTGAGTGTTGTCCATACGACCTCTTGTGGTTATCGAAAAGGCACGACAAACTGCGTTAGATGCCTTCCCACCTTTCTACCCTGCGGGTTACATGTTTACGGAAAGGCTTCGGTGGTAACCCTGAGGCAAAATCTGCATCCTATGCTATCTCCAGTCGTCTCGATGAATGTCTTGCCACTGGCAAAAGGTAGCTTAGGCTCTGTGAGTGAGGTTGATAAAAGGCGCAGTTTCTTCCTCACTTTAATCCAAATCACCGCGCAAGTCACCCATTTCAGCGGACACAGCAAGTGATACGACTGTCCACATGGCTGAACAAAGAGAGTGGTCTTCATCACTTGTGATGGACAACTATTATCAACAAACTCCAATTTCATCACTCGTTGGGCAAAATAACTTGGTTTATGTACTAGTATCCACATACTCCAAACTGGGTTCATGACCTAGTATCCACATACTCCAATTTAACCACTCTGAGCCAAATAACTGGGTTCATGACCTAGTATCCACATACTACAATTTATAACCACTCTCTCAGCCAAATAACTGGGTTCATGACCTAGTATCCACATACTACAATTTATAACCACTCTCTCAGCCAAATAATTGGGTTCATGACCTAGTATTCACATACTACAATTTATAACCACTCTCTCAACCAAATAATTGGGTTCATGACCTAGTATCCACATACTACAATTTATAACCACTCTCTCAGCCAAATAATTGGGTTCATGACCTAGTATCCACATACTACAATTTATAACCACTCTCTCAGCCAAATAATTGGGTTCATGACCTAGTATCCACATACTACAATTTATAACCACTCTCTCAGCCAAATAATTGGGTTCATGACCTAGTATCCACATACTACAATTTATAACCACTCTCTCAGCCAAATAATTGGGTTCATGACCTAGTATCCACATACTACAATTTATAACCACTCTCTCAGCCAAATAATTGGGTTCATGACCTAGTATCCACATACTACAATTTATAACCACTCTCTCAGCCAAATAATTGGGTTCATTACCTAGTATCCACATACTACAATTTATAACCACTCTCTCAGCCAAATAATTGGGTTCATGTCCTAATATCCACGTAATTAAAGTTAGCAACTCTCACAGCCAAAAAACTGGGTTTATGACCAAGTATTCACATGCTCCAATTTAATCACTCTTCTCAGGTGAAAAAACTGGGTTCATGACCTAGTATTCACATGCTCCAATTTAATCACTCTCAATAGCAAAATAGCTGGGATCTACTATTACTGCTACTTATGTATGGAAGAGAAACTTGGAGCACTTACGCTAAGCAGGAACGGCAGCTCAACATCTTTCACGTGAAGTGCTTAAAGCGTTTATTAATTGGATGGAAGATAAGAGGCTGATTAAGGATATCTTCTATGGACAGCCGGCCATTAGAGCTAGAAGAATAGGCTGTTCCACATTGCGATTCAAGGATGTATGCAAGAGGGACATGAAGTCATGCGTATCCCATCCAAGGACTGGGACACGATTGTTCAGGATTGAGTTGTTTAGAGGCAGTCGGGGGGGGGGGGGGGGGGGGGGACAGTGGCTGCTAGCGCTCACAGAGGTCTTCTGGCTGCAGAGAAAAGAGAAAGACTGAAGAAATAGGAGACACCCCTGCAAGACAGCCTCCACATCATGGTTGTACGATCTGTGGCAGGGATTGTCAGCTGCTGATCAACCTTTACAGTCATAGACTGTCGAAATACAAGAGACTGAGCTGGACAGAACTCACAGGGTGCCACGTGCATGGTCTACAGAGACAGACGCCCATGATGATGATTATGATGATTTCTACTGAATGACCGTACTAGTGGACACAAGAGTGTTTCACTTATTTCACCCAGCTGACAGCTGCCTTCATCTATGTTCATTCTCAATCTCCCGCAACTAAGCCCTGAACAGGGCTGTATAAGTTGCAGGATGTAGTCTGGAGAACGGAATGTGCATTGTGTCGCTAGTGTACAGCTTGACTGCGATATTTTCACTTTTCGGTCCGACACATCCATCTTTGGCAGGGCTGACAGCCTAGGTGTAACAGTTTTGTTTTTCCACTATTCAGCACAGGACTCAGATGTTGTAGACACTACAGGACGTGCAGAGAAGAAGACAAAGGAGAAGAAATGGAACTATATTCCAGCAAATTTTGGTTGTGGCCGAGACTACTTTGAGGAGATGTTCTATGACCTTCAGAAAAACTCACCATTGTCCAAGGAGAGACCCAATAGTAGTCCCTTGGAGAGACAGATGCCTTCGCATCTCCATGACTACACTGTAACAACATCCAGGTAAGCTACATCTTTGACAATTAGACAAATGCTCATGAAGTCGTCACCAGTACCATTCGTGGACATTCTATGAAGATAAAAATAATCTCATTGACTTCAGCTGAAACCCACAGGTATACTAGTTCAGAGGCAAAAGAAAACCTGGAGTTGAATGGCTAAAGCTATGTGTTTCACTGTTGATACTGAAGATGATCATCATCATCAACGCCAACCGCTTCTTTAGGGGGTCTCTGTGGCGAAGTGGTCAAGCCGTTTGCCTTGTGTTCAGACGGTCAGGGTTTGATTTCGAGCTGCGACGGTTGGTCCATGATGTCAATTTTTTGCGGAGATCCCTGGGTTCATCGCTGGAGCTACGGAGTTTGTGCTTTGTGCGATGCTCTCGACAGATAGGGTACCCATCTGCCGAGAAAGACCGAGCTAAAATGGGGAAAAAACCTGAGGCAATGAAGTCGAGCCCCCGCTTAAAGTTTTTACTTTACTTTAGGGGCATATGCCATTGACAACCTTCTTCCAGCAAGTTTGGTATTGAGCTGCAATTTCTGCATCTCAAGTTGAGGTTCAAGAACCAAAGTTCATTTTCAGTCTCTTCTCAGGGTGTTACTTGGTCTACCTTTCTTCCTCTTCCCACGTGGAAGTGCTTGTCTATCCAAATTTGATCGTGATTTCTGGAGTATGTGTCAAAACCACTACACCGATTTCCTTTTTTTTTTTCTGTTGCTCCACTGGTTATTGGCTCCTTTCTCCATAGGTCTACATTTCTCACCATGTCCTGCCAGCCTTTACGTATTATCTTCCTTAGACATTTTTCCCCTGTATTGCCTTTTCTTTTTCATACAGCATGGATCAGAGGTGAGCAACAGTTTGTTTCAAAGGATATTACAATGATCATGTTTTATAGCTGTCATTTTTTTCTTCTTCTTTGTCATTCATTGTTTTGGTTTCTTTTATGAAGTACACCATTGTTTATAAGGCTACTTTATCTTCAGGTCGAAGAATGCTGAAACGCACAACCCCCTGCCTCACTGCGCTAACATCCACACAACTCCGTAAATGTTCAGCAAGTGTCGATGAATGTCAATTGGTGCAACTTTTTCCGCATGGAGGAATTCAATAACGCACCTCTGTTTATAACGCACTTCCATGGCAGACACCATTTTGTCAGACTGCTCCTTTACCTGTAAGACAACAATTTTACAGATATTGGCGGGAAGGTTTAAACTTTACTTCCATACTGCCAAAATCCACCCAATGTTGTGGGACATGATAATAAAATAGGAGGCATTACTTTCAGAGAGCCCTTCTTATATCTACTTCTTCATTTAATGATTTGCTCTAAAATATATATATTTCTCATATAAAATTAATGATCTGCTAACTTAATCATTCTGTTTATTAATTTAATTATTGCGACTGCCAACTTAATAATTTGGTGTCTGTTAATTTAATCATTGTGTCTGCTAACTTAATCAGTCTGTGTCTGTTAATTTAATCATTGTCTGCTAACTTAATCATTCTGTGTCTGTTAATTTAATCATTGTGTCTGCTAACTTAATCATTCTGTATCCACTAACTTAATCATGATATGACCATCTTAATCATGTGTCCATTAACTTAATCATTATATATTCACTAAGTGATCGTTGTCTACTAACAAAATCATTATGTGTCTAATAACTGAATCATTCTGTTTTTGTTAATTTAATCGTATCTGCGAACTTAATCGCGAACTTAAAGTTTACAGCTTGGCTGCGATATTTGCACCTTTCGGTCTGACACATCTGTCTTCCACGGTCCCACTACCTATATCACTATCAACCAATTCAATCATTCTGTGTCCCACTACCTATATCACTATCAACCAACTCAATCATTCTGTGTTCCACTACCTATATCACTATCAACCAATTCAATCATTCTGTGTTCCACTACCTATATCACTATCAACCAACTCAATCATTCTGTGTGCACTTGTTGTCATATACAGCAATTTTGATATTCATTTCTCACTTATTGAAATAATCATTTTACCCACAGTGCCCTCGATGACATCAAGATTCTGGAGGTCAACCAGGATGGCAAATATGTTCGACTGGTGAATGATGGACCAAGGGTACGTAAATAGATATTCATTTGTATATGATTTGAAAAATGTGGTCTTATTATTGAGAAAATTATTTCTGGAGACAGGCATCAAAGTACGAGTTTTAGTTCAGAGAAACTCTGTCTATACATCTTATTGTGTTCCTGAAGAACAGTCAATAAGTCAAGCCTTCATAAGTACCATACACACAATGTTACAAATCAGGGTTTTCACTGCAGTAAATTTTGAGTTTCTTCTAGTGGACCAAAACAATGCCAAGTGCATTAACTCACATTTTGTTATTTGTTTGAATAAATTAATTGGCAAGGCTGCATCCTTCTGGAAAGTAAATCCATTAAACAAAATCTTTGCTTTTGTCAGATGCATTGGGCTGTTAGGGTGCAAAACACGGTACATTTCAATCTGCTTTTGAAAACAAGGTGATCAAGATAGAAAAAAAAGTTGTCTCAATAATGATTTCCTGTTGTTTTATCTGCATTGTGACTGCAATGAAGCACAACCTTATTGTTCCACAAATATGTTCCTCAAGATTTCAGAAAACACATTATTGGTAGTTTTATGTTGGGTTGGTTTTGAATCATTTTGTTGGATAAATTCTTCTGCAAATTGGGGTCTTATATCTTGAATTTTTAAAAAGAAAGAAAAAAAATTGTTGCTTACAGTTCAACCCTTTGAACCCTGGCCACATGGTCTGTAAAATCCATTTTTCTGGGCCCCTTAGAAAACAAGCACAAGGTAGACATTTGAGGAAAGTTATTCACTACAACAAAACAGCGTGTTAATTATTTTATTCAAATAATCTCAAATTGACTGACCTGATCTTCAATGTTTCTCCTTGTTATGCCAGTAAATTGTGAAATATATTTATTGAAGACTATCCTATATCAAATGTACTTGACACATTACACCAGATACACACTACACCCCCGGATTGAAGTCTGATCCTCCGAAAGGACAGGGAAAGGAACAGTTCTGACTTGATCCCAAGTGGTGTCATTCAAATAATCACATGTCCTTTTCAGAATAAACACAATTTAAATCCCATTTATCGTCTTCCAAATCCTTGAGAATTCTTTCAACTGTTAACTTTTTTTGAAAGACCATTTACTGAATTTTCAAAACTTAGATTAATGGTCCACCCATCATACCGATTCATGGGTGGCTCGGGAAGTTGAGTATTTACACTCACATCAGTGTCACAGGTTCAAAGGGTTAAACAGGACAAGGTAACCAGTCCTATGTACAACCTTACTTTGCCACTTTTTATCAAATATTTAGCGGCTGACAGGCAAAGGTACTAGAGTGCTTGTTTCTCATGGAAAAGAGATTTAGCTCAATCCCTTGATTGTGGCACTGTCTAGTCTATACTGCTATAAATGGATACCTGACTTAGAGTTGGCTAGGAAGCAAGGGAAGGAAACTGATCACTGTACCTCATAAACAGCTGAGATCTAGTTATAATTTAGATGATCAGTGAAGTCTCAGTGCTACTGGGGCCTGATAGAGAAACAAAGAATAGTAACATTGTAAACCTGTCTAGTAGGTGGCTAGGGAGGGTTAAGTATAGACCTGCTACCTCATCCTGTAGAAATTGAAGCTACAAAAACTTTAAGTATAGACAAGCCAACTGAAACAAAATATACAAGTTAACCATCCAAGACAGAAGCAGGTCCTCTGTCAAAAAGGCTAATGACGTTATGGAAAGAAAGCTACAATAAATCTTCAATGCTGGCTTACTTTTTTGGTCCAGATTTGGAAGCTGAAATGTACAAACAGGGAAAGGCTGCACAGATGGCAGCATAGATGAGAAACTACACAATTGATGTTCTGGGACATATTGAAACAACATGGAATGGAGTTTGGGAGGATGAAACTAAGCAGATTGGAAATACTGCTGTCCTCAGGGCACCCAGAAAAAGGTGCACACCATAATAACTTTCACTGCACCACAGTCATGTCTGTGAGACAGACGAAAAAATGCCTTTGGCAACTGAAGGCACGAAAATGGTGCAGGAACTTAGTCACCATTATGTTGTATATACGCATCCAGGTTAATGCTATAGAAACGGCTGAATATACGGGTATTTGAATTTAAAGCAGGGTTCACCTTCACCTTCTTGTCTCAGAAACCCAACACACATACAACACAAACACCAAGTTCTTTATTTATTTATTTCTCTACACACACAAAAATCATATCTATAGAACATCAAAATAAAAAAGTTACTAGCTCTGTCAACAACATAGAAAAACATGGCGCTCTGAAAAATTGTGCGGCTGCAGGGGAAATTTTCATTTTTATGCGATGGGTAGAAAGATAAAGATGTAATCTTGGGGCTATCAAAAAAGCCCAATAAGCAATAATAGAAGGAGAGGTCGTATAACCTCTGTATAGCCATATATAGGAAATATGTTTTTAGTCTGAGTTGTGAATTCTTGGAATTTATTGTCGCAGTATGTAGTGGAGGCAGAGTCAGTTAATGGATTTTAAAATAGATTGGATGCTCACAATTATTTTCAGTAACGGTGGAGAGGAATAAACTGGTTGTATACAGGCTCTGTCTCTCATAGACGTCTCACGTCTTTGCAGATCATGCGCCTGGCACCCTGTCTCAAAGTGCAAGCCTGGGCGATGAATATGGAGATCCTGGGTCACCCAAACTGCAGGATCCCCCTCTGGGCCTTGCTGGTGTAATCCAAAGGAATGCAAAGCATGACAATTTGGAACCAGCTCAGCGGCAGAAACTGCCGGAATGAGTTTGCAATTTTGAAACCATCCGCCTTAGGTGCTATCACTCCGGATGTTTGCCTTGGTTGACTCCCCAAGCCCTACCCTCTCCAGAGGTTTCCACATGGCAGTGGCGTCGTTGCCCGCAGATGCTAGCTGCTCGAGGCATCCAATAATACTCATCGTCCCAATCTGCCGGCCAAGTTATACCTCAGTACACAGTCGTGCCCGAGCAGGCTCTGTAAGAAACAGGGGGCCCTTCATGAAGGCGCTACTGGGGACACAATAATGTAGGAGAGACCATTGGCATGGAAACTCCTGATCGGCAAGCTGAACAGTGAATCCAGCAGCCATCTCTACACCTGGAAAGGAGAGGCTATATCAGACGCTTTACTTTTCTTTAACAAGCGGCAGACACTTTACTTTCCTTTAACGAGCGGGACTTCAAGCCCAGACCTCGCTCAGTAGAGCCTTCTAAACCAGTATAATGAAGTTAAGTTACCTAAAATGATACTAGTTAGTTTGAAAGCTGCAAAAAAGACAAGCATTATTCAATGTCATGCATCATCCAATGACGGTGAAGTATATAACTTTATCTCTGACAGCATTGTCTACTACAAGATTAGTATTTCTTCATCTGATAGAGTGAAATGGTCGTATCGCACAAGAAACTTGAGATTTATAGTATACTTTTTTAACAGACAATAAGAACAATTGGCTGAGCAACTAAGATAGCAGTCTTTAGTCAGGACACAAGATCAGACCTCAGTAAAGATCTAATTGTTTTTTTTTTAAATAGTTTCATATTCTTTCCACTTATGTGTTGAGCGTCATGGGGCGGTTAAGTCATCTGTCCTGTAACAAGTGTGATGCGTTGATCATTCTGAGCCCATATTATGTTCTCAATCACTTGCAAAGGATTGTTCCACGGTATTGGAAAGATGTGTTGTGAAGTAAAAAGTGGAGTGCTACAGGGCTCGGTTTTGAGACCAATTTTGTTCTTGATATATATAAATAGTTTGGACATTGATATGGGATACATGATTGCAAAATTTGCTGACACAAAACTATGTAGTAGTGCCTCATCTAAAGCAGAAGTGGATATATTAAGGTCGGATTTAGATAAAATTCAAGAATGGTCTGTAAGTTGGCAAATGGAGTTTAATGTAGATAAATATACAGTCATCCACATGGGTAGATCCAATATGGAACATAATTACAGAATGGGCGAGAACAATATTAGAAATATAGAAAAGGAAAGGGTCCCTAGGGGTTATAATAGATCAAACAGGTAAGGTGAGCGAGCAAGTCCAGGTAGCAGTGAAAAAGGCAAATGGAATGTTAGGTATGCTAAAAAGAAATATTAAACATAGAAGCAAGGAAGTGATAGTCAAACTGTATAAAGCATTAGTTAGAACTAGTTTGGAGTACTGTGTACCGGTGTGGAATTCTTATTGTAGAGGGGATATAAACATGCTGGAAAGGATCCCAAAAAATTGCGACAAAGCTGATAGTGGGATTCCAGAATTAGTTGTTAGGAAAGACTAGAAAAACAGTCTAGAGTGTCTAGAAAAGAGAAGAATTTGAGGTGACTAAATACAGGTTTATTAGATAATCAAAGGAACAGATAGATTAGACTAAGTTTTTCAAAATACAGCCACCCAAAAGAACAAGAGGGCATAGCTACAACTTAACTAAGGTCCATATTAGATATTAGGAAATATTTTTTTAGTCAGAGAGTGATGAATGCTTGGAATAGATTGCCACAGGAAGTAGTGGAGGCAGGGACAATTAATGCATTTAAGAATAAACTGGATGCGCATAGCTTTTAGAGCAAGGTAATGTAAATGAAACTGGTTGTATACAGACTCTGCAGAGTCTTCTAAACCGTTATAAAAACGTTATGTCGTTGCACAATCATTCTGCTCTTGTCCTGTAGCCAGGTCTATCAGCATTGTAAGCCATTAGTGAAAAGAGTGCATTCTCGTGATAAGACCTAGTCAGCATATTTTGTGTCTGGAAATGTACTCTGCAGACTATACTTCGAATGTCTTTGTTTCACATTCGGTCTTTCCTGATAACATAGATGACTTTCTTAAAACACTTCATTTTGAAATTCTGATCTCACACGTTTTGGACATGTGGGCCATGTTTGGGCCTGGTATCACAGTTGGCATACATGTACTGTTTATCAGCTGTTTCTTTGTGGCCAAACTAATGCTCGGGTGCCTAAGCATTGGTGACAATTGATAAGCCCAAGCAGATGCTTTCTGACACTAGTCTCAATTTCCCTGTCAAGCCTACCATCTGTTATAGGGGTGTAAATGAAACGCTATCCTGCACATTGTACTGCAACTACTAGCACAAGCAGCCTATATTCCTCAGCTCTGCAACCCCTAAGTCCCGTGGACATACACAGATTTTATATTGTTTGTGTGTTTTACTAATGATTTGTGTTCTGTCACATCTAAACATAGGAGTTGGATATTGGTGGATACTTGATAAGACAGAATGTAGATGGACATCCAGTGGCTATCTTCAAGTTTCCACCACACGTCAAGTTTCTATCAAACTCAACCATCACTGTGTGGTCGGCCGTGAATGATCCCAAGCTGCACAACCCACCTACAGACTTCTTCTGGAAGGACCTGGAGAAATGGGGAGTTGCACCAGAGTGTAGCACGATTCTCTGCCGGTCCAATGGACAGGTGAGGTTTTGTGTGGAAGTGTAAGGTTGTTTTTTTTTTTATAAGTAGAGTGAGTCAATATGATGATTTTGTTCATTGGAGTTGATCAAATATTGGTCATCTGCAAAGAGCAATTCACTGGTACTTTCCTGTTCTGTATTTGCGTTCTTGGTGATTTTATTCATATAAGTGGTGAGAGAATACAACCCTGTCTGGCACGTGATGAAATGGTGAACCACTCCCTCTGACATACCTTCTGTTGTTCTTACTGCACTCTGGCTGTTGTAATATAGGGCCTTGATGTTACTAAGGAGATGGCCTTGCAGTCCATCAACAAATTCGCAACCACTATCGTCTGACTCATAAGTATCTTCAGTCCGCACCAAGTTTTGAAGAAAATTGGAGGCCATTTTCAAAAAAATCATGACTCTTCTTCGTTGTTCGTTCTCAATCTCCCACTACCAAACCCTGAAAGGGCTTAAGTAGCAGAATGTAGTCCAGAGAACGGAATGCGTTGTGTCGTAGTTTACAGCTTGGCTGCGATATTTGCACTTTTCGGTCCAACACATCCGACTTCAGCAAGTATTTTTTTTAGTACCGGGTTAGCATTCCCTTTTCGATCCCTTCTCCTTAGCCAGTCTGCCTTGCTGCAGCCTGTTATCCAGGATCACCGCGTGGAGGTGTAGAAGAGTCTTGGCAGCTCTGGTTCGCTGGCCATGACGCTAGCAGTCAGCTATGGGTGGCTGACCACTGCAGCTCATGCACTGTCTAGCATCTTGATCCCTTTCTGGGGTCTTAGGAATAAAAACTTTGTCCTGGTTGTCATCACCATGCAGCATGCAGGTTTTAGTTCACCCTGGTTAAGATAAGACCTAGACATAAATGCTGACTTTGGTCCATGCTTGCAGATTAAGAGCCCAGTATTCCAACCTCATGGTACAGTGGGGAGCAGCAGTTTAGTCACTCTGCGCAGTGGGAATTAGTGACTTGGTCACCAGTGGGGAGTAGCAGTTTTGTCAAGCTGTTCACAACCATCAGTGCAAAAGTGTGTCAAGTGTTTTTGGTACAGACTTCACTTGAGGAGTCTTATCTGCAGTGTCAATCAAATATTCCGTCATTATCATAATACTTTGATCTTTGTTCAACTAGTGACAAGACATGACTACCTTAACCATCACCAAACCTCATTAAAAATTGAATGCAACTTGATGCGCTGCTTAGCATCTTGATCCCTTTCTGGGGTCTTAGGAATAAAGACTTTGTCCTGGTTGTCATCACCATGCAGCATGCAGGTTTTAGTTCACCCTGGTTAGGATAAGACCTAGACATTAATGCTGACTCGGTCCATGCTTGCAGATTAAGATGACTCAACACCATACGTGATAGAAACGATCTGTAAACTGCAGTGGGATCTGCCATTGCCGGTAATCATGTGATGACTAAATTTAGCATGTCTATTTGCAAGTAAAACGTAAGGAAAAATAATTTCAATCAGTATATCAACCGCGACTGTCGCCGGCCTGGCTGGGAGTGAATCGATAGCAGCGGGGATTGAATGGGTTAAATAGAATCTAATGAAGACACATTTTTTTTTATATACTCCAAATAAGCTAAATGCTTTGACTGAAAAAAATTTGACATAACCTCAAACTTACAATAACTAAAATTATATATTTTCATCTATCTTATAATTGCTGAGATATATTATTTTCAAGATCTGAACGTGTTTCTGAACACCTTGCTGTTGTCAGATCTGTTGTTTACATGTACAATATTCTCACTTTCAAATAAACCCCAGAACACCAAATAATTCTTAATGGCAAATACCTGCGGCTAAACGACAAACTAAACTACTTGGGAGTCACATTTGATCGGCGCATGACATGGAAAAGTCAGATCGAGAGAAACCGTATGAGAGCCAGACAAAGAATGGCAATCATGAGGAAACTTGCTGGCACAAGCTGGGGAGCAGATGAAAGAATACTAAAGAAACTGTACACTGGAAGAGTGAGACCAGTTCTCGAGTATGGCATTGCCGCATGGACAACAGCAACAAAGGCGAACTTTGTTAAAATTAGAAAACTTCAAAACCAAGCCATGAGAGTTATAACAGGAGGCATGAAGTCAACACCAGTTGTAGAACTTGAAAAGATTACAAATCTGCAATCCATGACCGACAGAAGAGACTGCAGAGAAACTCAGAAGAATGACAGACCATCCAATGTATCAGAGACTAAATAGATTTGGAAATGGGAAACTAAAGCAGAGAAACTTTGCAGAAATAGCCAAAGCAAAGATGGGCGAAGACCCTATGAACACCGTAACAATACCAAAGCTCATCCATACTGTACGCAAACCTACCTGGAAGCAGTATATCATTCCAGAGGTGGTAGAAAATATACCAGGTATTGGAAAAAAGAACAGCCAGACTGAAAAAGAAAGAAGAGACATAACCCTGAGGTACGTAACGGAAAACTACCCAAGCATGGAATGGACCCATGCATACACCGATGGTTCTGTAACAAACACAACACAGAACGGAGGGGCATGGGTATTCCTGAGCCTACCAAATGGTAGAAAAATAACATTGTCAGTGGCAACTGGAAAATTCTCAAGCAATTTCAGAGCGGAGGCAGAGGCACTGAGGGCTGCGGTAGAAGCATTTCTGACAGATGAAAGCCAGATAGTCCTGTTTACAGATGCCCTGGCCGTAGTCACAGCACTAAAAAGCCAGAAAAATACTGAACTTAATGATTTAAGAGCAGTACTCTGTCAACTATGCCAGCAGTTCGCACCAAAAAGAGCAGTGGTACAGTTGGTTCCATCCCACTGTAACATCCAAGGCAACGAGGAGGCAGACAGACTGGCAAAAGAAGGTGCAAGACCCACAACCAGATCTTAGTGTGACCTACGAAGAGTCCAAAAGGCTTATTAGGGCCAGATACATTACCAAATGGGAAACAGCTCATACTGGCTACACAAAAAAATGATGCCTATTACCAGTTGAACAGAAGAGAGCAGGTTGTGATCTTCAGACTCTGCACAGGCCACAACAGACTGAGGTACCACCTATTCAATAAACTGAAGATAGGTGGCACTGACGAATGCACTTGTGGTACCGGGAAAATGACAGTTGAACATCTGCTGCAAAACTGCCCAACATACGAGGACCAGAGAAAGCACATGTGGCATCACCAGTGGCAATACTAGACAAGCTCTATGGCAGTGTCGACAGCCTCAGGATGACCGCTACTTTCTTTGAAAAATTACAGGTTGACGTTTGACAGCGTATGAAGAAGAAGATGTGTTGTTTGTTTGCTCAGTCCTTGATAATGGTCTGTTTAGGTTGCTGTTATTGCTAATGCCAATCGTACTTGAATTAGGTACTGTTGGTGACTTTTTTTTTGATGGCAGTTTAGTCTCTCCTCAAATTCTAAGGCTTACTTTAGAAGATGGACCGGGGCCATATTTGCTGTAGTGTAATGCAAGGTTCTTGACTAAGTTCAACACAGTGGGGATCACAGCACCTATCTCCACCTCATTATGAAGACTGCCATGAAACATGTTTCCAGAGAGAACTGCTTGAAAGTGAGGCAATGTCTTATTATGTTTCACCTGACCCTGACTAGCAGTCTAGTCAGCATCTTGTGCCTGACCGGTAATTAGTCTCATCTCTCAAGGTCTATTTAGCACAGAATGATGATGCATCTTTTACTTGCTTCATTTCAAATTGCATTTTAGTCTATTCTAATTTTCATTCTACGTTCCAGGCTGTGGCATGGACAACCGCTGCACACAGACATTCCAGAGGTGCTGCAGCTGATGGCACTAAATCTCAGTTTGAGAAAGGTAGGTGATGTTGGTGTCCCAAGTGGTTTCCGGGGTCTTTGTGAATGACAAGGACAAGAATAGCACCACTGCCTCACAGAGAGCATGTCGTAAGAGGCGACTGTGTGACATGGCATAACACCTGCCATGGTTAGGTGGTTTGTTTAGGGCAGCATAGATGGCGCCTAACAGACTGGGTTTACTTTGCTTGGGTTTACTTTGCTCTAGTGTTTGAGATATTTAGATAAACTCACACGTCGGTAAGCCACCTTCCGTAAGTGCTTGTCCCAATGCAACAGAGTATTAAGCTGATCAAGCCTAGCCCGCTAAGCAGGAAATCCTTCTCCCGGATACATCCAGCTCATACCAGAGCTGGGACCTGCACAGGGGCATCTGCCGCTGTAGAAGTAAGATGACGTAAGGTGTGAGTGGCCGTTCAGAATGTTCTTATATGAATCTAAATTCCCATGACAAGGGTGGTGAATGAGGAGGCCAGTGAAACTTCCAGAATTAAATTCTCACATCCCAGACAGTAGGTTTCACATCCCAGACTTCAGGCTTAACATCCACCAAACATCAGCTTTCACATCACAGACTTCAGATTTAACATCAACCAAACATCAGATTTAACATCAACCAAACATCAGGTTTGACATCCACCAAACATCAGGTTTGACATCCACCAAACATGAGGTTTAACATCCACCAAACATCAGGTTTAACATCCACCAGACATCAGGTTTAACATCCACCAGACATCAGGTTTAACATCCACCAGACATCAGGTTTAACATCCACCAGACATCAGGTTTAACATCCACCAAACATCAGGTTTAACATCCCAGACTTCAGGTTTAACATCCACCAAACATCAGCTTTCACATCACAGACTTCAGATTTAACATCCACCAAACATCAGGTTTGACATCCACCAAACATCAGGTTTAACATCCACCAAACATCAGGTTTAACATCCACCAAACATCAGGTTTAACATCCACCAGACATCAGGTTTAACATCCACCAAACATCAGGTTTAACATCCCAGACTTCAGGTTAAACATCCACCAAACATAAGGTTTAATGTCAGATCTCACACCAACATTAGTCAGATCTCACACCAACATTAGTCAGATCTCACACTACCATAGTGTGTGAGCAAGTTGCATAGCACAGGACTAACATCCATATATTTTTGTCACACCAACAGATAACGGACGTAATGGAACAGATGAAGAATGCTTCAATGAGCAGATCATTGTCTCCACTGGACCCAAGACAGAACCAGTCAATTTAAGAAGGTAAGTTTTCTTTGCCATTGAATATGTAAGTTGTAATGTACTGACCAAGACAAAAGACAGAACCAGTCAATTTAAGAAAGTAACAGTTTTCTTTGCCATAATGTCCTGTGAGGCAATACTAATAAGAAAATGTTAGTCACGATCATGTGAAATATACTCAAGACCCCGCCACACTTCCATGCTGTTCTCCCTGGAAGTAGGCTGTTTCATTTCACTCTGGTTAACGAGCTGGGGATTGACACTGATCCCTATAACGTTGAGCTTACTGAGGGACCACGCTTTGCACTACAATCAGGAGATTCTCTGTCTGCCTTTTCAAGTACTGCTCAGAATGTTAGAACCACTGTAACCTGCCATCAAAGAAAGTCATCAAGAATACCTAAGTCAAGTACAAGTAGCATTAGTAACAACAACCACTTTAAAAAGGGTACTTCGCTATCAGTCAAAGTCTGTCACTCCTCTCCTCTCTGTGCATAGGCCATTGACGACAGCATACACGGTTCTGAGCGGCTCTTTCTGTTCTTTTATTAGACATGTTAGTTTCCACTTTACATGCATACTTACATACACACGTACTTCCACATGTACTTGGTGAGATTGGCGCCTTTCTTTTTAGATGCAAACAGCGTCATATTTGGTGAGAAACTATAATGGACTAGAACAGCCTATGAGAGATGCACAACTCACTCACACTCTGCGTGATGTCCCTACGACTTCTTGCGGTTATGGGAAAGGCACAACATTAGATGTCATCTCCCCTTCCGCTGCCTTGCAGGATACCTGTTAAGGCTTCGGGAGTAAACCCTGAGGAAAAATCTGCATCCTGTGCTATCTCCAGTCGTCTTGATAGAGTCTAGCCATGTGTAGCTCAGTATCAGAGAGTGAGATTGACAAAAAAAACTCAGTTTCTTTCTCCTTTAATCCAAATCACTGCGCAAGTCACCCATTTCAGCAGACACAAGAAAAAGAATGTCTACATGGCTGAACAAAGGGTTGGTTTCCATCACATGTGATGAACAAACATCATTGTCTATAACTCCACTCCATACAACGGCACCAACTGAACACTGGCGTTGAATATACTTTGTTGTGCATCTTGACTACTATGTATCTCCGTATGTCATTTGGTGTCAGGAATACCTCTCTTGCCTTTCCACATCTGGTTCTTACAGCTGCATCTGTACTTCCTTTCGTTGATAATTGTGCTTCTATCACTTCCTCCAGTATGATTTGTTCTTTGTTGATAATGTTGAAGAGCTTTGTTATCTTCATGTTATCTTTGGTCTCCCCCACCTTGCAAACCTGATAACATGAAAGTGGCAGTGGGATGTCACCAACAAGATACGGATTTACATTTTCATTCCCATAATGGTGAGTCTGCAGCCAAGCCCTGTATTTCTCTGTAGCCGAGTACACTGTGCCAGTTTGAAGCAAATCTGCATATGTCAAATTGATTAATACAGTGGGATCAAGATGCTGAGCAGCACATGAGTTGCAGTGGTCAGCGACCCATAGCTGACTGCTTGCGTCAGGGCCAGCGAACCATAGCTGCCAAGACCCTTCTACACCTCCACGCGGTAATCCTGGATAACAGGCTGCAGCAGGGCAGACTGGCTAAGGAGAAGGGATCAAAAAGGGAATGCTAACCCGGTACTCAAAAAATGCTTGCTGAAGTCGGAGTGTTGGACAGAAAGGTGCAAACATCGCAGCCAAGCTGCGACACAACGCATTCCGTTCTCTGGACTACATTCTGCTACTTACCCTTTCAGGGTTTGGTAGGGGCAGATTGAGAACGAACGAAGAAGAAGATTAATACAGTATTACTTGAGACTGGCAGGATAGTTACAGGACATCTCAAACCTACTGCAACAGAAAAAATATTATCAGTGCAGCACCACATAAGACACAAAATTTAGAGAAGAAATGGGCAAATGACCCAAGGCACCACATGTTTGGGTACCAAGTGCAGGGCATAGGAATAAAATCTAGATGCTTGTTACAGTACCTGCTGACTAGTTCCAGAAAACGCTGTATCGAAAAATGGAAAGAACTGACGCATCCTGGACACACTTGCCTTACACAACATGGAAGTCACTAAACACTAAATAGACTCTAAACTGGTATATAGCGATGCAATAGAACTTCAAAGAGATGGGGATATAGGGTTGATGAGGCATGCGACTCAAGACCAAGATTACTTGATGATCTGTCCAAAACTTTCTAGAAATATGTAATATGGATGACATGTTGAAGGGAAATGCCAAGCAATGCACATGGCTGAACATTGGACATATGATGTCTGACATGGTGCCCAGGACAGAAGTAGGTAAACAAGCCACAAAGACCATGGTTCATCTTCAGTACCTCTGAAGAAGAGAGACTGTAACCCTCTATAAAAGAATTATGAGTGAAACACAAGCATGAGTGACTCAAACAACCACCACTCATTTTTATCAATATCATCAATAAATTTGTTTCTGTTCTTAGGTAAAACTGGCTTTTAACCCTTTCTGCAATTTCTACTTCAGCACTTTGTTGTATAACAGATTTTTTTATTTCTATTCAACCACTTGTAGGGAGAAGCAGCAGCCTCCTCTTCTTGCCAACACCCAGAACTCCCATGGAAGTAACTCTTTAGCGGCTGTTCAGCCAGAGTCAAAGCGGCCAGGCCATTTTGGAAAGGAGAACAACCCTTACAGCAACCAATCAAAGACACAGGTAGTTCCAGGTGAGTGTAATACATTATGGTACACAATCAAAGACACAGGTGAGTGTAATACATTATGGTACACAATCAAAGACACAGGTGAGTGTAATACATTATGGTACACAGAACTTTATTCACTCACTTCAGAATTTTTACTAGAACTGTGTACTTGTTGAAGACAGGTGTGCTTCAGAGAAAGTTGAAAAGCTTTGTTGAAGGTTTAGGATTTGAGTTTTTTTTCCTTTCTATTTGTTTGTTCCATAGATGTCAACTTGTACAGTTTACACATAGTCTGTACACCTTTATCACATTTTTGCCCGTAAAGTTTTGTCAAGATACAGACTGTGTCAACTGTGGTCATCTTATCTGCTATTTGTTCCTGCAAACAAGGATTCTGACACGGTGGTTGTTGTACCGACTGAGTAACAGCATGCGAGAAATTAGAACGTGGACTGCACTTAGGACTTGGACTGCTCTGCACCTTATCTGGACTGGCCCTGTATGGGTTAGGACTTGCACGAGGATGAGTTGGCCCACTGACCTCGTGAATGATAGGGATAGAGACAGGCATCCGTAGCCAATTAGTAGCCTGGAATTCTGAAACTGATGATTGAAATTTGCTTTGAAATTGCTAGATCGCTGATGTCCCTGATGTTTTCATTGTGTTAATCTTTTATAATATTCCTGCTACTATTTATTGAACTTGCTAAATTAATGTCTTTATGACATTAACTACTAAATTGAACAATATGTTCTGCCGAAGACGGATGTGTCGGACTGAAAGGTGCAAATATCGCAGTCAATCTGTAAACTAGCGACACAATGCATTCTGTTCTCTGGACTACATCCTGCTACATGCAAAGCCCTGTTCAGGACTTGGTAGTAGGAGATTGAGAACGAACGCAGAAGAAGAAGAACAATATGCAGTGGCGGCGTAAATACATTCTCATATTTAGGGGGTAGCAAGGTCTGGGTCTGGACGTCCCGCTCATTAAAGGAAAGTGAAGTGTCTGTTACAGCCTCTCCATTCCAGGAGTAGAGATTGCTGCTGGATTCACTGTTCAGCTTGCCATGCAGAAGTTTCAATGCCAATGGCCTCTCCTACGTTAGTGTCCCCAACAGCACCTTCATGAGGGGCCCCCTGTTTTTTACAGAGCCTGCTATGGGGTGCGAGCGAGTACCCGGCGGTATAACTGGGCGGGCAGATTTGGTTCATTAGCTTTGGTTGGCAGCCAATCTAAGAGAAGGTAAACTCTAAACCCGGGTAGACAAAGCTCGTTAGCCTGTTCAGGCAGTTCACCTAGGAGAGGGGGAACTCTGATTTTAAACCCACCAGGAAGTCCTAGCTAGCTCTGTGACAATGAGAGTATCATCGGATGTCTCGAGTAACTAGCATCTGCGGATAACGACTCCACTGCCTTGTGAAAACCACGGAAAAGGGAAGGGCTACAGGAGTAAACCAAGACAAAAAATCCGGAGTGAATTGGTGCCAAATTGTCATGCTTTGGATTACGCCAATGAGGCCGAGAGGTGGATCCTGCCGTTTGGGCAGCCCAGTGTCTCCATATTTAGCGCACTGAAGAGGCTACTCCAGCCTCGCTCTTGAGTGAGGACACAACATGGAAGTTGGCAGTTTACAGGTTATAAGTCCCACCCGATTGGCGTGGGGAAGGGGTGCGCCACGGGTCAGCTTCGACGGTAGGAGGGATCATCTCATCCCATTGGTCGACTACCACCCATCTCAGCCTTATTTTCATAAGGAACAGAAGAGGAAATGTTTTGTAACAATAAAACCTGTTGTTCATAAAGGCATTGTTTCTATCAATTTGTTATGACGAATTTATATCGCTGCATTCTAGGCCTACCTAGGATATGAATACTGATGGCTTACTGGTTGTATAGCTCTTTAATCCATTCTTGCAGGCACTCTTCACTGCTCGTTCTACATTAGATACCAATTTCCTGTATTGTTGATTCGTTTGCAGTAACTATGCAACTATAACTGAGCGTAAAGTTCTTGTAAGAGAGCTCTTGATGCAACACCGTAAATATGATATAAGAATAAAATAGTGAATCACTCATTTTGATGGGGTAGACAAAGAAGAATAATTCTCCATCGTCGTTGACTACTAACATGACCCAAGGTCATACTGCATCCTTGAGTTTGTGGGTACACTTGTGACTGATCTAGCCAATATGAGCACTGGAAGCTCTGTCAGGACTGGAAAACATGATCTGCATCTGGTACTAGTATTCCCTCGGGTCTAGACTTTGTGATTGCGTGTCTGTACTGGGCAGTCTGTGCACTGAGGCCCTCGTAGTCTTCACTCGAATGGCCTCGCTGATTTCAACCTCTTTTTCAATGCACTTTTCCAGGCTAAATAATTTTGAGCCATGTTTTCTCAGGTGGTAATGTCTATATAACAGCACTAAATGCTTTACAGCTTTTATCGCTCTGTGTGGCGGCTGAAAATCTTAAAAAATGGCAGCCGTCTCGACCAAATTGGAACTCTGAAGCATGTGCTTGTGTTACGTGATTTACTTTGCCGAATTACTTTTTTGGGGGGTTTTTGGTCGATTCAGACTATGACTGGACCACATAATACAAAAGGTTGATATTAATTGACGAGTATATCAGCAAAACACAAGATGGTTAAGACTTAACTCATTCACTCCCAAATATTTTGGATTTGTAGACCCAATTTTTTCTAATGTAAAACTCAAACACAGCATCAATAAGTTGTGATCTATTTATCTTCAATAAATGTCGTCTGAAAAACACATATTATATACCAAACTGTTCACAATTGAGGCTAGAATTTAATGGAATACACATATTTTACAAATGGAGGTGAACATTTGTGTGAGGGATTATAGTTGCGTAATCGTTTTTATTTAAAAAAAATTATGAAAACAATTGTTCCCCTCGTCAACACATTATTCAGCTCTAAACCATTACACAAATAACGTAATGGTAATCCACAAGAGATGTTCTGAAAGTTACACCTAATTTGGTGCAGTTGTTTTCAAAGTATTTGCATTTTACTGATGGCACGTGAAGTTGAAAATATGCTCCAAAATAAAATCATCAATCATCAGCATGGTTATTTACAATTTACTCACACTCAGAATGTTCCCGCTGTATTCTGCTTCTTCTTCATCGATCAACTGATGCAATGCTTCTAGTCCGGTGAGGTTCACGAAGGGGACTGCGTTTCAGGTCTTCACCGGACCCCCACAGCTTTTCGAGCTTGGTCACTCCTCGAGGCCAGGCTGTTTCTCTTGGTCTGTATTCAATATATGTATACACATTTATATTATACACACTAGTATGGCTGTGCAGGATCTTGAACCTTTACTGAATTAGAGAACTGTTACTACCATTGCTTGAGAAAGAAGAGGGCACCAACCCCTCGTCAGTAGATTAGTTTCACTTTCATCGCTCGACATAGAACCAAAGCAAAATAAATAAATTGAAATATCGCTATCAGAACGATCTATATCTTCATCACTACCGTTAGCAATAATATAATCTTAACTATTACCGAGCTTGTACTGTAAAAACTCTTAATTGGTCTGACTGAAGGGGCATAGGCTGGAATCTGGAGAAAAAAATTTGGATTCCAAATACGAAAATAACATTTATTCAATGAAACATGCAAACCCTTCTAGAAATAAAAAGTTCAAAATCTGGACTTCAGCCAATAACCAAAATAAAACGTAGGAGAACTAGGAATAGAAAAATATGTGATTTTGTGAACAGTCACAAAAGCCGATATATCAGCTCCTGGGTTTTCTGGGAAAAACCGGAAGCTGATGTATCGGCTCATGAGAGTGAATAATTTCCACCTCCGCATTAATGTCATTAAACGCTTTATACTGACATATAATCTGTATTATAAATACCTCATGTCAAAAATAGCTTCATTATGTGTCTCACGATGTTTAGATCATAATTTTGACTCAATTCGTTCAATAATAATGAATTTTATTTTGAATAAATCTGAAGCTCGGAATTGAGATACACAAATCAGCAAATTTAGCCCGGACTGGAAATGGTTAAGAGACTTTTTCAGACTGCCCTTGAATCATCTTCATGGACATCCATGTGTATCTTCTTCTTTGATTCAGCTCATACAGTACCCTTTTTGGGAGCCTTTCACTTGGCATTCATTCTATGTGGCCAGACATTTCAGTTGGGCTTTCTGCAAAAAGTGCATAAATGCCACGCATGCTGGTTCAGGTTAGAACTTAAGTATTTGAGATATGGTCCTGCCAGTGAATGTGAGCTTGTGTCTGACATACCATGTGGAAGTGATTTAACGTCCTGGTGCCTCCAGCATAGACAGTCCAGCACTAGCAGAGCACAAAAGTAGAGCCGGTTGTGGAGAATGGCAGCATGGTAGACCTTCAGCTTAGTCATTATGCTGATTCCTTGATATTCCCGCACACTGTTAAACTCATTCGGCCAAAAGCTGTGCTGGCCTTTGTTATCCTATTAGCCAGCTCGTCAACAATAATTATTTATCTTGACAGCATACTTTCAAAGTAGACAAATTTGTACACTACCTGTCCCCGTGCTCTGTAAAACTGGTTGTTTATACAGTTTACCTGCAATTGGTTGGAATTTTTCTTTATGCTAATGGGAATAACAGCAGTTATTGCAATCTAAAACTGATTTTTAAAATTCTCATTCAGGTCACCCACATGGTGGAGCTCCAGTTCAATTTGTTGGCAGTATGACTTTCAGGACCACTGGAACTGGCCAGCAAACAAGGCCACCAACCATCAGAGGGAATGGTACACTGGTTAACAAACAGGTCATTATCAACTGTCATGTCCTTGTCTTTGCTGTCCTTGTCCCTGTTCCATGTATTATGATTAATACCTTCAGCCTTAGAAACAGGATTACATCTGCAATTAACTAGAAAATATCACTATTTTAAAAGTTTTGTCACTGCAAGATTACCTTCTTTGAATACATAAGTACATGAACATACGACTACTCGTACAGGAGATATAAACATGCTTGGAAAGGATACAAAGAAGAGTGATAAAACTGATTGTGGGATTCCAGAATTATAGTTATAGAAGAAAGACTGAAAAACCTGCCCACCTGTATATTTCTTGGATGCCTTTGGTGGCAAAAGGGTCAGTGAACATGGTATTTTAGAGGGCGCTTTAACGCACTACAGCGTGAAGAGTTAAGTGAACATTTCATCTACATCCTCTTCTTCATACACTTTTAGATATCAACAGTAACATAACAAACATAGAGGTCTCAACTTTGACAAGCTAAGAGATCAGGCTATTGCATAACTGTACAGAGACTTAGTGGAGCTCCACTCACTACTACAGATCTAGAGCTAGAAACATTGACAAATAGGTTCAATGACACTGACGGATATCTCAACTCTATACTGGGACAGCAAAGAAAAAACAAATCCTGAGTAGCAGATGAAGTACTTACCCCATGTGAAAGAAAACTCATGACAAGACAAAAGATTTGGTAAGAGGGGACAGGTGAATACAGCAAGGTAAATAAGAGAAAAAGAAAGGAAATGAAAGATGTAAAACCAGATTAGTTTCTTAACAGTGCAAAGATACTGAAGAATGAGCTAGCAAGCATGACACAGAAAATAGACTGCCAGCTGGTGGAAAATTGGACAACGACAACCTGTCTCAAAATCAAAAACAGATGTTGATGGAAGCATCCTAACAGAACAGACAGAATATTCTGAGTAGATGAACTTAATATTTGCTCTAAAATGAACACGTGGGTCATCTGAATATGCTGCAATGATCAGAGCCAGGAGAGAAAGATAAACCCATATCAAAGAACAATAATTAACAAGATAATTAGAAATGGCAATTGCAGCAATTATAACGGAAACGGCTGTTGAAATCTATATTTTAGAAGAGTTAATTAAATATAGATCACCTTTGATACAAATACTAACCATCCTATGCAACAAAATCTGGCAAATGGCCATCCAGATAGACACACATTTCATAATAACCATTCCAAAGGAGGGAAACCATTAACTTAATTATACTGGTTAAGAAAGCTCCAATAGTCTGTATACAACTAGTTTATTCCACTCCACCGATACTATAAGTAACTTAGCATCCAATCTATTTTTATTTTTTTTATGCATTCACTGACCTTACTTGGAACGGTGAGGCTAACGTCTGGTCAGGCAAAACATAATTATCAGACAATGTTAGCCAGGGCCAGGAGAAATATACTGGCAAGACTCTCCCCTGTCATCCTGGAAATGGGCTGTTGTTGAGGACAAAGTCTGGCTAACAAGGTGAGGTTCGACGTGATCCCCATAGTGAGTGACACGCAGATGTAGCCATGCAATGCTCAACCACCTGAAGGACCCCGGTCCACCTTCATCAGCACGCTCTGGATGTCAGGAAAGCTACTGCAGCCTGCCACTTGACGTCCTTTTCAAGGTGTACAAAAGAGTAACCTACTCATTGTGGGGATTTGCAAACAACTGACCTTGCTTGTACCATATCCTGTGGCAATGCATTCACCATTCTCTAAAACATTTCCTAATATTGAATTTGGAATGGTCTTCAAACAATTTGAAGCTGTGCCTCCTTTGTTCTTGTAGCAGGTTTACCTTGAAAAACTTGGTATAGTCTAATTTATCCTTCTTTTTGATTAATTTATAAACTTGTATTAAGCCACCTCGGATTCCCTTCCTCATAACTATAATTCTGAAATCTCACGATCAGTTTTGTAGCTCTTCTTTGTATCCTTTCTAGCACATTTATATTCACTCTATTGTAATGACTCCACATCTGAATACAGTACTCCAATTTAGGACTCACCAATGCTTTATACAGTTTGACTATCAACGATCTACCAATCCTGGAACCATTAGTCTAATTAGCCATTCCAGTAAAGTAATGCTCAAGATCATACTAACAGATTACAGCCACGTGCTGTGAACATCATTATGGCAGGACAAGATGGATTTTGTGGTGGTAAAAGTGCAGCAGAATAAACCTTCATCCTCAGATGCTCTCTGAAAAATTTTGCAACTATCAATTGAAATGTTAGCCATGCTCCCGCCAAAGTTTGGCAGAAAGCTTTCTGGAATATTATACTTCTTTTTCTTTTGCCCTACTACTTTTGTCTTGTGGTGTCACAGAAAGGAGGTATGTGTAGATTTTTTGTTTTTACTAAGTGGAAGGCTTGTGTAGTCATGTTGAACTTTTTCCTTGATCTCCTCTATTCAACGTCACCGTTGCTCGAGAACCTGATACTTTCATGTAGTGTGATTTAATCGCAGGTTGTTCATAGTGCATTCTTGTCAAATGACCAAACCACTTGACTCTCTGTGCTTCAATATAGTAGTCAACTGGTGTAGTCCCCACCATATTCCTAATCGTACTGTTATGGATTCTGTCTCAAATTGTTTTCCTGCTGTATTTCTTACACAGCGCATCCAACAGGATCTTATGTTTGTGCTTTTCTAGTAGTGGCCATGTTTGACACTGATAACACAATGTAGGGATGATCAATGTGTTTATCAGCTTCTTTTTAGTGGACAAATCAACACTTGGATATTTCTGTGTCTGTGCCAGTTGGTAGTGCACCTTGTTTGCCTTTTGGATTCTATTTTCGATGTCTCTGTCCAACCTGCCATCTTCAGTTAAGACATAAATTCCTGGACCTGCTTTAAGATTTTACCGCTTGTGTGGTAACTGTCCAGTAATGGTAGGTGGTTTATTGTCATAATTTCTGTCTTATCGCAGTTGATCTTCATGTTATAATCTAAGCAGACCGAGTTGAGTATTATACATCAATACAAAATAGTAGACCACTCACCAAAATCATTGAGTCTATTCAAATATTACGAATGCATGTTCACATGAATGGATGAATAGGAGACTGGTTGAAGTGAGGCAGGGATGCCTGCTGTTACCCACACTGTTCAATTTATTTTTGGGAAAAATCAGTTAGTTCAGATGCCATCTCCCGACTGACAAATCGAGAGCACTACCGTTTGGGCCTAATAATGAACGTACGCTGATATTAGACTCACGGAAGACAAGTCAGCTCTCTAACACTCTAATGAAAGAACGCTACAGAAATCGTGTTTAACTCCGCAGAAACCGCAGATTTCAAATACCTGGTCATTGACAAACAAAAGCCCTTAATAAATTCGTCTGGCCAAATAGTGAACGGGTGCTGGAAATAGACCATCTGAAGACAAGTCAGTTTTACCCTACTAATGACAGGGCGTTGCTACGGAAAACCAGCTCATATCGAGTGGAGCCGCAGACACTTTGGTTCACGTACCAGGCTGATAAGCCAAGGGCGCGAGGCTACCATGTGGGGGATTACGGCCGAACCCTTGTAAGCCGCAATCCCGCCCAAAATCTCAGCACCGCTGCAATGGGAGGCTCCTACATGCTCGGGACCTGGGGCTTGCGCCCCAGCCCTATCCGGTAGAGCCGCAGTAAGAGGTCCTTGCCTGATACTCACCTTATACGGCGATGGGGTGCGAAACCACCAACCAAAGACTTAGTACCTGGTCGGGGTGTCAAAAACAGTAGAGCAGCCACCTCACTGTGAACTGTCGAGACTCAACCAATGACCATGAGAGCTGTCCGCACACCAGGCGAACAACATCTCTGTGACATTACCAGGCTTGTCCTCTGGCTAAATGCACTTCGGCTACGATATCTACCTCTGTACGTTATCAGCCATATAACTATCATGCTGGACGCAGAAGAGATGCAGACCAGCGGACATTGCACACCTGCCCCACTGTGTCAACACCCCAGGTGGCGGGGAATGCTAGGCGTACCATCTCTGCATAGAAGCCAAGAAAATAAAGGGAGAAAGAGATACCCCACTCACATGCAAATGCTACGTTTCTGGCAGGACGTGACGATCCTGGGATACAGACACACTGGACTGCCTCTCTTCCGGGTAAACCAGTCCATCTCATATATCATCTCACATATCATCATTGCACCCTATAGACACGAGTAGTGAAGACTCGATAGTCTGGTAAGATAACTTCCATAAGAGAGACAACTCTGATCATAAACAACTGCTGCCTTGCAGATAGGCTGGGGACAGCCAAAGGCTAAGGAGGGCATCCCTACAGAAACGCCTGTTGAAATCGGATGCACGGGGCCGCAAGCCTAACAAAACAGTGCAACGTAAATCGCAGCATGATGACAGGACAACCTATTAGAAAAACGCATGGCGCTCATCCTGCGGAGTCCCGCCAGGCAGCGATAGTGCCGGGCCTCACGCCTCGAAGGGGCCCACCCTTGACTACTGGTGGTCACCCACCCATGTGTCGTGGAGTCAAGGCACATGGCTATGGGGCAACTTCTATTGACCAAAACCTCAAGACCCTCAAAATACTACAGTGGAATGCGGAGGGAGTCATTAACAAAAAACTTTCCCTAACGCATCACCTGCATGAAGGTAAGATTGACGTGGCATGTATCCAGGAAACACACCTCAACAATAATTATAAATTCTCAATCAGAGGATACCAGACCTTCCGTCTAGATAGAGAAGGCCACAAAGGAGGGGTCCTGATACTGACCAGAAACTGCATTCCGAGTAGCGCGGCATCTGTCAATCACACCGGACAAGCAGAAATTGTAGGAGTTGACATAATGGCTCCAGAGACGAAGCTCCGCATTTTCAATCTGTACGGACCACCAAACAGAGACCTATCGCTCTCGAGTATGGAGGTCAGAGACTCCAACTGCATAGTAGTTGGAGATTTCAACAGCCACTCGGAGAGATGGGGATACTCTGACACAGACAGCAGAGGTGACGAAGTGGAAGATTGGGAGATAGATGCAAATCTCTCCCTAATCAATAGGCCGGAGGATAGCCCTAGCTTCTATTCAAGAACATGGCATACCACCTCGACTCCAGATTTGGCCTTCTCCACACAGGACATACACCATAAAATAGACCGCCAGGTGCTAAACCAACTGGCAGGTAGCGACCATAGGCCGATTAGGCTAACCATTGACATGGAAGTAGGCCCACAGGAAACAAAACCGCTCCCACGTTGGAATTACAAACGAGCCGACTGGGACAGATTTGCAATCCTGACAGATGGGCTGTGTGAAACCATCAACACACGAAACACCAAAATGAAGCCCATGGTAGAAAGCCTAAGCAAGGCAATAATGCAAGCCGCCACTGAAACCATCCCAAGAGGAGCTAGGAAAAACTATAAGCCCTACTGGAATGATGAGTTGCAGAAAGTGGAAGATGCAGTAACAAATGCTAGGAACATGGCAGAGCGAGAAAAATCCATGGAGGCAAACATCGCCCTCAAAGCCGCCGCGGCGAAGTACAAACACACTCTCAAGCAAACAGCAAGAGAAAGCTGGAAAAATAAAACGGAAAGTCTAAACCTGGACAAAGACGGGAACAAGCTATGGAAGCTAGTCAGAGCCATGAACGACGAAACCCCGTCAAATAAACAAATTACTATCAAGCAGGGCGAGAACTTGATCACAGGTAAGAAAGCCGCAAACGCCTTTGTCGATCACTATGCCAGAGCAAACCACATCGAGGTCCCTGCAGATAAGCATACAGACATTAGCGAAGAGCTAAAAGGGCACGAAAACATGAATACGGCACCTGAAGAGCACATGATGGCCAAATTAACAATGCGCGAAATGGAAGAGGCTATGAGAACGCTAAAGAAAAGGAAATCTCCCGGAAAAGACGGGATAACAAACGAAATGCTGATGGGGCTGGGCCAAACAGCGAAGAGGAAACTGCTATCGGTCCTGAACCAAAGCTGGAAAAGGGGAATTGTACCCCAGGCATGGAAAGACGCAATACTGGTACCAGTACCAAAAACAGGAAAGGACAAAACAGATCCAAATGGATACAGGCCCATAAGCCTACTGAGCTGTGTCGGCAAGCTGATGGAACGGATGATAAACACCAGACTGATGTGGCATCTGGAAGAAAAACGAATACTAATTCCACAGCAAGCCGGCTTTAGACAGCACAGATCCACTGAGGACCAGGTCATCCTCATAGCCCAGGAGATAGAAGATGCCTACCAGGCACAGAAACACACAGTAGCTGTTTGGGTGGATCTGGAACAGGCATTTGACAAAGTCTGGAAAGATGGACTTAGAGTCAAGCTAAGAAGAAGTGATGTTTGTGGGAAGATGTACAAGTGGATCAACCACTACCTCAAACAAAGAACGGCCAGAGTCCAAGTACAAGGGCAGATGAGCAAAAAGGTGACACTCGAGCAGGGAGTACCCCAAGGGGGAGTACTGTCACCCACACTCTTCCTGGTATATATAAACGATATTACAGAGAATATACCAAGAAGAGTCCATAGCTCAATGTTTGCAGACGATCTGGCTATGTGGACCTCTGAAAAGAATCTCACCATAGCAAGAAATCGGATGCAGGCGGCCCTAACATCGCTGGAAGAGTGGGCGAACTCATGGCTGGTCAAAATAAACGAGGAGAAAACCACATGCACAATATTCTCGCTTTCATTGAAACCCCAAAGTACCAAATTAAGTCTAAATGGCAAAATCCTGCAGCCAAACGACAACCCAACCTATCTGGGAGTCACATTTGATCGGCGCATGACATGGAAAAGTCAGATTGAGAGAAACCGAATGAAAGCCGGAGAAAGAATGGCAATCATGAGGAAACTTGCTGGCACAAGCTGGGGAGCAGACGAAGGCATACTAAAGAAACTGTACACTGGAAGAGTGAGACCAGTTCTCGAGTATGGCATTGCGGCATGGACAACAGCAGCGAAGGCGAACTTCGATAAAGTTAACAAACTTCAAAACCAAGCCATGAGAATTATAACAGGTGGCATGAAGTCAACGCCAATTGTAGAACTTGAAAAGATTACAAAACTGCAATCCATGACCGATAGAAGAGACTGCAGAGCCCAGCTGCAGTCAGAGAAACTCCGAAGACTAACCGACCATCCAATGCACCAGAGACTAAACAATTTGGGAAATGGGAAACTAAAGCGGAGAAACTTTGCAGAAATAGCCAAAGCAAAGATGCACGAAGATCCCATAAACGCACTAACAACACCAAAACCCATCACTACTGTACGAAAACCTACCTGGAGGCAGGATATATTTCCAGAGGTGGTAGAAAATATACCAGGTATTGCAAACAAAAACTGCCAGACTGAAAAAGAAAGGAGAGATACTACCCTAAGCTTCATAACGAAAAGCTACCCAAGCATGGACTGGACCCATGCATACACCGACGGTTCTGTAACAAACACAGAACGGAGGGGCAGGAGCATTCCTGAACCTACCAAATGGCAGAAAAATAACACTGTCATTCGCTACTGGTAAGTACACAAGCAATTTCAGAGCAGAGGCACTGAGGGCGGCAGTGGAAGAAATGGTGACACACAGTGAAAATGAGAGCCATATAGTCCTGCTGACAGATGCTCTCGCCGTAGTCACAGCGCTAAAAAGTCAGAAAAACACTGAGCTTAATGACTTAAGAGCAGCACTCTGCAAACTATGCCAGCAGTCCGCACCAAAAAGGGTAGTGGTACAGTGGGTTCCATCACACTGCAACATCCAAGGCAACGAGGAGGCAGACAGACTGGCAAAAGAAGGTGCAAGACTACCACAAACAGATACCAGTATGACGTACGAAGAGTCAAAACGGCTTATCAAAGCCAGATACATGACCAAATGGGAAACCGAACATACTGGTTACACCAAAAACGATGCCTATTACCAGTTGAACCGAAGAGAGCAGGTCGTTGTCTTCAGACTTCGCACTGGCCACAATAGACTGAGGTACCACCTATTCAACAAATTGAAGATAGGGTGTACCGACGAATGCCCGTGCGGTACTGGTAAGATGACCGCTGAACATCTGTTGCAGAACTGCCCGACATACGAGGATCAGAGAGAGCAGATGTGGCCGTTACCAGTGGAACTGCAAGACAAGCTCAATGGCAGTGGCGACAGCCTCAGGATGACCGCCGCTTTTTTCGAAAAAATAATGGTTACTGTCTGACTGCGTACGCAGAAGAAGAAGAAGATGCCATCTCCGCGTTGAAGGTCAGCTGTAATTGATCTCCAGTGTACTCTATCACTTGCCATAATGATGCAATCTGACAGGCTTTTTTCCAGTCCATCTCCTGATATCATGCATCCACTTATAACGTGTCTCTCTTGTATGACTGCCTTCCACCCTCTAATATGGTCTTCAACAGGGAGGTATGTCTTGTTATATGGCCAAAAAATCTTAGCTGTTTCACCTTGATTTTGGTCATTAATTCTCTTAATCCCCCGAAGACTTCAGAACTCTTTTCCAACTTGTTATTCAGTGTTCATGTTTTTGCGCCCTAAAGTATGATGAGCATACATAACATCTGGTCATTTTCAATTTATCTGTTTGGATGTCAGTATGTGTTCCATGTTGCTGAATGCCATCTTGGCCATACCTATTTTCTTTCTGATTTCTTTTTCACAGCTGCCATCTTCCATTATAAAATGACCTAGATAGGAGAAACTGTACCTAGTCCAGCAGTTGATCTTTTATTTTTAATGCATACATGGTTTCTTGTAGCTTTTCCCAAATATCATAGGCACTAAAATCATAGGAAAATTTATGATTACAAAACTATGCTTCATGGATACCACACACACTTTTTGGAAATTAAAAGAACCACAGCCACTAACAACCAGGCTCGATACCATCTCTAGAAAATATGGTACAGATACACCCACACAGCAAATACCTAGCTAATGACAAATAACATGAGAATCAAAGAAATCACTGTAAATTGGTGTAATTTTGAAACAGTAAAACAGTACAAGTATCAGGGACCTGTCATTGGAGACCAACTTCAATTCTCACTACACTGGGTCCAATATGGGAAGATAAAAATCCCTAAAAACTAATATCAAGTTAATGCAGGCTTCAATTCTCTCAAGCATGCCTTTATGTGTGTGAGACATTGACATTAAATGCTGCCTTAAAACAACCAAAGCAATGGTGAGGAAATGCATTAGACAGATTCTTGAATTAACTTAAAAAAATTATCTCAAATGTCATGTGTACAATCCATCAGAATGTCAAATCATATAAAGATCTATCAAACATTGTACTTGAGGGAACAAGAAAGAGGAATACCCAGGATGCAGTAGACTGAAAATATTCAGAAATGGATGTGAAAAACCCTGAAAGAGCTATACTGATCATGGATAGAATACTGTAGAAACAGACAATTCTTTGAGATATGACGCAGCAAAGATCTGCTGGGTTATGGGAAAAACCGAGACAGAGTTAACACCGATCAGAAAACACATCGGATCAGCGTCTGACAAAAGAGTTGCTCAATGATGAATGGCAAAAGAGCAAGCGGTGGACATAGGTAAAGGCACAAGGACACACTTAGAGATTACTTAGAGGGGGACAGCGTGGGCTGGTGTATAAGTGACACGGCTCACAACTCGAAGGTGTTGGGTTTGCTTCCCATCACAGCACCGGGGAAGCAGACCCTTACATTAAATGCATGTCGAAGTCGGATGCACTGGCCAACTGGCGCAAAATAAAAACAGTACACAACGCACACCGTCTTGGGAAATAGAGAAATATGGTGAACGCAAAAAAAAAAAAAAATGAACCAGTGATGGCTGGGAAAGAGTTGCCACTAATCAAATCGCTCAAACTGGCACAGCATTATTGTGGAGGGCGTTAAAGAGACATGAGGTAACAAGAATAAATCAGGTTATCCAGAGACGATCGCTCCTCAAGTTGGCTCAAAGAAATACGTCGTCTACCATGGTGGAAGAAATGCAGCAGACAACTCGGACAAGATTGGCTTCAGTGAATATTGACAAACAGCAACCATGATTCTGTCTTTTCTTTCTTCAAATGTCCAAGATACATGGCCATTATAGAGCTGGTCTGGCTTGTTCTCTAGTTTACCCAGCTGTAAATAGGTACAAGGTATAGATAGCCCCACAGCTGTCAGGGATGGAATGTTGGATGCCTCATTTTAAGCCCTCAGCTTTTTTGAGGTAGGGTGGCCAGTTCCATTCTTCGCTTACTTTCTTACCATAACAGTAATCCAGGTACCCATTTTCTTGGTCAACTGGAACATATAGATAACAGAGCTGGAGCTTTTGCCATGAGAAGCGAGCACTGTTCAGTTAATGAGCACTTAATGTAATATTATTAACCCAGAGGGTATTTTACACCCGATTATGACCAAAGGTGAACCTCTGGACAGTGTTGGGCGGTTCAAATATCTGGGAGCAGAAATTAATGTGGAGGGGTCTAGAGCAGAGATCCAGTCAAGAACAGTGATGGCCATGTTCACTCTGACCAGACTGAATAATCTGGAAAGATAAGAACATTAGCCTTAAATCAAATGACTTTAATGCATACAGTAATCTCGGTATACCTCTACCGCGGGAGACTCTGATGCCTGCCGTAGAACGTAAAATATGTGCAATGGAAATGCTGGCAAAGAATTCTTGGCATTTCATAGAAATTTTTAGGAGTTAGCAGAATATGTCATTTAGATTTTATATTGATCTAATAAAGAATATTAAGGTTACTATTATTACTCCTCCTTGTACTTTTATTTGTCGAAACATAGCTACTGGTGTGCTCACTTACATTATCCACCTCTTCAAGCATTAATTATTTGACACCATGTCCAAGTACACTTTATTTTGAGAGACAATCTGTTGGTTTACCCCCCTTTCCTAGTCTGGATCCATTCACAAAGCACCATTTATGTCCGCTGTGCTTGAGCAGCCGATCGAGAGGCAGGATTGAGCTGGTGTCTTGATTCAGTCTACCTCATAGGTACAGTATATGTATGGGTCATTCAGCATTTTTAGTTAAGCATGTATCCAGGTAACTAATCAATAAAACTTGGATTTTTTTATCAACAAAATTTAATCGGGTTGATCTTTATCAATTTGGTGAAACATAAAGAAAAAAAGTTTCCTATCAATTTTATGAAAGTATTCATCATTTTAGTATCCTACAAAGTACAGTTGTTTAGTAACAGCAATTTTAATAAGTTAAACATTTTTACAATGGAGCAATTATTGAAACATCTTTATATTCTTTTTCAGATGTCGAAGCATATCACACAGCCAGACTCAAGACCTGATGTGAAATCCTCGAGTCTACTTGTGACAGCAGGAAACAGCCTACTGCCAAAATATGTCTGGTCTTCCATTTGTGGCATGTCTTCCTCTCACTCACTGTCAATTTTTTGTTTTTTGTTTGTTTTTTGGGTGGGTTGTTTGTTACCACTGTGTCATACAATTTGTAGTAAGTGTACACCAAATAACAGATTCATATCCAGTGCCAAATAGTGCATTGTTTAGCACCATGTAACCAAAAATGAATAGTGCATTGTTTAGCACTGTGTAACTGAAAATGAATAGGTCAAAGGTTGGCATTTTGTTTTGTGAGATTACTGAAGTTCTTTTAACATCTCATGCGTGGGATCAGTAGTGCCAATGAATGTGTCAATTTTCATTCAATAGATGCCATCTTTTGGCAAGAGAGAATTATTGTTTCTTGTGGTATGGCTTTTGAAATAATTTTTAATTAGTTTGTAGCATTAAATAATTCTCTCCCCCCCCCCCCCCCCCTTTTTTGGGGGGGGGGGGGGGAACAATGTAACAATTTTTTTTTATGTATGTTTTTGTTTATCACTTTATAATTATAAATTGCAAACATTCACTCACTATTGATAACTGTTCTGCCAAATTGTAATTCTTAACTGTTTGTTCTCAATCTCCCGTCATCAGGCCCTGAAAGGGCTTTCCAACAGCAGGATGTTGTCCAGAGAATGGAATGTGTTGTCATAGTTTAAATTGCCTGCGATTTTTGCACCTTTTGGTCCGACGCATTTTACTTCAGCAGGTATTTTTTAGTACCAGGGTAGACTTCCCTGTTCGATCTTTTCTCCTTAGTCAGTCTACTCTATTGCATCCTAGTCTGTTATCCAGGATCACTGTCTGGAGGTGAGGGGACGGCGTGGTTAAGTGGCACGGCTCACAAACCGAAGGTGCTGGGTTCGATCCCCCATCACAGCACCGGCCGTTACCCCAGGGAAGCAAACCCTTAGAAAGTGCAGGTGGAAGCAGACCCTTACATAAAATGCTGAAGTCGGATGCACTGGGCCAACAAGCGCAAAATAAAAACCACAGTGCAACACACACCGCCTTGGGGATTAGAGAAAATAAAGCGAACGAAAAACAAACAAAAACTGTGTGGAGGTGTAGAAGGGTCTTGTCACCTCTGGTTTGCTGACCCTGATACTAACAGTCAGCTATGGATCGATGCAGCTCCATGCGCTGCTCAGCGTCTTGATCCATAATAAACAATTCAATTTGGTGTATCCATAATTTTCAGGAGCAGTTTTTATGGAATCCCGAAAGGAAAAGTACGACAAAACAAATAGTATATAACTAAGCAGCTTTTCCTTAGAATTCATAATATCCTCGTCATGGCAGGGTGTCCTTTTATTTGGGTATTTTATGAAGAACTTTAACGTTTGAGGAATAAATGCTTCTTGACAATGCTGTCGCTATACCATAATATATATATATTTATTTTTTACACACAAGACATTCATATATATAAAATTAATTCACATTTGCCAATTTTGTTAATGGACTTGGTTTTTGTATTTTTTCAATTAATGTATGGATATTTATTTAGAGAAGGTGGCAAGTATTTCTTGGGGGGGGGGGGGGGGGGGGGGGATTTTGGTCTTCACATTACTCTCTCATTGATGGGGTATATAGAAAGTTATTGCCAATCTCAACTCAAAATGACCCCCAAGGGCTACATAAAGATGACTAGGGCCACAGAAACACAAGCTCAATAGCCCGTGGCCACAAAAGGATGAGCTTGATGGTCCAAGGCACACAGTGAGAAGATTGATGCCCCAGAGGATAAACCATCAATGGTTGTGTAATTCTGTTCTTTATTATTCTTATGCACCATCTTTTAAAGCTGCTTGGTATATGCCGTCAGGGATGAAGTGTAGGAACCATTCTTCTTCTTCGTACGCTGTCAGACGTCAACTTGTATTTGTTCGAAGAAAGCAGCTGTCAACACTGCCATAGAGCTTGTCTAGTGTTGGTACTGGTGATGGCCACATGTGCTCTCTGGTCCTCATATGTCAGGCAATTTTGCAGATGATGTTCAGCGGTCATTTTCCCTGTACCACAGGTGCATTCGTCAGTGCCACCTATCTTCAGTTTATTGAATAGATAGTACCTCAGTCTGTTGTGGCCTGTGCGGAGTCTTCTTCTTTCTTCTTCTTCGTACGCTGTTTACAGCGATGTTTACGTTGCACTGTTTTATTTTGTTAAGCCTGTGGCTCAGTGCATCCGATTTCAACAGGCGTTTCTGTAGGGTTGCCCTCCTTAGCCTTTGGCTGTCCCCAGCCTAACTGCAAGGCAGCAGTTGTTTTTGGTCAGAGTTGTCTCTCTCTTAGGAAGTTGTCTTGCAGGACTATCGAGTCTTCCCTACTCGTGTCTATAGGGTTTGGCAATGATATGATGGACTATGTACTAGTTTTTACTATCCCGGAAGAGAGGCAGTCCAGTATGACTTTGTCCCAGGATCGTCACGTCCTGCCAGAAACGTAGCATATGCATGTGAGTGAGGTATCTCTTTGCTCCCTTTATTTTCTCGGCTCATCTGCAGTGATGGTACGACTAGCATTCCCCACCACCCGGGAGGTTGTCACAATAGGGCAGGAGGTGCAATGTCCGCTGGACTGCATCTCTTCTGCGTCCATTGGGATGACTGATAGCAGACAGAGGCAAAGAGCGAGGCAGGAGTGCATTTTACCAGGTGTATTTCTGCGGCTCGACCGGGTCGGGCTGAGACGCAAGCCCCAGCCATGTCGTAGCCTCCCATCACAGCGGTGCTGAGATTTAGGGCGAGATTCTGGCTTAGAGGCGTTCGGCCGTAGTCCCTCAGATGTTAGATTATCGGCCAAGCACGCGGACCAAATGTCAGCGACCTGTGATTCCTCTCGAAATGGTGCATTTGACCAGGGGACAAGCCTGGTCATTGCACGGAGATGTTGTTCGCTTGGTGTGCGGACATATCTCATGGTCAAGGGTTGAGTCTCAGCAGTGAGGTAGCTGATCTACTGCTTAGGGCACCCCGACCGAGAACTAAGTCTTCTACAAATAGTTTCATACCTCATCGCCGTATGGGGTGAATATCGAGCAGCTTCCCGCCCGCTTTAATCGGCGGACGGCAGAGACCTCATTCTGCGGCTCGACCGGGCGGAGCTGGAGCGGGAGCCCCAGGTCCCCACCATGTCAAAGCCTCCCTTTGCAATCGTGCTGAGCTTTTGGGCGGGATTTGGGCTTAGAGGCGTTCGGCCGTAATCCCTCACCTTGTAGCCTCGCGCCGTTGGCTTATCAGCCTAGTATGTGGGCCAAATGTCTGCGGCTCCTCTCGAGTTGAGCAGGATTACCGTAGCAACGCCCTATCATTAGTAGGGTAAAACTGACCTGTCTTCCGAGGGTCTATTTCCAGCACCCGTTCAATATTAGACCGGGCGTATCAATAGAGGGCTTTTTGTTTGGTGCGGAGTCTGAAGACCACACGACCTGCTCAACTGGTAATAGGCATCATTTTTTTGTGTAGCCAGTATGCTCTGTTTCCCATCTGGCCCTAATAAACCTTTTGGACTCTTTGTAGGTCACACTAGAATCTGGTTGTGTGACCATAGTAAGAGACCTCAGCTATTTTATTTAGGGTGAGGTAACCAGTTCTTCCTTTTCTGGTGTGTAGACTGAAGCACATAAACACTGGCAAATTGTTTTGCTGTTGTAGGACACACTATATATAGCACAAAGTGTGGTCATATCGAGCCAAATCTTGAAATAAGTGCAAAAGTTCATTCAATGCTACATATTCATTCCCCTGTTTCAGTGAAAAGCTTTGAGAAATGAGACTCCATCACAGCAAACTGGATTGCATTCCTTTGTTCAAGACATTCTTGACACCCATAAGAATCTTCATCTGTTAGATCACCATAAAATTATCCTGTTCCCCAGAGGATGTTGTAGCAAGACAACTTAATCACCATCATTCTATATATTTAAAAAAATGTACAGGCATTTATAGGACCAAGATTTGATAATTTTGTGTAGCACAATGTTTGTATTACCATTTTCAGTGCATTCTTTGCGGTTCAACCAACCTGAGACCACTAATATTCATGAACCATTCTAACAGTTCTAGAAACGCTAAAAAGGGATGGGTTCCATGTAGGGAGGTAAACCCCAAGCATAAAAAGTGGATAACTAGATTTGTAGTGAAATGTAGAAGAGCGAAAAATAAAGCATGGAAAAAATATATAAGGCAGGTAAATCAAAAACATTTAAAATATTTGGACAAGCAGAACATATCTCAGAAAGCGAATAAAACAGCAAAAATAGACGGAAAAAAACTTGCTCAGAGGATCAAGACTGACAGTAAAAGCTTCTTTTCTTATGTTGGAAATAAAGAACGAAAGACAAAGTAGGCCCTCTCATAGACAGTACAGGGGAAAATAAGTGAGAATAGGGAGGCAGCTAATCTACTCAATCAGTACTTTGGCACAGTCTACACAAAAGAGGACTTCTCCAAAATCCCAGAGCCTATAGATATTTTTCAAAGAGACACGGATACAGCGGGATTAAGATCAATCTGTATTACAGAGGAAATGGTTTTAAAAAAATTGGAGGGGTTGAAAGTGGATAAATGTCCAGGTCAAGATGGTATTCATCCAAAATTGCTATTTGAAATTAGAGACAACTAGCAAAATCATTGGCCATATTATGTTCTCAATCACTTACAAAAGGGATTGTTCCACGGGATTGGAAAGATGCAGGAGTGATCCCCTTATACAAAAAAATCAGATGCAGCGAATTATAGACCGGTGAGTTGTTAGTCAATAATCAAAGAAAACATTGTCATGCATTTAGATAAATTTAATCTAATTAGAAATAGTCAGCATGGGTTTACTAGAGGGAGATCATGCTTAACAAATCTATTAGAATTCATTGCGGAGGTTACTAAAATGATAGATAAAGGGGAGCCAGGGGACGTTATTTATCTAGATTTTGCAAAGGCCTTTGATAGAGTAGCTCATCAAAGATTATTTCGAAAGTTAAAATCACATGGAATAGGTGGGGAAGTTGCCAAATGGATTGAAAATTGGTTAATGCGAAGAAGGCAGAGTGTGGGCATAAATAAGGAGTAGTGTGAAGTGAAAAGTGGTGTGCCACAGGGCTCGGTTTTGGGACCAATTTTGTACTTGAAATATATATATTATTTGGACATTGATATGGGATCCATGATTGCAAAATTAACTGATGACACAAAACTATGCAGTAGTGTCTCATCTAAAGCGGAAGTGGATATATTGAGGTCGGATTTAGATAAAATTTGAGAATGATCTGTAATCTGGCAAATGGAGTTTAATGTAGATAAATGTACAGTCATCCACATGGGTAGATCCAATATGGAACATAATTATAGAATGGGAGAGAACAATATTAGAAAGATAGATAAGGAAAGGGACCTAGGAGTTATAATAGATCATACAGGAAAGGTGAGTGAGCAAGTTAAGGTAGCAGTGAAAAATGCAAATGCAATGTTAGGGTATGATAACAAGAAATATTAAACATATGAGCAAGGAAGTGATAGTCAAACTGTATAAAGCTTTAGTTAGACCTAGATTGGAGTAATGTGTACAGGTGTGGAGTCCTTATCATAGAGGGGATATAAACATGCTGGAAAGAATACAAAAAAAGAGCAACAAAATTTATAGTGGAATTCCAGAATTACAGTTATGAGGAAAGACTGAAAAACTGGCCTAACAGTGTCTAGAAGAGAGAATTCGTTGTGACAATACAGGTTTATAAGATGATCAGAGGAATGGATAAATTAGACTATAACAAGTTTTTTTCAAATACAGCCACCCACAATAACAAGCGGGCATAGCTACAAGCTGACTAAAGAGATGTCCAGATTAGATATTAGGAAATTGTTTAGTCAGAGAGTGGTTTTTAGAGCAAGGTGATGTAAAAACTCCTGGTATATGAGACTTCCCCCGGAGAAACCATTTCTGCAATTGCTGTTTACTGGTGCTCCCTTTGAGAAATCAGAGCCTTTTTGTATATAGAGTTTCAGATCTATGTGCTGAATTTATACAGTTTCAGATCCATTTGCTGGATTTTCGTCCAATCAAATAAATACTAGACATCCAGTGTTACTATTTCTTGTTTGCCTCGATTGAGACCCCGTGATTTGTTCAATTGAAATCATTGTCAGTTGGTTTTGGTAAACATAAAATTTAGCCACAAATGATTGCTAGTGAAGATTTTCAGCCAAGCATCTTGCACTTATTCATTCATGATTTATCAAGTGCTGATAGTTTAGTTTTGTTTTGTTTTTGTTTTTTTTTAATTTAAAAAAAAAATCCCCTGGCTGGACATAGTTCTAGAAACACCTGATTTCCATCAATCGATATATATATATATATATATAATACTAATAGAAAAATTGGTTGTTTAAAATATTCTAATTGTGACAACCAATTTCAAAATGCGTGCAGACTGTTCATAATAGAACATTCCTAACTATATTCTTATAAAGTTTGTGTTGCTGAAGGAATCTTTAAATATCTTTCACAAATATTTGAAACTGTTTTATGTTCATTAAATCTTTCATTTCTGCATATTGAGAACTAAAATCAGTAAGAGCAACCATGTTCTTTTTTAAATTAAAAAAAAAATGTAAATGGAATTTAGTAAAAGTTTAATATATAAACGTGTAATAAGGCTTTGCTATATATATATTCTTGATAAATTGTCAGGCATATATTCATTATATTATATATATTCATTATTGGGCACATATGATCTCTAAAGTCTGACATGTTACTGAATTTTAAATGTCATGTCAGGGTCAAATGAAATTCTTATGATGTGCATGGCAGGTTACATGGTACTACTATTCTTTGCTCCCCCATCAGGCCCACGTAACACTACCAAAACCTTTATCACCAACACCCCCTCTCCCTCCCTCCCCAGTGGAGCACAGATTGTGCCATTTACCAGCTCAATCCCCATCTTCCTAGTCTTTAAATTCCCTCGCAGAACCATTAAGATATCTTTCATGGATGGTAAAGGTAGTAGTCTCATAGTTCATCAGGAATGAAGTCAGGTCACTATTTACAGCCGAGTTGACTGGAGTACACTATACTATCAATCTCGGTTTAGGACAAGTCGGCCCATGCAATACAAACAACTTTTTCCTTCCTTTAGGCTTTGTAAGCATCCGTAGTGTCGCTAGATTTTATAACTTGACTGCGATATTTGCACCTTCAGTCCGACACATCCATCTTCGGCAGTGCCCCTTTCTGTAATGTACAGCAGCTGCAAAGATTATTTTTTTGCCCCCCATCTCGTGAGTTTTCAATATCCCTTTATAACAATTTCAAAAGTTGTTTTTGTCCATTAATAAAAATTACCTGCTGGTTAATAAAGGTACTCATTGCTTTGTAATCAGTATACAGGTCAAAAGCCACCAGAACATCATTCAATGATTCATCGTCTGGCTTTTGCCTCTGTGAACGGCCTACATCAGACCTTGTCCCCAACCTGCTGAACGGTTGTGAAACCTGGACTATTCTCCAGGGAGATCAGAAACGTATTGAATCCTTTTCCACATGCACAACCAGAAGCAAATTCTTACAATCCACTGGTATGTATGGGTCTTAAATGAAGTCTCCCTGTAGACAGTTTGTATGTCCCACATGCACAACCAGAAGCAAATTCTTACAATCCACTGGTATGTATGGGTCTTAAATGAAGTCTCCCTGTAGACAGTTTGTATGTCCCACATGCACAACCAGAAGCAAATTCTTACAATCCACTGGTATGTATGGGTCTTAAATGAAGTCTCCCTATAGACAGTTTGTATGTCCCACATGCACAACCAGAAGCAAATTCTTACAATCCACTGGTATGTATGGGTCTTAAATGAAGTCTCCCTATAGACAGTTTGTATGTCCCACATGCACAACCAGAAGCAAATTCTTACAATCCACTGGTTTGTATGGGCCTTAAATGAAGTCTCCCTATAGACAGTTTGTATGTCCCACGTGCACCAACTCTTTAAGCAGGCCATGGACATCAAGGATTGGAAGTGACCAGCTCCATTTCATCCATGTTCCACCTGGTTGAATCAAATTGGAAAGACATCTTTATTGCATGGAGCCTAGTGCTCTGCCACTTATCATGCTAATGGACGGTTGTCACGACAGACCTGCCTACCTATAGTCTCATTGCTTTCATTAGATACATTCAAGTTGATGCCTGAAAGCACACAAAGTTGAAGAACAACTCTAAAGAGATTACCTGTAACCTCTCACACACACACTTCCTTCTAGTCTAGAGTGATCAATCAGGGCCCGTCACCCTGATCATCCACTTGAGTGGAGGTGATATCTCAGCCAGGTGTTCCACCCGGTGGTTCCTGAGAGGCATGACTTTCTCACTTTGATATCCAGGGACAGGTGTAGGAGGTTGGCGGCGCCGATCCATCGTTGAGGATAGACATAGGGAGAACTCAATGACTAGGTCAGGTCAATGTACTCCAAGGATATGTGGGTTAGGCACGTGGAAAGCCTCGAGCCAATCCGGTCTCCCCGTAAGAGCTTTCCATGTTTTGGAGCCGTACACAAGGAATATAGCCTGCCTGGAAGTTTATAAAGTATACAGACAATCTACAAAAAATGTCTATAACCTGAGGAAAAACTACTTCCTCCAGACACTCAAATTATTGCCTGAAAGTATACAATGTAAAACGCGTTGCTGAATGGTTTCGTTGCCTGCCGACAAGGAGGGCAGCGGATCGAGTCCCCAGTAAGAGAGATATGTTGGTGAAATAAACAAACAGCCAGTACACGACATATAAAACCCTTGAGTACCCCAGCAATGGAAAAAATGATGTACGGCATAAGTCAGGTCAGGTCATCCCGTAACCGGTCAGGTCGTTGGGGCACACATGAAGACATCCTCACAACTCCACGCAATCCCTCTGTCAGATGCCGCTGCCTGTGACTCTTCTGGTCGGAGACTGGTCCATTCTTTTATGTTGTCCTCCCATCTCTTCTTTGGACCGGCCTCTTCGTCGTCTGCCATGCACCTTTCCGTGGAGGATTGTGTTTGCACGACCATTTGATCTCGATATGTGACCGTACCAAGTGAGTTTCCTTCTTTTGACAGTTGCCAAGAGATCTTCGAAAGGCCCTATTGCTGTTGTAATTCTAACTCGTATTTCCTTGTTTGTAACTCGATCTTTGTACGTGACGTTTAAAAGTTTTCGGAAACATCTCATCTCCAAGGCCTATATTCTTCGTTGAAGGTCAGCTGTAACTGTCCATGTCTCACACGCATAGAGGAGTATTGACAGGACCAGTGTACGCATTAATCTGATTTTCGTGCGTAGTGCTAACCGTTTATCTTGCCAGATTTTGTTAAGCCATGCAAGCGTCGCTATTGTCTGTGCTATTCTGGCCAACACCTCACATTTGATCCTTCATCACTGACAATCGACACAAGATATTTAAAACGGTCAACCACTTCGAGTTCCTGACCGTTAGCTTTTATCTTGCTGTTGAAGCCCGTAGCGTTGTTGGTCATTAATTTTGTCTTTCCAGCGTTTATCTCCATACCATAGTCAAGAGCTGTTTCATCGAGCCTTCTGCTTCTGAACCTGCCAACCCGTCGATATCATCTGCAAAACACAGGTTGGTAATCGTTCGGCCCCCTATCTTGACAGTACCAACGTGACCTCCAAGTGCCTCACTCATAATTCCTTCAAGGAATATATTGAAAAGAGTTGGAGAGAGTGTACACCCCTGTTTCACACCAACTGATGTGCGAAACCAGTCTCCTCGCCTCCCATTCACAAGAACTGCACTAGACGCCTTGTTATACAGGTGTTCAAGGACCGTTATAATATTTCCGTTGATATTGTACATCCTCATGGTTGCCCAAAGCGCTTTATGCCATACCCTATCAAACGCCTTCTTAAAATCCACAAACACATGATACAGTGTTTGCTGCTGTTCTAGATATTTCTCGCTTAGCAGCCTTAAATAAAATATCTGTTCTGTAGTGCTTCTTCCCTGCCTGAACCCTGCTTGCTCCTCTGCAATAATGTTCTCTGCTTGGGGTTTCAATTGGTCGAGGATTAATCTAAGCATGACCTTGCTAGGGTGGCTAATGAGGCTTATTGTTCTGTAATTTTGGCACAGCTTTAGGTTTCCAGACTTATGTAACGGTATAACTATTGATTTCGTCCATAAGTCCGGCCAGTTTCCTGTCGCCCATATTTTGTTACAGATGTGTGTCAGGCCTTCCACCACTACCTCTCCACCTGCTTGTAAGAGCTCTGCTGGTATATTGTCCACGCCGGCCGCCTTCCCTCTTCTCAATGCCTTTACCGCTGCATATACCTCTTCCTTCGTTATCAGTTGGTTATCCTCTATATTTGTTGGTGTTGGGGGGAATGTTTTCTCAGGTTTGTTTCACCCTTCATAGTTATATAGCTCGGAACAGTACTCTGTCCATCTTGCCAGTACGTCATTTCCCCTCAATGAGACACTTGCCGTTTTTATCATGGATCATAAGGTTCCTGCTTTGTCTTGGTGTTACCAGTTTTTGTTTGACCACCTTGTATGCTCCTTTAGCATCATTTCTACATTATAAGTAAAATGTTAAAAAAGGACAAGCTCTGTGGAGATTGAAGGAGAAGTATAAATGTTAAGATAGAAGTGAAGCGAGACAAAATAATGACAATTTACAACGGGTTTTTGCACACAACATTTCTACTTGTAAGTGAAATATTTCAAAAATAAAGTATTGAAATTTCATGAAAACCATTCATGAATTATGCCTCCAGAAGAGTTTCCCCCCAGTATTTATGGGCACATCACTTGTCCTGATGGCCAGAAATTGCTGTCAAAGTCAGATGGCATAAGACAAGCAGAAATTGTAGGAGTTGACATAATGGCACAAGAGACGAAGATCCGCATCTTCAACCTGTACGGACCACCAAACAAAGACCTGTCGCTCTCGAGTATGGAAGTCAAAGACTTCAACAGCCACTCGGAGAGATGGGGATACTCAGACACAGACAGCAGAGTTGACGAAGTGGAAGATTGGGAGATAGAAACAAATCTCTATCTAATCAATAGGCCGGAGAATAGCCCTAGCTTCTATTCTAGAACATGGCATACCACTTCTACTCCAGACTTGGCCTTTTCCACGGTGGACATTCACCACAAAATAGTCCGCCATGTACTAAACCAATTGGCAGGTAGCGACCACAGGCCAATTAGGCTAGAAGTTAATATGGAAGTAGGCCCACAGGAAACAAAACCGCTCCCACGTTGGAATTACAAACGAGCCGACTGGGACAGATTTGCAAGCCTGACATATGGGCTGTGTGAAACCATCAACACACGGAATAACAAAATGAAGCCCATGGTGGAAAGCCTAAGCAAAGCAATAATGCAAGAGGGGCAAGGAAAAATTACAAGCCCTATTGGAATGATGAATTGCAGAAAGCGGAAGACGAAGTCACAAATGCTAGGAACATGGCAGAGAGAACAATCTATGGAGGCAAATATCGCCCTCAAAGCCACCACGGCGAAATACAAATACACTCTAAACCAAACAACAAGAGAAAGCTGGAAAAACAAAACAGAAAGCCTCAATTTAGACAAAGAAGGGAACAAGCTATGGAAGCTAGTCAGAGCCATGAACGACGAAACCCCGTCAAACAAACAAATTACCATCAAGCAGGGCGAAAACTTGCTCACAGGTAAGAAAGCCGCAAACGCTTTTGTCGATCACTATGCCAGAGCAAACCACATTGAGGTCCCTGCAGATAGGCATACAGACATTAGTGAAGAGCAAAAGGGGCACGACAACATCAATACGGCACCTGAAGAGCACATGATGGCCAAATTAACAATGAGCGAAATGGAAGAGGCTATGAGAACATTAAAGAAAAGGAAATCTCCTGGAAAAGACGGGATAACAAACGAAATGCTGATGGGGCTGGGCCAAACAGCGAAGAGGAAACTGCTATCGGTCCTGAACCAAAGCTGGAAAAGGGGAATTGTACCCCAGGCATGGAAAGACGCAATACTGGTACCAGTACCAAAAACAGGAAAGGACAAAACAGATCCAAATGGATACAGGCCCATCAGCCTACTGAGCTGTGTCGGCAAGCTGATGGAACGTATGATAAACACCAGACTGATGTGGCATCTGGAAGAAAAACGAAAACTAATTCCACAGCAAGCCGGCTTTAGACAGCACAGATCCACTGAGGACCAGGTCATCCTCATAGCCCAGGAAATAGAAGATGCCTACCAGGCACAGAAACACACAGTAGCTGTTTGGGTGGATCTGGAAAAGGCATTTGACAAAGTCTGGAAAGACGGACTTAGAGTCAAGCTAAGAAGAAGTGATGTTTGTGGGAAAATGTACAAGTGGATCAACCACTACCTCAAACAAAGAACGGCCAGAGTCCAAGTACAAGGGCAGATGAGCAAAAAGGTGACACTCGAGCAGGAAGTACCCCAAGGGGGAGTACTGTCACCCACACTCTTCCTGGTATATATAAACGACATTACAGAGAATATACCAAGGAGAGTCCATAGCTCAATGTTTGCAGACGATCTGGCTATGTGGACCTCTGAAAAGAATCTCACCATAGCAAGAAATCGGATGCAGCAGGCCCTAACATCGCTGGAAGAGTGGGTGAACTCATGGCTGGTCAAAATAAACGAGGAGAAAACCACATGCACAATATTCTCGCTTTCAATAAAACCCCAAAATACCAAATTAAGTCTAAATGGCAAATTCCTGCAGCCAAACGACAACCCAACCTATCTGGGAGTCACATTTGATCGGCGCATCACATGGAAAAGTCAGATCGAGAGAAACCGAATGAGAGCCAGAGAAAGAATGGCGATCATGAGGAAACTTGCTGGCACAAGCTGGGGAGCAGACGAAGGCATACTAAAGAAACTGTACACTGGAAGAGTGAGACCAGTTCTCGAGTATGGCATTGCGGCATGGACAACAGCAGCAAAGGCGAACTTCGATAAAGTTAGCAAACTTCAAAACCAAGCCATGAGAGTTATAACAGGAGGCATGAAGTCAACGCCAATTGTAGAACTTGAAAAGATTACAAAACTGCAATCCATGACCGATAGAAGAGACTGCAGAGCCTAGCTGCAGTCAGAGAAACTACGAAGATCCCATAAATGCACTAACAACACCAAAACCCATCACTACTGTACGAAAACCTACCTGGAGGCAGGATATATTTCCAGAGGTGGTAGAAAATATACCAGGTATTGGAAACAAAAACTGCCAGACTGAAAAAGAAAGGAGAGATACTACCCTAAGCTTCATATCGAAAAGCTACCCAAGCATAGACTGGACCCATGCATACACCGACGGTTCTGTAACAAACAGAACGGAGGGGCAGGGGCATTCCTGAGCCTACCAAATGGCAGAAAAATAACAGTCAGTGGCAACTGGAAAATACACAAGCAACATGAGCGGAGGCCGAGGCACTGAAGGCGACAGTGGAAGAAATGGTGACAGGTAAAAGGAATGAAAGCCATATAGTCCTGCTTACAGATGGCCTGGCTGTAGTCACAGCACTAAAAAGCCAGAAAAATACTGAACTTAATGATTTAAGAGCAAGACTCTGTCAACTATGCCAGCAGTCCGCACCAAAAAGAGTAGTGGTACAGTGGGTTCCATCCCACTGCAACATCTAAGGCAACGAGGAGGCAGACAGACTGGCAAAAGAAGGTGCAAGACTACCACAACCAGATACTAGTGTGAAATACGAAGAGGCAAAACGGCTTATTAGAGCTAGATACATGACCAAATGGGAAACCGAACATACTGGCTACACCAAAAACGATGCCTATTACCAGTTGAACAGAAGAGAGCAGGTCCTGGTCACAATAGACTGAGGTACCACCTATTCAACAAATTGAAGATAGGTGGCACTGACGAATGCTCGTGTGGTACAGGGAAAATGACCGCTGAGCATGTGCTGCAAAACTGCCCGACATATGAGGATCAGAGAGAGCAGATATGGCCATCACCAGTGGCACTAGACGAGCTCTATGGCAGTGTCAACAGCCTCAGGATAACCGCTGCTTTTTTCGAAGAAATAAAGGTCGACATCTGACAGCGTAAGAAGAAGATGGCATAAATTCCAGTTGTAGAAGGCAAGGGGAAAACTGCCTCATTATTTTTCCCAAGAACTGTACTGGCAAAAAAGGGAGTTCTCAGAATGGCATTTGTCTAAATATTCCAATATGAATTATCAGGACAATGAGGCAATTGGGAAAGTTGGAAATTAAGCTAAACATTAACATCCTTGGATTGAGTATTAAGCTCAACATAAACATCCTTGGATTGAGTGAGACAAGGAAGAAAGAGTGGGCATATGTGCAGAACAAGCACTCAACAGCTATAACTAGATGAAGAGGTGGAAGGGATCCTAAGATGAACTAATGCAACATTGACTGGCTGGTAAGTCTGGATCCCACCCCAGGCTGAAGTGGGCAGTGTATTGTCCTGACAATTGAGAGGGTTTGTATTAGCAACGCTCCAAGGTACTGAAGTCATGGTAGGATTCACTGTGCTCATTCCCTTCCAACAATTGTCTACTGGTTGGGTCAAGTTCACCTGTTACCAAAGATCCAGACAATTGGCCACGATTGTCATGGTGCGATCAATGCAGGTTATCGTTTCCCAGGTCTGTTCAGCACGGTGCTGGTTCCTTCCTAACCACAGAGCGAGCACATGTATTGTCCAATAGGAGACATTTGTACAGATGGGTTGCTACTTAGGTTTTAAGAATAAAACCATTATATATAGTACCTTATGTACTAAGAATTGACTGCACTCCAGGCAGAGGTGCTGATACTGATGTTTCCTACAACTCATTGGTTGTACACTTGGTTGTGCTTTGGAGAAGCACATATAGGTGAGGGGTCAGTATTGGTAGTAGGAGATTCAATGGTGAGAGGTTGGCAGACATTTGTCTAAACAACACATGTTTGAAAGAATGGATATTGGGGGAGCAAAAATAGAGGGGAGAAAAAAGAGGTTAGAGGACAAATGAAACAGTCATGTGTTAGTATTGGCAGGAACAAATAATGTAAAGAAAGATGGTACAGAAATAATTATGGATAAATATAAAAATCTTATGAGAACACTTAAGGAAAAAAAGTTTAGAAAGGTCACAATGATGGGCATTTTAGACAGAGCAGATGGGTCAGACTATCTAGATAGCAAAATAATAGGTATCAACCTTAGGTTACAGGTGATGTGTGCGGACATGGGAATGGAATTTATTGATGTTAAAGTAGACAAAAGTAAAATGTTAGATAGGGGAGGTTTACATCTAAATGAGATAGGACAGCATGTTGTAGCAAAGTATATGTTCTATCATTGTGTTAGAAATTTAAACTAGTAAGGCCTATGAAGTATGAGACTAAAGATATGCCTACAATAGGGTGCTATAGAGGATATAGTCAAAGGGGTAAGTTGGTGTCAGGGAAGTGTCAAATACATAGTAGAAAAGCAAACACTAAAATGATAAAGCAGAAGCAAAAAGAGGAAAACCAACAACATTACAAACTAAAATGTTTTTATGCAAATGTGAGAAGCATAGTAAATAAAAGAGAAGAATTGGAACTGTATGTAGAAGAAGAAAAACCAGATATAATAGGGTTAACAGAATCATGGACATATGAGGAGATTGCAGATAGTGAACTTGAAATTGAGGGATATACAATGTTAAGGAAAGATAGGATAATTGGAGACAAGACTAAGGGAGATGGCGTTTTATTATACTGTATAAATTCTGTTAATATAACGATCAAAGATTATTTATCATGTGGTAACAAAAATGAAAGTGTATGGGGAGAAATAGAAAGTGGGGGTGAAAAAACAGTGATTGGAGTGTGCTATAGATGTCCATCAAGTCAAAAAGAGGAAGATGAGGAGCTGATTAGTAGCATAGCAAAGGCAAGTAAAGGGAAATTATTATTAATGGGAGATTTCAACTATCCAGAAATAAAATGGGATATGGCAGAAGCACTTGTAGAGTCAAAACCTTTTGTTAAGTGCATAACTGACAATTTTTTAATTCAACATGTAGAAGCAGCCACCAGAGGCAAAAACATACTCGACCTAGTTTTTACCACAGAGGAAAATATGATTGAAAATGTTACCGTTGGGGAACTGTTTGGCTCAAGTGACCATCAAATCATCCGTTGGGATCTTATTGCAGGGAAAGAAGTAAACATAAATACGCGAACATACGACTACTCTGAGGCAGCGAACCACATAATCTGGAAAGATATTGTTGTAGGAATAGATGTTGTAAAAGCTTCTTTTCTTATGTTAGAAATAAACAAAGAACGAAAGACAAAGTAGGCCCTCTCATGGACAGTACAGGGAAAATAATAAGTGAGAATAGGGAGGCTGCTAATCTGCTCAATCAGTACTTTGGCACAGTCTTCACAAAGGAGGACTGCTCCGAGATCCCAGAGCCTATAGATATTTTTCAAAAGAGACATGGATACAGCGGGATTAAGATCAATCTGTATTACAGAGGAAATGGTTTTTTAAAAATTGGAGGGATTGAAAGTGAATAAATGTCCAGGTCAAGATGGTATTCATCCAAAATTGCTGTATGAAATTAGAGACCAACTAGCAAAACCATTGGCTATATTATGTTCTCAATCACTTACAAAAGGGATTGTTCCACGGGATTGGAAAGATGCAGGAGTGATCCCCTTATTCAAAAAATCAGATCCGGCAAATTATAGACCGGTGAGTTTAACGAGCATAGTCTGTAAATTGTTAGTCAATAATCAAAGAAAACATTGTAATGCATTTAGAAAAATTTTATCTAATTAGAAATAGTCAGCATGGGTTTACTAGAGGGAGATCATGCTTAACAAATCTATAAGAATTCATGGAGGAGGTTACTAAAATCATAGATAAAGGGGAGCCAGTGGATGTTATTTATCTAGACTTTGCAAAGGCCTTTGATAGAGTACCTCATCAAAGATTATTTCGAAAGTTAAAATCACATGGAATAGGTGGGGAAGTTGCCAAATGGATTGAAAATTGGTTAACGGGAAGGAGGCAGAGGGTGGGCATAAATAAGGAGTACTCTGAGTGGTGTGAAGTGAAAAGTGGTGTGCCACAGGGCTCGGTTTTGGGAAAAATTTTGTTCTTGATATATATAAATGATTTGGACATTGATATGAGATCCATGATTGCAAAATTTGCTGATGACACAAAACTATGCAGGAGTGTCTCATCTAAAGCGGAAGTGGATATATTGATGTCGGATTTAGATAAAATTCGAGAATGGTCTGTAAGCTGGCAAATGGAGTTTAATGTAGATAAATGTACAGTCATCCACATGGGTAGATCCAATATGGAACATAATTACAGAATGGGAGAAAACAATATTAGAAAGATAGATAAGGAAAGGGACTTAGGGGTTATAATAGATCATACAGGAAAGGTGAGTGAGCAAGTTAAGGTAGCAGTGAAAAAGGCAAATGCAATGTTAGGTATGATAAAAAGAAATATTAAACATAGGAGCAAGGAAGTGATCGTCAAACTGTATAAAGCTTTAGTTAGACCTAGATTGGAGTACTGTGTACAGGTGTGAAGTCCTTATCATAGAAGGGACATAAACATGCTAGAAAGAATACAAAAAAGAGCGACAAAGATGATAGTGGGATTCCAGAATTACAGTTATGAGGAACGACTCAGAAAAACCGGCCTACAGTGTCTCGAAGAGAGAAGAATTCGTGGTGACTTAATACAGGTTTATAAGATGATCAGAGGAATCGATAAATTAGACTATAACAAGTTGTTTAAAATATAGCCACCTACAATAACACGAGGGCATAGCTACAAGCTGACTAAAGAGAGGTCCAGGTTAGATATTAGGAAATATTTTTTTAGTCAGAGAGTGGTGTCTGCTTGTAATGCATTACCAGGGGAGGTAGTGGAGGCAGGGACAGTTAATGCATTTAAGAATAAACTGGATGCGCATAGCTTTTAGAGCAAGGTGATGTAAATGAAACTGGTTGTATACAGACTCTGCAGGGTCTTCTAAACCAGTATAAAGACGTTAAGTTAAGTTAAGTTACACACTTCTGGCTCCATTTTCTCCACTCGAACTTCGATTTCAAAGCTCTGCCATCTGAATTGTCAATTCATCTATTGCTGTGTCATCATCAAACAGGCGGTTATTGATAAGACTTCAAAATATTGTCCCTATTCAAATCTAGTGTATCCATAATTTTGTATGCCCCCTCAGTTAAACAGCAGAATCTCTAGCAGAGAAGCGCCAACCTGATATCTCACCAAGTAGCACAGATCCCATTGGCATACATGGTGGTGTCACTATCTTGGGTGTTCTCTGCATTCTAGGGTTATGATGACTGGTAATTTGTTATTCTATCACCATTGTGGACCATTTTTCTTCTCCCTTAACTGTAATCTCAACTGTCTATCCATTGTGACATTCATCTCTTGAGGTTTTATTGTGTGGTGGGTGCTGCCCGTCTGTGACATCCAGAAATGAATTGACACACAAGTCCCAGCCTCTACACATGTTCAAAATCTGGGTATCTCTAGAGCATCCCAGAACCAGTTTCATCTCATCATTCTGGGTGCTTAATTTCATTATACTGGTTTAGAAGGCTCTACAGTCTCCACTAATACTAAAAATACTGTGACAATCCAATCTATTTTTGGATGCATTAACTGCCTCAACTACATCCTGTGGCAATGCATTCCAAGCATTCACCCCTCTGACAAAATATAAATAATTCCTGGTATCTAATCTGGACCTTTCTTTAATTATATGAAGACATGTCTTTAAACAATTCGAAGCTGTGTCCTCTTCTTATACATGGCTACTGTTCTGTTATATTGTCATAATGGGAGACTGGAATGCTACTGTTGAATAAGGTGCTGATGTGATGATGATGATAGTAGGGGAAATATAGACTAGGAACAAGAAATGAAAGTGCAATTTTGCAAAACATTACAATAATGAAAGACTTGGCATCAAGAACTCAAAAGATAGTACAGAAAATTTGAAAAATTAATTTCAGAATCAAGTGACAAAAATCTTTTGTATACCCTGGATTTGCTGGCGACTGACTTGTAAAAAAAAATTTAGAAAACAAAAAAACTCAAGCGGAACATCACAAAGGTTAACTTTGACTAACGTGGTTTTAAAAAAAAACATGTCTTCCAGGACACAGAACAGCAGTGAAAATGTATACAAATAGCAAAAGAACATAGGGAACCTTGGGTAACAAATGAAATACCAAGTAGGGGTAGAAGAAAGATGAGTCAAACATTGTGCCATGTATAAGAAAATGTAAAATAACACACGTGGAGGAAGGACATTGAATACCTAAATAGAAGAGGGATGGCAGATTGGCTACATAAGAAATGTATATGTAGAAAGAATAATTCCAGACAAAAATTGAAATCTGACAGACAAAGAAGAAAGTGGAGAGAATACAACATTTGTATAATAAATATTGCATCATTCAAGTTTATCAAATTTGGAAGGAGTCTTATCCTGACACTACACTCATTCTGCACAAGGTATCGAAGCAGCTGGAAATAACCTCAAACACTGTCATTCGCTACTGGTAAGTACACAAGCAATTTCAGAGCGGAAGCAGAGGCACTGAGGGCGGCAGTGGAAGAAATGGTGACACACAATGAAAATGAGAGCCATATAGTCCTGCTTACAGATGCTCTCGCCGTAGTCACAGCGCTAAAAAGCCAGAAAAACACTGAGCTTAATGACTTGAGAGCAGCACTCTGCAAACTGTGCCAGCAGTCCGCACCAAAAAGGGTGGTGGTACAGTGGGTCCCATCACACTGCAACATCCAAGGCAACGAGGAGGCAGACAGACTGGCAAAAGAAGGTGCAAGACTACCACAAACAGATACTAGTATGACGTATGAAGAGTCAAAACGGCTTATCAAAGCCAGATACATGACCAAATGGGAAACCGAACATACTGGTTACACCAAAAACGATGCCTATTACCAGTTGAACCGAAGAGAGCAGGTCGTTGTCTTCAGACTTCGCACTGGCCACAACAGACTGAGGTACCACCTATTCAACAAATTGAAGATAGGTGGTACCGACGAATGCCCGTGCGGTACTGGCAAAATGACCACTGAACATCTGCTGCAGAACTGCCCGACATACGAGGATCAGAGAGAGCAGATGTGGCCATCACCAGTGGAACTGCAAGACAAGCTCTATGGCAGTGGTGACAGCCTCAGGATGACCGCCGCTTTTTTCGAAAAAATAATGGTTACTGTCTGACTGCGTAAGAAGAAGAAAGAAGAAGAAATAACCTCAGAATTACTTTTCCATTATGTGAATATTCATTTCCCGGGAAGGTATACTGACTGTCCAGATTATATATCCCAATACAAACAAAAAATTGTATAATATTTAGAAAATCTACTTGAATATATGAAAATAATTGATAAGATAAAAGCTGTGCTAAATGAAAATTCGTTTGGGTTCTGAAAGGATACACTGAATTTGCAGGAGATTGAGAACGAAGCCACGCCAAATCGAAGCTGACTTTAATGTATACAATGTGAGACTTGACTTATGGCTGCCCTAGAATGTAAAATTTGCGCAATGGAAATGAGATGCTTTTGAAGAATTCTTGGTATTTCATATTTGGATCGCGTTCTTGAAATTGTTAGGAAGTAGTTAAGTCAATATAAAAACCTATTGACTACAGTAACATGAAAATAGACATGGTTAGAAAGAACGTTATCAAATTTGCAGATGATCAAGCCATAATAGAACAAAGAATTCATTACAAAACGTCACCAAGATACAGAAAAGCATCTGGTAACAAAACAAAAATGATGGCAATATCCAAACATACCCAAATAATAAATAGCATAGAGGGACCAAACTTAGAGCAGTACATATATATAGAACTAATTACAGTGAATGCCCATTGTGAAGTTAAGTTATAACTAGGATAACAGTAGCAAAACAAAAAGGCATTCAAATAGAAACAAAAACATAAAATTAAGTAATATAGAGCTGTGAAAAGGAGTTAGTGCCACACACATCTGGTATCACTGTATGACATGGTGCCACACACATCTGGTATCACTGTATGACATGGTGCCACACACATCTGGTATCACTGTATGACATGGTGCCACACACATCTGGTATCACTGTATGACATGAACTCCAAAACAAAAGAATGAAAATGGGCTTTACCATAATGCAAAGAATGAGCGGGGGACAGAAAAATAGGTCAAACTGCAAGTACACAACATGGGGCACATAGACAATTAATGAAAATGTCTTGGCTGGCCCAAACATATGACATGGAGGTCTTCTTTTAAAATACCAGAAAGCTAAATTCAGGTCAGGGGGAATTTTTTTTTTTTTTTTTTTTTTCAAAATTAAAAAAGCACCGGTACACAGCTGTGCTTCAGAGAATGGTAACGTGACATGATCAGGTGACTTGTACACCAGTCTACAGGCTGACTAACAGGACAGTGGCATGAAATGATCAGATTACTTCAACACCAGTCTCCGGACTGACTAATAGAGGACAGTGGCATGACATGATCATATGACTTCTATCAACACCAGACTAGACTAACCAGATAACTTGTGCCTCTAGCTAAGGTAATCAGGCACAAGCAATGTTTTATGTTCAATAAATATGAGAGCAAAGTGGTTAGTGGCATAGTTTACAAACCAATTTGTGGAGTTTCGATTCATGAACCAGCAATGTTGTATCCCCTATGGATGAGAGTTATAACGGGAGGCATGAAGTCAACGCCAATTGTAGAACTTGAAAAGATTACAAATCTGCAATCCATGACTGACAGAAGAGACTGCAGAGCCCAGCAGCAAGCAGAGAAACTCAGAAGACTGATAGACCATCCAATGCATCAGAGACTAAATACATTTGGAAATGGGAAACTAAAGCGGAGAAACTTTGCAGAAATAGCCAAAGCAAAGATGAGTGAAGACCCTATGAACACATTAACAACACCAAAGCTCATCCCTACTGTACGCAAACCTACCTGGAAGCAGCATATCATTCCGGAGTTGGTGATAGAAAATATACCAGGTATTGGAAACAAGAACAGCCAGACTGAAAACAAAAGAAGAGACATAACCCTGATGTACATAACGAAAAACTATCCAAGCATGGACTGAACCCATGCATACACTGACGGTTCTGTAACAAACACAACAGAACGGAGGGGCAGAGGTATTCCTGAGCCTACCAAATGGTAGAAAAATAACACTGTCAGTGGCAACTGGAAAATACTCAAGCAATTTCAGAGCGGAGGCAGAGGCACTGAGGGCCGCAGTAGAAGCAATGCTGACAGGCGAAAGCAATGAAAGCCAGATAGTCCTGTTTACAGATGCCCTGGCCGTAGTCACAGCACTAAATAGCCAGAAAAATACTGAACTTAATGATTTAAGAGCAGCACTCTGTCAACTATGCCAGCAGTCCGCAGACAGACTGGCAAAAGAAGGTGCAAGACTACCACAACCAGATTCTAGTGTGACCTACGAAGAGTCCAAAAGGCTTATTCGGGCCAGATACATGGCCAAATGGGAAACAGAACATACTGGCTACACAAAAAATTATGCCTATTACCAGTTGAACAGAAGAGAGCAGGTCGTGGTCTTCAGGCTCCGCACAGACTGAGGTACCACCTATTCAATAAACAAGATAGGTGGCACTGACGAATGCACTTGTGGCACCAGGAAAATGACCGCTGAACATCTGCCCGACATGAGGACCAGAGAAAGCACATGTGGCCATCACCAGTGGAAACACTAGACAAGCTCTATGGCAGTGTCGACAGCCTCAGGATGACCGCTTCTTTTTTAGAAAAAATACAGGTTGACAGCGTACGAAGAAGAAGTAGTAGTAGTAGTATCCCCTATGGGAAGTTTTTATATATATATTGCATGCTGAAGTTGAATGAATTTTTAGGTACAAAAAAACTCTGCAACAACAACAAAAAATATGGTAACACTAAATAAAAAATTTGATATAAATATATATTATATTATTTTTTTTTAATACATGCAAGAATGATGCCTCTATAATGTGCTGTGTATTATATATCCCTGAGCCCCATATGTGTGTGTGGTCATCAGGCAAAAACATGTACAAGGACTATAGTAAATAAATTTGTACTCGCCAAAGGGGTGAAACAAATGTTAATAGTTGTCCATTGCAAGTTAAGATAGCGTCAAACTAACCACAAGTAGACAGTATTAATAATTGGGCCATCTTGCATTCTGTAGCTTGATTTTTGTTTATTTCTCTGTGCCTCAGTAATGGTTTCTCTTCTCAATGATGTGTGATGACAGTGCACCTCCCCTATACCAAGTCTATCTGATCTGGACACTCTCTGCAGCAGTGTATATGGATGCCAGAGTCTCTCGTCCTGCTGAGGACTACAGGCGTTGGGCACTCTATCCTGCCAACAAATTCTGTGGAGGCGGATCACATCAAAAAGGTTTGAGTTTCATGTCGTGTCTGCTACCAACTGTATATACACATAAGCAATCCTGTTGTGGACCTCAGAGTCTACAATTGCTTCTTCCAATCTGAAGATCAAGCTATTCCCAGTGTTGTGTTCTGGTTAGTGTTGTCTTTTTAACAACGAGTTGGAGAGCCTTCTAATGTAAAGACGTCATGAGTTGGAGAGCCTTCTAATGTAAAGACATTAACATAATTACAATACAACAAATTCAATTTCAGCAATAAAATGCTTCATCACAACATATACAAAGTCTAGAATAAAAGAAATATGAGGCATGTTCAAATGAAACCCACCCCATTAGATTGATTACAAACGTCAGCAGGTGTGGCAGAATGAGAAACAAAATAATTGTTATGAAGCAAGCAATGGACCAGGGGAAGCAAGCAATGGACCAGGGTTCGTTTGAAGAACAAAGGATAGGAGTAAGTGTTCGGACACGTTGGATGCCGTTAGAGAAAAATGACTGACAGTTCATTGAACCATTTGGTCAGAGGCCATCATGATGGCTGAATCGGAGTTGAAGAATTGTCGTTACTTTGGAAATTGTTGAGGGCACGAACAGATGAAATCACATGGTGACCAATTTGAGGATATAGGCTGGGTGTGGCAGAACTTCCCACCCCAACATTTAATGCACAATTTATCACCCTCTGCTTCATTCCACAGCAATTGGTGGTTCTTCTGCACTTATTCTCACACTTCCGCTACCAATCTCTGAATAGGGCTTTGCAAGTAGCAGGATGTCTGGAGAACGGGTTGTGTTGTATTTTACCTTGACTGCGATATTTGCACCTTTCGATCTCAGCAGGCATATTTTTGGTGTCGGATTAGAAATCCCTCTTCGATACCTTTTACTTGTCCAGTCTGCTCCGTTCCAGCCTGTTTTCCAGGATCACCACATGCAGGTGGAGATGGGTCTTGGCAGCTCTGGGTCACTGGTCCCGACACTAGCAGTCAGCTTTAAGTTGCTGCAACTCATGCACTGCTCAGCATCAAACTCCACCCCCATGCCTTATGGTGGTCGGCCAGTCAATCTCCGGGGGACCCATTGTAATCACACCTTCCGGTACCTCAGTTTCTTACCAACCACTATTTGAACTTTCCTTAGCGAACGTAAGCTTTGATCACGGTCCATACATATTGCTGCATCAATATCTTCTATGGCAGCTTCTGTCACAACAATATGCGACTGACCTGGTCGCGGAAGATCTTTTCATTTACTCGCATCCTTCCCGAAACATTCGTGACCAGTCCTTCGCTTTTGTCACCATACAATGCCTGCATTCTGCGATGAATGTCAACATCTTTCAGTTGTTAGAACCCCTCACTGATCAACCCTGGATGGATTCTGTATCACACTTGCCATTTTCTCAACGGTCTGCAGCAGAACCGATGAATGTGAGGATAATGAATACATGCACCCTAGTACGTTATAGTATGTGATTATTAAGTCAGATGTAACATCATGCCCCTCCCCCGGTTTTGTCCACGTGGGTTTCATTTGAATCCACCTTGCACATAGGACAATGTATAACAATAACTTTTCTTATATAATATTATCAGTCCAATAATTTGTGCAGGCATTAATAAAGATATATGATTAAAGTGAGGATATGATTAAAGTGAGGAGTAACATCATGGTCAAATGACACCCTATGTAAGTGAAGAGCGCAATGTCTGATGAAACACTATGAATGTGAACAGCGTAATGTCTGGTGAAACACTATGAAAGTGAACAGTGCAATGTCTGGTAAAACGAAAGTGAAGAGCGCAATATCTGGTGATACATGATTACGGTGAGAGTGAAAAGTAACATCAGGGTAAGAGAAAACCTACTGATCAAGATGTCACTTCTTTTTAGGGCTCGTGGAAACAGGCTATGTCACAGTATTCTGACCAATCAGGGGTCATTAACACTGCAATCCAAACATTGGTGAATTTACTCTGGAGCACTACAGCCAGTAGGACCACAACTTATGTCCATTTCAGTTGCAAGAAGCTGCTGTAGCCCTCCACCAAAGATTCATCCAAAGTTAAATTAACAAAGTACGACAATATGTACAAAGTTATTTATGTTGATTCAGTTAACTCTGGTGGCAGGTTACAGTGGCTGTTCTCACATCCCGAGACGTACCCGAGTTCTCCTGGCAGGCGTGCAACGCTAACTCCTCAGTAAGCTCACCACTATGGGGATTACTTAGTGTTGTGGCTCCAGTCATGGCCCCCATCTTTCTATTGGAGATTTTTTTTTTTTTATTTAAAAAAAAAAGATGGCTCTAGTTGTGGGCCCATGTTTCTATTGGAGACTCCAACAAGGAAGTCAACTGTAATCGTGGTCCAGTGTTGATAATGCAGAAAAAATGTACAGATGATAACGCAAACTTCAGAACCAGATTAAAGAGTACTAATAATGTTACTCTCAAAACTTTGTATTGTTAACTAAGCTAGTCTCTGAGTCATGTGTAAATACAGCATTGGTGCTACCATAACTTGGTTTTCTTGCATTGTTAGCTTCATCATTCTGGTCATCTGATTTGTTCTTTGATGAACGTTCATCATTCTTGTCATCTGATTTGTTCTTTGATGAACGTTCATCATTCTTGTCATCTGATTTGTTCTTTGATGAACGTTCATCATTCTTGTCATCTGATTTGTTCTTTGATGAACGTTCATCGTCACCTGGCACCTTTTGCCAAATTGCCGTCACCTCTTCAAACGTTTTCCCTTTGGTCTCCGGAACATAGAAAAAAGTGAACAAACAAAACAGTACCAGCAGTACTGAAAATGGTAGAAATGTGTAGTCTCTCAGCCCATCCTGCAATCAGAGACAAATTAGAAATCTAGTTGAGTTTTTTGTTTGTTGTTAAATAAAACAATATTATAAAAAATTATTTTAATAGACAAAAATGATATGTGAATTTTGTCATTACATTACTTGTAAGAATAATGAACAATAAGTAGCATGTCCCATTCAGAACGTCGCTCTTACAACTGTCAACCTCATTAGCTGTTATAAGTTTCTTGGCAGGTGTGCAGTACAGTAGGTTGTTGTTCATATTCATCGATCAACTGATGCTATGCTTCTAGTTCAGTAAGGTTCATGAGAGACTGCGTTTCAGGTCTTCGCCAGTCTATGCTTTTCGAGCATAGGGGCCAGACTGCCTCTCTTTGGTCTGTATAGATAGGGCATTCTTGCAGAATATGTTATGTGAAAATGACCACTTGCTTTTCTTCCTGCTCCTTATGGTCTATAAGGGTTTCAGCTGCTTAACTCAGGGCACTGGCTTCGGCACTGAAGTTGCTGCAGCATCTCCCAGTGGTAAATGCTGCTGAGTATACTTTGCTTTTTAGTTTTATAGTGATGCCTCCTCCCCCGTTTCCAATGGCATCTTTGGCTGAGCCATCCATATAAACGTGCGTCCGGGCTGTTGGTGGAAATTTTTGGTTGATGTAATTTATAACTGTTTTTTCTGTTTCTCTGTGTCTTTTTGTCTTCGAATGTTGGGAATAATGCAAATAAGATCAGGGGAGGGTCTTCCTTTCCAGAGGCAGTGGATGGAGCATGCTGGTATTGGTTTAATTTTTTTTGTTTAAGAGTGCAGCATTGTTTTTAGTCTTTTTCTTTTGCCTGGACTGTAAAACGTTTCCTTTTTAGCCTGCCGCGTCCCAACCCATTTAGTCTGTGGTGCAACGGGTGGTCCATGATTCTTTTGAATTTTTACGCTTGCTGTAGGATTCTGCAGTCTCTGCTGTCTTCCATTGGCACCTTCACTCTTGAACAGAAGTTTGTATGTTGTGCTCGTTGCATCGTCAGAGTTGAAAATGTCCTTGGTTGAACAACGTAGAAATGTCAAATTCTGTGTTTTGCTTGAGGTCACCCTCAAAGATACACACATTGCTTAATAAAGCATATGGTGATACCGCAATGATCAATCGCAAGCATTTGAGTAGCACAATCCTCGACAAAACAGCAGTCATTTGAATGGAAATCTCCCAGGACACAGACATTTTATTTGGACAAGAGCAAAGGAAAAGTTATGTCGGAAATTTTTTTTTATTCTCAGGGCATTGTCTACCATGATTTCATTCCTGAAGGCTGAACAATTAACAAGAAAATGTATGTTTATATCCTGTGTCGTCTAAGAGATGCAATCAAAAGAAAATACCAGAAAAATGGAGAACAGTTGGATTATGCTGCATGACAATGCTCCAGTACATCAATTCCTACTGATGAAGCAGTAGCTCGCAAAGTACAATGTGATTACCTTGGAACATCCTTCATATTCTCCCGACCTAGAACTGGCTAATTTTTTTCTTGTTTCTCCGACTGCAATCAGCACTGAAAGGACGATTCAAGGATGCTGAGGACGTTATCACCAATGCGACAAGACAGCTTAGAAAGGTGTCAAAGAATAGGTTCCACAAATGTTTCTAGTAGCTGTATGCACGTTGGCAAAAGTATGTAGTTGCCGAAGGGAATTACCCGTAGGGAACTACTTTGAAGGAAATGTTGTGTAGATAATTCTATTGCAACTTATTTCTATATAATCCACTAATTCCTGGAACTTTTTGAAGCTACCTCGTATGTATCCACAATACTTTCTGCAATGTGCTATGCCACAAAGACCTGGTCACTTACAAAATAAATGGAGCCAACGATGTCTGATCAGCCTCACAACACTGACGTGTGGCAAATGTCTAAAGTGAAGGGTGTGGTCACCTATACAGTTAAATAAAACATCGCTGGGCTGGTCACCTGCTTCAAACAATAGATGAGCAGTGAAGCACAGCGACAGCAGTCTGGTACCCACGAGACAGAAAACGGCAACTGTGAAGACCACCAACATGCTGAGCTGACTCCCTCAAATTCAGGAGCAAACTTTCAGATGGGAAACTTATTCCCCACTAGTACGTGGACCAAGACAGAGAACATTGGAAACAAAGTAAGTTGGGACCTGCAGATGCTTCAAGGAATGGGTCGCCTAGTAATCTAATATATGCACACAATTTCATTTCCGTATCTAGTGTGATTTGTCACATCCAATGCAATAAGTAATCCCTCATTATTTGAATAAATGAATTTCAATAAATACTATCCTATAAGATTGGTAAAGAAAACATTTTCTACAGTATGAGGTAGCCAGGTCCATGCACAACCATTCTTAGTCGCCTCTCATGACATGTTACAGTGTTACTGTTATTTGCTTCACTTTTGTATCCCAGTAACGCATTAATGATAATGGAGAAACTCAGAAGGTTGAGGTGCAGTTTTAGAAAAGGACACAGTCACCAGGAGGACTCAGGCCCACCTCCATCAGCACATTTGGATTACTTGCCAGAATGCATTGGCCAAGATTTCATATTACCATTTCTTTTTAAAACACTTAAATATATTACATTTTAATGTTGACTTTACGCAGGAGGCAGCATGGCCTAGGCGGGGTGAAAACGTACGTTTTCAAAATCCCAACGCACTCGATTCAAATCATGCCATGTGATGGCTCCTCCACGTACAGAAAGTAATGGCAACCTATGGTACTGCACACATGCCAAGAAACTTATAACAACCAAATAGGTGGCGGTTGTAAGAAGCTACTTTCTGTAAAGGTCATGCTACTTACATTTTATTTACATATATTAGAATGCCCTTCTCAAACTTTCATTATCTCTTATTTCAAATTTATTTCACCCCAAGCCCCCATCCCCACAATCAAGGAAATACAAAAAACAACATATACAACAATAGCATTTGAGAGACAGGTAGACTACAGCTGTCACTACATGAGCCTATGCTAAAAAATATCTAAATCAAATCACAAAAACACCAGAAATGTAAGAAAGAGATCACAGTAAGAATTTCAAGTTATTATTAATCAACTTCCCTGAGCAATTAGATCTTGGTGGTTCTGGTTAATAGTAATAGAGGGATCCCTCAGCTCCTATCCTCCAGTTACCACTCCCATCCCCCAGCTCTCACTCCCATCCCCAGCTACCACTCCCATCCCCAGCTACCACTCCCATCCCAAGCTACCACTCCCATCCCCAGTTACCACTCCCATCCCCAGCTACCACTCCCATCCCCAACTACCACTCCCATCCCCAACTACCACTCCCATCCCCAGCTACCACTCCCATCCCCAGTTACCACTCCCATCCCCAGTTACCACTCCCATCCCCAGTTACCACTCCCATTCCCAGTTACCAGTCCGATCCCCAGTTACCACTCCCATCCCCAACTACCACTCCCATCCCCAGCTACCACTCCCATCACCAGTTACCACTCCCATCCCCAACTACCACTCCCATCCCCAACTACCACTCCCATCCCCAACTCCCACTCCCATCCCCAGCTACCACTCCCATCTCCAGCTACTACACCCATCCCCAGCTACCACTCCCATCCCCAGCTACCACTCCCATCCCCAGCTACCACTCCCATCCCCAGCTACCACTCCCATTCCCAGCTACCACTCCCATCCCCAACTACCACTCCCATCCCCAACTACCACTCCCATCTCCAGCTACCACTCCCATCCCCAGCTACCACTCCCATCCCCAACTACCACTCCCATCCCCAGCTACCACTCCCATCCCTAACTACCACTCCGATCCCGTTACCACTCCCATCCCCAGCTACCACTCCGATCCCCAACTACCACTCCGATCCCGTTACCACTCCCATCCCCAACTACCACTCCCATCCCCAGCTACCACTCCCATCCCCAACTACCACCCCCATCCCCAGCTACCACTCCCATCCCCAAATACCACTCCCATCCCCAACTACCACTCCGATCTTGTTACCACTCCCATCCCCAGCTACCACTCCCATCCCCAACTACCACTCCGATCCCGTTACCACTCCCATCCCCAGCTACCACTCCCATCCCCAACTACCACTCCCATCCCCAGCTACCACTCCCATCCCCAACTACCACTCCCATCCCCAACTACCACTCCCATCCCCAGCTACCACTCCCATCCCCAGCTACCACTCCCATCCCCAGCTACCACTCCCATCCCCAGCTACCACTCCGATCCCCAACTACCACTCCGATCCCGTTACCACTCCCATCCCCAACTACCACTCCCATCCCCAGCTACCACTCCCATCTCCAACTACCACCCCCATCCCCAGCTACAACTCCCATCCCCAAATACCACTCCCATCCCCAACTACCACTCCGATCTTGTTACCACTCCCATCCCCAGCTACCACTCCCATCCTCAACTACCACTCCGATCCCGTTACCACTCCCATCCCCAGCTACCACTCCCATCCCCAACTACCACTCCCATCCCCAGCTACCACTCCCATCCCCAACTACCACTCCCATCCCCAACTACCACTCCCATCCCCAGCTACCACTCCCATCCCCAGCTACCACTCCCATCCCCAGCTACCACTCCCATCCCCAGCTACCACTCCCATCCCCAGCTACCACTCCCATCCCCAGCTACCCCTCCCATCCCCAACTACCACTCCCATCCCCAGCTACCACTCCCATCCCCAGCTACCACTCCCATCCCCAGCTACCACTCCCATCCCCAACTACCACTTCCATCCCCAGCTACCATTCCCATCCCCAGCTACCACTCCCATCCCCAGCTACCACTCCGATCCCGTTACCACTCCCATCCCCAGCTACCACTCCCATCCTCAACTACCACTCCGATCCCGTTACCACTCCCATCCCCAGCTACCACTCCCATCCCCAACTACCACTCCCATCCCCAGCTACCACTCCCATCCCCAACTACCACTCCCATCTCCAACTACCACTCCCATCCCCAGCTACCACTCCCATCCCCAGCTACCACTCCCATCCCCAGCTACCACTCCCATCCCCAACTACCACTACCATCCCCAGCTACCACTCTGATTCCGTTACCACTCCCATCCCCAGCTACCACTCCCATCCCCAGCTACCACTCCCATCCCCAGCTACCCCTCCCATCCCCAGCTACCCCTCCCATCCCCAACTACCACTCCCATCTCCAGCTACCACTTCCATCCCCAACTACCACTCCCATCCCCAGCTACCACTCCCATCCCCAGCTACCACTCCTTTTCCCAACTACCACTCCTTTTCCCAACTACCACTCCCATCCCCAGCTACCGCTCCCATCCCTAGCTACCCCTCCCATCCCCAACTACCACTCCCATCCCCAGCTACCGCTCCCATCCCCAACTACCACTCCCATCCCCAGTTACCACTCCCATCCCCAGCTACCACTCCCATCCCCAACTACCACTCCCATCTCCAGCTACCACTCCCATCCCCAACTACCACTTCCATCCCCAGCTACCACTCCCATCCCCAGCTACCACTCCCATCCCCAGCTACCACTCCCATCCCCAACTGCCACTCCCATCCCCAGCTACCACTCTCATCCCGTCAGAAATGTATCTGGTTTCTATCAGGCCACAGAGGGAAGCGTGATGCATTCAAAGGTGTGCAATGTTGAGTGTCGAGCTAAAACAATTCTGAGGAGCCCTTATAAGGCTTACCGTGTTCTCTAACAAGGGCCTTGAGGAGTCCAGTACCCATCAGCTATAAAGGTGTTTCAGTTTTGCATTTGGGCAAAAGACATGTTTCTCGTGGTGCAATACTGAGTTGATCATCCAGGGCGGAGTGCATTGCTGAGCACTTACCAAAGGCGGGCTACCACATCCACCAATCCCCAGTGCCTCGGGGAAAGTCATGTATTTGTTAGTTTGTGATCAACACATATACCGCTCAGTAAATACCTAGACAGCATGACGGCAGACCACACACCATACTACAAACATTGCAATAAGACGAGATGGTGATAAAACATAATTGTTATAACCGTGAAAGCAATTAATACCACCAAGAGCCTTCATCACCCTTTATATGAAAAAGCAAACCAAATGGGAAAAAATTGCACATTAGACTACCTAGCACAGAAAAAAAGTGAAAACATCCTGGTGACTAGAAAAATAAACAGTTATCTCAAGCCTTTATTACCCCATATTGTGGTGCCACTAAGTTTGGGGGCCATCAATCAGACTTTAGTGGACCGTTATTTTCAGATCTCTGCTTAAGGGACGGCGTGGCCTAGTGGTTAAGTGGCACGGCTCACAACCGGAAGGTGCTGGGTTCAATCCCCATCACAGCACTGGCCATTACCCCGGGGAAGCAAACCCTTAGAAAATGCAGAAGGAAGCAGACCCTTACATAAAATGCATGCTGAAGTCGGATGCACTCTGGGCCGACAGGTGCAAAATAAAAACCACAGTGCAACGTATACCACCTTGGGGATTAGAGAAATAGGGCGAACGCAAAAAAAAAAAAAAAAAGATCTCTGCTTTACACCCACAATATCTGCTGTAGCAGTTCTTACCTGCAGACTAGGGAAAACAAAGCCCACAACAAAACTGGCCAACCAGTTGACCAGCACACAGACTGATATGGCAGAGGGTCGAGCATCATGAGAGAACAGCTCTGATACAATTAGCCATGGGATCGAACCTGATCATAACAAAAGAAGATACATTATATTAAAAGATATTTGTAAATGGTGGTAGTAAACATGTCATATTCTTTGTATGCTATAAGATATCATAATGTACGAGGGGGCTTCAAATGAAAACCTTAAAAGTGGGATAAAAATTAGAAAAACTATGCCTTTGTATTGTAACTTATTAACATGGTTACTAAGGATGTCAATTGTCCATGTGCCATCACGGTGCAGGCAGGCATGTCGTAATTGTGGTTAAAAGATGGCCACCCCACTATTTACATGCACAGAAGAGGAGCGTCGTTCTGTTATCCATATTTTGAGCAGCAAAGGGGTGAGACCTATAGAAATTCATCGGCAAATGAAGGTCCAAGACGGCGATTCATGCCTGTCACTACACCAAGTGTACAAATGAAGTAGGAAGTTCTAAAATGACGTGAGTTCTGTGATAGACTATTCAGGAACGGTCAGGTATATGGAGTAGTGATCCCAGAGTCGGTTTTCAGCTGTCGGCTACCTCGTAAGGGAAAATCGTTGATTGACTGAATGAAATTTCTGCACATTGGTCAAGGTTCAGCACACCACATCATCCATGATGTGCTACAGTATCGCAAGGTGGGCCACGGCAGGGTACTCCAGAAATGAAACGACGCGTTGATGCCTGTCATTAACTTTTGTGGCGCTTTGAAGCAGACGATGGTTTCCTGGGAAGAATTGTTATTGAGATGAAAGCTGTGTTCACTACCATGAGCCTAGGAAAGAAGACTATCATCTTACTCAGGCATATTAGTTAGGGTCAGGCAAAATATACAAGCCAAGACCCTCACCACGACTTCCTAGTAGCCCTCCGTCAATAAACGGGTTGTTTTCATGGCAGCCTGGCGAATGAGGTGTGGAATCTATGTGATTCCCATAGTAGTGAGTGACATGCAGATGAAGCCTAGCATAACACAACCGCCTGGAGGACTCCGGTCCACCATCAGCACGCTCGGGATGTGAGGAAAGCTACTGTAACTCGCCACTTAACGTCCTTTTTATGGTGCACAAAATAGTAACTTTCTCATTGTGGACATTCGCAAACAATAACTGCCATGAGCCTGAAACGAAGAGAGCGAGCAAGAAATGGCACCATCCCTCCTGACCTAAACTGAAGAAATTTTGTATTCAGCTTCTTCTGCACTTGTTCTTAATCTCCCGCTACCAAGTCCTGAATAGGGCTTTGCAAGTAGCAGGATGTAGTCTGGAGAACAGAATGCGTTGTTTTGTAGTTTATAGCTTGACTGCAATATTTGCACCTTTCGGTCTGACAAATGTCTTCGGCAGAAAGCATTTTTTTTTAGTACCAGGGTAGTCTTCCCTCTTCGATCCTCTCTCCTTAGCCAGTCTGCTCTGTTGTAGCCTGTTATCCAGGATCACCGCATGGAGATGAAGGGTCTTGACAGCTCTGGTTCCCTGGCCCTGCCTCTAGCAGTAGCTATGGGTTGCTGACCATTGCAGCTCATGCAGCAATCAGTAGGGAAGATTATGTTAACTCTTTTAGGATGAATGAGGCATTTTAAAGCAAAGCATGCTCAAGTGGAACACTGTCACCAGTGCCAGACCAGGTTAACAGATCTTCTCGGGAAGCATATTCGACCACTTTCAGGTGTCTACAACATCCACCGTATTCACCAGACCTAGACCCCAATTCATATACACATCCCTGAATCACCAAAAAAAAAAAAAAAAAAAAAAAAAAGTATTGGGGGTCCAGCAGGTGGTTACAGGCACGGCCAATAGAATTTTTTGTCTACATGAATCAATGCACTTTATCGGTGCTGGGGGACTTGCATCGAACACAATGGTAACTACATTGAAAAATTATAGTTGTTTCACTTTTTCTGAATAAATTTACCAAAAAATATATTCAAGATTTTCATTTGAAGCTCCCTCATATAATTAGTGAAAAAGGCAAATGCAGTGTTAGGTATGATAAAAAAAAAAAAACTTTTAACATAGGAGCAAGGAAGTGATAGTCAAACTATATAAAGCATTAGTTAGACCTAGATTGGAGTACTGTGTCCAGGTGTGGAGTCCTAATCATAGAGGGAATTTAAACATATGAAAAGGATACAAAGAAGAGCAACAAACTGATAGTGGGATCCAAGAATTAAAGTTATGAGGAAATACTCAGATAAACTGGCCTACAGTGTGGGGATTTAATACATGTTTTATAAGACAATTACTGTATAATAAAGTATAAAACAAGAAATCAACATTATCTTTACCACCACCATCATCATCCCCACACCATCATCTCACATAAGACAATACACACTTACCAGGTCCCACAGCAAAGAAGACCATATAGACTAGCACACAGACAATGCTGGCCACTCCAAACCAATGAACTTCACTCTGGTGGGTACATGTATTGGGGGAGAGAAGAAATATCAGACTTGAGAAGCAGTTTAATTTGTTTTATTAGTCTCAGTCAACTAGTACTTCTACAGGGGCATAAGCCCCTGTGCATGTCCCAACTCTGGCATAAGCTGGATGTATCTGGGAGGAGGATTCCTGCTTAGCGGACTAGGCTCAAGCAGCTTATTACTCCCCTATGGAGGGTGGTTAAGCGATGTGCAAGTCCATCTTAATAGACTCAAACACTAGAGAAAGTAGACCCGCAGCCTGTTAGACACGATCTATGCTGCTCTTAACAAAACCATCTAACCATGGACGGTGTTATTTAAAAATTCCTGCCGCTTCTTAGGTCTGGGGGAAGGAAAAATGAATTATGGTATAGATTTTTAACTAGAATTTTTGAATTGTGTCCGGGCAGCAGCCGTTAAGCCTACTCATTTCAATTTATAACTGCCAAGAGGTTTTTGATATCCTCGACAGCGAACATGGGAGTCCAATCTCACTACCCAGAGATCAGGGGAATTTTTACTAGAAGGCGCACACACAAAAAATCACGTCCCTACCGTGATTCGAACCCGCGACCTCCAGCACCTGAGGCGGTCACCTTACCTTGAAACCACTGAGCCCCAATAATATAAGAACAATAAAAGAAAGAAAAAGGTAAAAAATAAAGGTGATCCAATACAGGTTGACAAGTGAGAAGGAGAGGACAGTTTTACTTATCTAAGAAGGTGTGAAGAATTGTGTCAGGGTCAAGTGCAACATACTGACCAAAAATTCACCGCACTTCCATGCCCTGCATCTGGAAGCAGACTGTGTTACAGAAGCCTGGCCATAGAGGACACATGGTCCATCTTCTTCAGTATACCCTCGGACTAAGAACCTGAGAGAATTCATCAAGGGTGATGACCTCAGATATTAGTAACATTGACAAGAAATTAACCTATTAAGGAAGATAACATTGACAACAAATAAACCTATTAAGGAAGATAACATTGACAATAAATAAACCTATTTGGGAGATAACATTGACAACAAATAAACCTATTAAGGAAGATAACATTGACAAGAAATTAACCTATTAAGGAAGATAACATTGACAACAAATTAACCTATTAAGGAAGATAACATTGACAATAAATAAACTTATTTGAGAGATAACATTGACAACAAACAAACTTATTTGAGAGATAACATTGACAACAAATAAACCTATTAAGGAAGATAACATTGACAACAAACATACCTTTTGGAGATAACATTGACAACAAACAAACCTATTTGGGAGATTACATTGACAACAAACAAACCTATTTGGGAGATTACATTGATAACAAACAAACCTGTTTGGGAGATAGCATTGACAACAAACCAACCTATTTGGGAGATTACATTGACAACAAACAAACCTGTTTGGGAGATAGCATTGACAACAAATAAACCTATTTGGGAGATAACATTGACAACCAATTAACCTATTAAGGAAGATAACATTGACAACCAATTAACCTATTAAGGAAGATAACATTGACAACCAATTAACCTATTAAGGAAGATAACAATGACATCAAACAAACCGATTTGGGAGATAAACATTGACAAAGAGGAAGGGATACAAACCCTGGGAGTTACTGTTAGTACTAACAAAGACAGAATTGCGACCACTCTACAAGCCCACTATGGAATTCATCAGCATTCTTTTCTTTGTGTAAAAAGGATTAGACTTCAAAGCCAATGCAAATATCTGTCCATTCTATAACGGTTGCATACATTGTACGCAACTAAATGTTTCACTGGAGCAGAAAATCCAGGCCACTGATATGAGATGTTTTTGAAAGATCCTCAGAATATTATATAGAGATCACATCACACAATATTGTCATACAGTCTATCTGACTGTATCCGGTCCTTCTTTCAAGTGTCAAATCACAGATGCTCTGCTGGTCCAGCCATGTGATACGTTCTCATGTTTGGCTCATGTGATACTTTGAGGTGCAGTTACTGGTAAGAGAAGGAAAAGTTGCCCTAAGTTACACATGATAGACAATATTTTCTAGTGGATGAGCATGATGACAAAACCGCAAGACTCGCAATGGAGGACTCGGGGGTCTTGAGGTAAGGTGTCTGCCTCAGATGTTGGAGGTAACTGGTTCGAATCACAGTGGAAACCTGGATATTCTGGTAACTATTCTTGACTTCTCGGTAGTGAGATCAGACTCCCATGTTCAGGGTCGAGCACGTTAATTCCTTGGCAGTTGGAAATCAAAAAGAGTAGGCTTGACCGCTGCCCGGACAAAATTCAAGTCTACCCAAGTTATTTGTACATTTCTCCAGATGGTTTGTTAGAGCAGCTATAGATGGCGCCTAACTGGCTGTGGGTCTACTTAGTTCTAGTGTTTTAGTTCATTATGAATGTCACCAGGCCACAGATTTACCTGGAATTCACATTAGTCTACGACATACACTTGTGTTCACGGAAACATGTTGTTTTCCAATTGGACTGGTCAGTTTGTTCATTTTTTGTGTTTTCTTCCCTCCGATTATCCTGGATTGGACATCAGCTATACAAATTATTTGTTAGCACCTGTGTCATATTTTCATGGTCTAGTTCACACATCTGAACTTCATGAGATTGGGTCGCTCTTCGCCCTAGCAGCAGACAGCGTCACGTTTGGTATGATTGAAATGGACTGGAACCTAGACCAGGAGAGATGCTCAACACGCTGAGTGATGTCCCTATGACCTCTTGTGGTTATGGGAAAGGCACGACACACAACGATAGATTTCATTCACCTCCGCTGCCTTGCAGGATACTTGTTTAAGGAAAAGGCTTCGGGAGTAAACCTTGATGAAAAATCTGCATCCTGTGATATCTCCAGTCATCTTGGTAAAATCTTGCCCCTGGTAGCTGAGGATCAGAGAGTGAGGTTGATGAAAAGCCCAGTTTCTTCCTCACTTGAATCCAAATCCCAGCGCAAGCCACACATTTCAGCGGACACAGCAAGAGAAAAGACTCCACACGGCTGAACAAAGAAAGTGGTCTTCATCACATGTCATGGACGAACATCAACAGTGTTTGAGTATTAAGAAGGACTTGCACCTTGGTTAAACCACCATCCAACAAACTGGTTGTATACAGACTCTGCAGAGTCTTCTAAACCATAATAAAGATGTTACGTTACGTTAGAGTAAAATGGCAACGGCAGTTCATAATGTACTGAGATGTGATGCCTCTACAGCCACTTAGGTTACAGGACAGACGAGACAAGAGAGAGCTAAGTGTCTGACTGCAGACCTCCAACTGATGTCTCCCTGACATGCTTCACGTTAGATGGACAGAGGTAGCAACAAAAAGATCTGTGACAAAGAACACAACAACAATTAATTGACCTGCTCATTGGGGATAGAAAGCAAAGAGATTGGACACACCTTCAAAAAGAGGAATAACAATATAACCAGACAACCACTGGGTTGGAATCCTCAGTGAAAAAAGATAAGTCAGATCATCTCGTAAAAGGTGAGGTCGTTGGCACACTGCTTATGGGTGTGTAGGGGGATTTCTCTACTCATGAAGAGATGAGTAAGGATGCCAAAAACACTCATGTTAAATAACAATTTTTTTAAAGAGGGGGGGGGGGGGGGGGGGCGCAGATGGAGTCGGGCAACCTTGCTTGATTGAATACCTGGATTTAAGTAAGTGATCACGTTTCAGCGAAATAACACATTGCTGGGAGAAATGTGGAGTTCAATTGGGAGATTTAATATTTACATAATAACAATAGCTCCCATTGCAAGCGAAACTGGCAACAGCATCTAAATTGTGTTGTGAGATATGATCTTATTTGACTGTAAAGCCCTACCATGGTATGGCAGACTCTTGCCGCACTTGAAATACATATGTGAGGTGTCGGCTGTGATGTTGTCATGCGCTTTGTTCTTTCAGGTGGCTCGCTTTCTTTCTCTGAATCTCAGCCAAGAAATTTTGCCCGCTGATCTGAGTACCTTTGTGTCATGCTAGCGCGTCAAACAGAATGTTTCTGTGCAAGCATCTCCAGAGGGTTACATTTTTTTTTTTTTTTCAGCTTTTTTTTCTCTATTCCCCAAGGCGGTGTGGTTTTTATTTTGCGCCTGTTAGCCCAGTGCATCCGACTCCAGCATGCATTTTATGTAAGGGTCTGCTTCCTCCTGCATTTTCTAAGGGTTTGCTTCTCCGGGGTAACGGGCGGCGCTGTGATGGGGATCGAACCCAGCTCCTTCGTGTTGTGAGCCGTGTCACTTAACCACAGGTCCACGCCGTCCCCTTATATAACCTGAAGAGATATTTTAAGGAGTCTTTGTAGCATTTCTTTTGTTCCCAGATGATGGCATGCCCATTTTTAGCTCACAGTACAGCAGCTGCTTGAGGATGCACTCATCTGGCATGCAAACAACTTGTTCTGTCCATGTTTTCCTGACTTTTTGCAGAAGCATATGGATGCTCAACTAGTTCAATTTGTTAAAAATTTCAGAATTAGGTTCCGAGTGAGTTAGGCACTTTGTTCTGCCACTTAATCCTGGGCAGCCTGAGGAGACAGTTCACGTGGCAACAATTTAGCTGTCTGGCATGTTTGTCCTACACTGTCCATGTTTTGCAGGCATGCAGAGAAGTGGTTAGCACTAAAGCACAATACACTTTTACCTTCGTGGTGACACTGATGTCTTCCCAGTTCCAGACAATCGGAGACATTTATACATATATGAAGGTCAGAATATTCCTATAGCAGACAATGCTGTCAGGGATGAAGTGTTAGAAACTTCATTGTACTAAGCCTCAGCAAATGTCACAGCCAAAAAGTAACGATAACATAAAAAAAGGACATAGAAGAGATCAAAGTCTCATCTTTCAGTTCCAAACAGGACATACAAGCGTCAACAGCCACTTGAGCCGCAACAATCCCCAGCACCTGCCCTGTGCAGAAATTGCTGTCATCCTGATGAAACAGTTTGACAGATAATTCAGTGCAATGTGCTTACGGGCGTGAGAAGATTCTTACAAGCACTACCAACGGTTGCCACTGTGCGGAGCCATGCAACTACTGGGGAAGACCTTTATCTATATAAGAATGGCATTGGGCTGCCAAGAACAGGCTTTCTCAGCAGCTATGGGATAACAACAACAAGCCTCAGCTTCTATTGAAGAATGGTGGTGGGGAGGGGGTGGCTGCTGTTTCATGCTGCCTTTTCTTCATGTTCAGTAAGTATGGAACTTCGTTAGAGACTTGCCAACTGGAATGCATTGATAACAGGAAGTGAGCCCAACATTGATGCCATGAGAAATGAGTGCTTTTCTTCTTTTTCTTCTGCATAAAAGGATGTTTATGAAATAGTGTTGCAGTTTTTTAGCTTATCTGTGATATGTGTCATTCAGTCCGACACATTTGATTTCAGCACAGCATTTTTTGGGCATGGTTTACTTTCCCTCTTTGATCCCTAAACTCTTAGCGAGGTTGTGGTTGTAGTCTGTTTCCAGGCGCCCCTGTGCTCGGAGGCAGAATAGGGTATTGGTCGGGTATGGGGCACTGCCCTGACGTAAGCCCAGCTACGAGTCACTGGCTGTTATCAGCTCATGCACTGCTGCATCTTCGACCCTAAGCAAGTGCTCTACCACTCTGCTCAAATGCTTAATGTCTTGTCTTGTCTTATCCATTTGTGCCAAGAGGCATCATGTGGAACTGTAGTTTTTTGTACAGGGCCAGATGCATCGCTGAAGTAGTCATCATCCCATGACGATTTAGAATATCCGCAACATTTCCTATCCATCTAGTTCTTGGTCTGTCATGGTTGCAAAAACCTGATCCCTGTTTGTTATAGGCGCACAGGGGTAGTTGGGTCAGGTTGCGTTCTCATTAGATGGCGGAACCATTTGATTCCCTCCTCAATATACTCAATGCAGTGTCTTGCTTCAACAATTTTTCACACAAATGCTTAATAGATTTGATAATATAACATTTATAATGGTACCTAAAACACATAATATACCCGTAATGCCAGGGTGACAGTGACCATCACACTAAACACAGTCATTCCAGCCAACCCGAAGAGATGTAACGTCCGACGTCCTAAGCGGTCCATCAAAGGAATTGATACTAAAGTCATAACCACCATTATTCCTCCAACAGCACTGGTTGCGTACTTGGCTATTGTTTCCGATCCAATGGCCTCATTAAAAAGGTTGGTTGAGTAGAAGAACACCTGTCAATATATTGTAACAGTGTCGTGTGTCAGTGACATTATATGTGAAACAATATATATAAAACATAGATGTTATGGTTATATCTTTAGTTATTATTCAGGGTTTGGGCGATAATCTACAAGATTTTACACGAGTAGACGGTTGTCACAGATGGTGAGAGCTAGACATCCAGAGGGATAGGGGTAGAGCTAAAGAATCACTTTTGCTGTAGTTGCCACCTGAGTTTGGTAGGGGGTTAAATATACCCATAATTGGATTAACTAGAGATGCAAACAAGGCGGAAGTGGATTTGAGGGATTTGGGGACAAGATGTCACTAAGTGATTGACAAGGTGACAAGATAGCCAGCAAAGTGAATAGGGCTCCAGAGGAGAGGAACTTATTTGACTGACAAGTGTTGCAGGCACAATTGTGATTCAAGTGGCTCGCTGGTCAACGGGGTGAGAACAGAAGTCCATCTCGACCAGCGGCCATAATGATTAGGGTAGTGCCTAAGAGGCCAATAAAAAAAGATAAAGAATTCATTTCAGGCAGAACTGACCAGGAGGCTTTTCCACTATGTTCCTGACAAGTAATATACTCTTTTCTAATGGTTGGTTGTTTCAGTGACCTATAGGCTGCCACCCTTTGGCCTAATGTCATATAGTGGTATCTGCAACAGTTTTGTTTAGTTCCATACAAAGTGTTCCATTTGTCTGGCCTCGGAGAAAGAAGCTCTTTCCTAACACTGGCAAGTGCCGGACATTCAAAACGATGATGGTCAACAGTTTCATAGGGATGTGTGCACAGCCGGCACTCTGGATTATGGGATGTGTGCACAGCCGGCACTCTGGATTATGGTCTGGTTGGATTATGTTCAAGTGGCTGTTAAGTTGTATGTGTTATAATGCGAAGTCGGAAAATGGTGCTATGGTCTCTCCTTTTCAGGAGGTTGATGTTGTCTTTGGGATGGCCATATGTTTATTGATTTCTCTCCCCGTATTTTTCATTGCCTGTCTATTCAGCCAGGGTTCTTTGTTTGCAGTCTTCAGTAGTTGTTTGACTGTCTGTAGGGTCGTTGGTGTGTACTGTTGTTCTTGACTTGATCCCTTCTTAGCCAGTCTGTCTGCCTTGACACTGCCAGGTGTATTTGAGTGAACAGGGATCCATTGTATAACTATTCTGACTTCATGGGATGTGAGAAGTTGGTTGGCATCTGGGGATATTTGGGTAGTTCAGGTCTACAGTGACCACCATCTTCCAGAGCTTGAAGGGCAGATAATGAGTCTGTAAAGATTGCAATGCTTTGGGCTTTTGATGGGAAAGCATCAAATACAGTCCTTAAGTAGTACAGTGCTACTTCGAATGCTGTTATTTCTGCCTCATAATTTGAACATAACTCCCCACATGCATCAAACAGCTCACCAGATGTTCTGTCTCGATACTCTATGTAGACTCCATATTCCACTTAAATAGGGGCCTTAAAAGCAGATCCATCAGTATAGACATGTATCCATTCTTCTGGGTAGGTGTCAATCATTTTGTGATATTCACATAAGACTGACTGGATCAGCACTTCTTGTTGTATTATCTGTTAGTTTTGTTTGAATTTGTGACATTTTTAAACATGTGGGGATAAATTTCTTGTTGCTCCCTGAGTCGCTTGTCTTTTGTTTGGGACATGATATCTGTCTTAAATCTCACTGACGTGGTAGAGGACTGATTTTTGTTTTATTCTGCTTTTGCTGCCATTTTTCTACAAGGCTTCTTTTGGGGTGGTCTTTGCTCATTCTTTTACTCCTCTCATAAACTTCCATAGCGGCCACATCTCTTTGTTCCACATTCACATGAATTTTACGTGCAGTAGTGGGTGTTGACCTCATTGCTCCACTAATAAGGTGCACGGCATTGTTCTGCACTAATGCTCTGCACTCTGTCCAGGGGCTCTACATAGTCTGTGAGCATATTGACAGGAGTGCACTGCTGTATTTTAAAGCAGAGCGTACATATTTAATATATAATCCTCTCAGAGTGTCCTTGTCTGATCCCCATGCTGTACCAGCGAGCCTCTTCAATAACTGTAGCCACCTCAATACTTTCTTTTTAAACATTTTGGACATGTTTCTTGAAGCTGAGCTGTCGGTCGAGAGTGACTCTAAGATATGTAGGCTCTTTCTCTCTGGGCAATTTCTGTTTGCCAAATCTCAGATTGATATTTTTCTTGGCTACTGGTAAAGATAGTGTAAACAGTCTTATCACAGTTTCCATATTTGGCAATACTCATGCAGTCTTCTCAGGTCTCCATTTAATCTTTGTGCTGCACTTTCTACATCTTCGTGGCTCTACCATATTGCCAGATCATCAGCATACTTACTGTTGTCTAATAGAATGAATAGTGAGTCACCACCAGCAATACAAATGAGAAATCTGAGCACTTCAAGTGAGAACGGTGTCAGTAAGGTGTTTCAAATACCTGAGAAACCATAGACTCCCCAGGGAGGACACCCACAAACCCATGTTGAGAAGCTTTTGTTCCACAGCGGGGTCCAGAGGTTAGAGGAGCTGCAGATTGTCCTAAACCAGCCAGTCAAGTCACACGGCCAGAGGATGAAAGGCAACTACGAGCCCACAAGATAGCTAGTTAAACAATTATAGAACAAGTTGCGTATTGTTTGTAGCAATAGACAAGGATAAGTAATAGAAGGCAGAACTGGGTTATTAGTCCAAGTTTCCCTATAGCTAGTTGACAGAACTGGGTTATTAGTTCGATTTTACACCTAGCCAGTTGACAGAACTGGGTTATTAGTCCAAGTTTCCCCCTAGCTAGTTGACAGAACTGGGTTATTAGTCCAAGTTTCCTCCTAGCTAGTTGAGAAAACTGGGTTATTAGTCCAAGTTTCCCCCTAGCTAGTTGACAAAACTGGGTTATTAGTCCAAGTTTCCCCCTATCTAGTTGACAGAACTGGGTTATTAGTCCAAGTCCTTAGCTAATTGCTAACATGACTCAATATAGCAATAATTAGAAATATGTAAATGAGCAATTGTTGTAAATAGTAAGATATGCAATCAAATTAATTCTCGTTTTTTTTTTACATTAAGTTGTTTTCTATGTTTAGTTTTATGTGAACAGAATAACTGGTTGAACAGAAATACAAGTTAGCCCTGTTACATAAAGTTTAAATTGTTGCCTGTGACCAGTATCTGGGAGGCTGCTACAATATAAACAGGTTTGTTGAGTACAAGACTTGTCAATATATAAACAGGTTTGTTGTGTAGAAGAATGTCTGTCAATATATAAACAGGTTTGTTGGATAGAAGAACGTCTGTCAATATATAAACAGGTTTGTTGTGTAGAAGAATGTCTGTCAATATATAAACAGGTTTGTTGTGTAGAAGAATGTCTGTCAATATATAAACAGGTTGGTTGTGTAGAAGAATGTCTGTCAATCTATAAACAGGTTTGTTGGATAGAAGAATGTATGTCAATATATAAACAGGTTTGTTGTGTAGAAGAATGTATGTCAATATATAAACAGGTTGGTTGTGTAGAAGAATGTCTGTCAATCTATAAACAGGTTTGTTGTTTAGAAGAATGTCTGTCAATATATAAACAGGTTTGTTGGATAGAAGAACGTCTGTCAACATATAGATTGGTTTGTTGGATAGAAGAACGTATGTCAACATATAGATTGGTTTGTTGGATAGAAGAACGTCTGAACATTATAGTGATAATAGTGGTGGTGGTGATGATATTGACAAAAGTGATGAGGGTATTGGAAACAGTGTTGGTGGTAGTTAGTTGCCCATTGCAAGCGATGATGACATTATCAGACGGTTTGCTCTTGATGTAACTTGCCCTGCATTTGGATTAAAGTGAGTAACAAACTGCGCTGGTCATTCACTTCACTCTCTGGCCCCCAAACTACCTTTGACCAGTGGCAAGACATCAGAGGTCACTTTACAACTTGCAGGATTCGACCACCCACAATTTCCGTTCATCGCTTTGAGAGGAGAGTGCCTGACCTCTTGACCACAACAATCCCCAGAAGACTCTACAGACTCTGTATACAACCAGTTTCTCAATACAGTCAAGTAATTTCATCATAAAGTGACCAGCGGATGATTGGAACATCCATTCACCCCTGAAGTCTTATGCTGGCGCTTGCGGGGTCTGGGCTGTTGAATGTGGGAATGTCATTGGCCATCTCTTTCCTGATCAGAGTTGCTGGTTTCATTTTTTGTCCGGCTGCACGCACAACTCACTCTGCATCCACCCCCAGTTGTTCACTTGTAGATTGGCTGCCCCTTGAGAATTGCACTAACGAGGATTCTGGAATGTGGTTTTCATAGATTTTCTGCATGATATCTGCATTAGAGTGGGTTCTGTATAGAAAAGGCTAGTAATATCGATGGCATGGCAATAGTTGACTAGGTTTCAGTGGTCTACAGCATTCAATCAGTGATAGCAGTCAGGTCAGCTCATGTCAAGTCATCCTGTAACCAGTGAGGTCATTGGGGCACACATGAAGACATCCTCACAACCCCATGCCACCGTTACGTTGTCCTCCCTTCTCTTTTTGGGACCGCGCCTTCGTCATCTGCCTTGCACCTTTTCCGTGCATTATCATATTTGCAAGACCATTTGATCTCGATATGTGACCGTACCAAGCGAATTTCCTTCTTTTGACAGTTGCCAAGAGGTTTTCAAAAGGCCCTATTGCTGTTGTAATTCTATCTCGTATTTCCTCATTTGTAACTTGATCTTTGTATGTGATGTTGTCTTCATAAACATCTCATCTCCAAGACCTAAACCCTTGCTGAAGGTCACCTGTAACTGTCCATGTTTCACAAAGTGGTGGTAGTAGTGAAGTGGGTTGTCATTGATAATGAAAAGCAGTGTGGTAGTATGAATTAGTAGGTTGTGGTTATGGTGATGATAAATACAGTAGTGATGATGATATTGTTGTGCTGGTGGTATGGATGGTAGAATCATTGGTAATAAAGAGACGTTTTAGTAAGACTGGGCCTGTTCAATTCACGCCAGATCAAGTACCGTCTCCTCATAGAATGTCAGCTGCAATAGATCTCCAGCGTACTCTATTCTCTGACCATAAAGGTGCAATCTGACAGGCTTTTACCAGTTCATCCCCTGATGTTATCCACCCACTTATCTGTATCTTGAACGACTGTCTTCCTCCCTACCCTCCAGTATGGACGACTGTCTTCCTCCCTACCCTCCAGTATGAACGACTGTCTTCCTCCCTACCCTCCAGTATGGACGACTGTCTTCCTCCCTACCCTCCAGTATGGACGACTGTCTTCCTCCCTACCCTCCAGTATGAACGACTGTCTTCCTTCCTACCCTCCAGTATGGACGACTGTCTTCCTCCCTACCCTCCAGTATGGACGACTGTCTTCCTCCCTACCCTCCAGTATGAACGACTGTCTTCCTCCCTACCCTCCAGTATGGACGACTGTCTTCCTCCCTACCCTCCAGTATGGACGACTGTCTTCCTCCCTACCCTCCAGTATGAACGACTGTCTTCCTCCCTACCCTCCAGTATGGACGACTGTCTTCCTCCCTACCCTCCAGTATGAACGACTGTCTTCCTCCCTACCCTCCAGTATGGACGACTGTCTTCCTCCCTACCCTCCAGTATGGACGACTGTCTTCCTCCCTACCCTCCAGTATGAACGACTGTCTTCCTCCCTACCCTCCAGTATGGACGACTGTCTTCCTCCCTACCCTCCAGTATGGACGACTGTCTTCCTCCCTACCCTCCAGTATGGACGACTGTCTTCCTCCCTACCCTCCAGTATGGACGACTGTCTTCCTCCCTACCCTCCAGTATGAACGACTGTCTTCCTCCCTACCCTCCAGTATGAACGACTGTCTTCCTCCCTACCCTCCAGTATGAACGACTGTCTTCCTCCCTACCCTCCAGTATGAACGACTGTCTTCCTCCCTACCCTCCAGTATGGACGACTGTCTTCCTCCCTACGCTCCAGTATGGACGACTGTCTTCCTCCCTACCCTCCAGTATGGACGACTGTCTTCCTCCCTACCCTCCAGTATGGACGACTGTCTTCCTCCCTACCCTCCAGTATGGACGACTGTCTTCCTCCCTACCCTCCAGTATGGACGACTGTCTTCCTCCCTACCCTCCAGTATGGACGACTGTCTTCCTCCCTACCCTCCAGTATGGACGACTGTCTTCCTCCCTACCCTCCAGTATGGACGACTGTCTTCCTCCCTACCCTCCAGTATGGACGACTGTCTTCCTCCCTACCCTCCAGTATGGACGACTGTCTTCCTCCCTACCCTCCAGTATGAACGACTGTCTTCCTCCCTACCCTCCAGTATGAACGACTGTCTTCCTCCCTACCCTCCAGTATGAACGACTGTCTTCCTCCCTACCCTCCAGTATGAACGACTGTCTTCCTCCCTACCCTCCAGTATGAACGACTGTCTTCCTCCCTACCCTCCAGTATGAACGACTGTCTTCCTCCCTACCCTCCAGTATGAACGACTGTCTTCCTCCCTACCCTCCAGTATGAACGACTGTCTTCCTCCCTACCCTCCAGTATGAACGACTGTCTTCCTCCCTACCCTCCAGTATGGACGACTGTCTTCCTCCCTACCCTCCAGTATGGACGACTGTCTTCCTCCCTACCCTCCAGTATGGACGACTGTCTTCCTCCCTACCCTCCAGTATGAACGACTGTCTTCCTCCCTACCCTCCAGTATGAACGACTGTCTTCCTCCCTACCCTCCAGTATGAACGACTGTCTTCCTCCCTACCCTCCAGTATGAACGACTGTCTTCCTCCCTACCCTCCAGTATGAACGACTGTCTTCCTCCCTACCCTCCAGTATGGACGACTGTCTTCCTCCCTACCCTCCAGTATGAACGACTGTCTTCCTCCCTACCCTCCAGTATGAACGACTGTCTTCCTCCCTACCCTCCAGTATGAACGACTGTCTTCCTCCCTACCCTCCAGTATGAACGACTGTCTTCCTCCCTACCCTCCAGTATGAACGACTGTCTTCCTCCCTACCCTCCAGTATGAACGACTGTCTTCCTCCCTACCCTCCAGTATGAACGACTGTCTTCCTCCCTACCCTCCAGTATGAACGACTGTCTTCCTCCCTACCCTCCAGTATGAACGACTGTCTTCCTCCCTACCCTCCAGTATGAACGACTGTCTTCCTCCCTACCCTCCAGTATGGACGACTGTCTTCCTCCCTACCCTCCAGTATGAACGACTGTCTTCCTCCCTACCCTCCAGTATGAACGACTGTCTTCCTCCCTACCCTCCAGTATGAACGACTGTCTTCCTCCCTACCCTCCAGTATGAACGACTGTCTTTCTCCCTACCCTCCAGTATGAACGACTGTCTTCCTCCCTACCCTCCAGTATGAACGACTGTCTTCCTCCCTACCCTCCAGTATGAACGACTGTCTTCCTCCCTACCCTCCAGTATGAACGACTGTCTTCCTCCCTACCCTCCAGTATGAACGACTGTCTTTCTCCCTACCCTCCAGTATGAACGACTGTCTTCCTCCCTACCCTCCAGTATGGACGACTGTCTATCTTCTATATATCCACTTCATATTGAAAGGCTTTGGTAATCTTTTCCTTATTTTTCAACACCCATGTTTCTGCATCACAAAGTAGCGAGTATACATAAAACCTGACAATTCTTGTTTTCAATGTATGATTTATCTGTTTGAATGTCAGTGTCGCATGCTGCTGAATACCATTTTGGCCATACCTATTCTCTTTCTGATTTCTTTTTCACAGCTGCCTTCTTTCGGTTATTATATGACCTAGATAGGGGGGAAACTATACCTGTTTCAGCAGTAGTTGATGTGTTATTTGGTTGTCTACAGACTCTGATGAGCCTTCTAAACCAGTATAAAAACGTTCTGCGTTAAATATGTTGGAAATAAAAACAAAGCTGATCATAATGATGATGATTCCAAATGTCACAGAAGACAAATATGTTACCCCATTGACACCAGAAAGTTGCTGTGACAAATGCATGACAATGCCAATAATCAAGGGAGGTCTCAGAGATGGACTGCGGAAGAGCTGAATGATGGATGTCTAAAAAGAACAGTACAAACAAAAAACATCAACCAATTATTAACAACAGTGCAAATTTAGACAATTATGAAAGTCTGCAAAGCACAGGGTAAAATGCAACCAAATGATAAAACCTCTGCGGAGAACAGAAAAAAATTGTGGAACTCTGCAAAGAACAGTGCAAAAAATGTTTACAGGTCTGAAATGAACAGAGCTAACAAACAAACACAAATTATCAATCTAAAAAGAACATGCAACACAAATAATTAATCTCAATCTAAAGAATTGATCACACAAAAATTTTAGAATTATTTAAATCTACAAGAAACAGTGGAAAAAAAAAAAGAAAATGTTGAAAGATGGCACAGAATAGTAGAAACAAATAATAATCAACAAAGAACAGTAGTCTTTATGTGCGTTCAATTTCCTCTTCTATATAAGAAACTATGTTTTTGTTTTTCCTCTTCTACATTCATCCTGAACAGGACATTTTGTCGAAGTTTGCGGTGAGGCTGCAGCGTCTTCACCTTCCAGCCTGACATAGCTGGTTCCAGCACATTATTCTTTGGGAAAGGGTTTACCTCCCATCATCGATACCTATTCTGTCAGATTGTTTCCAGGGTCGCCACTTGAAGGTGGAATAGGGTCTTGGTCAATTCAGAATCCCTGACTATGACACAAGAAGTTAACTATGGATCGCTGGCTGCTGTAAGCTCATTCACTGCATGTCAGCTCATTCACTGCATGTTAGCTCATTCACTGCATCTTAGCTCATTCACTGCATGTCAGCTCATTCACTGCATGTCAGCTCATTCACTGCATGTTAGCTCATTCACTGCATGTCAGCTCATTCACTGCATGTTAGCTCATTCACTGCATGTCAGCTCATTCACTGCATGTCAGCTCATTCACTGCATGTCAGCTCATTCACTGCATGTCAGCTCATTCACTGCATGTTAGCTCATTCACTGCATGTCAGCCATGGAAACTAATTTATTTGTGGCTTAATGGTAAAACATGTTAATGAATAGTATTGAAAGCATGTTTCCATGGCTGACAATTAAACAATCGAGTTACTTTACTTTGATTTTTCACATTTTCTTACATGTGTTTGTGTTCAAAGTTTTGTCTGTTTATAAGGAAAAGTATGTCATAAGATTTACATTTTTTACTCTTCTACATTAACCCTTGGGGAATGCATGTTATTCGACGGTAACGTGCTTTCCTTTTAAGCTGAGCAGGAACCAGAAATATATCTGGCTTCTTCCTGACCACAGAGAAGAGTGATACATTCAATGGTGTGCATGTTGAATGGCGAGCTAAAACAATTCAGGAGTCCTTGGTGGGCTTGCCCTCTCCAACATACGGGGCGTTGAGATAAGTCCTGTATTTGTCAGTTCCACTTTTAGGATTTCTTTAACAGTATTGATCAATTGCTTTTATCTTCTTTCCTACTGCTCTAGCCATGAGGCATCACATATATTGTTATTGCCAGGTGGATCAGGCTTGTGCTGTCATAAGATGTTACTTCTGAAGTATGTCAGTGACACCCTCGATCCACTGACGTAGAGGTCGGCCCCCTGCATGTGAACCGGAGACCTGCACATGACATGCTCTTCCTACATACTGGTCATAATGCAATGTGATTAATGACGAATCCAATTTATTTTTTGGCTATCAATGTAGGCACTAACTGGGTTTGTTCCCATTATCTGCCTCAGCGTGGTGTTGCAGATTCGGTCATAAAAAGGTCTTTCTGGCTACACTTCTCACACAGCGCATCTCACAGCTACGGATCTTACTCTTATGTGTTTCTAGTAAGAACCAAGATTAACATTGGTTACACAATGTAGAAATAAACTGCATTTATCAGACCTCTTAGTTGAAAGAAGCACTCTAGGGTGTTTCAAACTAGGTTCAATTTTATAGTGCACCTTCTGAATTGTATGTGCAATTTCTCTGTCCACTCTGCCTTCATCAGTGAACACACTACCTAGGTATTTGAACTCCCTTATTTGCTGATACTTATGTCTCTACTGTGGAAACTTCTCTGTACTTGTTCACTCAATATCATATCTAATTGATTTTATTACCTTCCTTTTTCTCTGAAATGCTGACTAGTGCAGTTAGTTTAAAGGCATTCATGTCTAAGTACAAACTATTCAATTCTCTGTCTTAAGAGTTGTGGTTTACTTCCTAAGCCAATGTTCATCAGTTTAAGTATTGCCAGCAGTTGACTAGTTACTGTAAAGGCTGTTGGACTCCCGGTTTCAGGGAAGAGGAGACTTATAATACTGATCAAGACCCCACCTCACTTCCAAGCAGTTATCCACAGAAACAGGCTGTTTCATGGCAGTTTAACGAGGTGGGGACTAGCAATGTCACCACCACCATCGTGGTGAGCTTTCTGAGGAGCCTCACATTACACTACAGCCAGGACAACACTGGTTCACCTTCTCAAGTATGCCTTGGGATGTGAGCAGAGACACTGTAGCCAATCACCAATGAAAGTCATTGAGTACTTAATTCAAGTACGAATGACTGTAACAACAACAACAACAAAACATCCAGATTCAAACAAATACAAAAATAACTAATCAACGCTCACTTTTTCACAGCAAGACATCATCTCCTGCTTGATCTCATTTACCTCATCCTCTATTTCCTCTGTACCCCGCAAAGCAATCAATGCTGTGGTTAATGGAGTCAAGAAAATGTGACAGATCAATGATTAAATTCCTTTGCATTTTTCTTCTTATGCCTGAAAAAAAGAGTTATTCATTTACTTATTTCTGTATAATTTTATTTGGATATTGTTTCTAGAGCTTGCTTTCAAAACAAGAAGGCTACTATCCACCAATCTGGACGTTGGTATGTGTGAATGGTTAGTAGTACGGAATTTACATTTGGTGAGGCCCTAAAGTATATAAAACGCGGAGGTCCTTTGTTTTTTAAAAATTACGCCAGAAAGTTTCACAAAACTTGAAAACATAAATGTCCTTCAATGATTTAATAGCGAGACATTTATTGTGGATTCCGTGGCGAAGTGGTTAAGCCATCGGCCTTGTTATCAGGTGGTGTGGGTTCGACTTCGGACTCCGCCGTCTTTTTCACGGGTGCTTGATGCAGTCCTCTGCATCTCGTAGTTGCCCCTAGTCATCTTGTCCTTGACTTGCCGCTAGGGTTGGGCAGCATGAGACGAGAAAGTGAGGATAAAAAGTAGCGCAGTTAATACTTACTAAAAATAGCGCTAGCAAAATTTATTATGCCATTATCATCTACGATGGACGGCGGCCTTTGCCTTTTGCTTTGCCTTATTTAAAGTGAAAAATATAAATTTAGTTTAATTGTAAGCCTGATAGCAAAATCACATCTTTTGACATGTTTTAACAAAGCACATATGTGGTAAGAACCTTATCTTTCTTACTTAACTAAAGAGACCAATATCAGTATCACTTCCTAAAGGTCCAAATTTTAAAAAACTTGGAATTAAAAATTTGTTGCAAAATAAATAATCCTGAAATTTGTTTACGCCCCTGCAGATTGAAAGGTCCTAAGCTGCAACTTGTCTAGCTTATGCCTAAATTCAGCATTGATGGTGGGGCTATGAAAATTCATGTTAGAAAGGATAGTCTTTCTAAGACTATACTGTTGGCGTACCCGCTGTCTTATTATCGTCTCTTTCACTCAAAGCCCTTCTACAGAATGCATCTGCAAAATTGTCCAATATACGAATACCAGAGAAAGCACATATGGTCAACACTAGACTAGCTCTATGGCAGTGTTGACAGCCTCATGATACCCATTGCTTTATTTAAACAAATTGTAGTCGCCGTCCATTACCCCGTGGGAAGCAAACCCTTCAAAAATGCAGGAGGAAGCAGACCCTTACATAAAATGCAGGAGGAAGCAGACCCTTACATAAAATGCATGCCGAAGTCGGTTGCACTGAACCGACATTTGCAAAATAAAGCATAGTCTAACGCACACCGCTTTGGAGAATAGAGAAATAAGGCAAATGCAAAACAAGCAAAACAACAACTCAAGAAGATAACTAACAATACATCCACTGCATTCGATGACAAGGGAAAAGGTCAATGGAGAAGCCTATGAACACATGTTGAACAGTGAAATAGGAAGTCAATGTACCCCATGAGTACAACTCTAGATGATGGCAAGGAATTTTTAACAAAATATAAAATCCGTGAAAATCAGAAATGTGCAACAAAACTATTTGTATCTAAATTCGGGGTCTTTGTGTATGACAAGGACAAAAATAGCACCACTGCCTCACAAAGAGCATATCGTAAAAGGTGACTAACTGTGTGACATGCATAACACCAGTGGCCATGGTTAGGTGGTTTGTTTAGAGCAGCATAGATTGCGCCTTACAGGCTTCGGGTTCAGTTTGCTCTTGTGTTTTGAGTCTTTTAGGATGGACTCGCACATCGGTTAACCACCACCCGTAACGTAAGCAAATGTCCCAATGCAGTGGAGTATTAAGCTGCTCAAGTCTAGCCCGCTAAGCAGGAAACCCTCCTACCGGCTACATCCAGCTCATACCAGAGCTGGGACCTGCAAAGCGGCATCTGCCGCTGTAGAAGTACAGGTCGACTAAGAATTAAGAAGAAGATAGCGTCATCTGTCTCTGATGAAGGCTTTTGTTGATATATAAGTAGGTTTGCATCTGCAACCTCGCAAAAGTGAACCATTATTTTATTTTTGTCAAGTTATTATATCACTGTGGTACTTATTTTCATTGCTGAGGCCACTGGAAGGATTGCTGACCCCACTGGAAGGATTGCTGACCCCACTGGAAGGATTGCTGACCCCACTGGAAGGATTGCTGACCCCACTGGAAGGATTGCTGACCCCACTGGAAGGATTGCTGAGGCCACTGGAAGGATTGCTGACCCCACTGGAAGGATTGCTGAGGCCACTGGAAGGATTGCTGACCCCACTGGAAGGATTGCTGAAGCCACTGGAAGGATTGCTGACCCCACTGGAAGGATTGCTGAGGCCACTGGAAGGATTGCTGACCCCACTGGAAGGATTGCTGACCCCACTGGAAGGATTGCTGAAGCCACTGGAAGGATTGCTGACCCCCCTGGAAGGATTGCTGAGGCCACTGGAAGGATTGCTGACCCCACTGGAAGGATTGCTGACCCCACTGGAAGGATTCAGAGAGCTGAGAATGAAAAGCAGCTTGCTCCCTGCAGTTGCCATGCAGTGTATAATACTATGTTTTGCTTGATGGTACTAGTGTTTACATTAGAATGAAAAAGATGCACTAATGTACACATGAAACTGTGAAACAATTTGATCTTTAGTAAACCATTGCGAAAAAATTTGCCCTGGGCATTGTCTGACGTTTTTATTCAACTGAATTTAATGTTTCACAGTTGACGTTTTTTCAAAGCGATTGAATCATAGACAGACAATTCGGCTAGGGTAGAAATCAGCTGATAATGCTTCTATTTTGACTGTAGAGAGTTCCACTTCCATCTTGTCAGGTTTAAAAATAATAGCGATTTTGACATTTGTTTTAGACATTTGGAAATTATTTCTTCTGTTTTTCACTTGGATTTTAAGATTCACCCATTGTTGAGAATGGGGAAGTTAAGTTTTTGCAACATATTTTTCTGAGGCAGATCTGTTAAGTTTGTTTGTATAATAAATACGTTTATAGTGGAAACTAACAGAAATGTCCATCTTGTAAATATTGATTGTTTGTCCTCTGGGATACTTTACAAACAATGGATGCTGGAAAAAGGTGAGTCTATATGTTTGTGCTGTTTTTCAACATTTTCACCATCTTCTTGTATCTCAGAAACTGACACACACAACAAAAACAATAACAACAAGTTTTTTTATTAATTTAATTACAACAAAATCATATCTTCCGACTAACAAATAAAAAGGTTACAAGCTCTAAAAGTCAACAACAATAGTAAAAGTGTGACGTGCTAAAAAAATAATGTGGCTGCATAAAGATTAATTACAAACAAAATCAAAATAACACAAGATGAAAACAAATGAAACTACACATGAAAAATAACTACCTTTTCTGCATTCTTTTTCATTCTGTTTTGTGATAAGCAAATATCGTGGACTCTCTGGACAGAAGGGCAAGGTGACAGCTTGGACCACACAGGGAAGGATGGCCAGTCCTGAAATTAGAGAAATTTTGAACAATATTAGTTTATACATTTTTGGGATGTTTTACTCTAAAAATATTCATTTGTTTAGTTTAACATCTTTATACTGGTTTAGGATACTCTGCAGTCTCTATACAACCAGTTTCTTGGAGGGTGGTTAATCAACATGTGAGTCCTACGGATTGAAAATTGGCTAACGAGAAGAAAGAGTAGGCATAAATAAGGAGTACTCTGAGTGGTGTGAAGTAAAATGTGGAGCGCACAGGGCTTGGTTTTGTGACCAATTTTGTTCCTGATATATATAAACGATTTGGACATTGATAAAGTAAAAGGATCTATGGTTGCAAAATTTGCGGACAACACAAAACTATGCAGGCATGTCTCATCTAAAGCAGAAGTGGATATATTGAGGTCGGATTTAAATAAAATTCGAGACTGGTCTGTGAGCTGGCAAATGGAGTTTAATATAGATAAATGTACAGTCATCCACATGGGTAGATCCAATATGGAACATAATTACAGAAAGGGCGAGAAAAATATTAGAATGATAGATAAGGAAAGGGACCTAGGATTTATAATAGAGTATACAGGTAAAGTGAGTGAGCAAGTCCAGGTAGCAGTGAATAAGGCAAATGCAATGTTAGGTATAATAAAAAGAAATATTAAACGGAGTAAGGAAGTAATTGTCAAACTGTATAAACCATTGGTTAGACCTAGATTGGAGTACTGTGTACAGGTGTTGAGTCCTTATCAGAGTGGAGATATAAACATGCTGGAAGGATACAAAGAAGAGCGGCAAAACTGATAGTGGGATTAAAAAATTACAGTTATGAGGAAATACTCAGAAAAATTGGCCTACAGTGTCTTGAAAAGAGAAGAATTCGAGATGACTTAATACAGGTTTATAAGATAATCACAGGAAAGGTTAAATTAGACTATAACAAGTTTTTCAAAATACAACCACCTACAAGAACAAGAGGGCATGCATACAAATTAACTAAAGAAAGGTCCATATTAGATATTAAGAAATATGTTTTTAGTCAGAGAGTGGTGAGTGCTTAGAATGCATTGCCCCAGGAGGCAGTAGAGGCAGGGACAGTTAATGCATTTAAGAATAGATTGGATGCACATAGCTTTTAGAGCAAGGTAATGCAAATATAACTGGTTGCATACAGACTCTGCAGAGTTTTCTAAACCAGTACAAAGACGTTAAGTTATACCATGTCACATAGTCGCCGCTTACGACCTGCTATCTGTTGGGCAGTGGTGCTATTCTTGAAGTTGTCATACACAAAGACACCGGGGAGCCACTGTTTTCTTTTGTGCTACATTTGTTCAAGTCCACCTTTGTTTATATAAAATTGTTTTCTAACCTGGATGTTTTGTGTCTGAAAACCTTAAATTAAGCATCCAAAAAGTGCAATGTAAAGAGCAATAAAAATTAAGTGAAAGTCACCAGAACCAAACATTCCATATCCAGGTCAGAAATACAGAACATCAAGTGAAAGATTTCAGATACAAGGTCTGTTCAAATGAAACCGGACCTAACTGCACCAAGTGAACATACGTACGATGTGCATGATGACGTCAATTCTGGTGTAAACAGCACATACCAACCGTCACGTTTACAAAATTTCATTATCCTCCGACTCAATGTTTGCTCAGCAGACCGTTGAAAGCATTGCGGGTGTGATACGGATTTCGTCCAGAGTTTATCAGCGAGCCGTGATTCGATTTCTAACAGCTCAAGGATGTCAACAAGTAGACATTCATCGCAGAATTCAGGCAGTGTATGGTGACAAAAGTGTGTCGAAGACAACAGTCAAGAGCTGGACAACAATGTTTAAAGAAGGACATGAGTTAACTAAAGATCTTCGGAAACCAGGTCAGGCGCATATTGTTGCGTCAGAAGATGCCATCGCCAAAATTGATGCAGCAATTCAGGTCAACATACACTGCCTGCATTCTGCAATGAATGTCAACTGTTCGACATCCTTCAGCTGTTAGAAACTGAATCACTGCTCGCTGATCAACTCTGGACCGATTTCGTATCGCATCCGCCATGTTTCCAACAGTCTGCTGAGGAAACTATGAGTCGGAGGATAATGAAATCTTTGCAACCTTGATGGTTGGTATGTGCTGTTTACACCATGCGCATCATACGTATGTTCACTTGGTGCAGTCAGGTCCGGTTTCATTTGAACATGCCTCATACATGGGAAGCATCTTCACAAATGAATGCAGACAAGGAAATGGAAACAAGAAATCAATAAGTAAATACAATGCATACTTCAATAGCCACACAAATAAAAACAGATGAAGCTACACCAAACAAAGGATCCTTAGCAAGTAAAAAGTAAACCCTTACACAAAAATGTTTTTGTGATGTACAGTATCTACGAGGTGTGTTCAAAAAGTATCCGACCTTAATTGAGCATGCACAAATTTTTTCTCTTCTGCAGATTGCGGCAGTCGCTGGCAGTTAGCCTTTTGGTGTTGACTGTAGTGACCACCTGTCGGGTTTTCATTCACCACGAAATGACGGAACCAGTTTTTTTTTAACTCCCATATGAGTACTCACCACAAGTTCAAAACATTACCAAAGAGTACTTTCTAAAGGTCATCCATTGTCTTTGTTATGCTGTTTGACGCAAACAACTGGACCTGTGGACAAAGGTAGCTTGGCAGGTCCATCATGACAAAGTACCCATTCTTCACGTCTGATTCAGACTTTCTTTGCCAAACACAACATTCCTCTGGTTTGCCAGTCTCCCTATTCTCCCAAAATGGCTCCTTGCAATTTTTGGCTCTTCCCCAAGCTGGAAATTCTGCTGAAAGGAATCCAATTTGAGTCACGAGAAGACATTATGCAAAATGCGACGACCTAGCTGTACTTCATGTCCAAAGAGGCCATCCTGAAATTCTTCCAACAATGGCAGGACCGCTGGGACAAGTGTGTGGAGTACCAAGGAGAGTACTTTGAAGGGGATTAGGGTTTGAAACCTCCAGATGAGTAATTGTATTTTTCCACCCCAAAGGTTGGATACATTTTTTGCAGGCGGCTGTTTTTTTAAAAACTTGTCCAATTTACCCTTTCCGTTGATTATTTTATAAACCTGTATTAAGTCACCTCTAATTCTTTTCGCTTTTCCTTACGCACCACATTGTGTCTGGTGACTGTGTATCAGCACACAATTGCCTCCCTAGCCCCTGACTGACCACAGGCCTTGTACAAGACAGAACATTGTTTGTGATCAGAGTTGTCTCTCCCAGTGATGCTATAGACTTTTTTCTACATGTTTGTATTAAATTGTCCTTCTTAGCTTCTTAGATTTACTGTCAGCCAACACTAACATGCTCCTCTTGTGCTAATTTTAACAGCGTTTACTCGCTGGGCTTAGTTGTACCAGGACAGGCTCTCTGGGCATGTCCTCCGTGGAAATTTAGGACATACTCATGAGCAAGCAGGCCCAATTTCTCGCATCTAACAATGGGATATGCTCCTCTAAAGAGTCTATGCATGGTTCCACCACATACAATTTATAGTTTAGCACTGCAGATGTAGGAGGCTATAATTTTATGATGCCAGACAATCATCATATGTCAGACCATGTTTGCGTTAACAGGGGACACCACGAGCAGATGCAATTGGCTTGGTTGACAGAAGCTATATTTTTGGGGGCAGACATTGCCGTCTATTAAGGCTGGACCTTCATCTTATTATTGTTCTACGCCCGTTCTCAATCTCCCGCTACCAAATCCTGTACAGGGCTTCGCAGGTAGCAGGAGTTAGTCCAGAGAACGGAATACGTTGGGTCGTTAGTTTACAGCTTGGCTGCGATATGTGCACCTTTCGGTCTGACACATCCGTCTTCGGCAGAGGCTGGACCTATTTTGCTAACCCTCCTCCTACTAGTGATAGTTTACATAAGGCTGCTAGTCCCATGCACACCCCTCTACTGTTGTCTTTTAGGACATTCTCGTATGGTTAAAGTTGTCATATTCCATTCTCTCCATCTACCACTCAGATGTTATACAGATTACCTAAAAGTATATTCCAGTTTTCGGCTGTTCCTAGCAAGTCTGGAAATCCTAGAACCTGGGACAGAAATATTGCTATAACAACTCCCAGTTGGTGCAGCACACCAATTGCTCCTCGCATTGTCCTGGTACTGATCTCAGACAGGTACATCGGACTCAAGCCAGTGTACAGACCTGCAAATTAGAACATTGGTAGTATTGAGTATTGCTTCTACACACTGTTAGTAATTTGCATTTGTTTGTTTACTGTTTGGGTTTTTATGCTGTAATTTGTTTGGGGGTTTCTCATTAGAACAAATGGACAATTTGAAATACTGGGAGAGAGGTCTAGAAACATGTCATATGGTTGAAATACCAAACAATAAAAAAATCAATCTCCTGAAAAGGAGAGATTAAAACCCCATATTCTGACTTCGCACCAAGCACATATACAACTTAAGTCACTTAACGTGTTTATACTGGTTTAGAAGACTGCAGAGTCAGATAAATGTAGCATTTTATATAAACTACAGCTCACACACACTTGCAGATACCAGGATATGGCATTGGGACAAAGGACAGGAACCCACAGGCCGCTGGATCAATTAACCAACCAACCTTATCAGTAGGGCTTGACAAAAGCGCTCGTCTATAACGAGTTAAAATTGTTGCTTGACGAGTAAAAAATAAATATTGGTATTTTAATGTTAATTACGTTTTTAATCGTTTACAACATGACTCTCGCACGGTTATTAATGATATTACGGTTGAAATAGATTGTACATAAGTTAGCTTACGATGGTGAATCTAAGTGGACCTCCACTGTCACAATTTAACCTACTAAAGCCATCGATAAATGGTACTTCTGTGCTAAAACTACCAAGAACACAAACGCCATGCCTCTGACAGCAGTGCATTTTTTCTTCAGAAAAAATAGGCTAATACTGTGTAAGTAATACAATATGTTTTGTTTTGGTACGCATTGTTATTTAGAAATAAAGGTGAATTAGTGCCTAGTTTAAATTAGTAACATAAATTGTATAACCGTAGTCAGACCATGCTGACTGGTGACAGTTTTGACTGAATGGTGAGCCACCTTAAAATTTGTCAAGCCCTGCTCATTAGAATAGAAGTAGGCAAATAGAAAAGCCCATATATAGAAAGCAGACAAGCATAGAGGCAGCTAGGCAGACAAGCACATAGGCAAAAATGAAGGTAGCTTGATATACAGACAAAAATAGGGAAAGTTAGTTATGTCCATAGATGGCCATGGGTGATGTTTTAGTGGCACACAAGCACTTAAAAGTTATACATAACTGTAGGCAGTAAGAAAGACATAGACATAGAGGCAGCTAAACTGACACACAAGCATATAGAGAGATATGCGCAGTTATACATGTAGGGAGTTACACACACACACACAATCACAGACTGCATTTGCAGTTATACGTAACTGAAGGCAGTTAGAAAACACACACACAGAAACAGACTGACAGATAGAGCGACATAGAGACAGTCAGTCCCTTTACAGATATGGAGGTAGTTAGGCATACATAGATACATCATCATACAGATAGACTGAGTGACAGGTTTACAAACAAACTAATCAGACAGAAAATCAGACAGAAAAGTAAGCAGAAGAACACATACAAAATCAAAAACACAGACAGATATAAGATAACCAGAGATGCAGACAGACAGATATAAGATAACCAGAGATGCAAACAGACAGACAGATATAAGATAACCAGAGATGCTAACAGACAGACAGATTCATAACAGATTATACAAAAAATGCAGGAACTGCATCCAAACAAATAACAGCATGGACAAGAACAGGATAGAACGATGTAATTGCTTACCACTGTGAAAACCAATTAATATTCTGCCAATGATAATCATTTCGTAAGATGCAGCTTTACGACAGGTAAACATCAATATAGATGCCACGACACCAAACACGATGTTCATCAAACTGCCACCTTTCCTGTAAAAACAGTCACTTATGTGATGTAGTATTGTAGTTAGACTTTCAGTATTTAATTATTACAAGTTATTACAGTACCGTACTGTCCTAGTAAAAGTGCTAGTAAAAATGGAAACCGAATGCTTGGTTTCTCTTACATTAAAAAACAAAACAAAATGTCCTGAAGATTAACCATTTATATGCACAATTTCAACAATTTCAGTCAAATCTTTGTTGAGATATCGCATTTTCAAGAGAGTTCGAAACGTTACGTTTCGAAACTCGTGCCTCTCTTGACACGAAACAAAAACCAAAACGTATACAAAAACCAGCACAGCTTCTGATAATTCTGTTCTTTGTTTTAACTATCGCAGTGATTGTTAATCATTTGTTGTCGGAAAGTTTTCACCAATTTTCACGTGTTTGTGGGAAAGACCAGGCCCTAAAATAAGTCGCAGTCACCATGGACTCGAAACTTTTGGGAGTCTATGTCGTTTTAGCAAGGCTGTATATTTTTTAGAGATAGACAGTAGGCTTGGCAGGGCAAGTACGGTCATGGCCCGCGTGACGTAGAGAGTCTGAGGAAAACACTGCGCTGTCTCACTGCACCAAGGTCCGGGTCTATCAGACCTGCTTTCTTGTCACTTTCACGTATGGATGCGAGACTTGGAACACTTACACTAAACAGGAACGGCGGCTGAACACCTTTCACATGAGGTGTCTACGGCGTATATTGGGTGTCAAGAGAGAGTGTCACATAATACGGTTTTACAGAGAGCAAACATCCACAGCATGATGTTGAGCTAGTGACGTCTACGGTGGTTGGGACATGTTTATCGCATGGCAGACGAGAGGCTGCCATAGAATATCCTTAATGGACAGTTAGCCATTGGAGTTAGAAGAATCGGTCACCTTACATTGCGATTCAAGGACGTATGCAAGAGGGACATGAAATCATGCGACATCCCATCTGAGGTCTGGGAAGCTATCCGGAGACAGTCAGTTGGGGGGGTGGGGGGCATAGTGGCTGCTGACGCTCGTAGAGGTCTTCTGGCGGCAGAGAAAAGAGAAAGACTGAAGAGATCAAAGAACAATCAGGCAATTCAGCCTCCTCTGTATATTGTACGATCTGTGGCAGGGAGTCACTCGCGGATCGACCTTTACAGCCATAGCAGTGTTCAAATACAGGAGACAAATCTGGACAAAACTGACAGAGCGCCACGCCCATGGTCTACAGAGACTGGGACGCCTATGATGATGATGGTATTTGTTGTTGCGGAGAGTATAAGCGTAGGAGTCTTTATCGTCCCATTCCAAACTCAGAGAAGAGGTCAGTGTCCGATTCGGGGTATAAGTCAACGGTCATTCTATAGCTGGGTCCCAGATTATGGAAGTTCATCTTCAAAGAGGGTACACATAAAAAACAAGGACGAATGCAAATGGTAGATAGTTTTAACAGAGGTTAACCTACGAGAAATGTGTTTGATTCAAAAGAAATAGTGACACTAAAGAAATTGAAGATGTAAATGAAAACGAACAATGACATTGGTGTATTATTTATACTCTGCAATAAATAAATAAAAGGTGCAGGCTTCACCTTACGAAATTGTATCGGCGGAAGTGACATCATTTTAGAGACGCCACATCTAGTAACATGGATAAGTATTTACGTGAAGTAAGAGAAATGTGGAGGTAAAGTTATGTGAGGGGGTCGCTGTTGTCAATAGGCTAAGGCATTCGCCTCTTACAGTTATGAACGGAAACGGGGGGCGATCGAACCCCGCAAGTATTAAGCGACTGCTGGCCTCACTGGAGGAAGGAGTTACCTCCAATCGTCTCGACCAATAGTCTTGCCACTGATCCAAGGTAACTCGGGATAAGAGTGAGTTTGATGACCAGCGCATATTCTTGTTCACTATAATCTAAATACAACGCACATCACATTATTAGCCATGGGCAATAACTTGTATTATGTGTGTGCGGGTGAAACATGGATCAAAGCTCAGCATATCAGGGAAAGGGAATGGTAGTCAGTAGATGGAACGACAAAAAGACGTATACCAAGTAGCAACTTGATGATAGATAGCCCATGCAGGTGGCATACACAATGAGTTTGTGAAGAAAGCTGAACTCTTTTTAATTCCAAAGTCAACAGACAACCGGAACCATTTCACACAGAGATGAACGGATATACATTTAGAAAGTGGATTGAGAAAACCGTTCTTCTGTCCTTAGATAGACCATCTTGTCTGATGTAATGAACAATGCATCCTACCACAATGTAGTGGCCCATGAAGACAAAGTCCCTAGGTCACCAAGTACAAAAGATGCAATCAAGATATGACTGAGCGCATGAGCTGTAATGGTCAGCGACCCATAGTTGACTGCTAGCGTCAGGGCCAGCGAACCAGAGCTGCCAAGACCCTTCTACACCTCCACGCGGTGATTCTGGATAACAGACTGCAGCAGGGCAGACTGGCTAAGGAGAAGGAATCAAAGAGGGAATGCTAACCCGGTACTCAAAAAATGCTTGCTGAAGTCGGATGTGTTGGACCGAAAGGAGTAAATGTCACAGTCAAGCTGTAAACTACGACATAACACATTCAGTTTTCTGGACTATATTCTGCTACTTAAGCCCTTTCAGGGTTTGGTAGCGGGAGATTGAGAGCGAACGAAGCCAAACCAAGCCAAGATATGACTCACAAAGGAACACATCCCATTTAATTAAATGTATATGAAACCAGAAGCTAAAACAGACACAAGATTTTTTTTTAAACTTCATATTGAGAGAAGAATAAGTATATATGTGTTTGAGACTGCCACCTTACCGTTCACAATCCATTATAACTAGTTTAGGCAAAACCTAAAGGTCAGTTTAAAATAAATCTTTCAAACTATGCGATGTCAAAGAACTTACCTATGCTGCGCTATCACAAATAGATTACTGAGCTAAGTATGAGGACCATGCCATAAAAGAGAAAATCGGTTGTCCAGTGGATGGCTAACTTTTGTCTCGGGCAAGGGTTGTCCAGTGGATGGCTAACTTCTGTCTCGGGCAAGGGTTGTCCAGTGGATGGCTAACTTCTGTCTCGGGCAAGGGTTGTTCAGTGGATGGCTAACTTCTGTCTCAGGCAAGGGTTGTCCAATGGATGGCTAACTTCTGTCTCAGGCAAGGGTTGTCCAGTGGAAGGCTAACTTGTTTGTCTTAGGATCGCGAGCGCGGTGTAGTTCGAGCGAATCTTGCCACCTAGTATGTGTGTGTGTGTGTGGGGGGGGGGGGGGGGGAGAATAGGGTGTCTCCTATGAGGTATTTTTGTGCCGCGCGGGTACCAGAGAGTGGTTGCTGTGCGCCAGCGTTCGTCGCTCATTCTGACTACATGGCCAGCCCAGTACTTGAAGTTGTTGGCAAGCTGTAGGACATTCTTGACGTGTGACAATGCCCGGATGCCACTGTTGTGTAGACCCACCTGTCGTTGTTGCCTAAGTGATAGACCAGCGAGACGGCGCTCAAGCGTGGTTTTTGTCAGAGATGAGGTTTCACTTCCGTAGCATAGCGCTGGTAGGACCACTTCATTGAATAGGTCTGCTCGTAGTCTGGTGTCTTTCATGGAGTATGTTGCCGTCTTTATCGAGTTAAATTAACTTAACTTAACGTCTTTATACTGGTTTAGAAGACTCTGCAGAGTCTGTATATAACCAGTTTCATTTACATCGCCTTGCTCTAAAAGCTATGCGCATCCATTTTATTCTCAAATGCATTAACTGTCCCTACCTCCACTACGTTACGTGGCAATGCATTCCGAGCATTCACCACTCTCTGGCTAAACAAAATATTTCCTAATATCTAATCTGAACTTCTCTTTAGTCAACTTGTAGCTATGCCCACTTGTTCTTGTGAGTGGTGTATTTTTAAAAAAAACTTGTTATAGTCTAATTTATCCATTCCTATAATCATCTTATAAACCTGTATTACCACGAATTCTTCTCTCTTCTAGACACTGTTGAAGGCGGCCCAGCCCGCTCGTCTGCGCCTGGCAATCTCCGACTTCAGGTTATTTCCCTTGATAAAATTAAAATAAGGCGAGGCTGCAGCGGTTCTGTGGGTGTGTATAATGAGAAAAAAACATGAAAGAAACTAGTAAAAGTTGATTAAGGTTGAGCTTAATCAAAATTTTAAAATGGGTATGGTCAGACACCGCACCGCACCGAGCCGAGAACACAAACAAAACCTACGTTACGACCAATAGGCCTTCATCAGGGACAACAACACTGAATTAACAAATCAACAGATGAGTCGACCATTTTTTCTTATATGTTGATTTGTTAATTCAGTGTTGTTGTCTCTGATGACGGCCTATTGGTCGTAACGTAGGTTTTGTTTGTGTTCTCATCTCGGTGCGGTATCTGACTATACCCATTTTTAAATTTTGATTAAGCTCAACCTTAATCAACTTTCACTAGTTTCTTTCATGTTTTTTTCCCTTGATAAAACGGCCGAGGTAGTTGTATTCGTCGACATCCTTTAGTGGTGCATCGTTTAGAGGCACGGGGCTGGGATCCTCAAAGCGGTTGTTCATAACTTTCGTTTTTCCTATATTTATGGTGAGGCCTGCTTTCTTTCCCCCCACTTCTAGCGATGTGATGATGTGCGCGAATCAAAGCTACATTGCATGATAGTACAATGTCATAATGCAGATCGTCTCTGCATCGTGTTGGATTTAAATAGTCGACCTATTTATTCTTATTCAACCACAGCCAACTCTAGATTGTAAAGTAGGCCATGATTCAACCCAGCGTTCCCTTGCGTTGTTCTCATCGTACGTCGCGGGACAGTCCATTTCGGGTTATGGGGAGGACAGGTCGATTAATGTTATTTTAAACAAATCAGTAAAGAATTCCTGCCGAAGACGGATGTGTCGGACCGAAAGGTGCAAATATTGCAGTCAAATTGTAAACTATCGATACAACGCAAATCCGTTCTTCGGACTACATCCTTCTACTTGCAAAGCCCTGTTCAGGTCTTGGTAGCGGGAGATTGAGAATGAACGCAGAAGAAGGAGTAAAGAATTAGTTGGAGACAAGAGTTAAAAAGATGATTTATATTCGATTTTGAGAAGGGTTATGGTTAGGTTTAAGGTTAGGTTAGGGTTAGATAACATGGTCGTTATTACATGGCCTGACAACATGGATAATGTCATGCTGCTGTAGAAACTGGATAACACCCTGACAGATTCAAAAATTAATCGCTAAGATGGCAGCAGAAATTCTCCGTTTATTCTCGCAGAATGTTTGACACTACCAACAGTTTTTTTTTAATGTACTAATCTGTGACGTCAATACCTCAAATTCGGTGCTAAAAATATATATTTATTTTGTTTGGGCGGAATTAAGAACCTTCTTCTTCTTCGTCCTCGTTCATCTTCAGACTTTAACTTCAATTACTCTAAAACGAAGGAAGCGGTCGACTCAAGGCTTTGTACGCTTCCGTACAGCTTCTCGTGGAAGGACACTGGCTGTTGCCAAATGCTACATCTTTTGTCGGTACACAGTGGACAGGACTACAAAATATATTCTGCCTTCATGGGGGCTGTGCCGCAGGTAGAAAGGTCTGCAGTGCCAATCTAGAAGTTGTTGTACAGATCTTTTTTTTCTTCTCCTCCTCCTCTTTCATTTTCACCTTCTTCTCCTCCTTTTTCTTCTTCCTGCAGCTGCTCTTCTAAAGTGATACTGGAAAGCTGCACAGTTGGAGTCTGCCCACGGTATGGTCATCCTGGATTTCCTCGATATAATGAGAGGCATACGATTGTTGGTTACATCACTTTACTATAGATGTACTACTAATTCTGGGAATCCGATACTTTTGTTAGTGAGAAATATTACTTTCAGACAGACATTTTCATGATGACAAAAATTAATGACATTATATTCAGGGCAATATAATATGTACCCGCCCATACTGACTATTTCAGATTTCACGAAAAACTAAATGTTTTTATTACGGAGGAGAAGGGCAAAACAGTTGGAGAACATAGGAATCATGGATATGTGATGGACATCGAGCAGTTGGAGAACATAGGAATCATGGATATGTGATGGACATCGAGCAGTTGGAGAACATAGGAATCATGGATATGTGACGTCACTTGAACGATGTATAGTGGACGACAAAATGAGAAGATACTGGACAGTTTATTCTTCTTCTTCTGCGTTCATTCTCAATCTCCCGCTACCAAGCCCTGAACAGGGCTTTGCAAGTGGCGGGATATAGTCCGGAGAACGGATTTGCGTTGTGTCGCTAGTTTACAGTTTGACTGCGATATTTACACCTTTCGGTCCGACACATCCGTCTTCGGCAGGAATTGGACAGTTTAATATTATGGAGAGATGAGAAGATGGATGGTGGTTGACAGGTAGAAGATGCTGGACAGTTTAATATTATGGAGGGATGGGAAGTTGGATAGTGGATGGCATAGAGAAGATACTGGACAGTTTAATACTATGGCGGGATGGGAAGGTGGATAGTGGTTGACAGGTAGAAGATACTGGACAGTTTAATGCTATGGAGGAGTGGGAAGATCGATAGTGGATGGCAGCGAGAAGATACCTCTTGTGTCCATGTGTTTAATTAAGTCAACTTGTTTAATTAAGCCATGTGAATAGGGCGTCCATATTAAGAGAAGGCTCAATCAAAAGTGGACAGACATGAATATGAGGGAGCAAATGATATAAAATCCCAGCATTTTGTGAATGCCTTTATCAACGGCCCCTTTCTGCAACTCATAGACAATTTCCAAAAATGGATGAGAGACAAATACAGCTATGGAACAGCAAATTACAAATGGCGATGCACGGAGAAAACATAGGACCTACTCACACGCCAAATGTCGCTCATCATCATGTAGCATGTTCTTTATAGAACGTCGCTCTCATCACAGTCTGTCTGAAAGAAACTCGTTCCCTTGCCAAAATTACAGCCTCCGCCACAGTCATACCCAGGCATTCTTGGATATCTTGGTGCCATCGTCTTCTTGGTCTACCCCTTCCTCTTGTGCCTGGCACCATATCTTCCATCACCGTTCTCTCAAGACCATTGTGTCTCTTGATGTGACCAATGTATTTGTATTTTCTAGCCAAAATGGAATTGATAAACCAGTTCTCCTCTATGCTCAACTTTTTGCAGAATGTCTATATTTGTCTTTTTCTCCATCTAGGGTATTCTGAGGATCTTTCTGTAACATTTTGACTCGAAGGATTCGATTCTCTGTCTGGAAATTTTGGTAATCGTCCATGATTCGCAGCTATAAGCTGCTACAGGAAAAATACAGGTTTTCAAGACTTTTACTTTTAACATTTTGTTGGTGTTCTGCCATAATTTCTTCAGGCTGTTCAGTTTTTGCATTGCCATGGCTAGTCTTCTTCTGATTTCTTTCGAGCAGTCGCCATTTTTGTCAATTCTGGAGCCCAGATATTCAAAATGGTGACGTGATCTATTTCCTCACCACCCACTGTAAATTTATGCTAACATTGTGTTTTGTTGGTGGTCATTATCTTTGTTTTATTTATGTTTACAAATGTCCGCTACTCATTCGAAATCCACAAAAACATCATTAAGCACTGACAAAGAGAAGAAAACACAGCACACGGAAAATGTAACTCACCTTCCAAATCTGGTTGCCCACCAGCCAGCAAGAAAGCCACCCAAACATCCACCAACAGAGAAAATGGAAGCAGTCAGAGCCCACATGTTTCTTCTGGTTTCATCGGACATGGGAGAACCATTTCTGTCAAAGTAGGTCTCGTTCATGAACGATTTGATCAGCTGTGAAAGGTGCAAGGGTCAACGATATCATTCAGTAAAGTCTTGAAGAATATATGAAAAATATGGAAGGATTGATGGGTGGAGTGACGTGTTGATGGTAGGATTGATGGGTGGAGTGACGTGTTGATGGAAGGATTAATGGGTGGAGTGACGTGTAGATGGTAGGATTGATGCGTGGAGTGACGTGTTGATGGAGGGATTGGTGGGTGGAATGACGTGTTGATGGTAGGATTGATAGGTGGAGTGACGTGTAGATGGTAGGATTGATAGGTGGAGTGACGTGTAGATGGTAGGATTGGTGGGTGGAATGACGTGTTGATGGTAGGATTGGTGGGTGGAGTGACGGGTAAATGGTAGGATTGATAGGTAGAGTGACGTGTAGATGGTAGGATTGATGGGTGGAGTGACGTGTTGATGGTAGGATTGATGGGTGGAATGACGTGTAGATGGTAGGATTGATGGGTGGAGTGACGTGTTGATGAAGGGATTGATGGGTGGAGTGACGTGTTGATGGTAGGATTGATGGGTGGAATGACGTGTAGATGGTAGAATTGATGAGTGGAGTGACGTGTTGATGGAGGGATTGGTGGGTGGAGTGACGTGTTGATGGTAGGATTGATGGGTGGAATGACGTGTAGATGGTAGAATCGATGGGTGGAGTGACGTGTTGATGGGGGGATTGGTGGGTGGAGTGACGTGTTGATGGTAGGATTGATGGGTGGAATGACGTGTAGATGGTAGAATTGATGGGTGGAGTGACGTGTAGATGGTAGGATTGATAGGTGGAGTGACGTGTAGATGGTAGGATTGATGGATGGAATGACGTGTTGATGGAGGGATTGGTGGGTGGAGTGACGTGTTGATGGTAGGATTGATGGGTGGAGTGACGTGTTGATGGTAGGATTGATGGGTGGAATGACGTGTTGATGGTAGGATTGATGGGTGGAGTGACGTGTTGATGGTAGGATTGATGGGTGGAGTGACGTGTTGATGGTAGCATTGATGGGTGGAATGACTTGTAGATGGAAGGATTCATGGGTGGAGTGACGTGTAGATGGAGGGATAATTAGTGACATGAGTTCAAAACCTCGTTACGTCTGTTTTTTTATGTCTCTTGAAGGTCAAGTAAACACATAGTCTGTACATTACGCGAGGACTACACGGGCAAGAAACCATTTTTTCTACGTACTAGCAATAATTGTACTATTGATCTGTTTAATATTAAATAATACATACAAGAAACGTAGGGTGGTGCAATTATCAAACGTATGGCATTTTGTTGACTAGCTTAAGTTGACTAATGTCTATTGACTAACCCAAGTTGACTAATGTTAGTTGACTAATATATGTTGACTAATGTTAGCTGACTAATGTATGTTGACTAATATATGTTGACCAATGTTAGTTGACTAGTGTCTGATGACTAATGTATGTTAGTTGACAGATGCCTGGTGACTAATGCTAGCTGACTAATTTCTGATGACTGATATTAGTTGAGTAATGTTAGTTGACTAATGTCTGATGAGTAATGTCTGTTGACTTATGTTAGCTGACTAATGTCTGTTGACCAATGTCTGTTGACTTATGTTAGTTGACTAATGTTAGTGGACTAATGTTAGTTAACTAATGTCTGACAATTGGTGTTAGCTGACTTTGCGTGTTTAAAAGTAAAGTAAAGTAAAGTATCCCATCGCATTGCTGCCGTAGGGGTGTGAGGTATTAGCGATCTCACATTTCAAAGGCCCGGCTATATGAGGGCGGTAGCCATCTCCTCTCCCTCACCGCTTTTACTTCCCGGACTGAACTGGTACCCATTTAAGGCTGGGTCGACCCGGGAGCCATTGCGGTCTGAAAAAAACATTACCGCCTCAACTGGGGAATGAACCAAGAACAACTCAGATGCGAAGCCAGAGCGCTAACCACTGCGCTACGCGGCTCCACTTTGCGTGTTTGCGACTGTGTAAAAATATTTTTTGTTTGCGACTACTAAAATTAATTACGGTAAAGTATAAATGAAACGAATAACTGGGTAGTTGCTGCACTGGAGCCAAGAAGGGTTAAAATAGACGTGCGTGCGTGCGGGTGGGTGGGGTTGTAGGTAGGTAGGTAGGTAGGTAGGTAGGTAGGTAGGTAGGCAGACAGACGGACGGACAGACAGATAAACAGAGAAACAGCCATGCAATTATAGATATTGATAGACATAGAAAAAACTGTAATGTAAGGACAGCCAGACAGAAGCAGTCGGACAAGCATAGGAGCCGATATTTAATCAGTTATGCAAATGCGGAGACGGGCATACAGGTACGTATATAGAAACAGTTAGGCAGGCATGATGACACGAAGGGAACAGTCCAGTACACATCTCAGCCATTCGACATACATAACTGTGTCAAACAAGGCTGCATGTTAGCTCCAACCATCTTTGGTATTGTCTTTGCTGCGCTCCTGGATATTGCCTTTGGATATGCATACGAAGAAACATGCCTCCATATCAGGTCGGATGGCAGAATGTTTAACCTCGCAAGATTAAAGACCAAAACTAAAGTCAGAAGGGTCACCATAAGGGGCCTACTGTTCGCTGACGACGCCGCCGCAATTGTCTCAAACATCGAGCAAGAGCTTCAGACTTTGGTAAACTGTTTCTCTCAAGTCTGCACTGACTTTGGTCTCATGATGACCCCACAGAAGGCACATGTGATGAGTCAGGACGTGAGTGCTGCACCAGTTATTACCATCAGCAATTACTTATTGTTACAGCAGTTCACATATTTAGGGTCTACCGTCTGTGATATCCTTTCCCTGGATCCAGAAATAAACGACCGCATTGGCAAAGCAGCAACTATCTTTGCCCACCTCAAGTCACGTGTCTCAGGAAACCCTAAACTCACACTTTAGATCAAGACTGCGGTATACTATGTCTGCGCCAACAGTGTACCTCTCTAAGGCAGCGAGTCTAGGACAAATTGCGTACACCAGGAAAGGAAACGTAACACCTCCCACCTACGGTGGTTGTGTCATCAGGCAGACTGACATACCAACAAAAAAGGAGACAGACTGACATACCAACAAAAAAGAAGGAGACACACTGACATACCAACAAAAAACGAGCAGACGGACTGACATATCCACACAAAAACATGCAGACAGACTGACATACCAACCTAAAAAACAAGTAGACGGACTGACATACCATTAAAAAACAAGCAGACAGAATGAAATAACAAAAAAAGCAGACGTACTGACATACAAAAACAAAACACGCAGACAGACTGACATACAAAAACAAAACATGCAGACAGACTGACATTAAAAAAACCATGCAGACAGACTGACATAATCCAAAAAATCATGCAGATAGACTAATACACACACAAAATATGCAGACTGAAAAGAAACCTCCAAAAAAAACAAGCGGACAGACTGAAACGCAACAAAACAAAACATGCAGATATGCGTTGACACTAGATATGCTGTCTACTAGGAACGTACAATAATTACAATAAATAAAAAAAGAGAGAATAATAAACATAATCAAGCCAATGTAATGAAAGAGCCACATATATCAAGTCAATCTGTCACCACGAAAATTACTACCAGCACACAGACATAGTATATTAGTATATAAGACCATCTGCGACAGGCAACACACTCATCCTCGTATGTATATAAACTATATATCAGTCATAAAAGAAATAATCTCGACAGATTCAAGCGGACGAAAAAACCTGATATTTTATTAGATTGTCTATGGTGATGTTTAATTCTTCTTCTTCGTCGTTTGTTCTCAAACTCCCGCTAGGAAGCCCTGAAACGGGATTTGCAAGTAGCAGGATGAAGTCCTGAGAACAGAATGCGTTGTGTCGCTAGTTTACAGCTTGACTGTGAAATTTGCTAGGCCTTCATACCTGGATAATGGCAGTTCAGTGAGAACTGCAGCTTGGAGTGCTCTTTATGCTGTAGAAGATGGCCGTAGTAGTGGTCGATCGACGCAATATGCCACTAATGCTTAAGCGAACACCATTACTATCCTAACGATAGAAAAAATGCTTGCTTTCGGTTTACGGCGGATAGTGAAGAGGCAATTAAATCAACCTGTCTCTTACATGACGTTATGCAATCTAAAAATAGATTTGTCAAGGAAAAGTTCAAAAATCTTCCGAATTTATTATTCTATTGATTACCGTTTCAGGGGCGTTGATCACTCCCACGTTGTACCCAAACTGAAAAGATCCTGCGACAGCTCCGATGATGGTGAGGACTAGGCGAGGCGTTATTTTCTGTGAAAATATAACAAGTTTCTTTGTGAGGTATTTGTATTTATATTACATACATGCGGTTGTGTTAATTTAGGTTTAGCCAGAATCGACATCACTGCGCTTCGGGCAGACACATACGAGCTGAGTCTATTTCAGATGGAAAATAGTGTGGACGCTGGCGATTCATGAAGCTCGCTTATATACACTCCTGTCTCACCCTCTCTGAGACCCTTTATAAAGCTCGCTTATATACACTCCTGTCTCAGCCTCTCTGAGACCCTTTATAAAGCTCGCTTATATACACTCCTGTCTCAGCCTCTCTGAGACCCTTTATAAAGCTCGCTTATATACACTCCTGTCTCAGCCTCTCTGAGACCCTTTATAAAGCTCGCTTATATACACTCCTGTCTCAGCCTCTCTGAGACCCTTTATAAAGCTCGCTTATATACACTCCTGTCTCAGCCTCTCTGATACCCTTTATAAAGCTCGCTTATATACACTCCTGTCACAGGCTCTCAGCGACCCTTTATAAAGCTCGCTTATATATACTCCTGTCGCAGTCTCTCTGAGACCTTTTATAAAGCTCGCTTATATACACTCCTTTCACAACCTCTCATAGACCCTTTATAAAGCTTGCTTATATATACTCCTGTCTCAGCCTTTCAGAGACCCTTCATGAAGCTCGCTTACATACACTCCTGTCTCACCCTCTCAGAGACCTTTTATGAAGCTCGCTTATATACACTCCTGTCTCAGCCTCTCAGAGACCTTTTATGAAGCTCGCTTATATACACTCCCGTCTCACCCTCTCAGAGACCTTTTATGAAGCTCGCTTATATACACTCCTGTCTCACCCTCTCAGAGACCTTTTATGAAGCTTGCTTAAATACACTCCTGTCTCAGCCTCTCAGAGACCTTTTATGAAGCTCGCTTATATACACTCCCGTCTCACCCTCTCAGAGACCTTTTATGAAGCTCGCTTATATACACTCCTGTCTCAGCCTCTCAGAGACCGTCTATAAAGCTCGCTTACATACACTCCTGTCTCAGCCTCTAAGACCCTTTAGGAAGCTCGCTTACATACACTCATGTCTCAGCCTCTCAGAGACTTTTTTTTTTTGCTTAGATGTTTGCCTCACTAGTTTCTACTGGCGGAGGCGCGCCATTTTCCACCCCAGACCGTAGTCAATTGGGCGATATCAGGACGCATAAACCAGTGCTTGGATGCATGTGTGCATCTGTATGTACCTATGCTAGGTTTGTGCGCCCTCAGAAGCTAGCCCAACCAAAGTGCTATGGAAGGGCTTTACCACGAGGGCGCGTGTGAAAGTTGTGCAAGGGTGTGACTGTAGGACAGAGTCAAATGAAACAGAGTGAGGTGAGAAAAGAGAGAGTTGCTTGTGTGTGCCTCTCAGAGACCCTTTTTGAAGCTCCCTTATATACACTTTGTCTCAGCCTCTCGGAGACCCTTCCCCCGGTCCTGCATTAAAGACAACAAAAATTGCTGTTGGCAGATTCATCTGGCCTATGGTTGAATGGTCTGGCAGGTAGTGATTAGGCGGCAGATTTGTTTTTAAAGGTTTTTCTTCTTCTTCGTCTTCTTCTTATTTATTCGTTCTCAATCACTTGATACAAAGCCCTTCAAAAGGGCTTTGGGAGTAGCAGAATGTTGGTTGGAGAACGGAAGGAGTTGTATCGTAGTTTACAGCTTGACTTTTATATTTGCACTTTTAGGTCCGACACATCCGACATTTTGAGAACCGGGCTCGCCTTCCCTCTTCGATCCCTTTTTCCTTAGCCAGTCTGTTCTATTGTAGCCTGTTATCCAGGTTCCCCGCGTGGAGGTGTAGAAGGGTCTTAACAGCTCTGGTTCGCTGTACCTGACGCTAGCAGTCAGCTCTGGTTCGCTGTACCTGACGCTAGCAGTCAGCTATGGATCGCTACAGCTCATGCACTACTCAGCGTCTTGATCACTAAAGGTTGATCATCATCAAGTGTCACGCCTAGAGGTTTTGATTAATTCTTGCCGAGACTATCTGGAATTAGGAATTTAAATTAGAATTTAAATGGAGAGAAACTGGACAACGAAATCCAGATGTGCAGCTAATATGTATAAGTCTGACTACAGTTGAAATTGTTAAAGAATGAAAGATAGAAAGACATAAGAAAAGAAAGAAAGATTAGTCGCTGTCTTTTTTTAGTACATCTTGTTTTCCCATGGACGAAAGAAAGAGAGAATTAAAGAAAAGTATTTTAGAAAGTGTAGACGAGAGACAAAAAAAGAAATAAATGGGAGAAAGAAAGAATGAAAGGAAAAACGTTGAAAAGAAGAAAACAAAGAAAGAAGAAAACAGAAAAAGAAGAAAGAAAAAGAAGAAAAACAAGAACGAATAAAGAGGGAAAAATTATAAGAAGAAAAGAGAGAAAGAAAGAAGAAAATAAAAGAAGAAAAAGAAATAAAGAAAGAACAATGGAAGAATTTTAAAAATGGAAGAAAAAGGGGAAAAAGAAGGAAAGAAGGAAGAAAGGAAAGGGAGAAGGAAAGAATGGATGACAGAAGAAATAAAAAACTGGAAAAAGATGGTAAGAATGAACGGAAGGAAGAATGAAGATAGAAGGAAAAAATAATGAAAGAAAGAAAACAAAGAAATGGAACGAAAGACATGGAAAGAAAGAAAAGAAAAGAAAGAAAGAAAGAAATAGAAAACGATGAATAGAAAAAAAAATGGAAGAAAGTAGGAAAGAGAGAATATAAGAAAGGAAGATATAAAGAAAGAATGGACGGAAGAAAGATTCAATGGATGGGAAAAAAGAAAAGAACGAAAGTAAAAAAGAAAGAAAGACAGAACAAAATAATAAAAATTGAAGAAAGAAAGGATCAAAGAATAAAGAAAGACAGAATGGACGAAATAAAGAAAATATGGACGAAATAAAAAACGAAAGAATGGAAGGTAGAGAGAAAGCAACAATTGAATAAAGAAGACATACTATTACGAAAGAATGAAAGAAAAGCTTCAAAAGACACCTGCCACACGTAAATTGAGACAACTCACCGAGTTAGAAGGTATATGCTGATCTTCCATTGTCAGCTGGCCTTTTACTGTCAATATCCTAGGAAAGGTGAATGAAAACGTCTGCCTGACTGGAGTTCACCTGTGGAATCATTTATATTCACTGATCAAGATTTATAACCTACAAACACATAAGCCTAAACGTAAAGAGTAAACCAGTACTTATAAATGGTTGTAGAAATGTGTCTTTGCAGAAACCCTGACAGATTCCAACGAAATAAATGTATGATATACTGTAAACATTGTTCGGTGTGACCTAGATTGAAAGAATTAAAATATAAATTAAGTAGCAGCAACAACCGCAAAGAAAATATGTTTTGAACACTGGGAAAACATAAACACCAGACACCAGAAAACACATTAACCAGACAACAGATAACATATACACCAGAAAACATGTACACAGACAACAAAAGACAAAAACACCAGAAAACATGTCCACATACAACATAAAACATATACACCAGAAAACATATAAACAGATAACATATACACCAGAAAACATATACACAGACAACAGATAAGATATACACCAGAAAACATGTACACAGACAATAGATAACATATACACCAGAAAACATGTACAATGACAACAGAAAACATATGCACCAGAAAACATGTACAATGACAACAGAAAACATATACACCAGAAAGAAAACATGTACACAGACAACAGAAAACATATGCACCAGAAAACATGTACACAGACAACAGAAAACATATACACCAGAAAACATGTACACAGACAACAGAAAACATGTACACAGACAACAGAAAACATATGCATCAGAAAACATGTATACAGACAATAGAAAACATATACACCAGAAAACGTGTACACATACAACATAAAACATGTACACCAAAAAACATGTACACAGACAACAGAAAACATGTACACTAGACAACAGAAAACATATACACCATAAAAACATGTACACAGACAACAGAAAACATATACACCAGAAAATATGTACACAGACAGCAGAAAACAAAACATGTACACCAAAAAACATGTCCACAGACAACAGAAAACATATACACCAGAAAACATGTACACAGACAACAGAAAACATGTACACCAGAAAACAAGTACACAGACAACAAAAAACATGTACACCTAACAACAGAAAACATGTATACAGAAAACATACACCAGACAATAGAAAACATGTACACAGACAACATAAAATAGGTACACCAGACAACATGTACACTAGACAACAGAAAACGTGTACAACAGAAAACATGTACACCAGACAACAGAAAACATATACACCAGACAATAGAAAACATATACACCAGACAATAGAAAACATATACACCAGACAACAGAAAACATGTACACCAGAAAACAGAAACAATTTGTAACGCACATAAAAAAGAAAGCGAATGGACACTGGAATTGAAACTGGACTTACGGCGCTTAAAATGTAACACTTTTGGTAGTAACATGTAGATGACAGAACCACACATAAAAGACATATAGATGACAGAACTACACATAAAAGACACATATGTGACAGAACCACACATATATGACAGGTCGATGACAAAACCACACATAAAAGGCACGTAGATGACAGAACCACACATAAAATACATAGATGACAGAATTACCCTAAAAGACACATAGATGACAGAACCACACATAAAAGACACGTTGATGACAGAACCACACATAGAAGAAACGTAAATAACAGAACCACACATAAAAGACACGTAAAATGTTTAAAAAGAAAAAGATATCAAGCGTCCATATTAGCATATCCGGTAGTGGGGCATAGAGCTGTAACACTATAACCTGACTTGCATATTATAATATGCGACCAGGGACTGATTGGTACGGAATAATGATTCTATATCCTACAGGAACTAGGAGGCGTGTTCAAATGAAACCGGACCTAACTGCAACAAGTGAACATACGTACGATGCGCATGCTGACGTCACTTCTGGTGTAAATAGCACATACCAATCGTCAAGTTTGCTAAATTGCATTATCCTCCGACTCATAGTTTCCTCAGCAGACCGTTGAGAACATCGCGGGTGTGATACGGAAACCGTCCAGAGTTGATCAGTTAGCTGTGATTCGGTTTCTAACAGCTGAAGGATGTCGACCAGTTGACATTCATCGCAGAATGCAGGCAGTGTGTGGTGACAAGTGTGTCGAAGACAACAGGGAAGAACTGGACAACGATGTTCAAAGGAGGACGTGAGTTAATGCAACAATATGCGCCAGACCTGGTCTTGGAAGATCTTTCGTTCACTGACGTCCTTCTTTAAACATCAGTGTCCAGTTTTTCACTGTTGTCTTCGCCACAATTTTGTAACCATACACTGCCTGCATTCTGCGATGAATGTCAACTAGTCGACGTCCTTCAGCTGTTAGAAACCGAATCACCGCTCTCTGATCAACTCTGGATGGATTCCATATCACACTCGCCATGTTTTCAACGGTCTGCTGAGGAAACTATGAGTTGGAAGATAATGAAATTTTGCAAACTTGACGGTTGGTATGTGCTGTTTACACCAGAAGTGACATCATCATGCGCATCGTTATATGTTCCCTTGTTGCAGTTTGGTCCGGGTTCATTTGAACACATCTAGTATTTTTGGATTCGCCTTATTTCTCTAATCCCCCAAGGCGGTGTGCGTTGCACTTTGGTTTTTATTGTGCGCCTGTCGGCCCAGTGCATCCAACTTCAGCATTAATTTTATGTAAGGGTCTGCTTCCTCCTGCATTTCCTAAGGGTTTGCTTCCCCGGGGTAACGGCCGGTGGTGTGATGGGGATCGAACTCAGCACCTTAGGTTTGTGAGCCGTGTCACTTAACCACTAATCCACGCCTAGTAGTAATCACATGAGAAAGAAGGAAAGACCTCTACATTGGATAGTAGAAGAAGTGCGACTAAACGTAGACTAGTCAGCAATGTAAACAAGATTTGTAAACGAGGCTAGGACGGCAGACTGGTATAATACAAAGTACACACAAGGGCAGAATGATACAATAAAAGATAATCGTAATAATGGGTGCCCATCGCAAGCGAACATGGTGACAGCCTTAGACCTGCGTATTCAGATGTTACCGCAAATGACTGTACGGTCCACTGAAGCGTGACAAGCCACGACCATCTTGATAATATTATCAAGATGGCCCTGGACAAACTCTACCGTAGGTAAAACAGTAATTGGGTCGTTCAGCATTCTGGTCTGTCTGCACCTCAGTAATGGTTCTCTGCTCGGCGATGCCAGCACCATATGGGATGGAAGTGCGCCAGGCGTAGCGGTTGGGATCAAGTAGCTCCCAGAAATTGACACCAAAGGAAAAACTATTCAAAGAATCTTTCTGAGAGTCTTTGTATTGTTTCTTCTGTCGACCGCTTGCCTATTTTGATCTCACAGTACAACCAGTCCATCAAGAGGTACTCATCGGGCGCACGCGAACAACATACTCATTCCGTCTGCTCTTGATTCTCTGAAGCAGCGTATTGATGCCAGAGAGTCTCATCTTGCTAAGGACTACAGAAGGTACGGCACAACCTACGTCAGAATGGTGTAATAAAAGTTACATACAACTACAGACTGGTGTAATAAAAGTTACGTACAACTATAGATTAATATAATAAAAGTTACGTACAACTACAGACTGGTATAATAAAAGTTAGATACAACTACAGAATGGTATAATAAAAGTTAGATACAACTACAGACTGGTGTAATAAAAGTTAGATACAACTACAGACTGGTATAATAAAAGTTGGATACAACTACAGACTGGTATAATAAAAGTTGCATACAGCTACAGACTGGTGTAATAAAAGTTACATACAACTACAGAATGGTATAATAAAAGTTACATACAACTACAAACGGGTATAATAAAAGTTGATACAACTGTAGTCTGGTGTAATAAAAGTTACATACAACTACAGGCTGGTATAATAATAGTTAATACAACAACAGAGCTGTATAATAGAAGTTACATACCAACTTCAGACTGGTATAATAAAAGTTAATACAATTACAGACTGATCTAATAGAAGTTACATACAACAAATGATTGACGTAATAGAAGTTTCATACAACTACAGACTGATGTAACAAAAGTTTCAAGATCAAATGTGTGTAAGCACGTTTGAAACATTTTTCTGTGTTACAGTAAATTTGTCTTTACTGTTGCATTTGACAATATAGAGTTTAGTGTGTGTTTGTGTGTGTGTGTGTGTGTGTATCTGTGCGGGCGTGCGTGTGCGCATTTGTGTGTGTGTGTGTGTTTGTCTGTGTGTGTGAATATATACGTGTGTGTATGAATGGAATGTGTGTATGTGTACGTGTGTATGTCTGTGGAGCAGTGGTTCTATTCTTGCCTTTTTCATACACAAAGACCCCGGTGAATGTGTGTTTGTGTATGTGTGTGCGTGTGTATGCGCACGCTTTTTTTTATTTGTGTGATCGACTAGGAAGGCTCTGGCAATCTAGTAAGACAACTTTCCTTGCATCAGCAACTCAGATTATCAACTGATGCAAGTAGGCTGTAGACAGCTAATGGTTATATGCATGCAGCTCCAAATAAATGTTTGCTGAAAAAAAGAATTATTTTTCCCCCTCTTCCCCCGCGCCCCATCCCCCCCCCCCACTAGATGCGAACGAAGAAGAACCTGTGTTTGTGCGTGTGTGTGGTGTGTGCGTGTGTATGTGTATGAATGTGTGTCCGTATGGGTTTCTGTATGTGTGTGTATGTGTATATGTATCTATGCGTATGTATGTGTGTCTGTGTGTGTATGCGTATGTGTGTGTCTGTGTGTGTCGCTGTATGTGTCTGTTTCTGTGTCTCTGTGTGTGTGTCTGGGTGTGTATGTGTGTATGTATGTGTGTATGTGTGTGTGTGTGTCTGTGTGTGTATCTCTGTGTGTGTGCTGTGTGTGTCTGTGTAGTGTATGTATGTGTGTATGCTAGTAACTATGTGTTAGTGCGTGTTTAGAAATAGCAGGCAGACTTCGAAAGACAGGCAAAAAGACAATACAGACAAACAGGAAATATTTAAAGCAGATACAGAGCTTAGAATACAAATTCAGAAAATCGATATTGAAAAACAAGCAACTCAACAGAAATAATTTTTTTTAAACGAATAGTTAGCAAGAACATCTCGTACAAATGTCTACACAAACAGACGCACAGACCTGCTGTTCTTGTGTAGTGTCTTGTACTCAAACCTTCTTATTTAGAACACATTGCCCCTAACTATGTTCCGTTCGGACTGTGTGTACAGTACAGTATGTGTTTCGGCTGGCAATGTTAGTTCAGGGCTCTACTAACTAGTTCACACACGGCTCAGTGTCACGCGATATATATATATACAAACTCACATTTCACAACGCCAAATTCAGGTTGGGTGTGTGGCATTTGATCTCAAACTCTCGACACGAAACCATAATCCTTGCGGGAAAACAGATGATACATGGCGAACAAGTTTAACTTTCCCGCTGAAAGGGGTGTTAGGTAGGACAGCCTTCGTTGTGGAATTGCTAAAATGGTGTCATGGTACTCAGGGTTTGTTGAACTTTACCCCTTAAGTTCGACTCCTCGCGTCACAGTACAACTATTTGTAAAGTCTCTTTCTCTGCACATTTCTGTGCATGCATTTTCAAAGCCATTTCTTGTTTCTGCTCCCTCTTCTAAAAGTTCATTGTGGGATCCTTTGAAGAATGTTATTTATGTTTCAAACCTAAGAAAGTAAGTAATTAAGAAAAAGTATCGTAGTCACAAGAAGACGGGAAAGTCTGAAATCATAAAATACGTTACGTTCTTGAAATTCAGTCATTTAGACTCCAGCGGAAACAACCGTATAGTTTAGTCACGTCTGCAGAATGAAAGAGGATTGACTACAACAGTTACCGAAACCCGAGACCCGGGGATCGAGACACCCAGGACCTACATTAGGTAGGTCATGTTCAGGACGACTGAAAGTTCACTTGTGTGATAACATGGCACAGCCTCTGTGAGACAAAATAGACAATAAATATGGCCAGGAAGAGGACACCCAAAAGAAGGGTACCAGAATCTAGATGATGAACGGATAGTTAATTATAACTATTCACGTATCATACACGGCTCGGATCAAGACGCTGAGCAGCGCATGAGCTGCAGCAGTCAACGACCCATAGCTGTCTGCTAGCGATAGGGCCAGCGAACAAGAGCTGCAGCAGTCAATGACCAATAGGTGTCTGCTAGCGTCAGGGCCAGCGCACGAGCTGCAGCAGTCAACGACCCATAGCTGTCTGCTAGCGTCAGGGCCAGCGCACGAGCTGCAGCAGTCAACGACTCATAGCTGTCTGCTAGCGACAGGGCCAGCGCACGAGCTGCAGCAGTCAACGACCCATATCTGTCTGCTAGCGACAGGGCCAGCGCACGAGCTGCAGCAGTCAACGAGCCATAGCTGTCTGCTAGCGACAGGGCCAGCGCAAGAGCTGCAGCAGTCAACGACCCATAGTTGTCTGCTAGCGTCAGGGCCAGCGAACAAGAGCTGCCAGGACACTTCTACACCTCCACGCGGTGATCCTGGATAACAGGCTGCAGCAGGGCAGACTGGCTAAGGAGAAGGGATCGAATAGGGAAGACTAACCCGGTACTAAACAAAATATCTGTTGAATTCGAAGGAGTCGGACAGAAAGGTGCAAATATCGCAGTCAAGCTGTAAACTACGGCACAATTAATCCCGTTCTCTGGACTACATTCTGATATTTGCAAAGCCCTTTTAATGGCTTGGTAGCGGGAGATTGAGAGCGAACGAAGCCAAGCCAAGCCATACACTGCTCATTGTTTCTAAGGCTTTCCTTCAATCCCAGAAGGTTACTCACACTCCGTTGGCTTTTTGACTGTGTGGGTGGATGGGTGTGCAGGCGAGTTGTAGAAATGTATATCCAACGCGGGGAGGGAGTAGACCAGTGTTTCTCAACGGCGGCGCTACCGGTCCCCATGGAGGTGGGGGCGTTTTGAAAATGTCAGGGGCGTTTTGAAAATGTCAGGGGCGTTTTTTATTATCATAAGTTTTGGGAGGGGTGGGGGCGCGTATTTTGCCTATAGAGGGCGTTTTTCGTAATTCTCGATCATGTCAGTGACTGTATTTGAGAAATATTAATAATGACAGCGAAATAAGGATTCTCTGACATTAGCGTGCTATTTAGTCTCAAACGCAGAATTAAGATGCGCCGTATGTGGACACATTTAAAAACATTAATTTGAGATTGGCTCTACAACTTCACAAAATCTGGACATGTCGCAACCGAAGTAACCCCCAATACAACTATTAAAACCTGAGACAAACAAGAGAAATTATTGTTCTGATGATTTAACTGCATTTATTCCATTAACAACAGTTTTATATTTTAAAGTCACAATTAAACAGAAAATGGCCACACTATTCAGTTAATTATTTGAAATTCGGTTTTGTACCTCCGTTACAAATGAACTATTACCAATGCGTTTGTTGTGTCAACACGTGTTGTCTAACGAAGCAATGAAGTCATCGAGACTTAATGAACATTTGATAAAGAAATGTGAAGTGTTGGCCAGAATAGCACAGACAATAGCGGCGCTTGCACGGCTTAACAAAATCTGGCAAGATAAACGGTAAGCACTAAGCACGAAAATTAGATTAATGCGTACACTGGACCTGTCAATATTCCTCTATGCGTGTGAGACATGGACAGTACAGCTGACCTTCAACGAAGGATACAGGCCTTGGAGATAAGATGTTTCCGAAAACTTTTAAACGTCACGTACAAAGATCGAGCTACAAATGAGGTAATACGAAATAGAATTACAACGACTATAGGGCTTTTCGAAGATCTCTTGGCAACTGTCAAAAGAAGGAAACTCACTTGGTACGGTCACATATCGAGATCAAATGGTCTTGCAAATACAATCCTGCACGGGAAGGTGCATGGCAGACGACGAAGAGGCCGGCCCAAAAAGAGATGGGAGGACAACATAAAAGAATGGACCAGCCTCCGACCAGAAGAGTCACAGGCAGCGGCATCTGACAGAGAAAAGTGGCGTAGGGTTATGAGGATGTCTTCATGTGTGCCCCAACGACCTCACCGGTTACGGGATGACCTGACCTGACCTGATAAGGTTAGCAAGAACATTTCTTCCTTCCAGGATTGAAAGCAAAAATTTGAAAGCCGTAACACAGTTGTTGATATGCTTAAAAAGTTGCTAGTCAAAATGATAAAGGCCTCATCGTATCTTATAGGATAGCACCAATAATTGCAAATGTGGTAAGCCCACAGTATTGGAGAACATGTAATATTGCCAGCTAAACGAGAGGTGATTAGTAAAAGTAAATTAAAGATCACGTCACGCCATGCGGCCCATAGGAAATATGGTGTTAGGCTCATATTATTTTGTAAACTACGGCACTTAGTGGATGATGTGGTCAGCATGACGCCGGTCACCTTTACTTGCCGGACTGAACTGGTACCCATTTAAGGCTGGGTCAACCCGGGAGGAGCCGTTGCGGTTTGAAAAAACATTTCCGCCTCAACTAGGAAATGAACACAGGACCATTCAGATGCGAAGCCAGCGCGCTAACCACTGCGCTAGAGAGGTGATTAGAACCATGATGGGAAGAAATCCAAATGAAAAAGTTACCTCTTTTCCACTGAGCAATGATACTGTGTCTAGAAGAATTGATGAAATGGCAACTAATGTTGAAAATCAACTATGCCAGGATTTACAATCAACCGAATTTTCATGACAGCTTGATGAAAGCCCAGTACGCGGTCATGACATCTTGCTCCTCACATATGTTAGATTGGTGAAGAATGAACAAGTTGTGGAAGAAATGTTATTCTCAAAATTAATGACAACAGATTCCAAGGGCTTATCGATTTTTGAAATCATTGAAAAATATTTCATTACAAAACGCATTCCTTTCTCTAATGTTATAGCATTACACTTACACGTTACGACATGTCGAGACTAGAGGCCTTCTACATGCGCAACCAGCGGCGTATCCTGGACAGCCGATGGCGTGACTACATCCCCAACGTGGAGGTCTCCGTCAAAACAGGCCTTCTACACGCGCAACCAGCGGCGTATCCTGGACAGCCGATGACGTGACTACATCCCCAAAATGGAGGTCTCCGTCAACACAGGCCTTCTCCCAATCTCATGATCGCCGCCGAGTTTCTTTGTTCGGTCATGGTGTACGGCTGGACCAGGAAACACTTGACGGCCGCCGAGTTTCTTTGTTCGGTCATGGTGTACGGCTGGACCAGGAAACACTTGACGGCCGCCGAGTTTCTTTGTTCGGTCATGGTGTACGGCTGGACCAGGAAACACTTGACGGCCGCCGAGTTTCTTTGTTCGGTCATGGTGTACGGCTGGACCAGGAAACACTTGACGGCCGCCGAGTTTCTTTGTTCGGTCATGGTGTACGGCTGGACCAGGAAACACTTGACGGCCGCCGAGTTTCTTTGTTCGGTCATGGTGTACGGCTGGACCAGGAAACACTTGACGGCCGCCGAGTTTCTTTGTTCGGTCATGGTGTACGGCTGGACCAGGAAACACTTGACGGCCGCCGAGTTTCTTTGTTCGGTCATGGTGTACGGCTGGACCAGGAAACACTTGACGGCCGCCGAGTTTCTTTGTTCGGTCATGGTGTACGGCTGGACCAGGAAACCTCTTCACAAAAGACACTACACAAGTCGTCCCTCAGCGCCAAAAGACTTCCCCCGACCAGAAGGAGGCGCAGAAGAGGTCGTCCCCAAACGATATGGCTCCAGTAGATATCAACCTCCACACTGGACGAGACCTGGAACCACGCTGTATCAGTTGGTCATTGCTGTGGCCGACCAACGAAACGGGCCTCAGACGCCTAAGCAAACACTATTATTATTATATCATGTCATATGGAGCTCCTGCAATGGTTGGTCGCGGTTTTCTGGGGCACTTTAAAAAGGGGGCATCAAATGTCGTAACAATTCATTGTGTTATTCACCGGCAGCACTTAGTAGCCAAACAACTTTGTAGATTTGTAGATTTGTAGTGAAATGTAGAAGAGCAAAAAATAAAGCATGGCAAAAATATATAGAGGCAGGTAAATCAAAAGAAACATATGTAAAATATTTGGACAAGCAGAACATATCTCAGAAAGCGAATAAAACAGCAAAAATAGACTTTGAAAAAAAACTTGCTCAGAGGATCAAGACTGACAGTAAAAGCTTCTTTTCTTATGTTAGAAATAAACAAAGAACGAAAGACAAAGTAGGCCCTCTCATAGACAGTACAGGGAAAATAATAAGTGAGAATAGGGAGGCTGCTAATCTGCTTAATCAGTACTTTGGCACAGTCTTCACAAAGGAGGACTGCTCCGAGATCCCAGAGCCTATAGATATTTTTCAAAGAGACATGGATACAGCGGGATTAAGATCAATCTGTATTACAGAGGAAATGGTTTTTAAAAAATTGGAGGGGTTGAAAGTGAATAAATGTCCAGGTCAAGATGGTATTCACCCAAAATTGCTGTATGAAATTAGAAACCAACTAGCAGAACCATTGGCTATATTATGTTCTCAATCACTTACAAAAGGGATTGTTCCACGGGATTGGAGAGATGCAGGAGTGATCCCCTTATTCAAAAAAGGCAAAAAATCAGATCCGGCAAATTATAGACCGGTGAGTTTAACGAGCATAGTCTGTAAGTTGTTAGAGTCAATAATCAAAGAAAACATTGTAATGCATTTAGAAAAATTTAATCTAATTAGAAATAGTCAGCATGGGTTTACTAGAGGGAGATCATGCTTAACAAATCTATTGGAATTCATGGAGGGGGTTACTAAAATCATGGATAAAGGGGAGCCAGTGGATGTTATTTATCTAGACTTTGCAAAGGCCTTTGATAGAGTACCTCATCAAAGATTATTTCGAAAGTTAAAATCACATGGAATAGGTGGCGAAGTTGCCAAATGGATTGAAAATTGGTTAACAGGAAGAAGGCAGAGGGTGGGCATAAATAAGGAGTACTCTGAGTGGAGTGAAGTGAAAAGTGGTGTGCCACAGGGCTCGGTTTTGGGACCAATTTTGTTCTTGATATATATATAAATGATTTGGACATTGATATGAGATCCATGATTGCAAAATTTGCTGATGACACAAAACTATGCAGTAGTGTCTCATCTAAAGCGGAAGTGGATATATTGATGTCGGATTTAGATAAAATTCGAGAATGGTCTGTAAGCTGGCAAATGGAGTTTAATGTAGATAAATGTACAGTCATCCACATGGGTAGATCCAATATGGAACATAAATACAGAATGGGAGAAAACAATATTAGAAAGATAGATAAGGAAAGGGACCTAGGGGTTATAATAGATCATACAGGAAAGGTGAGTGAGCAATTTAAGGTAGCAGTGAAAAAGGCAAATGCAATGTTAGGTATGATAACAAGAAATATTAAACATAGGAGCAAGGAAGTGATCGTCAAACTGTATAAAGCTTTAGTTAGACCTAGATTGGAGTACTGTGTACAGGTGTGGAGTCCTTATCATAGAGGGGACATAAACATGCTGGAAAGAATACAAAAAAGAGCGACAAAGATGATAGTTGGATTCCAGAATTACAGTTATGAGGAACGACTCAGAAAAACGGGCCTACAGTGTCTCGAAGAGAGAAGAATTCGTGGTGACTTAATACAGGTTTATAAGATGATCAGAGGAATCGATAAATTAGACTATAACAAGTTTTTTAAAATACAGCCACCTACAATTACACGAGGGCATAGCTACAAGCTGACTAAAGAGAGGTCCAGGTTAGATATTAGGAAATATTTTTTTAGTCAGAGAGTGGTGTCTGCTTGGAATGCATTGCCAGGGGAGGTGGTGGAGGCAGGGACAGTTAATGCGTTTAAGAATAAACTGGATGCGCATAGATTTTAGAGCAAAGTGATGTAAATGTAACTGGTTGTATACAGACTCTTCAGGGTCTTCTAAACCAGTATAAAGACGTTAAGTTAAGTTAACTTAGCGACAGACTCAACAAATCAAACAACTTAGCGACAGACTCAACAAATCAGTGAGTGTAGGTTTCAGTGTTATTAATAAAATCAAGTCACATTCCTTGAACGATAGATTATTTCGTCAATTGTGTAATGACAATGATGGTTAGTTTGAACGTCTTCTCCTACACACGAAAGTAAGATGGCTGTCTACGGGCAATTGTTTGAAAAGATCATGGACATTATTTGATACCATTAAAGAGTTTCTTCATTCAAGCATTGAAACAAAGGCTGAGACAAAGAAGGCTTGAATGATGCAGATTTGGAAATGTATTTCTGCCATTTGAAGGCTGTTAAGAATGATATGATGATCAGGTTTAAAGATTTGCAGGAAATCAACATACCAGAATGGCTGATTGGTCCGTTTGAGACAGACATGGAACTTTTTAGTGAACATCTCCAAGAAGAGCTGATTGAGCTACAAAATGACTTTGAGGCAAAAGCAGAGTTTAGTAACGTTCATTATGAAATATTTTGGATCCAGATTAGGATGTCTTATCCTCTTCTTTGGCAGCAAATTAAACTGCTTATTACAGCAGTTCCAACATCATATTTAATAGAGAAAGGGTTTAGTTCAGTAGTGATGCTGCTGCCAAAAACAACGCAATCGGTTGCAAATATGTGACAGAGGAGACTTGAGACTTCTTTAAACAAATATAGAACCAGATATTGTTCAATAAGCTGTACCATACGAAGCGCAGGGATCACGCTCAATTTCATTGACAAGTGTTGTTTTTTTAAATAACAAATCAGTCTTTCAATGAATGATTGAAAACGAATGATTCAAAGTAATGTGAGGGGTATGATTGTTGGGGGGGGGTTTACACATTTTTCATTAGAAAAGGGGGCGCCCGCTCAGTTAAGGTTGAGAAACACTGTAGTAGACTAACGTCTGGTCAGGCAAAACATACTGATCTGACGATGTTAGTCAGGGTCAGGCAAAACATACTGATCTGACGATGTTAGTCAGGGTCAGGCACAACATACTGATCTGACGATGTTAGTCAGGGTCAGGCAAAACATACTGATCTGACGATGTTAGTCAGGGTCAGGCACAACATACTGATCTGACGATGTTAGTCAGGGTCAGGCAAAACACACTGATCTGACGATGTTAGTCAGGGTCAGGCACAACATACTGATCTGACGATGTTAGTCAGGGTCAGGCACAACATACTGATCTGACGATGTTAGTCAGGGTCAGATGAACATACTGACTAATGCCCTACCTCATGTCCATGCAATTCTCCTTGGAAAATAAAACAGGCCGTCTCACGACAGTCTGGTTGACGAGGTGTAACGGTGAGAACTCCGAAGAGGTGAGTGAAACACATATGAAGCCAAGCATAGCACAACGTATGGAGGACCTCGATCCACATTCTCGATATGGAAGTAGGCCCACAGGAAACAAAACCGCTCCCACGTTGGAATTACAAACGAGCCGACTGGGACAGATTTGCAATCCTGACAGATGGGCTGTGTGAAACCATCAACACACGAAACAACAAAATGAAGCCCATGCTGGAAAGCCTAAGCAAGGCAATAATGCAAGCCGCCACTGAAACCATCCCAAGAAGAGCTAGGAAAAACTATAAGCCCTACTGGAATGATGAGTTGCAGAAAGCGGAAGATGCAGTAACAAATGCTAGGAACATGGCAGAGCGAGAACAATCTAAGGAGGCAAACACCGCCCTCAAAGCCACCACGGCGAAATACAAATACACTCTCAAGCAAACAGCAAGAGAAAGCTGGAAAACCAAAACGGAAAGCCTAAACCTGGACAAAGAAGGGAACAAGCTATGGAAGCTAGTCAGAGCCATGAACGACGAAACCCCGTCAAACAAACAAATTACCATCAAGCAGGGCGAAAACTTGCTCACAGGTAAGAAAGCCGCAAACGCTTTTGTCGATCACTATGCCAGAGCAAACCACATCGAGGTCCCTGCAGATAGGCATACAGACATTAGTGAAGAGCAAAAGGGGCACGACAACATCAATACGGCACCTGAAGAGCACATGATGGCCAAATTAACAATGAGCGAAATGGAAGAGGCTATGAGAACATTAAAGAAAAGGAAATCTCCCGGAAAAGACGGGATAACAAACGAAATGCTGATGGGGCTGGGCCAAACAGCGAAGAGGAAACTGCTATCGGTCCTGAACCAAAGCTGGAAAAGGGGAATTGTACCCCAGGCATGGAAAGACGCAATACTGGTACCAGTACCAAAAACAGGAAAGGACAAAACAGATCCAAATGGATACAGGCCCATCAGCCTACTGAGCTGTGTCGGCAAGCTGATGGAACGTATGATAAACACCAGACTGATGTGGCATCTGGAAGAAAAACGAATACTAATTCCCCAGCAAGCCGGCTTTAGACAGCACAGATCCACTGAGGACCAGGTCATCCTCATAGCCCAGGAAATAGAAGATGCCTACCAGGCACAGAAACACACAGTAGCTGTTTGGGTGGATTTGGAAAAGGCATTTGACAAAGTCTGGAAAGACGGACTTAGAATCAAGCTAAGAAGAAGTGATGTTTGTGGGAAAATGTACAAGTGGATCAACCACTACCTCAAGCAAAGAACGGCCAGAGTCCAAGTACAAGGGCAGATGAGCAAAAAGGTGACACTCGAGCAGGGAGTACCCCAAGGAGGAGTACTGTCACCCACACTCTTCCTGGTAAATATAAACGACATTACAGAGAATATACAAAGGAGAGTCCATAGCTCAATGTTTGCAGACGATCTGGCTATGTGGACCTCTGAAAAGAATCTCACCATAGCAAGAAATCGGATGCAGCAGGCCCTAACATCGCTGGAAGAGTGGGCGAACTCATGGCTGGTCAAAATAAACGAGGAGAAAACCACATGCACAATATTCTCGCTCTCAATCAAACCCCAAAATACCAAATTAAGTCTAAATGGCAAATTCCTGCAGCCAAACGACAACCCAACCTATCTGGGAGTCACATTTGATCGGCGCATGACATGGAAAATTCAGATCGAGAGAAAACGAATGAGAGCCAGAGAAAGAATGGCAATCATGAGGAAACTTGCTGGCACAAGCTGGGGAGCAGACGAAGGCATACTAAAGAAACTATACACTGGAAGAGTGAGACCAGTTCTCGAGTATGGCATTGCGGCATGGACAACAGCAGCAAAGGCGAACTTCGATAAAGTTAGCAAACTTCAAAACCAAGCCATGAGAGTTATAACAGAAGGCATGAAGTCAACGCCAATTGTAGAACTTGAAAAGATTACAAAACTGAAAATCCATGACCGATAGAAGAGACTGCAGAGCCCAGCTGCAGTCACAGAAACTCCGAAGACTGACTGACCATCCAATGCACCGGAGACTAAACAATTTGGGAAATGGGAAACTAAAGCGGAGAAACTTTGCAGAAATAGCCAAAGCAAAGATGCACGAAGATCCCATAAACGCACTAACAACACCAAAACCCATCACTGCTGTACGAAAACCTACCTGGAGGCAGGATATATTTCCAGAGGTGGTAGAAAATATACCAGGTATTGGAAACAAAAACTGCCAGACTGAAAAAGAAAGGAGAGATACTACCCTAAGCTTCATATCGAAAAGCTACCCACGCATGGACTGGACCCATGCATACACCGACGGTTCTGTAACAAACACTACACAGAACGGAGGGGTAGGAGTATTCCTGAACCTACAAAATTGAAGACAAATATCACTGTCATTCGCTATTGGCAAGTACACAAGCAATTTCAGAGCGGAGGCAGAGGCACTGAGGGCAGCAGTGGAAGAAATGGTGACACACAATGAAAATGAAAGCCATATAGTCCTGCTTACAGATGCTCTCGCCGTAGTCACAGTGCTAAAAAGCCAGAAAAACACTGAGCTTAATGACTTAAGAGCAGCACTCTGCAAACTGTGCCAGCAGTCCGCACCAAAAAGGGTAGTGGTACAGTGGGTCCCATCACACTGCAACATCCAAAGCAACGAGGAGGCAGACAGACTGGCAAAAGAAGGTGCAAGACTACCACAAACAGATACTAGTATGACGTACGGAGAGTCAAAACGGCTTATCAAAGCCAGATACATGACCAAATGGGAAACCGAACATACTGGTTACACCAAAAACGATGCCTATTACCAGTTGAACCGAAGAGAGCAGGTCGTTGTCTTCAGACTTCGCACTGGCCACAACAGACTGAGGTACCACCTATTCAACAAATTGAAGATAGGTGGTACCGACGAATGCTCGTGCGGTACTGGTAAAATGACCGCTGAACATCTGCTGCAGAACTGCCCGACATACGAGGATCAGAGATAGCAGATGTGGCCATCCCCAGTGGAACTGCAAGACAAGCTGTATGGCAGTGGCGACAGCCTCAGGATGACCGCCGCTTTTTTCGAAAAAATAATGGTTACTGTCTGACTGCGTACGAAGAAGAAGAAGAAGAAGAAGAAGAAGAAGAAGAAGAAGAAGAAGAAGAAGATCCACATTCACCAGCACGCTCGGGAAGTGAGAAATGCTTCTATAACACCCTTTTCAGAGCGTACAAACGAGTTTAACTTATTCATAGCGGGCATTCAACAATTATAGTCCGTATTTTAATTTATGAACAAGATCCGAAGCAATTTTCTACAAAACTGCATGTCAGATCCAAATGATTTTTCCCATACACCTTTGTAATATCCATGACGTTAAAACCTTAATTTTTTTAATCCACAGATGTTGAGAATTCCTTTGATCTTTTAGGACCATTGCAAAGAAATGGGATTAAATTTAAGATTTTACAATACGCAGCTTAATTTCTCGATGTATTTTGTTCATAGGCGTATCTCCTTGATGGCTTGATAGATCAATTGATTGTTTGTGTTTCCCTTTATGTACAATCGTTAAAATGGCACCAATATGCAACAGTTAGTACAGCCCTTCAGTCACCATTAAACCCAAATGTTGTATCAACTGTGCAGCTAATTTTATGTTGCTTAAAGCAAATGAATGTTGAAATGTCTTTGTTGTCATGTTATGTACACTTAATTGTTTTGATTAACTAACGCTTATTCATTCAAGTCTGCTAATCAGTTTGTCCACAAAAGACTATATTAATCATTCCGAATCTGTCGATTCAAACAGATTGATAATTGTTACTGGCCGGACAAATTGTAATCCATCTCATTGCCAGTACTGTTTTTTTTCCCGAAGCACATGTTCAACACACTTCTTCCAGAACTGAATGTTTAATTTTTAAAGGTGCTTACGTGTCAGCACTTCAACATCACACATTATTAATTTCCTGTTTTGTTCGGCAGCCTCTATATGGTTTAGATGCGCGTGATATGCAGGAAGTCGCAGAGAAGTGTGACCGTACTTGTCAAAATTCACTTTTTCCTTTTCTAGCCATGTCATAATTTGAGCTTTTATATTTGATACAGTTGGTACTCTGTCTTCCTCTGATACTGTATTGTGATAGGATGCATTATCCATTACTAGGCATGCCGGTCTATCCAGAATTTGAAGCAGATCATTCGTCAGCCAGTGCCTGAAAATGTATTTATTCATTTTATTGTGGCAGTCGGTACTTTTTGATTGGAAAATAAGTTCAGCGTCACGGACAAGTCCGTTTTCACTGCTTCCGGCATACGTTAGTAAAATGTGCTGCCCTTTGTTGCTTGGAATTTGTCTTTTCTGTTCACCGCCAACTGATTGCCATTCTTTACCATAGGTGTGGTGAGCATTGACCCAGGATTCATCCAAGTATACAATATATTTAGATTGCTACGCCGCTCACTTATCTGTCTGTCTCATATATTTGCTTCTGGTTTCTGAAGTTTTCATGAATGTTAAGACGGTGGCTCATACATAATAGAACTTATGCAAATTTCATACTGCAGTTGGATTGCAATGTTAATTTTACTTTCCAGAGAGTAACAAGTTAATTTATCGTCAACAGTTTCAAAATCTCCCGTTTTATGACATCTCTGTCGAAATCGTCAAAAATCCTTTTTCTACCTTGCTTGATATATATTTATATATATAATTTTTTTTTTGCGCTCGCCTTATTTCTCTAATAATGTTTCTCGCTAATTGTGGTCGTTTCTCTGGGTCATGAATATCGCAATATAAATGACACATCTAAATTCCCTGAGGAAAAACTTGTATAGTAAAACTGTAACCCTCTGCATTGTTATAAATGTACACTTTAAACTCATTTTGGAATTGATATCAATGTGAGTTTTGTAAAAGCAGCTATATGTCACAATAACAACCCCACAAACTATAATACCGGCATACACCTATAACTGAACGACAGTTTCGCGTGAACAACCTTGGTTGTTTTCTGCACTCTACAAAGTGTCTAATTTGTGCACGAGATTAATAGTAATGTGTTTTTAACGCAGATTATTTGAATCTATTTTTAAAACAGCACGACTGTGTACCGTAAATATATTAAAATTGTGTCTAATTATGTGATGTTGCTTTTAATATAGCCTAATAAATACATTTTTCAAAATACATCAAATGTCTTAAAGAAAACGGTTGACTTGGGTCCTCCAGGAGGTGGCTTCATCCGTATGTCACTCACTACTACGGGGATCTCGTCGATCCATAATCTCAGCCAGGCAGACATGAAAACAGTCCGTTTCCAGGGCAGGCTTCTAGGAAGCCGAGGTGAGGGTCTTGGCCAGTATGTTTTGCCTGACACTAACATGTCTGATCAGTATAGTTTATTTGACACTGACTAACATGTCTGATCAGTATAGTTTGTTTGGCACTGAATAACATGTCTGATCAGTATAGTTTGCTTGACACTGACTAACATGTCTGATCAGTATAGTTTGTTTGACACTGACTAACATGTCTGATCAGTATAGTTTGTTTGACACTGATTAACATGTCTGATCAGTATAGTTTGTTTGACACTGACTAACATGTCTGATCAGTATAGTTTGCTTGACACTGACTAACATGTCTGATCAGTATAGTTTGTTTGACACTGACTAACATGTCTGATCAGTATAGTTTGTTTGACACTGATTTACATGTCTGATCAGTATAGTTTGCCTGACACTGACTAACATGTTTGATCAGTATAGTTTGTTTGACACTGACTAACATGTCTGATAAGTATAGTTTGCCTGACACCGACTAATATGTCTGATCAGTATAGTTTGTTTGACACTGACTAACATGTCTGATCAGTATAGTTTTCCTGACACTGACTAACATGTCTGATCAGTATAGTTTGCCTGACCAGATGGTAGTCTTCCTCCCCTACATCGACACGTCAATGCCAGTTCTCTTAATAAACGCTGACCGCTGCAGCTCATGCGCTGCTCAGCATCTTGATCCCGTATCCACTACTAAGGCACTCCAAGAGTTCCCTCCAAGCAAAAAAGCAGATGATAAATAGTATCTTCATCCCAACCATATGCTACCAGTGCCAGATATGGGCCTTGAAGAAAGCCTAGGAACGAAAGTTAGTCACCTGAAAAATGCGGTGCCCACCAAACAACACCAGAAGAGACAGAATGTCAAATTCGGGAGAAGGTTGGAACAATTCCCTGCCTATAGCACATAGAGCAACAGAGAATGACTTGGTTAGACCCCATTTTGAGAATGCAGCCAGGCCATATAGTTCATGCAACCTTCTACGGGAGAACATCAGGAACCAGGGCTAGAGGTAGACCGAGGAAAAGGTGGACAGACGGCGTAAATGAGACCTGCCTTAAAATGGGGACAAATGTTAATCGAGCCACGAGAGAAGCGACAGACAAAAACATACGACGACACTGGGCTACAACCTGGTAGAAAGTGAGACGACACTGGGCTACAACCTGGTAGAAAGTGAGACGACACTGGGCTACAACCTGGTAGAAAGTGAGACGACACTGGGCTACAACCCGGTAGAAAGTGAGACGACACTGGGCTACAACCTGGTAGAAAATGAGACGACAATGGGCTACAACCCGGTAGAAAGTGAGACGACACTGGGCTACAACCCGGTAGAAAGTGAGACGACACTGGGCTACAACCTGGTAGAAAGTGAGACGACACTGGGCTACAACCTGGTAGAAAGTGAGACGACACTGGGCTACAACCGGTAGAAAGTGAGACGACACTGGGCTACAACCTGGTAGAAAGTGAGACGACACTGGGCTACAACCTGGTAGAAAGTGAGACGACACTGGGCTACAACACGGTAGAAAGTGAGACGACACTGGGCTACAACCTGGTAGAAAGTGAGACGACACTGGGCTACAACCTGATAGAAAGTGAGACGACACTGGGCTACAACCCGGTAGAAAGGGAGACGACACTGGGCTACAACCTGGTAGTAAGTGAGACGACACTGGGCTACAACCTGGTAGAAAGTGAGACAACACTGGGCTACAACCTGGTAGAAAGTGAGACGACACTGGGCTACAACCCGGTAGAAAGTGAGACGACACTGGGCTACAACCTGGTAGAAAGTGAGACGACACTGGGCTACAACCTGGTAGAAAGTGAGACGACACTGGGCTACAACCTGATAGAAAGTGAGACAACACTGGGCTACAACCTGGTAGAAAGTGAGACGACACTGGGCTACAACCTGATAGAAAGTGAGACGACACTGGGCTACAACCCGGTAGAAAGTGAGACGACACTGGGCTACAACCTGGTAGAAAGTGAGACGACACTGGGCTACAACCTGGTAGAAAGTGAGACGACACTGGGCTACAACCCGGTAGAAAGTGAGACGACACTGGGCTACAACCTGGTAGAAAGTGAGACGACACTGGGCTACAACCTGGTAGAAAGTGAGACGACACTGGGCTACAACCTGATAGAAAGTGAGACGACACTGGGCTACAACCCGGTAGAAAGTGAGACGACTAAAGAAGAGCAAGAGCAGATACAGGAAAAGTGTCATCTCATTTGTGGACGTCGAAAGTTGTAGGGTCACCAGCACATAACTCTATGTGTCCACGGGTTGTCAGACATGACCCGCCTATCTGTATTTGTTTTAAAAATAGCACTGTATCCACGACTTCGTTGAAAAAAGATATGGCGCCTAATTTCAGTGATGCGAGCTCGTAGTGAGACTGACAGTGTTCTTCACTCCATCGCTCGTTGGGTTACTCGAAGTCTGTCAGCATCTGATTTTCGGAGGTTTCATTCCTCACATCCATATATCATGGCTGGAATAACCACGCTGTCAAATATGTGAGATCTCGTCTTGGCATTTTTCATCTGCTGAAGGATGGGTTTGATTTAGTGAAAAGTGAGCCAAGCTGCTGCTTTCCTCCTTGAAATATGACGATTCAGTTGATGAGAGTTCGTAATTTCCTGGCCCAGGTAATTGTAAGAAATTACGTTTTTGATGGCAACTTTTCCTAGCATTAGTTCTGTAACAGATCTTAACTGTGTAGATGTATTAGGGAAATGATTTTAGACATGTTTTTTTCAAATGGAAAGCGTGGTAGTAGAGAGTTGATAATCGGTAGCCATTTATTGTTTCTTATAAAATTAAACTAACAAAGCTAGTCAGTACAGATGTGCTCAAATCTGGACATAGGAATGCTTGTAATGGTTTCCAAGCTACGCAGATGTTAAAATTACGTAACCTTGCATAACGCCTATACGCCTGTTCCAGTATGATCAATGGTGACGACTGAGACCAGACATGCTATTAACTGGTTTTTCTGAAATCTCGGGGAAAACAAAAACCTAGGTACGAGATCTGGAAAACGCCGCGGATATAGATAGCTAGGAGAGCCCAAATCAGATTAATTAGTTGCGAGCAGCGGAGAGAGCAAGTCCACATCTGTCGGCAGCGAGCAACGAGGAGAACAGGACCATCTTGATAACGGTGAAGAGGAAAGGTGATCCCGAGTCACACATGCCAGAGTCTAGAGACGAGTCATGAGAAGGCAGACAGATTTTGGAACCCAGAGAGAGTGACAGGTTTTAACAGACAATATTTTACTACGAGAGTCCAGAGATTTTGGAACCCAGAGAGAGTGACAGGTTTTAACAGACAATATTTTACTACGAGAGTCCAGAGATTTTGGAACCCAGAGAGAGTGACAGGTTTTAACAGACAATATTTTACTACGAGTGTCCAGAGATTTTGGAACCCAGAGAGAGTGACAGGTTTTAACAGACAATATTTTACTACGAGAGTCCAGATGCTCAGCAGCATATCATGGAGAGGTAAATAGTAATGAAATTGATTTTTCGCATAGCTCGTGTTAGAAACAGATATAGTAGTGCATCACGAGGAACACGCACGAGTTAGACATCTTAGATACTATTATTCGCATCGCTGCTGAGATATCCAGAGTCCAACCGAAGTATCTCAAGAATCAGCGTCTTAGCAGAATTATCTAAAGAACCAGCGTCTTAACAGAAGTATCTAAAAAATCCAGTGTCTAACTAGAGAGATATTTGACTATAGCACAGCGATCCAGCGTCTAACTAGAGAGATATTTGACTATAGCACAGCGATCCAGCGTCTAACTAGAGAGATATTTGACTATAGCACAGCTATCCAGCGTCTAACTAGAGAGATATTTGACTATAGCACAGCGATCCAGCTTTTCAACGATCATAACAAGCCACCGTCGACGAGGAGGGCAGGACCACCTGGGCTGTAGAACAACACGAATCTTCCATTCTATGGCAATCAACATAACGATTCGTCTATCAAGTTGTAGTTCGTAATCAAGTTTCTTTTCGTTTAGTTTAGTTTATAATTTCTTATAGTCAGACAGGTTTTGTTTTGAGTGAAGATTGGGGAATCAGTTGTGAACGTGTGGAAATACAGTTTCATTGTTGTGTTTTATGTTCAAATATCGTCATAGTTCATTTGTTTGAAGTGAACATATAGTTAGTGCAAAGCTCTAGCACCATCTGCTACGGTAGGTCAGCCAGCTACAGCTGCTACACGTACATAAAGTTAATCGTGCCGTGAAACCAATTTTGTTATTATGCAATGGACAAGGGTCTCGCAATAATAAGTGGTAATTAGGCGGGGCGGATTTTCAAAACCCAAACAGGAGGACAGAACATTAGAGTAATTAAGAAGTGCAGGTATTCAGAATCCAAAACAGGAGGACAGAACATTAGAGTAATTAAGAAGTGTAGGTATTCAGAATCCAAAACAGGAGGACAGAACATTAGAGTAATTAAGAAGTGCAGGTATTCAGAATCCAAAACAGGAGGACAGAACATTAGAGTAATTAAGAAGTGTAGGTATTCAGAATCCAAAACAGGAGGACAGAACATTAGAGTAATTAAGAAGTGTAGGTATTCAGAATCCAAAACAGGAGGACATAACATTAGAGTAATTAAGAAGTGCAGGTATTCAGAATCCAAAACAGGAGGACAGAACATTAGAGTAATTAAGAAGTGTAGGTATTCAGAATCCAAAACAGGAGGACAGAACATTAGAGTAATTATGTGAAGGCATTCAGAATCCAAAGAGGGAGAAGAAGGGGCACGTGCTAGTTAGAGTAATTAAGGTTAGAGTAATTAAGGTTAGAGTAATTAAAGTTAGAATAATTAAGGTTAGAGTAATTAAGGTTAGAGTAATTAAGGTTAGAGTAATTAAGGTTAGAGTAATTAAGGTTAGAGTAATTAAGGTTAGCGTAATTAAGGTTAGCGTAATTAAGGTTAGAGTAACTAAGGTTAGAGTAATTAAGGTTAGAGTAATTAAGGTTAGAGTAACTAAGGTTAGAGTAATTAAGGTTAGAGTAACTAAGGTTAGAGTAACTAAGGTTAGAGTAATTAAGGTTAGAGTAATTAAAGTTAGAATAATTAAGGTCAGAGTAATTAAGGTTAGAGTAATTAAGGTTAGAGTAATTAAGGTTAGAGTAATTAAGGTTAGAGTAATTAAGGTTAGCGTAATTAAGGTTAGAGTAACTAAGGTTAGAGTAATTAAGGTTAGAGTAATTAAGGTTAGAGTAACTAAGGTTAGAGTAATTAAGGTTAGAGTAACTAAGGTTAGAGTAATTAAGGTTAGAGTAACTAAGGTTAGAGTAACTAAGGTTAGAGTAATTAAGGTTAGAGTAACTAAGGTTAGAGTAACTAAGGTTAGAGTAATTAAGGTTAGAGTAACTAAGGTTAGAGTAATTAAGGTTAGAGTAATTAAGGTTAGAGTAATTAAGGTTAGAGTAATTAAGATTAGAGTAACTAAGGTTAGAGTAATTAAGGTTAGAGTAACTAAGGTTTGAGTAACTAAGGTTAGAGTAATTAAGGTTAGAGTAATTAAGGTTAGAGTAATTAAGGTTAGAGTAATTAAGGTTAGAGTAATTAAGGTTAGAGTAATTAAGGTTAGAGTAACTAAGGTTAGAGTAATTAAGGTTAGAGTAACTAAGGTTAGAGTAATTAAGGTTAGAGTAACTAAGGTTAGAGTAACTAAAGTTAGAGTAAGTAAGGTTAGAGTAATTAAGGTTAGAGTAATTAAGGTTAGAGTAATTAAGGTTAGAGTAATTAAGGTTAGAGTAATTTAGGTTAGCGTAACTAAGGTTAGAGTAACTAAGGTTAGAGTAACTAAGGTTAGAGTAATTAAGGTTAGCGAAATTAAGGTTAGAGTAACTAAGGTTTGAGTAACTAAGGTTAAAGTAATTAAGGTTAGAGTAACTAAGGTTAGAGTAACTAAGGTTAGAGTAATTAAGGTTAGATTAACTAAGGTTAGAGTAACTAAGGTTAGAGTAATTAAGGTTAGAGTAATTACGGTTAGAGTAATTAAGGTTAGAGTAATTAAGGTTAGAGTAATTAAGGTTAGAGTAATTAAGGTTAGAGTAATTAAGGTTAGAGTAATTAAGGTTAGAGTAATTAAGGTTAGAGTAACTAAGGTTAGAGTAATTAAGGTTAGTGTAATTAAGGTTAGAGTAATTAAGGTTAGAGTAACTAAGGTTAGAGTAACTAAGGTTAGAGTAACTAAGGTTACAGTAATTAAGGTTAGAGTAATTAAGGTTAGAGTAATTAAGGTTAGAGTAATTAAGGTTAGAGTAACTAAGGTTAGAGTAACTAAGGTTAGAGTAACTAAGGTTAGAGTAACTAAGGTTAGAGTAACTAAGGTTAGAGTAATTAAGGTTAGAGTAATTAAGGTTAGAGTAATTAAGGTTAGAGTAATTAAGGTTAGAGTAACTAAGGTTAGAGTAATTAAGGTTAGAGTAACTAAGGTTAGAGTAATTAAGGTTAGAGTAACTAAGGTTAGAGTAACTAAGGTTAGAGTAATTAAGGTTAGAGTAACTAAGGTTAGAGTAACTAAGGTTAGAGTAATTAAGGTTAGAGTAACTAAGGTTAGAGTAACTAAGGTTAGAGTAACTAAGGTTAGAGTAATTAAGGTTAGAGTAATTAAGGTTTGAGTAGTTAAGGTTAGAGTAACTAAGGTTAGAGTAATTAAGGTTAGAGTAACTAAGGTTAGAGTAATTAAGGTTAGAGTAACTAAGGTTAGAGTAATTAAGGTTAGAGTAACTAAGGTTAGAGTAACTAAGGTTAGAGTAATTAAGGTTAGAGTAACTTAGGTTAGAGTAGTTAAGGTTAGAGTAATTAAGGTTAGAGTAATTAAGGTTAGAGTAATTAAGGTTAGAGTAGTTAAGGTTAGAGTAACTAAGGTTAGAGTAATTAAGGTTAGAGTAATTAAGGTTAGAGTAATTAAGGTTAGAGTAATTAAGGTTAGAGTAATTAAGGTTAGAGTAGTTAAGGTTAGAGTAACTAAGATTAGAGTAACTAAGGTTAGAGTAATTAAGGTTAGAGTAACTAAGGTTAGAGTAATTAAGGTTAGAGTAATTAAGGTTAGAGTAACTAAGGTTAGAGTAACTAAGGTTAGAGTAACTAAGGTTAGAGTAACTAAGGTTAGAGTAACTAAGGTTAGAGTAATTAAGGTTAGAGTAACTAAGGTTAGAGTAATTAAGGTTAGAGTAACTAAGGTTAGAGTAATTAAGGTTAGAGTAACCATAAAGTGTTTTTGTCCAGAGAAAGGAGACAAATGTAACATATATATTTTAAAATTAACAATTACTTCAATTGAATGAAATAACTAGTTTTTTTTCCCAGGCTCGTTAGTGATTGGTAGAAGGAACGGGCCCCATAAAGAGACCCATAAGCTCAGTGAGCTACTTACGACTGCTCGCCTTGAGGGCGACTGACAGGTTCAAGAGCAAATATATAATAAAGAAGTTAGAAGGTGAGGCAGAGCTCAGTAGAATTAGGATAGAGGGTTTGACAGAGAGAATCGTCACCCTAGAAGGGCATATGACAGAGAGAATCGTCACCCTAGAAGGGCATATGACAGAGAGAATCGTCACGCGAGAAGGGCATATGACAGAGAATCGTCACCCGAGAAGGGCATATGACAGAGAGAATCGTCACCCTAGAAGGGCATATGACAGAGAGAATCGTCACCCTAGAAGGGCATATGACAGAGAGAATCGTCACCCTAGAAGGGCATATGACAGAGAGAATCGTCACCCTAGAAGGGCATATGACAGAGAGAATCGTCACCCTAGAAGGGCATATGACAGAGAGAATCGTCACCCGAGAAGGGCATATGACAGAGAGCACTGGTAGGCTCTCTAAGGAGGCCGTACATAAAATGTCGCTTATTTGCGAAACTTGGTCAGTCGAGGAAGTGGGGACGGTAAGATACAACGTTGAGTTGGATCATTTGTCAGAGGTAGTGGAGGATGAGATAGGCAGCGAGATTGCCACTAAAAGAGAAGAAATAGGCAAAATATAAGTTACGTTAGATGGTGACATTTTTACTTTCATAAAGAGGAGCACAGCGCCGGAGTCGGCGGCCAGACCGGCAATAGAAGATGCCTGAAAGCATTTAAGAGGATTGAGAGGAGGAGAATGCTTAAGAAGAGACTGGGGCAAGAGCCTCAGGAAAGCGAGCCATCGTCTGATACAAAGACGAGCTAGTGGCCTAGCATCAAGTCGGAGTACCCAGACAGTGGGACCGACTACAAGATGACAAGGAGAGCTGAGGAAATAGGAAGGAAAATGCCATCTAGCAAGTCGGTAGTGAGTGCCAAAGAGAGATGATCTCAGTGCGAAGTAAGACGCGAGAAGACGAAAACTAGATCTAAATGAGTAGGAGTACAAGCCGTAGTGCAGCTTGTAAGTGGCGAGGTGATTAGGTAGCGATTGCAGGCGCAGTGGTTGAGGAAATACTACCTACGCAGGTAGCAGCAGTTGCTGAGGTTGAGAAGAAATCCCCTAGAAAGCAGTAGAGAAGCAGTCAGACACGGCTGATAAGAAAGAGGTAGCAATAAAGATGGTAGCTACAATGCAAACCATGCTACAACAATTCTAAGAGAGTGAATGTGCTATAATCCGAATAGGTATTCGGAAGACTGGGAGAGTGTGTGTGTGTAAATGAAGTAAAGACATGTATTCGTGGATGTATACGGCTGTCATTCTTGATGTAGTATGGACTGGGGTAAGCTGTGGGCTACCCAGTCTAGAAGCATTACATAAATTAAGGAAGTTGAAAATAAGGAATAAATATATGCATTATGTTTTCTTTTGTGTGTATAGGATGGTAAAAGTTTTCTTTTGCCAGGTAAAATATATGACCCGAGTGGTTCACACTGGGACACTGTCTCAAATAGGTCCAATGAATATGGCTACTGCTTCACTGAATGCATGTCGTAAAAGGCTACTAAAAAGCCGACATTGGCTTATGATTTCTCCAGTCACCCAGAATTATGTCCCTAGAAAGAACCACTAGACTGAGAAGCCTGTTGTAAGAGGCGATTGTCATTCGAGGAATAGCACAAATTACAGGATAGCACAAATGATTGCAAAATGTGGTAAACCCCACAGTATTGGAGAACATGTTATATTACCAGCTATACGAGAGGTGATTAGTACCATGATGGAAAGAATTACAAGGGAAATAGTTACCACTATACCACTGAGCAATGATACTGTGTCTAGAGAATTGATGAGATGACAACTAATGTTGATAATCAACTGTGTTTGGATTTGTAATCAATCGGATTTTCATTACAGCCTGATGAAAGCACAATACGCGACAATGAAGCCTTGCTCCTCGCATTTGTTAGATTCGTGAACAATGAAAAATGTTGTGGAAGAATGATATTCTCAAAATTATTGACACCAGAGGGGACCGCGTGGACTAGTGGTTTAGTGACACGACTCACATTCGAAGGTGCTGGGTTTGATCCCTATCTCAGCACCGGCCGTTACTCCGGGGAAGCAAACCCTTAGAAAATGCGGGAGAAAGCAGACCCTTACATAAAATGAATGCTGAAGTCGGATGCACTGGACCAACGGGCGCAAAATAAAAACCACAGTGCAACGCACACCACCTTGTGGAATAGATACATAAATAAAGCGAACGCAAAAACAACAACAAATTGACACCAGATTTCAAGGTCATGTCGATCTTTGAAATCATTGAAAAATACGTCATTACAAAACATATTCCTTTTTCTAATGTTATAGCATATGCGACATTTCGCGGTTTTCTGACGCACTTGAAAAAATGGGCACCAAATGTCTTAACAATTCATTGTGTTATTCACCGGCAGCACTTAGTAGCCAAACAACTTAGCGACATACTCAATAAATCAGTGAGTGTAGGTTTCAGTGTTATTAATAAAATCAAGTCACATTCCTTGAACGATAGATTATTTTGTCAATTGTGTAATGACAATGATGGTTAGTTTGAACGTCTTCTCCTACACCCGGAAGTAAGATGGCTGTCTAAGGGCAATTGTTTGAAAAGATTGTCGGTATTATTTGATACCATTACAGAGTTTCTTGATTCAATGAAAGAACAGCTTAGCATTGGAACTGAAGTACTGCGTAAAGATGGGGCCTATCTTTCAGATATATTTGAGAAGTTTAATTATGTCCTTCTTAAGCTACATGGAAACGACATCAGTCTTATAAAAGTGAAAGGAATTATGGGGTTCATCAGCAAATTGGGATTGTTAAAAAATTATTTCGGTCCTTGTGAACTATATGAGTTTCCATGTTGTGCAGCAGTTAGACAAGGACAGCTTGAAAGATGCAGATTTGGAAATGTATTGCTGCCATTTGGAGGCTGTTGAGAATGATTTGATGATCAGATTTAAAGATTTGCAGGATCTCAACGTGCCAGAATGGCTGATTGATCCGTTTGAGACAGACATGGAACTTGTTAGTGAACATCTCCAAGAAGAGCTGTTTTGGACTAAAAAATGACTATCAGGCAAAAACACGGCTTAGTAACGTTGATTACGACAAATTGTGAATCCAGATTAGGATGTCTCATCATCTTCTTTGCGAACAAATTAAACTGCTTATCACAGCCTTTCCAACCACATATTTAGTAGAGAAAAGTTGTAGTTCTGTAGGAATGCTGCTGCCAAAAACAGCGCAATCGATTGCAAGTATGTGATAGAGGTAACTTGAGACTTCTTTTAACAAATATAGAACCAGATATTGTTCAGTTAGATGTGTCACGCGAAGCGCAGGGATCACATACAATTTAATTGGTAGGTGATGTTTTATAACAAATTAATCTTTCAATAATTGAAAACGAATGATTCATAGTAATGTGAGGGGTATGATTGTTGGGGGGGGGGGGGGGGGGGGGGGTGTGTGGCACATTTACACATTATCTTTAGAAAAGAGGGGGGTGGGCAGCTCAGTTAGGGTTGAGAAACACTGCCCTAGACCGACAAAAAGAAGAATGCTGACATTCGACAAGAGTTGCGCATACTGGATCATAAATTGTGTCGTAAATTGAACATTTAAATACTTTGGCCACATCAAAAGACACAACGCTCTTGAGACAACGGCAGTGGAAGGTATGGCGCCAGGCAAAAAATACAGAGGAAGACCAAGTAGGCGATGGTACCAAGATATTAAGAAATGATTGGGCGGTAAGGAAAGTGTGCTCTCATGAAAGTTATCAAATTGGGCGGTAAAGAAAGTGTGCTCTCATGAAAGTTATCAAATTGGGCGGTAAGGAAAGTGTGCTCTCATGAAAGTTATCCAATTCGGCAGTAAGGAAAGTGTGTTCTCATGAATGTTATAAAATTGGGCGGTAAGGAAAGTGTGCTCTCATGAACGTTATCAAATTGGGCGGTAAGGAAAGTGTGCTCTCATGAAAGTTATCCAATTCGGCAGTAAGGAAAGTGTGTTCTCATGAATGTTATAAAATTGGGCGGTAAGGAAAGTGTGCTCTCATGAACGTTATCAAATTGGGCGGTAAGGAAAGTGTGCTCTCATGAAAGTTATCAAATTTGGTGCCAGGTATAAAAAGGTTGAAGAGCACCTGGTCTAGAGGGTTCATCTGTAAATCGGTACCCGACCTACGGTTAGAGGAAGAAAGGCAACGAGGAAGGGAACTGTCAACAACCCCCCCACCCCCCTCACAAAAGCTGTGGATTAGTACAATGAAGTCTCTATCCCTTCACTCCCGACGGCAACGGAATATGTAAAAGAGAAAAAAAAGATGTAACAGCAGACACTGAAAATGCGCTCCAAAAGAAAGCACGTCAAGAGTGACGAACTCGAAACGGTTAGCCTTGAGAACATTCACAGCGCCTGTCACTGCCTCACAACGGTCAAACTATTTCTTGAACTTAACTTCATTATACTGGTTTAGAAGGCTCTACAGATTCTGTATACAACCAATTTATTCCACTTCACCAATCCTAAAAATTACTATGAGCATCCAATTTATTTTGAATGCATTAACTGACTGCCTCTACTACATTATGTGGCAGTGCATTCCAAGCATTCATCATAATATTCAACCTGGACCTATCTTCAAACAATTTGAAGCTGTCCCCTCTTCTTCTTGTAGCCTGTTGTACTTAGAAAAAATCATCAACAATTTTTTTTAAAAATCAATCGACGACCGTCTGTTGGACGAGGACACCGACATTGATGAATCAGCAATCCACAGGCTGCAAAGTTTCGACATCAAACGAGGTTCGAGTGGAGTGGGGCACATGAAAGGACGGAGCAGGAGAGTGTACAACCATCGAGCTACAAGGACCATTAGCATCTAGACCGTGCACCCTTTACTAAGAGTGACTGAGCACCTATTGGTATACCCGAAGTGCAATGACGTCGATTCTTAGAAACAGAAACTTTGAAAAAACGTTGTTTGGTCTAATTTATCCTTTTTATTGGTTAATTTATAAACTTCTATTGAGTCATCTCGAATTCTTCTCTGTATACTTCTTCTTCTTCTTCTTATTATTATTATTATTCTTTTCTTCTTCGTACGCTGTCAGACGTCAACTTGAATTTGTTCGAAGAAAGCAGCGGTCATCCTGAGGCTATCGACAGTGCCACAGAGCTTGTCTAGTGTTGGCACTGGTGATGGATGGCCACTTGTGTTTTCTCTGGTCCCCGTGTGTCGGGCAATTTTGCAGCAGATGTTCAGCGGTCATTTTCCCTGTACCACAAGTGCATTCGTCAGTAGCACCTATCTTCAGTTTATTGAATAGATGGTACCTCAGTCTGTTGTGGCCAGTGCGGAGTCTGAAGACCACGACCTGCTCTCCTCTGTTCAACTAGTAATACGCATCATTTTTTGTGTAATGGTCTGGTGTTTATCATGCGCTCCATCAGTTTAGCTACACAGCTCAGTATGCTGATAGGCCTATATCCATTTGGATCTGTTCTATCTTTTTCTTTCTTTGGTACTGGTATAATTATATCATCTTTCCATGCCTGCGGTACAATTCCCCTTTTTCAGCTTTTGTTTAGGACTGACAGTAACTTCCTCTGGTTTGGTTTGGCCCAACCCCATCAGCATTTCATTTGTTACCCCATCTTTACCGTGTGTTTTCTTTTTCTTTAAAGTTCTCATGGCCTCATTCATTTCATTCATTGTTAGTTTTGCCATCATTTGCTTCTCTGGTGCCATCTTGATGTTGTCGTGGCTCGTTGTTCTTCACTTATGTCTGTATGCCTGTCTGTAGGGACATCAATGTGGTTTGCTCGGGCATAATATTATATAAAAGCGTTTGCTGCTTTTTTTTTCCAGTGAGCATGTTGTCGCCCTGCTTGATGGTAATTTGCTTATTTGGTGGTATTTCGTCCTTCGTGGCTCTTACTAATTTCCATAGTTTGTTCGCTTCTCTATCTAGATTGAGCCCTTCTGTTTTTTTTTCTTTCCGTCTCTTGTTATTTGGTTCAGTGTTCTTTTGTATTTCGCATTGATGGCCTTGGGGGGATATTTGCTTCAATAGATTGCTCTCTCTCTCTCTCTCTCTCTCTCTCTCTCTCTCTCTCTGCCGTGTTATTAGCGTCTGTATACAATTGTTTTTCTAAGTCTTTTCTTTTTGTTTAGTCAGGATATTGTTCTAAATGCACATCACTTGCAGGTACATATTCTTGTTCGTTGTATTAGATCAAATAGCCAATTTGTTTTTATGAAGGCCTCCAAGTATAACACTTTTGGGCAGCCGTAAAAAAGCACACAATTCCTAACACAGCTGAACTCAAAGCCAAACACAGCGATGTCTACTAGCATGTTTGAACACATGGATGTTCAAAGTAAAAGCACAATCCAACAACAGAATTCATTTTTAAGTTGTTACTCAGTCAAGCCTAACATTGTTATTGGTGAACATACGCGTTGTCAGCCACAGAGCCATTAAAAAAGGGTGATTAAAATGCCTACATTTCTGCACAACTGAACAGCACTACAGAGAAAGCCAGTTTGGCTGTTTACCTTCTTTTCTGACACTGGTACGATCCTTCTAGCCACAGAGTTTTAGATTATTGCACAGCGTGTTAAATATCCAAGCAAAGCAAATTAGTCGTGGAAAGGCTGACCTCATCGGTACAGTGTAAGCAAGTAGAGAATGTGTCAGAAGCACGGAGATTGTTTATATAGGCCAAAACCGTGTCAGCGTGGCTACATTCTACTAAATTTGACATATTTCAATCCGTGGGTGAATTAACACACATGTGTCCATGTGACGATAAACTCGGTAGATTACTCTAGCTTGGCCACAGTTTCTGTGTCACCCGTGCCTTGCACGTGTTGATCGGTGGTCGCCGCTTGTGGATTCAGTGGGGAAATACGTCGACTGATGATGTAACGGACCTAAACTACAATTAGCCCATCTGTTAAGTAGTAAGTGGTTGGGACAATTCACGAACGCTACAGTGTGTACATATGTAGGTGTGTAGATAAGTAAGTATGAGTATATATATATATGTGGACATTTTAAGTTACACTTATGTATGTATATACAGGTTTATATATGTATATCCCTTCTGCGGGCATCCTCACCGCTATATACTTACACTTAATATAATTATACTACTACTACATCAACCTTGTTTATCTATAATTATTTAATCAATTATCTACCTTTCTATTGTTCTTTTTTTTCTTTTTTTTTTAAATTTTTTTTTTTTTTTAATTTTGATTTCTATTCCTGAGCCTACCACACATTCAACACCTAATTAACTGCGAGAGCTAGAGAGCACAGGCGAAACGAAAGATCTACAAAGTGGCACACAAATCAGTAAATCGCTTATAAGTTGGAATACATGGCTGCGATAGTAAAATATATGAGAGCAGGCAAAACCTGATACACCAAGACCAGACGGAAGGAAGTCAACACAAATGGGTCTCACAACAGAAGGAAGACCCTTTTCAATTAATTTATATTGTACTCTTAATCCTTATGTATCAAGTATATTGTTTGTCATATTTCCCAATCATTCCATTTCATTCATTCTCGTTGTACACCTCACTACACTGCTATCTTCACAATTTTTTATAAAATGTATGATGGGGTTTTATTTATTTTTTTAAACAGGGGGATATCTATATTTAAATCAGGAAATAAATAAAGAGATCCGAATCAAGTATGAAGGAAAATAAATATACTCATTCCCAAAATGGTCCCAGGAAAACAATTGTGCATATTTGTGCAAATACCTACGGCGGACAACGAGGATCATCAAAAGCGAGGAACAACGGGAGGAGCATCACGGAAATACCAGGCTAGGTACAACTAGATACACACATGCATCCAAGCACTGGTTTATGCGTCTAAGTATCACCCAAATTGACTGCGGTCTGGGTCGGAATAGGCGCTCCTCCGCCAGTAGAAACTAATGAGGCAAACGCATAACGAAAGGATAATTAAAAGCGAGGAACATCGTGGAAACACCAGGTTAGGTACAAACAGATACACACACGCATCCAAGCACTGGTTTATGCGTCTTAATATCGCCCACATTGACTACGGTCTGGGGTGAAATAGGCGCGCCTCCGCCAGTAGAAACTAGTGAGGCAAACACATAAAATTTAAAAAAAATTAAAAATAGTTCCTGACCTTCTTTGAAATACGAATGGACACATTTTTGTCAAGTCACCGTCAGGAAATTTCTGCTACAGTATTTGAGTGAGTTTATAGGGGTCAAGTTATAATCAGGGTTAAGGTTAACTACATTCATGAATGTGCACCTACAGGGAAGGCTAGATATATGTCTCCAGATCAGTTAATACTAACCTAAATTCTTGTATTAATATATTTTATAGTTGCGCTTTTCAGTCATGATTGACTATCGGATGAGGGGGCGTTGGAGTGATAGACAAAAAAACAAAGATATACGATACAGCATGTATTCTTATATTTTTCCTTGCGGCTTTGTCGTTTCCTTTCTCTGTGTTACAAGTGTTTCTCATCACCAATCGCTGGGGTATCCATTCAGGGCACATCTCCACTTGGATCGGTCTGCGGCTTCGTCTTCCCAGGATGTCATGCTCATGTCCAGGGCCTCACGCTTGCACACATCTTTGAGCCTCAACTGTGGTCGGCCGACTGTTCTTTTGCCAATCATCAACTATCCATAGAGGATATTTGGGGAATGCGACCATCTTCCATCCAACGAGGATGACTAAGCCATCCAGGTCTTCGCTGCCTAAGGAGAGTGTACATGATTTGGAGACCGATGATTTGGAGACCTCTGCGTTTGTCACTTTGTTCCTCCATATAATTCCAAGAACGGAACGCAGGGGCCGTAGATGGAACGTGTTAAGCATGTGCTCTTGTTTGGTTTAGGTTGTCTAATTCTCACTGCCATATATGACTGTACTCACATCACATGCAATGTACACTATTGCCTGGGTTTTCATTGTGAATTTCTGGTTTTTCCAAACACGCGTTGTGAGGAGAGCAAATGTAGCAGCAGCTTTGCCAATGTGACTGTCTATTTCTGGGTCTAGACAGAGAGATTGTCGTTGATGAGGGATCCCAGGTTTGTGAATTTGTGTACAGTTGCCATTTCATAATATTATCGATGCTAAGACTTGACGGGCCATCTACTTCCTGTCTCAGAATAGTTGTTGTGTTGATACTTATTGTGAAACCAAAATCTTTGCAAGCCTGGGAGAAGCGCTGTTTCAATCTCTGACGTTCCTGCTGATTTTGGGTGACAACTGCAGAATCATCAGCGAAAAGCAAGTCCCTGAGGGTGATCTCCTTGGTCTTTGTATTGACCTTGAGTATTGGAAGGTTTGTAGCAGAGTCCAGTTTTCCACTATCTATAATGTTACAACACTCATCCACATCATTCACGACCACTCACAGTAAATAACATAGCACACAGCAGGTGGCATATTTATTATATCAATACTCGTACAACTATTACAATGAGTGCAATGAAATTACAAAACAATACAAGAAATACATCTTATCTAAATAGATACTCGGAGTTTATAAGCATAAGCTATTGATGTTTCTGCCAACTAGTCCAACCCAGTTCTAGCCTCACACTCCCCTCCCCTTTTCTGCACCCTCAACACACTCTCCAAAACTCGCCCTCGCGTTCGTATTCTGTGACACTCAGATCCCCTCAGGCGGGTGATCTGGACATAATACATACAATATATTCAACGTATACTCACATATGATCACACACTCAATCGATCTGCGTATACACACGCTCTAGAACATACATCGTTCCCTCGGTGTCTACACACACCACACATACATCTAGATCTCTCTTAGACACATGGTGCCCAACACATACCTTATAGAGCGACTGGCCAAGACTCGAAGGCATATGCTAGTTCAGCGACCCTGTTCTCACACATTCGTAAAAACAGCCTATCAATCACTCTTCTATTATCACTCTTCTATTAAGTCAAAGACTTAAACAGACTCCTAGCTAAATGCTGTCTCTCGCTCTCTCTCGCGCTCTCTCTCTCTCTCTCTCTCTCTCTCTCTCTCTCCATGGCCAGTCTGCCTGAGCAGAACTTTGTCTAGTATTATATAGTCTCAAGCAGTATCAGAGCTGTCCAATAAATCTCGCGGGGATGGCCTCTTGTATGTCACTCATCCCACACTACCCAAATCGGAGCGCCAGTGGTCAGCACCTAGCCTCTTACCTGTAAACACATTCTTTCCCCCAACTCCGTTTTCCCATGTTGACTAGTATCGAGACGGTGAGTGACCTTGGCACACATTCAGGTACCTTTGTTCTCAGAGTCGCCGACCAGATCACTCCTGCCCTAAATGCTCATGCTCGGGCTGGAACTGTTACAGGTTAAACAGCCTACCACCCAACCTAATGTGAAGGCAGACTCCTTCAATTGCGTTACCAAATGCATATTTCAGTAACAGAGCAAAGAAAATTCCGAACAGTACTGGGGTCAGAACACAGCTAGAATACCAAGTGGTTGTGAAATGCTACCATCAAATTGGACTGTTCCTATCATATATACAAAATACGGCAAATGCTAAACTTGAACAAGAACAGGATCACAATCGAACATATATAAAGGTTAAGATCATGGCAGAATAAACCAGTTGTAACACAGGAATATAAGTTCACAAGATGCAATATTTACAACAGAAATATAAGAACAGAAGAAGTAATATTTATAACAGAAATATAAGAACAGATGGTCAGGTCAGGTCATCCCGTAACCGGTGAGGTCGTTGGGGCACACATGAAAACATCCTCACAACTCCACGCCATCCCTCTCTGTTAGATGCCGCTGCCTGTGACTCTTCTGGTCGGAGACTGGTCCATTCTTTTATGTTGTCCTCCCATCTCTTTTTGGGCCGGCCTCTTCGTCGTCTGCCATGCACCTTCCCGTGGAGGATTGTGTTTGCAAGACCATTTGATCTAGATATGTGACCGTACCAAGGGAGTTTCCTTCTTTTGACAGTTGCCAAGAGATCTTCGAAAGGTCCTATTGCCGTTGAATCATATTTATAACAGAAATATAAGAACAGAAGAGGTAATATTTATAACAGACATATAAGAACAGAAGAGATCATATTTATAACAGAAATATAAGAACAGAAGATGTAATATTTACAACAGAAATATAAGAACAGAAGAGGTAATATTTAGAACATAAATATAAGAACAACGAAGATAATATTTCCGACAGAAATATAAGAAATCATGACAAAATTCTTACAAAAGAAATTTAAGAACATTAATACATTTCACTCAATAGCGATTTTTAAACTCCGAAATAGTCTTGGTGGACATCCGCGATTAATGTCTTTGTGATATATACCTATTTTGTGATATATACCTATTTTGTGATATATACCTATTTTTACAAACACAAAGTTCAGGATTCGTTCAGAAGTGCCATTGTAAAACATGTAATGGAATAGTTATTTATTTTTCTATGAAACAATATATATATATATATATATATATGGACTCAAAATTCACAAGTCAATTAATACAATATAATGAATATAATAAACGAATAGTGATATTCTGTCAGTATTTCTAATCTGGGATTGCGTGCGAAAGGCACAGATGTTACTCCATAAAACTGTTCTAACCCTGGCTGGTTCTCCATAAGTCTAATGAACATGATAGTGTGAGCCTCAAGCGAAAGTAAACTACTGTCAACCCCAGAGTATCTCTGGTTATCTTAGAGAACATCTTCTTGGCCGGCTCTTTACTTGCATTCTACCATTCTTTCGTTTCTCATTCCGTCCACTGGTGCCTTTCTCTGTTCGACTCCACTGGCCTTCGCTAGACCGTCAGTTTTCTTGTTTTCCATCGTTCTATTAAAAAATATACGCAAGAGCCTTCCTTGCTGTTGGTCTACTAGACTTTCTCTGCTCCTACATTTTTGTGTCCGCCAATCAGTTCCTCGATGTCCCTCCTTTCTTCTTCTTCGTTCGTTCTCAATCTCCCACTACCAAGGTCTGAAAAGGGATTTGCAAGTAGAAAAATGTAGTCCAGAGAACGAAATGCATAGTGTCGTAGTTTACCGCTTGACTGAGATATTTGCACATTTAGGTCCCACACATCCAACCTCAGCAGGCATTTTTGAGTACCTGGTTGCCTTCCTTCTTCGATCCCTACTACTTAGCCAGTCTGCTCTGTTGCAGCCTGTTATCCAGGATCACCGCGTGGAGGTGTAAAAGGGTCTTGGCAGCTCTGGTTCGCTGGCCCTGACGCTAGCAGTCAGCTATGGGTCGCTGACCGCTGCAGCTCATGTGCTGCTCAGCGTCTTGACCCCAGTTCTTCCATTCAATCGGTTCTACATTTCCCTGGAACTGATCTCGCCGCGCTGTTTATTCATTGGACAAAATCATGTTCTAACGACTTGACCGGAACATGATAATACTTGCTCTCAGCCTTCATCTTCTAGTTGAACAGACCTAAGACCACCTAAGACCAGTTGCAAGGTTGTCTGAGCATGTCTCTCCATTTGACCCTATTCTCTGCATCTCTCTTCATTTCAACAGATTCATACTTTAATGTCTCTGTATATCTGAGCAGTAAAGATGAGGCTTGGTCGCTCCTTCATCTTTTATTCTGGATAATGCTCTTAATTATCTACTGTAGGAGTCTGTCATGTCGCTTATTCTGCCCCTGCCAAGTCAATTTTTGTTTGTGAATCATTCTAAATATTTGCATTGTGCGCCTACCTCAATGAGTACATTTTCATTAGATCTTCTGTATGTACAACTCATTCGTTCAATTCTACGGAAGCAAATTCAAATTCTTCCAAGCTTTTTTATCCTTCTTTGCTAGAGTCCATGTTTCATCCTCACGCACTGCAATTAGCCATATAAGAGTGTCGATTATTCTTTTCCTTAGTTTTAGCATGACATTTTTAAAAGTTAGAAATGTGTTTTTCCTCTGAAGGGCGTTTTTTATCATGCAATTCTTGTGTTAATTTCCGGATCATAACGAGCATCTCCTGTTTGGTATCATCATCATCAGTCCCGTAACCTAATAGGTCATTGGGGCACCAATACTGCAGATTGTTGTTCCAGTTCCCGCCACACAACTCAGTTTTGTGCCAGGATATTTGTTCTAGCTATGGACATTCCCGTCCACTCTCTGATGTTGTCTTCCCATCTCTATTTTCTGCCTCCCTTTCTTACGCTTCCCAGGCATATTACCTTGCAGGACCGTCTTGGTCAACCCAGACGATCTTGAAACATGTCAATACCATGTAAGCTTGCGTGATTTTACCATAGTTAAAAGGTCTTTATATCGGCCGACCTCTCTCTTAACGGTGTCCCCAGCTGTCTTATTTGTGACGTGTTCTAGATACGAAATGCCCAGAATTCGACACAGCCATTTCATCTCCATTGCAGAAATTCTTCGCTCAAGAACCACTGTCAGAGTCCAAGTTTCGCACGCTTAAAGGTACACGGAAATGGCAAGTGCATACATTAAACTCAACTTGGATTTCAGGTTAATGTTTGTGTCCATCCATTAGCGGTCTCGTTTTGGTCAGGGCAGCCATGGTCATCGCTGTTCTTGCCTGGATATCAGTTCTGGAACCTTCCGCATGCATCAGTGCTCCCATGTATTTAAACTGTTTAACAATTTGCAATAGTTCGCCTTTGATCTCAATCGTACTTGTTAGGCCCTCTAGAGCGTTGACCATGGTTTTGCTCTTCTCTGCACTAATTTTCAATCCAAACTTTTGAGCGGCATTGTCAAGATTTGAGATTAGACTCGTACGTTCTAGCTCTGTTCCAGCCAGCCCGGTAATGTTATCAGCAAATCGGTGATTGGTGAGTGTACGACTCCCTATGCTGACAGTAACCACGTGATCATCCACGGCTTAGGAAACAATAGGTTCAAGAAAGACGTTGAATAGGGTAGATGAAAGAATATATCCTTGTCGTACACCAGTTGACGTGCGGAACCATTCCCCAATTGTCCCGTTAAGGAAAACTGCATTGGTGGTCTGAGAGTAAAGTATATCAATGAGATAGGTAAGTCGACACCCTATCTTATAGTATCGCATAGTTGCCAATAGGGCTTCATGCCAGACCATGTCACAAGCTTTTTTAAAGTCAACAAAGACTTGGTATGGCTTTTGGTTATTTTGACTATAGTTATGGTAATCCCTCTGTTTTTGTTTGATAATGTTTCTATTGATGATTGTATTAATCTGCCTATGTTGCTGTCTATTAACATAGTCTTTGTCATCAATGTGTTTATTGTCATACCAAACTATTTGGTTGTGTTGTTCATTTTATCAAACAGCCTTTGCAACGTTGCTACTGATGCTCTCACTATAGCTTGGTCATCGGTAAATTGTATTGCATTAACATGCATACCAATGACATTGATACTCAACTCCGAACAACTCTCTGCATCTGCGAAGCTCCCTTCCGTTACTCAAATCGGTACTGTTTGTTTGTAAGACAAGTCACCTGTTTTCCTAAACGCCTGGATTATACTTCTTTATACATTGTGTCATACCGGCCTCTGGTTGTCCCTTATAATTGTAAAACCAATGAACGTAATTCAATCAAATTTGACATGGGCATACCTTGGCGTGTGAGAAATATGAGCTCATAGCAAATATTGAAGGTGGTTGTCACTACCATCAAAACCTTCTCATATGCTATTTTTTTGTGGGGAGGAAGACTAACGTCTAGTCAGGCAAAATATACTGATCAGACATGTTAGTTACATTTGGTTTATCCTACTTTAAAGTCACATTTGGATTATCCTACTTTAAAAGCTATACACATCCAATCTATTTTTAAATACATTTACTGTCTCTGCCTACCCCACCTCCGGAGGTAATGCATTCCAAGCATACACCACTCTGACTAAAAACATATTTCCTAATATCCAATCTGGACCTTTCTTTAGTTAATTTGTATCTGTGCCCTCTTGATCTCGTTGGTGGTTGTATTTTTTTTTTAAAACGTGTGTTATTCTAATTTAACCTTTCCTGTGATTATCTTATAAACCTGTATTAAGTCACCTCGAATTCTTCTCTTTTCTAGACACTATAGGCCGGTTTTTCTGAGTCTATCCTCGTAACTGTAATTCTGGAATCCCACTATCAGCTTTGTCGCTCTTCTTTGTATTCTTTCCAGCATGTTTATATCTCCTCTGCGATAAGGACTCCACACCTGTACACAGTAATCCAATCTAGGTTTAACTAATGCTTTATACAGTTTGACAATCACATCCTTACTCCTATGATTAATATTTCTTTTTAACATACCAAACATTGCATTTGCGTTATTCACTGCTACCTGGAACACGCCTCGTATATGTCATAAAAATAAAGTTTATGCTACCCGATATGTACGCGTAAAAAGTGTAAACATTATCTTGGGACACTGTGTCCAAGAGGAGGTATTAAGTAAGTAAATAAAGTTGCAAAAACGTCAATTTTATGAACAAAATGAAAGGAACCTCTCTTGAAATGCGCATATTTTGTCATTAATAGTGAAAGTACTGGTATAGGAAATTGGAACACGCAAATGTTATTGGTCGCCATAAATATATACATCCTGTTTATTTTTTAAATATGTTTTTTTGCTCCGTTCGCCTTATTTTTCGATTCGCCCAAGGCGGTGTGCGTTACACTACGGTTCTTATTTTGCGCTTGTCGGCGCAGTGCATCCGACTTCAGCATACATTTTATGTAAGGGTCTGCTTCCTCCTGCATTTTCTAAGGGTTTGCTTCCCCGGGGTAACTGCCGGTGCTGTGATGGGGATCCGAACTCAGGACCTTCGGATTGTTAGTCGTGTCACCACTTAACCACTAGCCCACGCTGTCCCCATATCCTGTATGAAGCGGCGTCATAAAAACGACAAAGACCATACAACAAAGAATTCAGTCCTTCGTTAAAAGATGCCTATAAAAGATAATGGGCATAAAGTGGTAGGACATGGTGAGGAGAACTACGAGACATTGGTCAACAACAGCCACTGCAACAACAACTTTAGCAAAGAAAATGGGGCTGGATATGACATTCGCAACGGAGGGCACCGTCCATCATAGCCAGACAAGCTCTTTCTTGGAATCCTCAATGGAAAAGAGAAAGAGGTAGACACCAAGAAAAGAATGTGAGAAGAAACTAAGATTAATGATGTCACCTGGAGAGACGCTGAAAGAGCAGCGCAGGATCGTGGACGCTAGGGGTGATGTCAAAAGCCTATGCAACAAGGGGAGTTACGGGCTCTGATTGATTGATTGATAAATATATACGCAATTGTTGACATTTTAACAGTGGCTGTGCGCAGGATTAGGCTTAGGGCACCACGACCTATCATTGACAAATGATTCAGTTGACGTTTGTGACTAATAAGTGTCATATTAAGCAGAATAAAATCAAGTATTGCAATAATGTATTTGCTAGTTTCAGGATGTGAGCTTATTTATTTGTGTTCTCAGTTTATGTTGGTTAATTATCGTTTCAAATTGCTTCTAATTCCATTTGTGATATAGATTACGGTATTCTTGACTGTACGTTTATTGATTTAATACATATTATGCGTTGTCCATTTAAACTTGGACATATTCTACAGCTGGACAACTGTGGGATTAGCATACATGACTGCAATCATATAGTCCTTTTATGGTGTATCATTTTGTGTGTAGCCTAACATTTGTATCGTAAAGTATCGTAACCGTCTAAGCACGATTTGATTCATCGATTCTCTTTGCACTCGAAATATGTTCACTTCCTTATTTATTACAATTTCTTAAATGTTTTTCTTTTTGCTTTTTCAAAAGTCATGCACATAAAACGAAAAATCCAACATCATGAATGGTGCTGTATTGTCTCTTCAATCGTGCTTTTCGACCACATTGGTTGGATGTTTTTGTTTTTTTTAAATTTTATGTTTAATAACAAGACAAGTTTAAATAAAAAGAAATCGTAGGGGATGGTAGTGACGAAGAAATCGGTCTCTCTAAAATGCTGCGTCAAAGTGAAGGGGACCAAATTGAGACAAGATAACACGTTTAAATACCTGGGCACATACATAGCATCAGATGGAAGATGCAATTACAAAATAAAATGCAGAATAGCCTAAGCAAGATAGGTCTTTCAGACCATGAAAATGAATATTCTGCAACAAACCTTTACCGCTGGAATTGAGAAAGAGAGTTCTTGGATGCTACGTTGAACCAGTAATGACATATGGCAGTGAATCATGGACAATCAGCAAGCAAGCGCAAAGATCTTTGGAAGCAACGGAGATGTAGTTTCACAGAAGAATGCTGCGGATCCATGGACTGCAGGGAAAACTAATGATACAGTACTCGAGGAGGCACAAACACAAAAACTAATGATACAGTACTGGAGGAGGCACAGACACAAAAACTAATGATACAGCACTCGGGGAGACACAGACACAAAAACTAATGATACAGTACTCGAGGAGGCACAGACACAAAGACTAATGATACAGTACTCGAGGAGGCACAAACACAAAGACTAATGATACAGTACTCGAGGAGGCACAGACACAAAGACTAATGATACAGTACTCGAGGAGGCACAAACACAGAGACAAGTTATTGTAAGGATCAGAACAAGGCAGTCATCCATTTTCTGACATATTATGAGAATATGCGGTTTGTAGCACGTTGTAATAACGGGAACGATAGCAGGAAAGAGAAACAGAGGAAGGCAGAAGGAGAAGATGTTGGACATTCGCACGGGCGCCAATCAACAGCAGAGTTAGTAAACTACACACGTTATAGAAGCGGATGGAGGTCCATGATCGCCAACCGGCATGGCACCTGATGATGATGGATAACAAGACACGTATAGTTATTTACATCTGTATGTATTGAGTGATACAGATAGATCTAGTGAATTAGTCCGGCCAGGAGCCAGTACAGACTGCACATTATACAGATGATATATTCTGTTTTGAGGCTACACTCGTAATTATTTAGGAAATAAACATTCAGCTAGCTTGTGTGTGTGAAATGCGCTGGATATGTTGACAACTTTAATCAGAACCTATGGAGTTATTTCCCCTTGATGTTACTGCAGATGTGATCAGCCTGGACATTGATTACTGTAAAATTGTCTACGTGTGTACCTAATTAACAATTTTTTAGAACGTGTTTTTCTAGTGACAGCATATGGATGCGAAACAAGGACAGTTACTCAAGCCTCAAGGAAAAGAATCGAGTTCTTCGAGTCGAAATGTTCTAGAAAGATCCTCATATTTCAATGGTTTGAAAAAAAAGAAGAATGCATGCATTTCAAAAGAGTGGGGCATAGAGGAGAACTGGTTCACAAATTTCATAATGAACAGAAAATTGAAATACTGTGGCTACATCAAAAGACACAACGGTCTTGGGAGAACAGTAATGAAAGGTATGATGCCGGGCAAGACAGGCAGAGACAGACCAAGAAGGCGACAGCACCAAGATGTCAAGGAATGCTTGGACATGACTCTGGAGCAGGCTGGAGATTTGGCAAGAGATCGAGTTTATTTCAGACGGGCTATAAAGGACATGCTACACTATGGTGTACGAAATAAAACATTCCCAATTTCAAATCGAATGTAGCTCTTTCTGATATTTCAAATGTATCCTGTTTCGTCTTGCAGTAAAATTAGTTTTGATTACACATGAAGCGTTAGGTGTGACTGATATAATACAATACAAAACAAAACAGAACAATACAATATACTACAATGCAATACAAAACAATACAATACAATATCTTCGACTTCAGTCCTACATGTGTGCCGTATGCGAGGTAGTCAACAAGTCTTGCATGCAGGCCGATCTTTCGCCGTGACGTACCATATCGGACCTAAGTCTCTCAATAGACCATATCGCTATCGTATATGCGGGCGGCCGCGTGGTCGTGTATAATCATATGGCCACCAAAACGTCGGTCTGAGTGTCCATCTGTTATCTGGCCTGCGCAAAACGTGGCCAGTCCAGCGGTATTTGCGACACAACCCAGCCTCCACGACCTCTCGAAATAGAGTGCGTCCTCTGATTTCAGTATTGTGGATTCGATCTCTGATCGAAATTCCGAGGACGCGTCTTTCTATCGCTTGCTGGATAATGCGTAGTTTCTCTGTATCCGCGTTGTGTAAATTCCACACTTCACATCCGTAGATCATGGCTGAAATGACCACAGAATTGAAAAAGTGTGACCTTGTCATTGTGTCTTTCAGCTGCAGGAGTATAGGCTTTATGGTATTGAAGCTAGACCAGGCTACAGCTCTTCGCTTGGAAATCTCCTGGTCTAGGGTGTTGGTGGCATGCATTTCCTGTCCCAATTATATGTAGGAGCTGACATCTTTGACCGGCTCATTTCCCAGCTTGAGCTCGAATTTGCGGCAGTATGGGTTTCGGAGACATTGCGTTTTCTTTTTGTTCATCCGTAGTCCGACACCTCTACCGACCTCGTTCGGGGAGTTTGAGCCTCCTCGGTGGTGTGGCTGATGAGCACAATTTCATCCACAAGGCGTAGGTGGGTGAGCCTTTCCCCATCTATATTTATGCTTCTATCGGCCCAACTCAGCTGTTGGAAGAGGTCCTCAAGCATTTTCTGGAGAATCTCAGAACAATGGACGAACGCCACAGCACCGGCAAGGATCCCGTAATAGATTGGGTAGATTTTAAAAATAATTTTGAATTATAAAAGGGGACAGGAGTGGTCTCGAGGTAAGACATCGGCCTCGGGTGCCGGAAGACGTGAGTTCAAATCTCGGTGGAGAACGAGATGATTTTTTTACGTAGACTTTCTGATACTTCTCCGGATCTCCGGGTAGTAGAGATCGGACATCCGTGTGGAAGTGTGACGTACGTTAAAAATTCCTCGGCAATTGGAAATTGAAAAGAGCAAACTTAACAGCTGCTTTCCGGGCAAAATATAAAATTATGTGTAGGTATACCATACCACTATTCGCCCTATTCTGTTCTACGTGTGTGAGAACTGGGCTGTCTACGCTGGTGACGTCAGGAAGACTAAGCTACATGAATTGTCTGAGACGCATACACCGCATATTTGCTTGCAGCGCCATACCACAAATAAAGAAGTGATATCCAGAGGTAACGTGCCAGGTAGTCATGCACCTTTGCAAAAAAATCCAACTGAGATGGGGGTGACCACATTGTTCGAGCTAATTATAACCTCAAAAAAGAGTTGGACTAAAGCACGGGAAGAGAGACGAAGTGTGACAGTTCTAGGTAGAGCATGAGCGTTTTGGGTAGGGGAGATGGGGCTGGTGACTCTAAGAACAAAAGTTGTCTGAATGCGTGCCAAGGTCAATCGCCGGTTCGACATTAGGTCGACAAAGGAAACGAGGGGTTTAGGCGGAAGACTTTGTCTGGTACAGGGGTGGGTGTTTGGAGCTGAGGTGGGGGTTCGGAGCTGACCACTCTGTCGTCCAGAATTGGCGTAAATTGGTGTTTGTGACAGCTGATGCTGCCACGACCGGCTACGACATCTAGAACGACAGTGATTCGTGGATAGTTAACCAATAATAATTATTAGTTGGAGGTTGTTCCAAATTAAAGGGATGGCTAAGTCGGACAATAAACAGAAGACCATTGGACAGCCATGTTGTTGATTGATACTATAAAATACTCTGCAAGGATGAACTTAGAAACTGGCTAGCAGACTGGTAAGGAGGAAGATTGAGAGTGAGTCTAGAAGTGAGTGAGTTTGCAGGGTGACTCGACCATCATACACCTCTAGTTGACCAGTCGCACTCAAAAAGTGTTTATGATGGACATCCTGTGAACAGTAAGAGATCTGAATGTGTGTCGTACGTGCAGGACACCAAGTGAACGATGCGTGATCTAATTACGTGTGAGCGTACATATTCGTATGAAAACGTGAAGTGATCTAAATATTTGTGAATGCACAGAAAGCCTGATTGTAAGTGATCTGATCGTATGTGAATGTACAGATTCGTCTGCGTATGTGAAATTATATATCTAATCTTATCGTGAGGACAAGTTTTCTGATTATAAAATGAGCGTAGAAATGTGCAGCCAGCACGATTTGTTCATAACAAACACCTTTTTTTCTAGAACAGAAGCTCACATTTAGACACATTGTATAGGTTGAATGGTTTGAACAAAAAAACCAGATGGAACTTTATACTAGCCAAGAAAAATGGGGACAGACAAGTGACCGATGCCTGTGTGTCGAACCTGACCATACAAGTGCAATGGAGATTATAAGAACAACATGTAAAGCAACGCCAAGTCAACAAACAAAAAGAGACAATCAAGTTTAACAGTTTAAAAGACATCAAGACACAAATGGACTGACTGCATAACGAAAGTTAATGAAGGTTTTTTTATAATTCCCAAAAGAAACAAAGGCAGATGAAAAAGAATGGGCGATTTCAAGAGTACTATCACTGAAACAGCGAGAGAAATATGCGGAACTGTAAATACAAGATGCCCAAAACCAAAAGTTACAGCATGGTGGAAGGACGAAGCAAAAACAGCATTAACGAGAAAAAGAACTTATAGAATATGTGTTAAGAGCAAAACGATTAAAGACTATCTTGAATTTAAAATGGCAATAAAAAGGCAAAAAGAGCGTAATTCAAGAGGAAAAAACAGAAAAATATGGAACGAATACGGTGAAAATCTAAACTCAAACAATAGAAATTCAATTTAAAATTTCTAAAAAATATTTTAAACTATGAGACACAAAGACGAGTGTTACAACCCAACATAAATCATAAATAATGAAAAGAAAAAGGATATAAATAACAAAATAAAGATCATGGAAACATGGCAACAATATGTCGAAGTGGTTCTGAATTTTGCACAATATATCAACATCGACACTACAACAGAGCTAGAACCTGACATAACAAAATCAAACATAATTGTTTTAAAGTAATACAAGCCACACCATCAAACAAGTCCCCAGAACCGGATCACCTGTTGATATAATCAAAGCAAGTAAAATATACGATGATTTCGTGGACCAAGAAAAAGTATTCAATCGGATGGATAAATAACAACTGTGCAAAACATTAGAACGTTGGGGAGTAAATAAACATTTGACCAACCTATGTAAAAGTCTTTGTGTAATTAGCAAATGTTAAAGCTATCATTGTGCCAATCTGGAAAAACAAAGGCAACAAAAAAGAGTGCGATACCTACCGGGGGGATATCGTTTCTAAGACACACAGGAAAACTGTACGCACAAATCCTGGAGCAGAGAATTCGGCTGATCCTAGAACCACAGCCGAGTGGGGCTCAATTTGGTTTCCGACGAGGTATGACCTGCACATACGCTTTATTCACCCTGAGACAACTAAGCGAAACAAATATCGAATACGATCGGAAACTCAACGTGGCTATCATAGATCAAGAAAAGGTGTTCGATAGAGTAGACAGAAATAAACTATGGGACATCCTAGACGACTACGGAGTACAAGGGCAGGTATTAGAGAATATTAGAGCTCTGTACCAAGGGTGTCAAAGTTTAGTAAGAACAACAGATGGTCTGACCGAAACAAGGGAGATAACAGCCGGGGTGAGACAAGGGTGTGTGTCGTCGCCACAACTCTTCAACACATTTATGGACAGAAAAACACTGCAGGTCAAATTAGAGCATCTACCAAGAAATGCAGAGAAAGCAAGAACAGAGGCTGATCAGTTAAATAAACTACTTTTTGCAAATGATCAATGTCTACTTTACAAGAGTGAAGATGATCTGCAACAACATATGACTGCGCTCAACTCTGAATGTGGAAGATAACACATCCAAAATAGAAACTATGCAGATAAGCAGATCGCCTAAAACATGAACATTATGGTAAACGGGACCAAGATCAAACAAGTACTTGGGCAGCTTAGAACAGGAGTTCAAGTACTTGGGCAGCGTTTTCACACAGCATGCGGGTTTAGATAAAGAGATTGAGATCAGGTGCCAAAAAGCAAATGCAAATGCATACCAGCTGTCACCTTTATTGAAACACCCTAACGTGAACATGTCCACAAAAAGAATGCTGATCAACAGTATATCCATGCCAACTCTCTGTTTCCAGCGCCACACATGGACTTTAACAAAAACTCTAGAGAGAAAGATCGCGACATGTGAGATGAGATGCCTCCGGAAAACACTCGACGTAACTAGGGGAGACAGAATACGCAATGAAGATGTGAGAAGAATCGTTAAAGCAAGTCCATGCTCCGGATATATTGATGAAGCGAGAATCAAGTGGTTCGGCCACCTAATGAGAATACATTCTGACCAACTACACCTGTGCGCATAAAACGCATGACGTTCGGGTTTTCGCAACAGTGGCAGACCGAGAACTAGATTGATAGGAAATGTTGGAAATATTCTAAATCGTAATGGGATGACGACTACTTCAACGACACGTCTGGCCCAGGACAGAGAACTACCGCTCCCCACGACGCCTCACGGCACAAGTGGATAAGACAAGAAAAGACAACAAAAACAACCGCAGGGTATTCAGAAAAGAATGAACATTAGATCCGATAAAAGACAAGGATGTGTACTATTACATGTACTGTTAGTCCCATATATAAACGAAATTTGATTTTGTTTTTAAACATTTTTAAGCCAACGTAAGTGAGGCAAACAACCTCAGAGAAAACACACAATGAACGTCCCTACGCTGATGGCAAACCACTAGTAGAGGCCTCAGAAACACAACTGCCGGAACATATCACCAATCATAATGAGCTCTTGCGGATTACAGTATGAAAATGAACATAGACAAAACTGAAGTTATGACGAGTGCAAAAACAGAAATAGAAACAAAAGTATTCATTCAAAACCAACAGGTAAAATTAATGAAGGATTTCGCGTACCTGCATAACATAATCTCATCACACGGAAACGACGACCACCGAAATGTAAAACAGATGTAATAAAGAAAGTCAAATCATTGTACAAATGGCCCGGATATTACTATTGCAAACACGTGACAATGGATACAAAAAAGAACTCAATACAACACGATATTACTACCCACGTTGTGTTATACTGGGGTAGCAAAAACTCAATACAACACGATATTACTACCCACGTTGTGTTATACTGCGGTACCCAGTGGGCTCTAAGCTAGGTGTTTGCCTCGGGGTTTGGGGGTAGCTATCTCAAATCATGGTGGAAATCGGGATTTTTCACGTGGATCATCCGGTTTAAATTACCCCTGAACTCTGAGTAGCGAGATCGGACACCCGTGTTTAGTGGCGCGCATGTTAAAAATTCATTGACAGTTGAAACTCGACAATAGTAGACCTAACGGCCGCTCCTCGGGAAAAATTCAAGTAAATAATCTACTGAAATTATTCTAGGGATTCTCGCCCCACAGAGAATATGTCGCGAAAAGAAGACTGTGTGGCTATAACGACAGGTCTAAGTCATGTGGTTAGCGGAGCGGCATTAATGGCGCCTGACAGGCTGCAGGTTCATCTTGCTCTAAGTTAGTCCCAAAAATAGGCGATCGTATATTCCAGGCGCTACCAACCTAATGGTACTGTACATGTACTGAGATTGACCAGCGGAATTTTAACCTGCCAAAAAAATATGTACCAGAGGAGATCACACCTCCCCACGACATCTAACGACACAAGTGGAAAGAAGATAGATTATATTGTTATTGTTTGTGAATGCCCACAATGAGTAGGTCACTCTATTGTGCACCCCGAACAGGACGTTAATTGAAGGCCTGCAGTAGCTTTCCTCACGTGCCGGGCGTGCTGATGAAGGTGGACCGGGGTCCTCCAGGATGCTGTACTATGCTTGGCTTCATCTGCGCGTCGCTCACTACTACGGTGATCACGTTGATCCATCATCTCGTTAGCCAGGCTGCCATGAAAACAGCCCGTTTCCAGGAATGGCTGCGATGAAGCCGAAATGAGGGTCTTTGCCAGTTTATTTTGCCTGAACCTGACTAACATGTCTGATCAGTATATTATGCCTGACCCTGACTAACATGTCTGATCAGTATATTATGCCTGACCCTGACTAACATGTCTGATCAGTATATTATGCCTGACCCTGACTAACATGTCTGATCAGTATATTATGCCTCACTCTGACTAACATGTCTGATCAGTATATTATGTCTGACCCTGACTAACATGTCTGATCAGTATATTATGTCTGACCCTGACTAACATGTCTGATCAGTATATTATGTCTGACCCTGACTAACATGTCTGATCAGTATATTATGTCAGACCCTGACTAACATGTCTGATCAGTATATTATCCCTGACCCTGACTAACATATTTGATCAGTATATTGTGCCTGACGTGACGTTAGTCTTCCTCCCCAAAGATAGATATATAGATTGTGTTATAATTCCAAGAATTGGACATTAACAAACATAGATAAAGAAACACCAACATCAGAGATGAAATGCCTGCGATGAATGCGTGGAATAACAAGAATGGACAGAATCAGAAACCCAGATATTTGAAGACAAGTAGGCACAACACCAGTACTAGCCTTCATCAAGAAGCAGTGAACTAAATGGTTGGGCCACATGGCATGTTAAACACCAGATAGTATCCCTCAGAAAACAAGGTTACTCATATACAATGGACGCAAAGCCAAGGGTTGCCCACGCTAAAGATGGACAGCCGACATATCAGAAACAGTGACGCTCCCCTTGTACAAAGCACAAACTAGGGCCTGGTCAAGAAACATTGTAATAACCTGACGCTGCAAGGCACAAGCAGGACAAAACCAGAAAGAGGAAGTATATTTGTTTCTAATTAAATCTTCTCTTCTTCGTTTTTCTTTACTTCATCATTGCTCAAGTGACTATTGTTATTCCTGTTTTGTGTTGACGTTCTCTTTTTCCCACACATTGTGTTTCATATATCTGTTATCCGTTCCCAGTGCTCTATTTATTCTCTTCTATCTATTGTAACACGTGATACCAATGTGATATTGCGACTGTAAGTGTATTTGGTTATTTTCTCTTGTTCCGGGGACATCCCAAATTGAACTCTTGTTTGTGGTTATATGTTGTATAGCTTTTAAGTTTCATCTTTATATTGGCTATCAGAAAATAATGTTATGTTGCCATATGTGCTCATCTACATACTTTTACATTTTACATCGTATAATCATAATAAAGACGGGGATAAAGATGCTGAGCAGCGCATGAGCTGCAGTGGTCAGCGATCCATAGCTGACTGCTAGCGTCAGGGCCAGCGAACCAGAGCTGCCAAGACCCTTCTACACCTCCAATCGGTGATCCTGGATAACAGGCTGCAGCAGGGCAGACTGGCTAAGGAGAAGGGATCGAAGAGGGAATGCTACCCCGGTACTCAAAACATACTTGCTGAAGTCGGATGTGTTGGACCTAAAGGTGCAAATATCGCAGTCACGCTGTAAACTACGATACAACGCTTTCCGTTCGCTGGACTACATTCTGCTACTTAAGCCCTTTCGTGGATGGTAGCGGGAGATTGAGAACGAACGAAGCCAAGCCATAATAAAGACGCAAGCAAGGTTTAGATAGAGAAATTGAATCCAGGTGCCAAAAAGAAAAAGCAATTGCATACTAGCTGTCACCATTATTGAAACATCCTAACATAAACATGTTAACAAAATACTGCTGATCAACAGTATATTCACGGCAACCCTTCGTTACCAGTACCAAACGTGGACTTAACCAAATCTATGTAGAGAAAGATAACTACATTTGAGATGAGATCACTCTGAAAAACCATCAACGTAACTAGGTGTGACACAGAATGCGAAATAAAGACATGCGAAACATCGTTGAAGCAAGACCCTGCTCTGATTATATTGATAAGGAGGGAATCAAGTGGTTTGACTATCTAATGAGAATGCAATCTGACCAACTAGCCCTGTACGCCTATAACGTACAGCGATCGTGTTTTCGTTACTGTGGTAGGCCGAGAACTAGCTGGACAGGATTTGTTGCGGATATTCGAAATCGCCATAGCACGACTACTTCAGCGACATGTCTGGTCATAAACATAAAACTATGGCTTCCCACGCCGCCTCACGGCACGTGGATAAGACAAGACAATCATAATCTGAAGTTCTTTTTTTTAATAGATATAGTGTAAATCTGATTATCTGTCATGTGGTCTGGTGATCCTTATGTATCCTTTGTGTATTCTTTGATGCGGAGATAGCTCGTATACTGTTACTAATAATAGCCGTCCGTCGCAGAGACGATGATGACAGCAGCAGTTAGACATGTTGTGTTGCACCTCATCGGTGAGTCCAGATATAGATAGGCCTTCAGACTCACTGGAAAACCCCCTTTGAAAGATTGACGACTAAATGACGAAACTTTCATGTGTCAACTATTGTCCGTTTTACAATGGTTGCCGTCAATTGCCGCCTAATATCTAATTAACCCTTATACCGATATGCACTATTATTTGCACGTCAACTTATATTGTCAATGTCCCAATGACTTAATAATTTACTTTGTGTTAGGTTTTCTTTTTTTTCCTTTTCTTAAAGTGGCTAGTTCTTTTTATATTTCTTAGCAAAGAAATTATTTATCCCTTAAGAAAATAATTTACTGTAATATTTGTTTATTATCTTTTTTCCGGCATAGGCGTCTCTTCAATTTTGATGAGATTTTCTACATAAGGCTCCACATAATGCCGTTTTGTAATGTAGTTCATGTATTTTAGAAGCTGTAAGAAGTAGCTGGGCATTTCGTTGAAAAAATGTGTGCACACCTAGGGAACGATGTATGTTCCGGAGTGTGTGTATACGCAGATCGATTGAGTGTGTGATCACATGTGAATATACGTTGAATAGATTGAAGGTGAAATGTTAAGATCACCTGCCAGGGGGGGATCTGAATGTAAGTGAATGCCCCGAATACTATCGTGAAGACGAGTTTGTTAGAATGTGGTGAGTGTGCAGATAAGGGGAGGAGAGGGTAGCGGCTAGAACTGAGTTGTATTAGTTGGGGGTAATATTCAAAACTTAATGCATACAACCTCTGCAAATTAATAATATTAATATTTATAGATAGAATATAATTATTTAGTTAAGGTATATTTCTTGTGTTCTTTGTAATCTCATTTTCACTCACTTCAATCATTTTGTTTGAATGTGAAATTTATAAATATGTCATCTGCTGTTTGCTATGTTATTTGCTGTGTGTGGTCGTGAATGATGTGGATTCATGTGGTAACATTACAGATTTTTTTTTAAACAGTGAAAACCTGGACTTTGCCACATCAGTTCTGAGATCCATGTTCTAACTTATTGGAGTGGCCCTGGATAGAAGCGTTTTATCAAGGTGATGGAGACTTTTATTTCTCAGAAAAAGCAAACATGTAGATTAATTTTTCACTTAATCATAGTCGAATGATTCCAACACATTGATGACTGCTTTCGGAAGAAAGAACGACAGTGCACCATTTTTACAATAGCCCTCTATCTCTTTCAAGACATAGTCCTCACTAATCACTAAATTTTGTCAAAAAATTGATACTCCAAATTTAAAAAACTCTTACACATTGTAAGATAGCTTTATTTCTATAATTCACAATTAAGCCATGATTATTTTAAGAATATATGTGTAAAGTTGCAAGACAATTGCTTTAAAAACCGTCACACAAACAGTCTGTACATTTCGATTTTTGGCCACAAAAAAAGTCTAGGAAACTATTTTTACAATTTTCTGTAGATTAAATACCTTGATTCTTATCAATGACCTACAACTTGATATAGAAACCCTTCAGTAACTATCTGCCAATTATCCTGCACAAATCTTCTCCTCTGTTTTGCCCTCCTGGTATCATAGGATGCTTTAATAGCTTTTCAATTAATTCCTTTTTTTACAACAAAATGTTCTTGTGTTCACAAGACTCTCTCAGATACCTGCAAGTAGGTCATTCAATTTCCTCCATTACCAACGTAGATTGTGTCCCATCATAAACAGAAACTGCAATTACAACAACAGCTTTCGCAATAGTTAGACTAGGATTCCTATTCTTGGGACATAATTTCAAGATGGCACTGTTCAGTCAATCATTGACATTTTGTGTATTTCCTTCAAGACACTTTTTTAGTAGTTCTTTCCTGTCCTAAAATACTGGTTTTATATTAGCTATAAAAGCAGCAGGTATGTTACTGGTGTGTTTGTATGAACAGTTTAATCTGGTATAGGTTTCTTATATGGGCACCATTTCTTGTGGCTGTTTTTCTAATTCGGTAGTGACAAGTTCATAACACCACAGAACATCTGCAGGTCTTCAACCCTTTTTCCAACAAATCTCAATGCTAATACAGCCCACCTGTTTATTGAATTCACACACAAATTACACATAAATTTTTGATTACATAAAGAAAATGATGTACATTATAATTGTTTCTGCTACAATTAAACAAACTCACTGCCTAGGCCCTTTCTCTTTGTCTCTAGCAATTGTGTATTGGAATAACAAAAGTGACAAATAAGTTCTGTAACCACAGTGGAGAGTGAACTTTTAAGATGCAATGTTGATGTGTTAAGCTTACCAGAATAGAATCACGCGACACAACGAATTCCGTTCTCCGGACTACATCCTGCTACTTGCAAATTCCTGTTCAGAGCTTGCTAGAGGGAGATTGAGAACGAACAAAGAAGAAGAAGAAGCAGAATAGGCCTTATCTGCAATCCACCAATTAAATTGTCACATAGTTTGACATCTGCTCCTTTGGTAGACCAATCACCATGTAACTTACTATTCCTATTAACTTTCTTTCTTGTCTTAGCGTCACATGATTTTGTTTCTCAAAATTCTCACAAAACTGTTCTTCTTTGAAAACTACAATTTGTTTGAGCTAAAATTGTGAATAACATATCCTGCCCTATGCATTCAGTGGGGAGTATTCATTATATTATATTTTTTAAGGTAGCTTGAAAATCCCTCATTGTTTGTTGTGATAACTAAATTCTAAGGGAGTTTTAATTTAAAACTAGTAACTGGCAGCCATTTTGATTTGTTTTTCTTATTTTTTGTGATTTACCTTAGGCCTGTTTTACAATCTATATCTTAAAAACTTCTGGTGCTAGACATAAAATTTTTGTTATATATGAAAGAAAATTGCTTAAACGTTCCCAACAGCCCAACAAAATGAAATTTACCGAACAAAACACATTTTGACCAAAATGTTGGTGGCACTTCTCCCTTAACTTTTGCCCAAACGAGTTCAATTGGGTGAATGGTAAGGTCTCAAACGCATATGACCATGCTCTTAGATCAACTTGTTTATATGAAATATAATATATATATATATATATATATATATATATATATATATATATATAAGAGTAAGATTAGGGTCAACGATTCAGAGGGTATGTAAAACCCGTTTATGGTCAAAGGTGAACCTCTGGAAAGTGTTGCGCAGTTCAAATATTTTGGCGCATATATGAATGCGGAGGAGTCTAGAGCTGAGATTCAGTCAAGAAGAGCGATAGCCATGGTCGACCTGTCAATATTCTGGAAAGACAATAACACTAGCCTTAAATCGAAGCTGACTTTAATGTATACAATAGTCAACTCGGTATACCTCTACGCGTGTGAGACTTGGACTCTGACGGCTGCCCTAAAATGTAAAATGTACGCAATGGAAATGAGAGGCTTTGCGAAGAATTCTTTGCATTTTCTATTTGGATCGCGTTACAAACTAGAGCGTTCTGGAAATTATTAGGAAGGAATTAGGTCAATATAAAAATATAAAAATATATTGACTAAAGTAAAAACACGAAAATCGACATGGTATGAACAGATGTCACGATCGGTGGGGCTGACCAAGACCATCCTGCAAGGCACTGTGCCTGAGAAGCGTGGGAGAGGGAGGTAAAAAAAGAGATGGGAGGACAATATATAAGAGTGGACGGGAAGAGCTGAAACTAATACCCTGGCGAACAATCGAGAAGTATGGCCGGTTCAACAAACTGCAATAACGGTGCCTAAACGGTCGTCTTGGTTACGGGACTTATGATGATGATATATATATATATACACACATACACATCTGACAATGGCGTTGTGTTGATCTAAGCTTTATCCACCAATGTCAATACAACTCCAGTACATTTAAGGACTCAGAGAATAGGTCAAAGTCCCAAATTTTTTTTGCTTGATCTGTTACACATATGTATTTGCTCACATAATTTTTAACTACATACGGAACAAACCGAAGACTGACATAACTGTTCAAACTCTGTGCGCTTTGGGTTGAAACTGAACAGATTTCGTAAACAACGGGTAACATTATTTCCAAAAATTGTTACTGTCATGAAAGGAGTAATCATTTCAAAAGTCTGGTTTCATTGGGAGCGCTGGTTGTTGTATACAGTAAATAAATAAAAGAAGATGAGCTTATTTCAGAGCAGGATTCTGTGAAAGGATAACTCTCAACAGTTATTTATTGTGTTTTGTACCGTTTTTTGTTTTATTTCTCTGTGTGGATGATGCATGGATTGATTATAAGAATGCTCGGCATTTTTGCTTTCATGAGGATCTCGGTGTCTGGTACCCTATCCTGCCACTGTATTTTGAATAATCTACGGAAGCAGCTTGTATGCAAGTGATTTATTTTCCTAGCATGCCTGTTGTACACAGTCCTCGTCTCACTGGCATACAGAAGGGTGGCGAGCACTGTGACAAATCACCAGTTGACCTAAAGCACAGAAGTCCACAAGCAATTTTCCACTTCTGTTTTTAGTTCTCACTTCATATTTGTCCATGATCTCTTCAAAATAGATTTGTATCATTCCTTGCCGGCAGACTTTCGCGAATGACCAAAGACTTTTAAGCTACAGCTTTTGATTCGCTGATAAGGAGATGGAATAAGTGTAAATTCTTCTTTATTTTCGTTCTCAATCTCCCGCTACCAAGCCCTGAAAATGTCTTTGCAATTAGCTCGATGTCGTCCAGAGAACAGAATGAGCTGTGTCGTTGAACCCCATCGGTCCAGTCACCGACCCCTGGAATCGAAACGGCTGTTGCAAACAATTATAGCGACTAATAGCGTCAGTGGTTAGCCCGTATGGATTAAACAACGCCATATTGGGAATGTTAAACATGGATTACAGCTCCGTACTAAAATGTGACAGGCGGCAGTAAACTTTATAGCACATCCTGTCGTTGGCGTTGTTTCTGCATGTTGGGGCCCAGAAATACATGTAAAGTAAAAAGTAAAGTATCCCATAGCATTACTGCCGTAGGGGTGTGAGGTGTTAGCGATCTCACATTTCAAAGGCTCGGCTATATGAGGGCGGTAGCCATCTCCTCTCTCTCGCCGCTTTTACTTCCCGGACTGAACCGGTACCCATTTAAGGTTGGGTCGACCCGGGAGCTATTGCGGTCTGAGAAAACATTACCGCCTCAATGAACCCAGGACCACTCAGATGCGAAGCCAGCGCGCTAACCACTGCGCTACGAGGCTCCACTCCAATGCATGACCTTTAAATATATCTTTAATGTACTCCAAAATGACCAGATTATTATGACATTGTGTGACAATGGTGAGAGAATCTTTGCCTACATTTTGCCTGCCCCAGTTAGTGCTCAAAATGTCCACCACCAACGGTAACCCATGCACTATTTTAACAGGAAATTATTGTAACTGATTCGCCTGTCGTACGTTGTTCTAGTTTATACCTTGCTTTTTCAGAGGCGCATCATTGGAATACACTAGTATGACCTTGTTGCCAACACTTTGGTCGTCCGACAAACTCATCACAAGAGAATTGTTTTAATGATGGACCGACGCTGCCTCTAAATCGGTGATATGACCAGACTCACCTAGGATGTCCCAGCCTGCCAGATCCTGCACCTGGCTGTCGAAATAAAGGTTATGAAAAGACCTTTGTCTACATGGAGGCGCCCCAGTAGTTGCTCTAGCAACACATGAATGCGAGTAATCGCCCACACCTCATCAAAATGATGCGCCTCGTGGAGCTCGGCCATAACTTGTAGTCACTGACGACCAACGTCAGGTCCCTAGTCTAGGCTGATAATGATAATTATTATTAATAATTATAAAAGAAAATACCTTCCCTCTCCACACCACACTATTTTTTAAAGCTCAAACTTCGTGCAATGAAGTCTCTAACAACTCGACTCTACAGTAGTAGAGATTCTCCTAAATGAATTACCACTTCTGTCTTACGAAGGGACGGTTAGGACAATAGTTACACAGACAAACTGTTCCCATTGATGAGTGGGGTGCGTCAAGGATGTATGCTATACCTTTCTTTATTTATCATCGTTAAGGATAAAAATTACCAGAATAGTGAATTACCGTGAGGAATCGTTCAACGAATTCATTTTCGCAGACGACTAGAGCCTCTTCTACAATAAACAAGAAGATTCACAACAACACCTCACGTTCCTCGACGAAGTCTGCCTAGAATATGAGATGAAGATCAGCTGTGATAAGATAGAAACTATGACAACCAGACGTCAACCGACACAGCATCGTTTCTGTACTGGCGACAAAGTCCTAAAGTAGGTACCTGAAGCACGTATCTGGGAAGTGTCTTTCCTGACGACGGAAGACTGCGGAGGGAGAACTAACGTCTGATCAGGCAAAACATATTGACCAGACATGTTATTCAGGGTCAGGCAAAATATACTGGCCAAGACCCTCCCCTCGGCTTCCACGCAACCATTCCTGTAAATGGGCTGTTTTCCCGACAGCCTGGCTAACAAAGTAAGGGATCAACGTAATTCCCGTAGAAGTGAGCGACACGCAGATGTTGCCAAGCATAGCACTGGATGACCCCAGTCTACCTTCATCAGCATGCTCGGTTACTGCTTTTGCGATTAAACTGTCTTGTTTACCAGCGTCTGCTTCCTTCCTCAGAGCTTTCATGTGTTAATTCTAGCTAATTTGTATATCTGCTTCTCCTCTTGTCCTGGGAGAGTGTTCGCTCTCCAAACTTCTCGACCACTGACAAGTTGCCTTCAGTTTCTGAATTTACCTGGTTTGAATTTGGTCAATCTGTATCTATCGCCCCAGTGCGTCAAGACCTAGTAACTCTACACTCAATGGTAGAAGAGAAGCGGCTAATTAAAGTCGACCTATTACCTCTACATTAATAACGGCACCGTCTACTACTGGCTGTCGGATTGTACAGCGGACGCTTAGTAACAACGGAGGGGCAGCAAGGCTCTTGAGCTGTTCTTTTCCGGGCGTGCTCTTTGCTAATTTACAACAGGCCAGCGAATTATCTTCTTTGCTTCAAGTTTCTGCCTCCCTTCTGGACGCCATGTTGTGCGTATCAATTTCATTCCCGAGATCGCGTCATGTGTCAATAGTATAAGCTCTTCTTCTTCTTCTTCTTGTTTCTTCTTATTCTTTTTGTTTCTTTTTCTTCTTCTTCTTTTTCTTCTTTTTCTTCATCTTCATCCTCTTCGATCAACTGATACTGTGCTTCTTAACCTCATTCTTCCTGAGGTCACGTGGCACGTTCACCTCCTTTCTTCAGGCCAAAAGACCAGAGCTAGTTATTCCAGGGTTAGCATATTGGCAACTAAGTTAACAAATCCTGAAATTTGGCAATTTCTCAAATTGGCATCTTTTTTCTGGTTAAGGTCAAATCAGGTCATTCCGTAACAGATGAGGTCATTAGGCACACATGAAGACACCCCCTCCCCCACCCCACAACACCACGCCATCTCTTTCTGTCAGCGGCCGTTTTCTGTGCCCCCTCTGATCGGAGATTTGTCTATTCTCTTATGTTGTCCTTCCCATGTCTTTTTGGGACGACCTCTTCGTCGTCCGCCTTGCACCATTCCGTGAAGTGGCCTATTTGCAAGACCGTTTGGCTTGGCTTCGTTCATTCTCAATCTCCCGCTACCAAACACTCAAAGGGCTTAAGTAGCAGAATGTAGTCCAGAGAACGGAATGCGTTGTGTCGTAGTTTACAGCTTGACTGCTATATTTGCACCTGTCAGTCCAACACATCCGACTTCAGCAAGCATTTTTTTAGTACCAGGTTAGCATTCCCTTTTCGATCCCTTCTCATTAGCCAATCTGCCCTGTTGCAGCCTGTTATCCAGGATCACCGCGTGGAGGTGTAGAAGGGTCTTGGCAGCTTTGGTTCGCTGGCCCTGACGCTAGCAGTCAGCTATGAGTCGCTGACCACTGCAGCTCGTGCGCTGCTCAGCATCTTGATCACGCAAGACCGTTTGATCTTAATATGTTACCGTGCCAAGTGAGCTTCCGTCGTTTGACTGTTGTCAAGGTGTTATCTGGTTCGGTAACTGGAAATTATTTCGGCACCCTCTAAAAACAAGTCATCTATTTTGACAATTTTATCAAATCCAACATTTTCATTTTTTAAATACCTTTAAATGATGACATAGTGTGTAAAAATGTTACATGATATAAGATTTTCATTATCTCCGCCTATAATGTTGTATATGAAACTGAAAGCAGTCACAGTCGAGCTGAGCCAATAATCCAGCAGTTTATTCGTTTTCTTAGAACTGAACTTTTAGTTTCCAATCCGAAGTGTTAGCCAATATTCCGCTTTCCTCATGTCTAACTTGTATAATTAAAATATGTAAGTACATAAAAGTACAGACTCTAATACGTAGGCCCATGCTGTAATGCTGTTATATAATTGTTAACATTTTATGCAGTTAAATAACTTGAAATAAGATTAAATAGAAACAACACAACAACCATACACATCTCCTCTATTTATTTACATTTTGGTGACTTTAATTAAGCATATACACTCATTTTGATATTATTTCAATAATATTTAATGATTAAATTCTTTATTTTATAATAGAAATGGCAGAAGAGGAAAATGCCATACAAAAAATGTAGTCAATGTATTTGAAATATATCAATTACGGATTTATACAAGCACCATAAAACTAAAAGTTGCCAACGAGACTGTTAGGTGAAAAAGTATTTTTCCAGACTGATTAAACATTTTTTTTAAAATCATAACAAAATAAAAAAGAACACAACATTTTTAACAAATAGTAAAATAAAGTAAAGTAACCCATAGCATTACTCCCTCGCCTCTTTTACTTCCCTGACTGAATCGGTACCCATTTACGGTTGGGTCGACTCGGGCGCCGTTGCGGTCTGAAAAAACATTTCCGCCTCAGCTGGAGAATGAACCCAGGACCACTCAGATGCGAAGCCAGCACGCTAACCACCGTGCTACGCGACTCCCTATAAATAACTTAATAAATAACTTTGTGATAAATTTCAAAAGCGTACAACCCATTATAAAAGATTTGTAATACTTCACAACAGCAAACTGATAGTCCACGTGTATCAAAGAACACTTCAATGTTGACAGCTAAGTCTGGAAAGTTACATACAATTGACGAAAAGCTCCACACAAAAAACAGATCTAGTCCTGCAGTGGATACCTCCCCACTGTGAGATCCTTGGAAACGAGAAGGCAGATGAGTTCGCAAAAGTCGAAAGTGGCGGCATGCATTCACGCCACCCACAGAGCTATAAAGAAGCTAAGACACTCTTAAAACGATCCATAAGAACGAAATGGAGAGACCAGCACAAAGGATTCGAGTCAGAGAATGACAGCATAGACAAACTTGTCACAGATGGGCAGACAAAGATCTTCAAACTCAGAGCGGGAAATCGCAGACTCAAGGCCTACCTCCACAGAATGGGTCTTACAGACACTGCCACGTGCCACGCGGAGCACCCAAGCAAAAACCAGAACATATCCTGCTGGACTGACCTTCTTATACAGACCAAGAATAGGTAGTTTGACTCTGGGATGCGACCATGTTCACAAATCTAACACCCGAAACGCACAGCCTCCTTCGTGAACCTCACCCGGTTAGAAGCATAGTATCAGTTGATCGAAGAAGATGAAGAGGAAAAAAAGAAGAAGAAGACAAAGAAAAAGAAGAAGAAACAAAAAAGATGACGAGGAAGAAGAGCTTATCCTACTAGCAATTAGATAACTTTTTAGTTCTGTTTTGCTAAGTAGTCAGTCACTTGTTTTTGTTTTTATTTTTTTTATTTGCGTTCGCCTTATTTCTCTATTCCCCAATGCGATGTGAATTGCGCCGTGGTGTTTATTTTGCGCCTGTATGCCCAGTGCATCCGACTTCAGCATGGGTCATATGATATACTTAAGACTATTTCTCTCAGAAACAGTTCAGTGCAAAGGTACCAATAAAATGGCAGAGAATGTGGATGAAGCATTATGCAGCACACTAAAGACAACATAATTTGTATTGCAGCTGAATGAGTCAAACTTGGCCAGACAACTAATCTTTGCTTCTAATTGAGATGAGCTTTATAAAAGTTGTTGTTGTTGAAGGAATGCCCACAATGGATTAGATTTTCCTATTGTGCGCCCTAAAATGGACTTTTAGTGGCGGTTTGTTGTAGCTTTTCTGACTTCCCGAGCGTGCTGATGAAGGTGGACCGAAGTCATCCAGGCGGTTGTGCTATGTTTGGCTTCATCTGCGTGTCACTCACGGGGATCACGTCAATCCCTCACCTTGTTAGCCAGGTTGCCATAAAAACAGCCGGTTTCCAGGAAGAGATGCGGGGAAGCTAAGATGAGGGTCTTGGCCAGTATAATTTTCCTGATCCTGACTAACATGTCTGGTCAGTATGTTGTGCCTGACCAGACGTTAGTCTTCCTTTCCGCTTTATAAAAGAGTTATTTGCAAGACAACTAAAAAAACAAACAAACAAAACTGTCATTTGAATTTATTCCCATTGCTGTAGTAGTCGAACAATTTTTAGGCTGAGGACTACTACCCGCTTTGCCACTGCTGTCGCCCTGTCGTGTGCTAGCTATGTTGTTTCTTTTTAAAATTTCACTCATAAAAACAAAATATGTCTTACCATGGATTCGACCCGCTGTCCTTTCTGTCAGCATGCATGTATCGAAACCATTCGACCAAGCGCTCCTCGGCAACTAAAATGCGATGCTAAAGGATAGACAATATTTCATGTGGTTGAGGAAAGATTTAGAGAACAAAAATTTCACTTTTTAACATGCTTGCTCGTGCAAAATTGTTGGAGCGTCATTAATGATTGGTCACAGCCGTGGGCGTGTTGAACACTTCATCGAATCAGTGCCAAAAGCTTTACAATTTGCTCTGTCATTCATCACAAACATCTCCTTGTAAAAAAAACCTTCTGGTCATCTACACCAGCGGTTCTCAACAAGTGGACATATGGCCCTCTGATGGCTCCAGGATATTCTAAGGAGGTCACAGGTGAACATCACGTGAAGCTGGAGCTACGACACGTGACCTTGAGGCAACAGACAGACCGTTCTTCTCATTGGATGGATCGCTGCGCGCATTCTACGGCAACACACTTCCAAATCCTTATCCCTCCCACTTCCTATCTCATTTATTTGGTTATTGTTTGCGAATGCCCACAATGAGTAGGTCACTCTTTCGTGCGCCCTGAATAGGACGTTGAGTAGCGGGTTGAAGTAGCTTCCCTCACATCCCGAGCGTGCTGATGAAGGTGGACAGGAGTAATTTAGGCGCTTGTGCTATGCTTGGCTTCATCTGCCTGTCGCTCACTACTACATGGATCACGTCGATCCCTCACCTCGTTAGCCAGGCTGCCATGAAAACAGCCAATTTTCAGAGAAGGCTACTAGGAAGCCGAGGTGAGGGTCTTGGTCAGTTTGTTTTGCCTAACCCTGGCTAACATGTATGATCAGTTTGTTTTGCCTAATCCTGGCTAACATGTATGATCAGTTTGTTTTGCCTAACCCTGGCTAACATGTATGATCTGTATATTTTGACGGGACAAGACGTTAGTCTTCCTCCTCCACTTATTTGGTAGAATCATGTTTTAGTCGCGTGATACATTTACTCAGCCAAACGCGGGATCACCTTAACATAATGGACATAGGTGGTCTTCGATCAGTTCTCCCGGTAATATAACCCGATATATTGTTTCTGGTCATCAAACGCATAAATACTTATTATACGTACACATTGTTTTGTAATTGTATTTTGTATAAATTAGAAAAATTAGAAATAAAACATTATATTATCGTTATATTTACAACAACAAAATATTTAAATAGCTGCCTTTCTCCCGGTATGACAAAATGTGGGAGGGGGAGTGAGGGAGAGAAGATAACAACCAAGGTTGGAAGAAGTCAGATAACGGTTGAAAAACTATGGTCTGCACAATTCATTAATAAAACTAATGTTCACGTAGGCGTCAAAGGTCCGTTGGGACGATCGACCACTACCTGGTCCAACTGCTGAGGCTGTGTTCATGCGTAGCGTGTCGACCGAAATCCCTAAATACTCCCCATGTGGAGCTGAGTACTCCGCTGCCTTGGTATGAGGGGCGCGAGAGTGTGTTAGACCAAGGTTTGTGTCAGGCTTTCCGTGTCTGTCGGTGTCAAATTCCCTGTTTTATCGTGTCCCGCCACCGAGGCTTCTGATTGTGTCCACCGTTTGGTCATCGTGACCTTTGTTGTGTTGAGAATACGAATGTTGGAAGACTATCATGTAACCTCCAATGGAGGGAGGGGAGGACAGGAGCAAGTCGGCTTCAGTCCGAGCAGGAAGGTCCTTGAGTAGTGGTAACCTGGACTGAATTATTGTGTGCAGTTAAGTAGAACATTGAATTCCACCATGGACTGGTTTCCCGCGGCTTAAGCAATGGCATTAAATGCAACGAAATGCAGTATAACAAACCGGATAACCGATCGAAAGCACATAAATTCCACAAAATAAAGTCCCTGGTGCCACCTGGTGAAGGAGTTGTGAAATATAATCCGAACAGGAACCACCGAACATCGGAAAACGACACAAACACCGGAGGGAGTCGAGAGCTCGGACGGCTATACAACAGTTATGGAAGTTATGATGCCAGGTAAAAGAGGCAGGGATAGAAGAAGATGGCACCAAGATATACAGGAATGCCTGGGTATGACTGTGGCGGAGGCTGGAGTTTTGGCAGGGAAAAGAGTTTCTCTCAGACAGACTGTGATGGGCGCGGCGTTCTATAAAGGACATGCTCCATAATGATGAGCCATTGAATTACATTGTTAGTGTTTGTAATGTTATTGTTATTAAATTGCATGGCAGATTCAGGAAAACTGATTTTCTGAATAATTATTTTAATATTGTAGTAAATAGTAAATTGTAGTAAAATAACCCATAGCATCACTGCCGTAGGGGTGTGAGGTGTTAGCGATCTCACATTTCAAAGGCTCGGCTATATGAGGGCGGTAGCCATCTTCTTTCCCTCGCCTCTTTTACTTCCTGACTGAACCGATACCCATTTAAGGTTGGGTCGACCCGGGCGCCGTTGCGTTCTGAAAAAACATTTCCGCCTCAACTGGGGAATGAACCCAGGACCAGTCAGATGCGAAGGCAGCTCGCTAACCAGTGCGCTATGTAGCAGTAGAGGCAGTGAGTAAAATATCAAGTATATGTGTAAAAGGGATCATCATTTATGTCTATATAATCACCTGCATTATCTTCAATGTCTGCTTGTCGATCGTGATTTCTCAACTTAATGGACGAGTCTTATTTCCCACATAGTTTGTATACTCTGCGTTTTGAATTTTATAAGTACGTTAGTTAAGGACAGATCATTTGAGGATCCGTCAAATTTTGATTGATTAGCTCATTAGCAGGTTGCATTAGTAGAGGAAGTGTACACAATTACAGCTCTCTAGGTTGTGAGGATGTTGTTTAAAATAGGAGGTAAAGAAGTCCAAGCAATCTTTAAAAGCTTGTAAAAATTATGTCCGAGGATATGCAAAGTCATGGAATCAAATCAGCTGATGTTGAATAAACCCCACACAATACTCGCCCTATCTATTGCTTGAAGTACGCAAGCTACCAGATACGTTATCGCACATGACTAGTCAAATAATTGTAATATTGTCCCAAACCAATATACGTATACATTTGGACGTCAAATGAACCTCCGAGACACGAAAGGGGAGAAAATTATGGTAAAACTGCAACCTGCAAAGCATGAGGCGAGTAAGGAGGGTGTAAAGCTATGATGACAACGTAACGTCTTTACACTGGTTTAGAAGACTCTCCAGAGTCTATATACAACCAGTTTCTTTTACATTCACTTGATCTAAAAATAAATATGCCCATCCAAACTATTCTTGAATGCATTAATTGACGCTGCCTTCACTATTTCCTGTGGAAATACACTTCAAGTATTCGCCACTGACTAAAAAAGTATTTGCTGGTATCTGAGCCTTTCTTTAATTAGTTTGTACCTGTGCCCTCTTGTTCTTGTACCTGTGCCCTCTTGTTCTTGTACCTGTGCCCTCTTGTTCTTGAAGGCGGCTCCACTTTGAAAAACTTGTTATAGTCTAGTGTATCATTTCCGTAGATTATCTTATAAACCTATACTAAATCACCTCGAATTCTGATGTGTTTTTTTTTCTAGACAGAGTAGGCTGGCTGGTCTGGTATTTTTCATTACTATAATTCTGAAATCCCACGATGTCCAAGGAGCGAATTCTTCCTGTTTTGGAACAGGAAGAAGTCTCTAGGTGCCAGGTTTAATGACCTTGGTGGACGGGGTATGACTTCATACGCACGCGTTTTTCGGACGTCCAGTACTGGATTAATAAACTGGGAACGTGATTCCGGGTCCAGACGCAGAAGTTCTACGATCAGGTTCCGGGCCCAGACGGAGAAGTTCAACAAGCAGGTTCCGGGCCCAGACGGAGAAGTTCTACAATCAGGTTCCGGGCCCAGACGCAGAAGTTCTACAATCAGGTTCCGGGCCCAGACGAAGAAGTTCTACAATCAGGTCATCAGGAAGGTGAGGAATAGATGGGAGAAGTGTATCGCCTTGCAGGGTGAATACATATGAAAGGACTAAAGTGCACACCAACTTCGAGGTAAGTGCCTTGACTCCTTCAAACTAAAGTGCACACCAATTTCAAGGTAAATACCTTGACCCCTTCATATTAAAGGGCACACCAATTTCGAGGTAAGTGCCTTGACTCTTTCATACTAAAGGGCACACCAATTTCGAGTTAAGTGCCTTGACTCCTTCATACTAAAGTTCACAATGTGTCGACCATCCCTAGTATTTGTTAAAGACCTCCGCTCCACAGGGAGCCAACAAAATTGTAATTGATATCGTTGAACATAAGACACGTTTTTGTACATTTTAGTTTTCATGTTCGGACATGAGTTTATACTGAGTAGTCTCGAGGTGGGACGTCGACCTCGGGTTCTGGAGGTCGTGGAGACCAGGATTTTTTCACGTGGACTTTCTGGTATTTCCCCGGATCGCTGAGTAATAGAGATCAGACACCCGTGGTCAGTGTGGCACATGTTACAAATCCTTCGACAGTTGGAAATCAAAAAGAGTAGGCTTAACGGCTGCTATTGGAGCAAAATTCAAAATGATGTTACAAATCTAGCCAATCTATTACGGGATCCTCGCCGGTGCTACGGAGTCCGTCCATCGTGCTGAGATTATCCACAAATATGGAGAAGAACTTATGGGTTAAACCGTGTGCAAAGACGCTGATTCTTCGACTAAACTAAATTAAACTAAACTGAACCGGAGTTAAGATCGCAAGTTTTTACATCATTTTACATGACTTCAGAGGGTTTTCCTTCTTTCATTTGACTTCATTCGTGCGGCTCTTTTCCATTTAACTTGATGTCGTGCGGCCCTTGTATTTTAACTTGACTTCATTATGTCTTCAGTGTGGTTTGAGTTCGAGAAACGACGTGTCCTAACCGAGTTTAAGAATATTTGAGAAAACTGAAAACTGCAGGCAATAGTTGAAGGACATTGTAGAAACCATCTAAACATGCACGGATAAGACAATTGGGCCACCACTGTCTGGGCATGTCACAAAATTCCACGCATGACATGCACAGAGAACGCCCTTTGGTAAAATAAATTACATGTAATAAATGCTGACATAAGCCATTGCATAAGAAGACTTATAGCGTTCAGTGACATTATACACAAGAGAAGGAAAATGATATACGCATCCGGGTAGTAGAGACTCGACGTTCTAGCTATACAGCTTTTCTAAGACAGATAATTCCGACAAGTAACAATTGCTGTCTTGGAGATGGAGGGGACAGAAAATGGTTACATCTTGGCTGACATGCGGAACTACAAGGCGAGATGGTGATAGATTCACTAGCCGTGTCGGAGCCGGCTACATCTTGGGGAGAGGATAGACTCACTAATCGTGTCGGAGCAGGCTACATCTTGGAGAAGATAAACTCACTAATCGTGTCAGAGCAGGCTACGTCTTGGAGAAGATAAACTCACTAATCATGTCGGAGCAGGCTACATTTTGGGGAGAGGATAGACTCACTAGTCCTAGGAGGAAAAGATATCGTCACATCTCGCGCTTTCAATGTATGAAGACATATTTAGCTTTCCGCAGATTTAGATATGTGAATGAGAACCGAATGACTTGCCTTCTACTTCGACATTCGTCATGAAAAGAACGTTGTGACGTTGTCTTGTTGTTTGCGAATGACCACAATGAGTCGGTTTACTTTTTGTGCGCCCTGAAAAGGACGTTAAGTGGCGGTTTGTAGTAGCTTTCCTCACATTACGAGTGTGCTGTTGAAGGTGGACCAGATTCCTCCAGGCGGTTATACTATTCTTGGCTGCCACGAAAACAGCTCGTTTCCAGGGAGTACTGCGGGGAAGTCAAGCTGAAGATCTTGGCCAGTATATTTTACCTGACTCTGACAAACATATCTGATAAATATATTTTACCTGACTCTGACAAACATGTCTGATAAGTATATTTTGCCTGACCCTGAAAAACATATCTGATAAGTATATTTTGTCTGACCCTTAAAAACATATCTGATAAGTATATTTTGTCGGACCCTGATAAACATATCTGATAAGTATATTTTGCCTGCCCCTGAAAAACATATCTGAGAAATATATTTTGTCTGACCCTGAAAAACATATTTGATAAGTTTATTTTTCCTGACCCTGAAAAACATTTATGATAAGTATATTTTACTTGACACTGAAAAACAAATCTGATAAGTATATTTTGCCTGACCCTGAAAAACATATCTGATAAGTTTATTTTGTCTGACCCTGAAAAACATACCTGATAAGTATATTTTGCCTGACACTGAAAAACATATCTGATAAGTATATTTTGCCTGACCAGAAGTTAGTCTTCCTCCTCGAAGTTGTGTGGTAGTTTACATCGAGACTACGATATCAGCACCTTTCGGCCCGACACATCCGATTTCAGGTGGCTTTTGGGGGTCTTCCCACAGCAATTCATATTCGCTAGTTAGATTACATTTTTGCAATGTTTCCAGGACTGCCACTTGCGGTGGAATAGCTTCTGGATCAGCTCTTGTTCGTTGACCCGGATGCTGCCAGTTATAAGTCATTCACTGCTGTAAGCTCATTTAATGTGCTGAATTTTCGGCCCTAATGTCTTACCATTTTAATAGTTTCGATTTGTTACTGTCTTATCTGTTTTTTTGTCATTGTTGGTTTCAGGCGAAGACTTTTACACCGTAACGTAGATTGTTGGATGGGCCTGTTTTTAGGTAGTGTTGTTTGCTTGCTGTTTTTTTTTTTTTTTTTTTTTTTTTGGGGGGGGGGGGGGGGGTGTTTGTGTGTGTGTGTGTGTGTGTTGCTGTTCTGTTGTGGTTATTTTATGGAATAGTGAGATGGGGTGGGGCGGAGACGTCGGGTGAGAGGATGTTATGATACGTGTGCCCCAGGTAAACATGACTAGAAGTGTCCTAGGAGCAGAGCGAGTGAAACACTTATCTCTCATGACGACAGGATGAACTCACTCCTTGACCTTGACACGCTGAGATATAGTACAATGACGTCTCAACATCCAGCCCCTCCCCCCCCCCCCTCCCCGGTCACAGGTTTATGTGACAGGGCCGCCTTTACAAACTGGACAACACCTGGTACTCTCAGTATTGACATTTGTCTTACGAATCGGGTCCCAACCTCGTCTCCAGCGGATCCTGTCTTGTGCCACGGAAGTCCAGGGAGTGGTAAGTGCTCTTCTAGAGACATCTCGGATGTTGCAGCGTACAGCAAGGGAGTCTGACCAACGCATCAGAAGTCTCCCCCACGGGAGGTACAAGACTGCTGTCGTTATGCTCCATCGACCATCGTTTAGTCGCAACATGTGACCTGCCCATCTATGTTTTGCCTCGTCTGTATAGATTACCGCATCCTTCACCTGTGACATTCGTCCTTTGTCAGGTCTCCACAATTCTGACAAAGGCAAAGGCCGCTTTCCCTCGTAGACCATAATGACATAATTTATTTTTCTAGCGATATTTTTAGTAGCGATTAACTGCGCTACTTTTTATCCTCACTCTCTCGTCTCGACCCGCCCTACCCCAGTGGCAAGTCAAGGACAAAACGAGAAGGGGTCGACTATGAGATGCAGGGGACTCCGCATCAAGCACCCGTGAAAAAGACGACGGAGTCCGGAGTAGAACTCACACCACCTGATCACGAGGCCGACGGCTTAACCACTTATATATAATTATAGTTTAGTTATTGTTTCTATTGACGACATCTTTGCTGGCATACCTCCAAGCAGTGATTGTGAGAAAAGAACAGTAGCAGAACCTCACGCAATGATACGTTTATGTTTGCAATCATCATCAAAGACATAATACCGGCCCTATACTACTGAGTAGGTTTTATGTCAACAGGGAAACGGTTTGGAGTCTGGACACTGTTGAGCTGTATCTTCCCTATACTAAGTAGGCTGCAAGAATGAAAAAAACCTACTACTAATCGAAAAATTAATTTCTTAAATGCATAAAATGGTAGACAATGGATGGAACATTTTAATATCTGACTAGACGGACTGCCTAATTGTTCTGTTTCAACTGATGGGATGGTTCTAGCCCAGTGAGGTTCAGGAAGGGGAATGTGCATTTCAGGTCTCCGTCGGTGCCCTTCAGCTTTTCGTTTTCGAGCATGGTCGCTCCCCCGGGCCAAACAGTTATTTCTTCTTCTTCTTTCTTCTTTTGTCGTCACTCTTTCTATAGGGTTGTAGCCCAGTGTCGTGGTATGTATTTGTCTTCCACCTTTCTCGTGGCTCGAATTGTTATCCCATTTTACGACAACTCTTGTTTATGCTGTCTGTCCACCTTTTCCTCGGCCTACCCCTCGCTCTCCTTCCTGATGTTCTCCTGTAGAAGGTTAAATGAACAATGTGGTCTGGCTGTATTCTCATAATGTGTCCAAACCAATTCATTCTCTGTTGCTTCATGTACTGTAGGCAGAAAATTATTCCAACTTTCTCCCGAATACTCATTTTTGTGATTCTGTCTCTTCTGGTGTTGTTAGTGACCTTACGTGAGCACCGCATTTTGCAGGTGACAAACTTTCGTTCCTGTGCCTTATTTCAATGTCAATGTCTGGCACTGGTAGCACAGGGTCTGGATCAAGATACTATTAATCATTTACGTTTTTGCTTGGATGGAAATCCTGATGTGTCTTAGTAGTGGAGATAGCTAGTATGTGACACCATTTGCTGGCAGAATCCTCCTTGCTGCACGAACAGTTGCATCAGCTCTGAAATTGGTATAGGTCTCTTCTGCTGGTATGGAGTGACTTTCTATGTCGCCCTTGAATTGTGCGATGTAAACTGTGGAATAAAATGCTAGCTTTTATTAGGTTTTCCGTACCCCTGTATTTAGTTCGCGCATTCCACTTTTTAAAGCTATGTCTGTGTCCGTATCGTATTTGGGGAAACTAAACTAAAAGAATAACTTTTTTTTAATTGATCACGCAGTTAAATTTAAAAAACAAAGCAAAACTGTCATACAAAAATGTTTCTTGATAAGTAAGTGAGATAGTGGGATCAAGATTCCGGGCAAGGCATGAGCTACAGCGGCCAGCGACACAAAGCTGCTTGCTAGCGACAGGGCCAGCGACCCAAAGCTGCTTGCTATCGATAGGGCCAGCGACCCAAAGCTGATTGCTAGCGACAGGGCCAGCGACCCAAAGCTGATTGCTAGCGACAGGGCCAGCGATACAAAGCTGCTTGCTAGCGACATGGCCAACGACACAAAGTTGACTGCTGACGTCAGGCAAGCACGCAGAGCTGATTGCTAGCGACAGGGCCAGCGACCCAAAGCTGATTGCTAGCGGCAGGGCCAGCGACCCAAATCTGCTTGCTAGCGACAAGGCCAGTGACCCAAAGCTGCTTGCTATCGACAAGGCCAGCGACACAAAGCTGATTGCTAGCGACAGAGCCAGCGACCCAAAGCTGATTGCTAGCGACAGGGCCAGCAACCCAAAGCTGATTGCTAGCGACAGGGCCAGCGACCTAAAGCTGATTGCTAGCGACAGGGCCAGCGATACAAAGCTGCTTGCTAGCGACAGGGCCAACGACACAAAGTTGACTGCTGACGTCAGGCAAGCACGCAGAGCTGCCAAGACCCTTCTCCCCCTTCACATTGTGATCCTGGATAACAGACTGCAACAGGGCAGACTGGATAAGCTGAAGGGATCGAAGATAGAAGACTAAAACCGATACCTAAAATATGATGCTGAAGTCGGATGTGACAGACTGAAAGGTGCAAATATCGCAGTCAAGCTACGACATTCGGTTTTCCAGACAACATCCTGTTACTTGTAAACCAATTTTCAAAGATTGGTAGAGGGAGTTTAGGAACGAACGACGAAAAAGAAGAAGAAGAAGATGAAGAAGAAGAAGAAACTGAGATAGTTTTAGTTAAGTATGTAGTAAATATTCAGGCATTAATCATTGTGCAGTGGCAGTAGTGATGGATTTCCGATTAGAGACAATAAACGCGCATAAATATGCATAGTATCGTAACAGCTTTTATTGAACTCACATGTGTTCACAGTCTCACATTGTTCGGTTGCAGAGGACTTTGTTATGTTTAGTATTGTTATACTTAACAATAGAAGTACAGGTCAACTAAGACTAAGATATTGTACACTTTACACCCTAAGCCTTAAAATAGGAGGTACATATTCATCATAAGAGCAAGGAAGTACTTCTTTATCTTAATAATTCCCTTTTTTTTAGGGGACAGCGTGGGCTAGGGGTTAAGTGACACGGCTCACAACCAGAAGGTGCTGGGTTCGATCCCCATCACAGTACCGGCCGTTACCCCGTGGAAACAAACCCTTAGAAAATGCAGGAGGAAGCAGGCAGTTACATAATATGCATGCTGAAGTTGGATGCACTAGGCCGACAGGCGCATAATAAAAACAACGCACACCGCCTTCGAGATTAGAGAAAAAAGGCGTACGCCAAAAAAAAATTACCAAATTCCCTTTTTGTTTACTGAGATGGAAGTGCTGTTTTAGTTTATGAAAAAGGGGACGGTTGGATTGAGCAGAGGAATAGTTATCGTTTCCAAACAAAATATACTGGAAAGGTTATGGTGCAATGAGTTGATGGGCACAATTGTCGTGGAAGCATGTCGAGAAAAATCTTAAAAATGAAAGTGCCAGTTTAATGTTGAGTTACATCTTATTTAAATTCCTGAAACCAGAAGAAGGAGGCTGTTTATTGTCAAACAGAAAGTTTTCTCTTGGATTTGTTGAACGAAGAAAGAATGTTAAACATGTTGACACTTCGAAACATCGGAAGGCTGTAAGAACAGGTCATTCTAGTAAGACTTTCAATGCATTTTCCAAATACAAACAGTCTGAAATTGGACGTTGATTGTGCAGTTAATGAAGCTACCTTTTCTTTTCACAAGGTTGTGAACGACCAAAGCTTCAAATCATGGAACTGTCAATCAAAGCTTCTGTTCACAATGTTCTACATGATCAAAGCTTCAAATCATGGAACTGCCAACCAAAACTTCTGTTCACAATGTTCTACATGATCAAAACTTCAAATCATGGAACTGTCAATCAAAGCTTCTGTTCACAATGTTCTACATGATCAAAGCTTCAAATCATGGAACTGCCAACCAAAACTTCTGTTCACAATGTTCTACATGATCAAAGCTTCAAATCATGGAACTGTCAATCAAAGCTTCTGTTCACAATGTTCTACATGATCAAAGCTTCAAATCATGGAACTGTCAATCAAAACTTCTGTTCACAATGTTCTACATGATCAAAGCTTCAAATCATGGAACTGTCAATCAAAACTTCTGTTCACAATGTTCTACATGATCAAAGCTTCAAATCATGGAACTGTCAATCAAAACTTCTTTCCAAACTTCATCAGCATCAAGTGCCCTACCATATTGCGTTGGCGATCATGGACCTCCATCCACTTCTATCACGTTCGTCGTTTACCAACTCTGTTGTTGATTGTCGCTCGTGCCATTCTCTCAGACCGTCTAACATCTTTTCTCTGGGCCTTACTCTGTCTTTCTTTCCTGCTATCTTTTCCTTTGTCGAGGCGTGTCTCTGTGTCTGTGCCTCCTCGAGTACTGTATCATTAATTTTTGTGTCTGTGCCTCCTCAAGTACTGTATCATTAGTCTTTGTGTATGTGCCTCCTCAAGTACTGTATCATTAGTCTTTGTGTCTGTGCCTCCTCGAGTACTGTATCATTAGTCTTTGTGTCTGTGCCTCCTCGAGTACTGTATCATCAGTCTTTGTGTCTGTGCCTCCTCCAGTACTGTATCATAAATCTTTTTTTTTTTTTGCCGTCCATGTGATCCACAGAATGCTTCTGTAAAACCCCATCTCAGCTACTTCCAAAGATATGTATCTTGCTGATTGTCTATGATTCACTACCATATGCCATTACTGGTTGCACGTAGCATCCAAGCAATCTCTTTCTCAGTTCCAGCGACAAGGTTTTGTATCACAATATTTCTTTCATGGTCTGAAAGACCGATATTTCTTGGGCTATTCTGCATTTTATTTCGCAATTGCATCTTCCATCTGATAAAATAAGTGTAAGAATAACAATTTAAAAACTAAATGATACAAAATGTTACACTGCTAGAATAAAATCAGAAGCCATAGCTAATAATGTGATTGAGACTTTTGTGATGGAGAACAGAAAGCCGCATTGGCAAAGCTGCTAATACAATTGCTCGCCTCACAAGGCGTGTTTGGGAAAAGCAGCAAAGTACAATTACAACCAAGAAAATGGTATACATTGCATGTGTCATCAACACACTCCTATAGGGTAGTGAAACTTAGGCAAACAAGAAGAAGAACAAGAGTACAGGCTTAACACCTTCTATCTACGATGCCTGTGTGCGATCCAATCTTGGAATTACATTGAAAGTCAAAGTAAAGTAACACATAGCAATACTGCCGTAGGGGTGTGAGGTGTTAGCGATCTCACATTTCAAAGACTCTGCTATATGAGGGCGGTAGCCATCACCTCTCCCTCTCCGCTTTCACTTCCTGGACTTAACCGGTACCCATTTAAAGCTGGGTTGACCCGGGAGCCATTGCGGTCTGAAAAAACATAACCGTCTCAACTGGGGAATGAACCCAGGACCATTCAGATGCGAAGCCAGCGCGCTAACCACTGCGCTACGCGGCTCCACATGGAAAGACATAATCACAAATTCAGAGGTTCACTCTAGTACCGAAAATAAAGCAGCGAAAACTACGGTGGCATGGTTATGTTCGTTGCATGGAAGATGGTCCAATTTCCAAAGATATTATCTACGAAAGGTTGGCGGGTGGCAAAAGATCAGTCGGACGATCACAGCTGAGGTTCAAAGATGTGTGTAAGCGTGATAAGAAGTCTCTGGACAATGAGTCTGACAGGGAAGACGACGCTGCAGACCGATCCAAGTGGAGATATATCCTGAAGAGCCACCTCAAGCTTCGTGAAAATAACCTCTTGCAACACAGAGAAGTGACACGAGAACGCCGCAAGGAGATAGGAAACAAAAAAGCCAAGTAGATAGTCACCACTCCAAGGTCTTTTGGCTTGGCTTCGTTCGTTCTCAATCTCCCACTACCAAACCCTGACAGCGGCTTAAGTAGCAGAATGTAGTCCAGAGAACGGAAAGCGATGTGTGATAGTTTACAGCTTGACTGCGATATTTGCACCTTTCGGTGCAACACATCTGACTTCAGCAAACATTGAGTACCGGGTTAGCATTCCCTTTTCGATCCCTTCTCCTCAGCCAGTCTGCTCTGATAATAATAATGTTCGCTTAGGCGTCTGAGACCCGTTGCGTTGGATGAACACCACCATGTCCAGTTGTAACTGCGTGCTGCCAGGCCTCCTCGAAGGCAGATGGGGAGGCTGCTAACTGTTGGAGCCACGTGTTTCTGGGACGACCTCTTCGGCGCTTCCAGCCAGCAGGGTGGAGACTGTTTGCACTGTTGACTGTATTTTGAAGGATCTGGTGAGCTGGGACCTCCTTGTCCAGTCGGACAACATGACCGAACAGAGAAATGCGGCGACGTTCCAGAATAACCGAGAGAGGGGGGAGATGTGTTTTTGCAGAAACATCCACATTCCGGACGAAATCGTTCCAACGAACGCTAAGGATGCATCGCTGATTTCGCATATGGAAGGCCTCAAGTCTCGAGGTGACGCTTTTTTTCAGGGTCCAGGTCTCGGAGCCAGCCATACTCGAGGACCGGGATCACGCACGACTGGTAGATGCGCAGTTTTATGCCCATGGAGAGCCTACTGTTCTTCCACACACAGCGGAGATCGTTCATCGCCGATGCCACTATACCAAATCCGCTTGTGTATGTCGGAATTACTGCGGCAGTCGGGTTAAATCGTGCTGCCGAGGTAGGCACCCTCCACAGTGTGAACATTGACTAATATGTCCTAAGGCCGTTTGTTAGAGCCAAGATTCTGGATTTTGGTCTTTGCCCATGATACTGACAGGCCCATTTTTCGCGTGATGCTGTCCAGGTTGTCAAGAGACTGCTGCAGTGCTGTACTATCTGAACCAAACAAGACTACATCATCGGCGTAAACAAGATCTGCTCTGATGCAGCCTGTTATCCAGGATCACCACCTGGAGGTGTAGAAGGGTCTTGGCAGCTCTGGTTCGCTGGCCCGGACGCTAGCAGTTAGCTATGGGTCACTGACCGCTGCAGCTCATGCGCTGCTCCCAAGGTCTTATCATCCTGTAGTCAGTCATGACTGAAATGGGCTACTATAGTCAGTCATGACTGAAATGGGATATTACTACTAGATGGATAAAGTATCAACTTAATTAAATAATGTTAATTTTGTAACTGTAGACGCTTCAAACGAATAATATTTTAAGTTTGTGCCTGTATTAGCTAGAATGTGTTCCTTAGTTTGGTGTTAAAATAAGACGATTTAACAGGATAGCCAGCAGATATTTTAATCCCCCCATCGATCAAAACAGTTAGAAAGTTTGGTTTAAATAATCAAATAGTTTTATTATGTGCATATAACAAAAAGACAAATTTTGAAGGATAGGCACACAAAAAACGCCCACGCAAAGTTTCAACAAAATTTCGGTAGACAACTTTTACCAGGTATTGGGTGATGTGTACATATTGTTCACAACTATTAACAAAGTTGTGTTGTTCAACTGTCGTCTGATATAGAAATGCTTGTCATTTTTACTGTGAGAGTAGATAAACTAAAAGAATTTTATGAGTTTACTGACATTGAGTATAAGGAAGCTATTTCAAGTCGCTATGTCGCATCCTATTACGAGTTATGGGCATATAATTACATGGTTGCAAGAAGAGTATTGTTTACCGTGCAAATACTGGCACGATGAACTGTCTATTTCTTATAGAAACGGTCCAGCACTCTGAACCAAGGAGTGAGAAAATGGATGCGGACTAGGTGGGCTAGGGAAGAGATGTATGCGTGAATGTTTAGAAGTGGAAGAGATGGACGGTGGGATGATGTGTTTATAAGGAAAAGTTTGATGCGGAAGAGTTTGAGAACGAGAAATGATGGGCAAGAAAATGAATTGGTTGACCTGCATAACTATCCTGGGTAACAAAGCTAATATATATATATATATATATATATATATATATATATATATATATATATATATATATATATATATATATATATATATATATATATATAGGTACTGCGCACATTCGGAGGCGTCTATTTGCAGTGACGTCAGTTCTATAATTCATTTTCCTATTTGTATACATACACAGAGAGAGAGAGAGAGAGAGAGAGAGTGTGTGAGAGAGAGAGTGTGAGAGAGAGAGAGAGAGAGAGAGAGAGACAGTAGGGAAGACTATGTATCTGACGTAAATGTGAATGTTGAATCGTGCTGCATTTATCCAGCACTCAAACTTCTCTATATATACTGTGCTATGGCGGTCCAGTAGGTTTATGTTGTTTAATTCCCACAATAAGTAAGTTTATTATATTGTGCGCCCTGAAAAGGGCATTGAGTGTCGGATTGAAGTAGCTTTCTTCACATTCCGAGCGTGCTGATGAAAGTAGACCGGTTGTGCTGTGCTTGACTTCATCCGCGTGATGCTCACTACTACTGTGATCACGTCGATTCACATCTAGTCAGCCAGACTGTCTTGAAAACAGCCTGTTTGCATGGGATGCTACATGGAAGAGAGATAGTGCTCTTGGTCAGTGTGTTGTGCTGGGCCGGACTAGCGTCTCAGTTCCGTGGTCCAGTTGGTAGTAAGGGTTTCTTCCGACTTATTGTGAATGTTGTAGTGGAGGGCAATGTTTTGGACCATCCTGTTTGACTTCCAACCATCAGTCCTCGGCCTCGGGGATACCTGAATGTTGTAGTGGAGGGCAACGGAGTTGGACCATCCTGTTTGACTTCCAACCATCAGTCCTCGGCCTCGGGGATATCTGAATGTTGTAGTGGAGGGCAATGGAGTTGGACCATCCTGTTTGACTTCCAACCATCAGTCCTCCGCCTCGGGGATACCTGAGTGTTGTCGACGAGCTCTAAAGTGCATCCTTTCTTCTCAGCACCATCGATGTTTTGCCCTCTTTGCGTGAACCTCTACATTGCTCGCCAATGACAATTGCGTAGGTGGGAATTGTACATATTCTGCAAGGGCTGGATGCAGTGTTAAGACCGTCCATGCAATGAGAGTTGAGAGAGACAGGAAGAAAGGGAGGAAAAGACAGAGAGAGAGAGAGAGAGAGAGAGAGAGAGAGAGAGAGACTGGGTCGCGCGCAATGTGTTCTCCATTTCTTTTGTAAGTGGCCATGTTTCAGCAGATATCCCATTGCAGAAGACGACGCGAAGTTGAAGAAAGGAGCACGCACAGCCCAAAAGAGACAACCCTGCAGAATTGTCTTGTTGGACGAGAAGGCCACTCAGCTCAAGCAGCGATCCATGCAGAATTGTCTTGTTGGACGAGAAGGCCACTCAGCTCAAGCAGCGATCCATGCAGAATTGTCTTGTTGGACGAGAAGGCCACTCAGCTCAAGCAGCGATCCATGCAGAATTGTCTTGTTGGACGAGAAGGCCACTCAGCTCAAGCAGCGATCCATGCAGAATTGTCTTGTTGGACGAGAAGGCCACTCAGCTCAAGCAGCGATCCATGCAGAATTGTCTTGTTGGACGAGAAGGCCACTCAGCTCAAGCAGCGATCCATGCAGAATTGTCTTGTTGGACGAGAAGGCCACTCAGCTCAAGCAGCGATCCATGCAGAATTGTCTTGTTGGACGAGAAGGCCACTCAGCTCAAGCAGCGATCCATGCAGAATTGTCTTGTTGGACGAGAAGGCCACTCAGCTCAAGCAGCGATCCATGCAGAATTGTCTTGTTGGACGAGAAGGCCACTCAGCTCAAGCAGCGATGCTTTGTTGATTCCAATTCTACACCCTTCTGCATGTTGAGGAGACGTCCAAGAAAGCAAATTTCTCGATGTCTATCAATTTTTTTGTTCCCATCTAGGTTTAATGGGTTACAATGACCTAAACAGTTTCAAATGACTTTAGTCTTAACCTAAAGCCCTTATGCTGGATTAGAAAACTTTACAGAGTCTGTATACAACCAGTCTTTGTCTTGTTATTCCCGGTACCGCAAGAGGTCGTAGGGGCATCACTCAGCGTGTGAGTGAAGTGTCTGGGCATCTTGCTAACCGGACAGGGCCCAATCTCTCCCGGGCAATGTGTTTGTACATTATTGTACACTGACTACATTTTCCAGTCACATCAAAACATACCTTGTCTGCAAATAGGCCGAAGGGCGTCAATCTCGTGAAGTTCAGCCATGTGTACTAGACCGTGTAAATACGACACAGGGTAACCGAAATACTATTTCGTATAGCCGATTACCATGCCAGAATAATCTGAGAGACAAAACGCCACAAAATGATCAAACTAACTAATCTAAAATAATGGGGGGAAGGGCAGAAGTGTGTAAGGGATAGCACCTCACGGTGAGAGGCAGCCACATGCTTGATGGCCAGGATCTTTTTTGGTTCCCCCGCTTCTGTCTAGCTCACGTATGGCTCCTAGATTATGCCTGTGTACGGCAGCGCCACCCCCCGGGCAACGGCTTTGGCTGGCCGGCTAAACTACGTGGGTGAAATGACAAGAAGGGGAGTCCACCCCTGACAAGTACACACAGCTGCTGGTGGAAGAGGCGGAAGATCGACCTGTGCGACAACGACTCTGAAAGCGGGAGCTGGAAACGCCTGGTATCGGGCTAAGGACGCACCAGAGACCATAGTTGGTAAGCGGCCAGAACAACGACCAGAAAGCAATGGCAAACTACTGGATGTAAAATGCCAAGAAACTTATGACAGTCGAGAGAAACGAAACTCAAAGATCTGATGGTTGGCCCTCAGGCGCCAACTGGGGAAGAGGCCAAGTTCAGAGTTAGTACAAGTAATAGAGATGACGGCCTAAAGCCTGACTGCATTACAGTGGACAACTCTGAAATGGGACTAAAAACAAAATTAAGAATAGGCACCTGGAACGTCAGGAGCCTATACCAGGGCAAGTTATTCATGATCGGAAGAGAAATGAAGAGAACCAAGATAGAGATTCTTGGAGTCTCTGAGCATAGATGGGCTGGTCAAGGGCACTGTACCAGCTCCACAGGAGAAACATTTATATACTCTGGGACGGATAAGGGTGGAAAAAGCGGGGTCGGCTTTATTCTGTCAAAGAAGACAGCACCTTCACTACTCGGTTACAATTCAGTCAACGACCGCATAATTGTAATCAGACTAAAGAAAAAGACTAGAAATTTAACAATAATTCAAGTGTATGCACCAACATCAGCAGCAGACGATTGTGAAATGGATGATTTCTATAACACCTTGCAAGAAGCGATGGAAAAAGTTGAAAAAAGAGACATCTTGGTCATCATTGGAGATTTCAATGCGAAAGTTGGAGAGGAAAGAGCCGAAGAGGAGAGAAGTGTTCGAGGACCTTTTGGTTTGGGACACAGAAATGAGCGAGGAGAAAGACTGGTTGACTTCTGCACGGAAAACAACCTCTCCATTGCCAACGCCTTCTTCAAACAACATCCACGAAGACTGTACACGTTGACCTCCCCTGATGGCAACAGCAGAAACCAAATAGACTACATCCTAGTGCAACAAAGATGGAGATCAAATGTGCTGGCGACAAAAACGCTGCCAGGAGCAGACTGCGATACGGACCACGAATTACTGTTTGCAGTTTTCCAAAAAAGATCAACGTAGGATCAACAAAGGTTGCCAGCCAATACGCTTCGATGTATCAGCAATACCTACTGAATACAAAATCAAAGTAGAAAACAAATTTGAGGCGTAGATTGCTATACAGGAAGAGATGACATCTGAGGAGTTGACATCGTACACGAGGGAGATTTTGATCTCGACAGCAAAAGAAATGATTCCAAAGATATTGCACAAGACACAGAGCTATATAACAGAGGAAACACAGAAACTCATTGCAGAAAGGCAACAATTAAAACAAATGGGAAGTAAGGGGACCAACACAGCATATAAAAACTGCGCAAGAAAAGTTAGAAGAGAAATAAGAAAAGATAAAAGAAGATACATTGTAGAAACATGTAAGGATATAGAAAACCTACAACAACAAGGCAGAGAAAGAGATACATTCAAAGCAATAAGAACACTGACAAGGGAATTCCGTCCGGTTCCACATGTCATAAATGACAAAGAGGATAACACATTAACAAAAACCAAAGACATACTGAATAGATGGAGAGAGTACTGCCGAACCATGTATGGAGATAGCACAAAGCGCTCAGTTACAATCCTACCAAAGGATGAGAAAGAACCTGAACCAACTTTGGAAGAAGTACGCTCTGCAATTAAAAGCCTGAAAAAAGGAAAGTCCCCAGGATGCGATGATATCCCAGCAGAGCTAATACAAGCAAGTGGAGAGGCATGTGCTCGAGTCTATCATAAGCTGTGTAAACAGATATGGCACAGTGCAGAGTGGCCAGAAGCATGGAAAAAATCAATTTATATTCCCATCCCCAAAAAAGGCAACCTGAAGCTATGCACGAACTTCCGAATTATCGCACTGATCAGCCATGCTAGCAAGATACTCTTGCGAATCCTATTAAGAAAGATAGAGAAAAGGTTTGAATCTGAAATTCACGTAGTCCAGGCAGGTTTTAGGAAAGACAGAGAGACCCGGGACCACACATTCAATTTAAGGAATATCTATGAAAAATGTAGAGCGTTTAATGTAGACTTGTACACATGTTTCATTGATTACACTAAGACCTTCGACACGGTAAAACATCAAAATCTGTGGAGAATCATGAAGGAAATTGGGTTTCCTTTGCATATAGTCCATCTCATTGAAACATTATACCAAGATCAACAAGCCGCTGTCCGAGTATCTGGACAAACATCAGATTGGTTTGCAGTACAAAAGGGAGTCCGACAGGGATGTATCCTCTCACCTTCTCTGTACAACATATATGCGGAATATATAATGAGAAATGTACGAGAAGATGAGAACATTGAAAGTCTCGACCCATTTACGATTGGGGGGTACGAGATTCCAGAGTTACGATACGCAGATGACACAGTGATACTATCAAGAAGTGCGGAAGGGCTAGAGCAGCTACTTTCAGCCGTTAATGGACATAGTAAAGATCAAAACCTGTTCATAAACATAAACTAATCAAAGATAATGACCACCGATAAAACACAATGTCAGCATAAATTTACAGTGGGTGGTGAGGAAATAGATCAGATTACACATTTTGAATATCTAGGCTCCAGAATTGACAAAAATGGTGACTGCTCGAAAGAAATCAGAAGATGACTAGCTATGGCAATGCAGAGACTGAACAGCCTGAAGAAATTATGGCAGGGCACCAACAAAATGATAAAAGTAAAAGTCTTGAGAGCCTGTGTTTTTCGTGTGGCAGGTTATGGCTGTGAAGCATGGACGATTACCAAAACTTCTAGACAAAGAATCGAATCATTCGAGTCAAAATGTTATAGAAAGATCCTCAGAATACCATGGACAGAGAAAAGAACAAATGTAGACATTCGGCAAGAGTTGAGCATAGAGGAGAACTGGTTTATCAATTCCATTTTGGTCACATCAAGAGACACAACGGTCTTGAGAGAACGGTGATGGAAGGTATGGTGCCAGGCAAAAAAGGAAGGGGTAGACCAAGAAGACGATGGCACCAAGATATCCAGGAGTGCCTGAGTATGACAGTGGCGGAAGCTGGTGTTTTGGCAAGGGAACGAGTTTCTTTCAGACAGACTGTGATGGGAACGTCGTTCTACAAAGGACATGCTACATGATGAACTAATCAAAATAGGAAACAGCATCACTTTTCTGTGGACACAAGTGTAAGTCGTCGACTAGTGTGAATTTCAGTCAAATCCGTGACCTGGCGGCATCCATAATGGACTAAGACACGAGAGCAAATTTAGACACGCACCATGTTAGACGCTATCGTTATTGCTCACTGTCTTAGAGTTTTGCATTTCTGGTCCATCTCTCTTCCCTCCTTTTCTTTAACCTTCTCTAACATGAGGTTGACTTCTACTGCTGACTCAGTGGTTGACTTCTACTGTTAACTCAACGGTTGACTTCTACTGCTGACTCAGCGGTTGACTTCTACTGCTGACTCAGTGGTTGACTTCTACTGTTGACTCAGTGGTTGACTTCTACCGCTGACTCAGTGGTCAGCACTATGTCGTCCACACATTAAAGACGATTGATGTGTCTGTCATCCCTAAGTCATCCTAGTCCCCCAGTAACAACAGCTGATGACTAAGCATCCTGAGAAGAGGCACAGAGAGAAGTTATCTCCTTGACAAACTCACCCTAGTTTTGGAACCAGGACTTTGCGCTGAAATCGATGGATGGGGTAGTGTAATTTGTGTTACAATTGACAACAACTTTGATGCAGCCAGTGTCGAAATCTAGTTCCATTAGCGAACGTCAGACAAATTGTTCTTTGTAATCGAATGCTTTTTGTAATCAATAAAACTAAAGATCAAAGGAGTCTGGTAATCTCTGAGGCCTGGATAATGTGACAGCATGTTGAAAAATTGACCAATATGCTATAGGAACGCTGAAAGCTAGTTTGTTTGATTGGTTGATTGCACACTATAGAGGATTGGACATCTAAAAATAATTCGTTTCGTAGATGTCCGGGAGAAGAGTATTTGGACGACAGTTTCAAGGTCTTCTTTGTCTCCTTTCTTGTGTAAGAGTGTCGTCTTAGGACTGTGCAAAGCGGTTAATGTTTCCCCCACATGTAGATATATTCTAGGGTATCGTTGTGGTCCAGATCGTCTGTCCAAAGTTTCAAGCGACTTCTGAACTCAAGGGAGGTGGGATCAGAGTGTATGTGTCCTGAGCTACCCCCAGTCATCTTGACTTATGTCTTGTGACTGGTCCAAGCTCGGGACCAGAGTCTGTGTCCTGAGCTACTCCCAGTCATCTTGACTTATGTCTTGCGACTGGACCAAGCTCGGGGCCAGAGTGGCTGTGTCCTGAGCTACTCCCAGTCATCTTGACTTATGTCTTGCAACTGGTCCAAGCTCGGGACCAGAGTGTCTGTGTCCTGAGCTACCCCCAGTCACCAAGCTCGGGACAAGAGAGCGAGGTTGACGACCAACAAAGTGTCTGCCTCACTATGATTAAAAACAGTTTAAGTTTCATCTTCAAGATTAGACCGTCTTTTGATGTCGCCATCATTGCTTGCGATGGGCTACTAACTTTGATTTCGGGTTAAAACTGTTAGCTATAGCAAGATAGAGTGCTGGCCCGCAAGCCTGGAGGTCTTCTGCAGTAATGCCATCCTTGCTGAGTTATTTTTAACAAGAGGTGTTTTCGGGAGCGTGATTAGCTTGGCTTGGCTTCGTTCGTTCTCAATTTCCCGCTACCAAGCTTTGAAAAGGGCTTTGCAAGTAGCAAGATGTAGTCCGGGGAATGGAATGCGTTGTGTGGTAGTTTACAGCTTGACTGATATATTTGCACCTTTCGGTTCGACACCTCCGATTTCAGCAGGCATTTTTTAGTATCGGTTAGCCTTCCCTCTTCGATCCCTTCTCATTAGCCAGTCTACTCTGTTGAATCCTGTTATGCACCTGTGATCCACCACGTGGAGGTGTAGAAGGGTCTTGGAAGGTCTGGTTCGCTGGCTCTTCTAACGCTAGCAGTGAGCTATGGGTTGCTGACCGCTGTAGCTCATACGCTGCTCGGGATCTTGATTCCTGTGAGCGAGGTTAATTTCTGAGGGAAGGAAATCTGAAAGAGGGAATAGTGAGAATGGGAGACGGATTGGAGGAGGATTGGAGAAAAGTCTGAAAATGTGAACAGTTCGGTATAATAATTTTTCAAGATTGACTCCAAGTCCATAATTGATATGGTGCAGGATCCCTGTGTTATCACCATACTAAAACAATACAAATGGATAACAAGCTACGACACTCGAACTACTTCAGACTCAGGTACCATCAACAATTTATAAAATGCTCTTGTCAGAACAAACAAACATTAGAACATGCTATTCAGTTCGGCTGCTTCGATACGAGGAGCACAGGGGCAACATGGTCCTTTCCAACCCTGGAACTATAGATATAGCATGACTAACAAGCCTGAACGCAGAAGAAGAAGAAGAAAAAGAGAAAAGGAAAGGAAACGGTCACCCTTTCTCACAAAAAACGGTAGTACAATCAAATATCCATGAATTAATGCTTTACGTCATGGATCGGCACACTTTTTCCTCAACCAGGACCGGAGTTTGTGTCAGTGAGTTCCCATCAAGGCCCATTTACTTACATCAGTAGTTGTCAGTGAGTTCCCATCAAGGCCCATTTACTTACATCAGTAGGTGTCAGTGAGTTCCCATCAACGCCCATTTACTTACATCAGTAGGTGTCAGTGAGTTCCCATCAACGCCCATTTACTTACATCAGTAGGTGTCAGTGAGTTCCCATCAAGGCCCATTTACTTACATCAGTAGTTGTCAGTGAGTTCCCATCAAGGCCCATTTACTTACATCAGTAGGTGTCAGTGAGTTCCCATCAACGCCCATTTACTTACATCAGTAGGTGTCAGTGAGTTCCCATCAAGGCCCATTTACTTACATCAGTAGGTGTCAGTGAGTTCCCATCAAGGCCCATTTACTTACATCAGTAGGTGTCAGTGAGTTCCAATCAAGGCCCATTTACTTACATGAGTAGGTGTCAGTGAGTTCCCATCAAGGCCCATTTACTTACATCAGTAGGTGTTTAACACTTGGAATACTTGGGTTTCTGGTAAACAGCGGGATATACCTTCTGCAAGGTAACCGGTGGCTTTCAGTAGAACGTTCTTTTATGTTTACTTCATGTGGCTTACTAGTTCTGTTGGTAGTAATTTCATTACTTTTTAAAATTTCCACAGACAGCGGATAACAACCTTTTCGTATCGGTTTTCAACTGCCAATACTTCTTTTACGTGCACAGTCTTTACTCGGGATCTCCCTGTTTTTCACGAATCTTCAATGTCACTATACGCTGATCTCACCTCCCTTTACCAAGTGGCTTGCAGCCATTTTCAGTGGTTTCGATATGATTGATTTTTCTGCACCAAGTAATGATTGTAAAGGCATATAAAGCAGCATATAACATATCAGAGAAGACGCATACTTTTTTCATAATAGAAACAATGGTTTAGGTAAAACGAATTAGCTTTCGACTAAATATAAGCATACGAAGATATTTTTAAAAGTTTAAATGCTCTCCTTACAATAGATAGTAATAATAATACTGTTGGGTTATACGTCAGTAGATCGGCCACCGCTAAAGAAAATGCTGCAGAATGTTGCCAATCCTCATCTAGAGGTGAAGGCGAGTCTGCCAATTGTCGATGCAAAGAGGTATACTTATGATTCCTGCCGATTCAGCCGGTATTTTGCACAGAGGAATGATTTGAGAAGGAGCAGATGAGCCGGGACATCCTGATCCTGCCGGAGCGCTTCTGCTTCTTCTTCGATCAACTGATGATATGGTTCTAACCCGGTGAGGTTCACGATCAACTGATGATATGGTTCTAACCCGGTGAGGTTCACGATCAACTGATGATATGGGTCTAACCCGGTGAGGTTCACGATCAACTGATGATATGGTTCTAACCTGGTGAGGTTCACGATCAACTGATGATATGGTTCTAACCCGGTGAGGCTAACGAAGGAAACTGCGTTTCAGGTCTTCGCCGATCTCCCACAGCTTTCGAGCATGGTTGCTTCCCCAGGTCAGACTGCGTCACTTTGGTCTGTATAAGTAGGACAGTCCAGCAGGACAAGACAAATCTCACTCTCTCTTCTTACCACACTCTTGTTTCATTTGACTCTGTCCAACAATCACACTCTTGCTTCATTTGACTCTGTCCAACAATCACACTCTTGTTTCCTTTGACTCTGTCCAACAATCACAATCTTGTTTCCTTTGACTCTGTTCAACAATCACACTCTTGTTTCATTTGACACTGTCCAACAATCACACTTTTGCTTCATTTGACTCTGTCCAACAATCGCACTTTTGTTTCATTTTACTCTGTCCAACAATCACACTCTTGCACAACTTTCACACGCGCCTTCTGGTTGAGACCCTTCTATTGCACTTTGGTTGGGCTGGCTTCTGAGAGCGTACAAACCTAGCATAGGTACACACAGACGCACACATACATCTAAGCACTGGTTTATGCGTCTTAATATCGCCCAATTGACTACGGTCTGGGGTGGAATCGCGCTCTTCCGCCAGTAGAAACTAGTGAGGCAAACACGTAAAATAAAAATTAAAATAAAAAAACATGTTCTGGTGTTTCCTTGGGTACTTCACAGTCGTACGTTGCGGTGTCTCTAAGACCCAGTCTGTGAAGGTGGGCCTTAAGTTAGCAATGCCCCATTCTGAGTCTGATCTTTGTCTGCTCATCTATGAGAAGTTTGTCCCTGCTGTCATGTTCTGGCTTGTATTCTTTGTTCTGGTCTCTCCATTCCGTCATCATCGATCGTCTTTGCTTCTTTACAGCTATGCATGCCGCCATTTCCAGCTTTTGCGAGCTCATCTGGTTTCTCATCTGCCTAAAAACAGGGCCGAAGATGGAAAGGCGGGAACTGACCAAATTTTCCATGATGCGGGGAAGATTTCTATGTGAGGTGACCTCGTCTTTGCGAACAAGGTCGTGCCAACGAATTCCGAGAATGCGTTGCTGGTTAAGCATACGAAAAGCTTCAAGTCTTGATACGTCATGTTTAAACAGTATCTAGGTGTCGGAGTCATACAGGAGCACGGGGATCACACATCTCTGGTAGAACATTTCCATTACAGGAAAAGTCTGTTGTTGCTCCACACGCGGCGACAATACAGAAGATGTACAATATATAACAGAAATAAAGATCAGGGTAGCATACTCCAAACCAGAAAAACACCATGCCAGGAAACAAGTAACAATCAATTATAATCTGAGAGGGAGACTGGGAGTATACTCAACGCAAATGGTAACCGACCAGTTTGTGTGTATGTTTTAATGTTTGTTTTATTGTAATGTAATTTCATTCCGATGCATTCTTTTAGGAAGAAAGTGGTGATGGATGGGTCATACATTAAGAAAGCCCCAGGCCAGTATCACCAGACAATCTCTGTTATGGAACCCCCAGGAAAAGAGAGGCATAGGCAGACCAAGGAATACATGGAGACGCGATATGGAGATGGAAGTAAAGAAAACAGGAAAAAGCTGGAAGGAAGTGAATAAGATTGCACAGGACAGAGCTGCTTGGCGAGGGTTGGTTGATGGCCTATGCACCCCTGGATGATAGAAGGCGAAAGAGAAGAGAGATTCTGAGTGTGAATTGACCCTTCACTGACCTTCAAAATCTGATTTCATGAAATTAACGACTTTCCGGACAGTTTCTAACAATTCACGCGCCGATCACAAAATTTACCTGAGAGGTGTTCACTGGTAATCTTTGATTATTTTGTCATTCATTTCACTCAGAAGCAAATTACCGGCAAAATGCCACGCACAACGCTAAATGGGAGGTTTCGAGCTGTTGGCATATTGGAGGATGGAATGTTTGTGTCTGCAACAGCAAAACAATTTGATGTGCCAAGACAGACAGTTCGGCTAAGGTTACATCGCTACCAGACGACTGGGACTCTTTTTGACCTGCCTCGCAGGGAACGTCCTCGATTAGCGATCAGACAGCATGATCGCTACAACCTTCGAAAACATCTGCGAAACCGATTTCAGTCAGCAAATGTCCCCGCTAGCACCATCCCCGGACTGAGAAGAATAAGTTCTACTATTGTCAGAAATCATTTGCGTGAGCAAGGCCTACATGCAAGACACCCAAGACGTCCTGATATTCGTTCAACATCCATGGCATCATGCAGCACCCCTAGCTTCATCCAGACAACATCCATGGCATCATGCAGCACCCCTAGCTTCATCCAGACAGCATCCATGGCATCATGCAGCACCCCTACCTTGATCCAGACAGCATCCATGGCATCATGCAGCACCCCTAGCTACATCCAGACAACATCCATGGCATCCTGCAGCACCCCTAGCTTCATCCAGACAACATCCATGGCATCATGCAGCACCCCTAGCTTCATCCAGACAACATCCATGGCATCATGCAGCACCCCTAGCTTCATCCAGACAGCATCCATGGCATCATGCAGCACCCCTAGCTTCATCCAGACAGCATCCATGGCATCATGCAGCACCCCTAGCTTCATCCAGACAGCATCCATGGCATCATGCAGCACCCCTAGCTTCATCCAGACAACATCCATGGCATCATGCAGCACCCCTAGCTTCATCCAGACAGCATCCATGGCATCATGCAGCACCCCTAGCTTCATCCAGACAGCATCCATGGCATCATGCAGCACCCCTAGCTTCATCCAGACAACATCCATGGCATCATGCAGCACCCCTAGCTTGATCCAGACAGCGGCTGCACCTTGGAAACGCTCTGTGGAACAGAGTACTGTTTACTGATGAGTGAAGGATCAACCTTTCAAGAGCTGTTGGTCGTCAGATAGGGTATCGTTGCCATTGAGAGCGCTACGCCAATAACTGCATTCTTCTTCTTCTTCTTCTTCTTCTTCATCGTACGCAGTCAGACAGTAACCATTATTTTTTCAAAAAAGGTAGCGGTCATCCTGAGGCTGTCGAAACTGCCATAGAGCTTGTCTAGTGTTGCCACTGGTGATGGCCATATCTGCTCTCTCTGATCCTCGTATGTCGGGAAGTTTTGCAGCACATGCTCAGCGGTCATTTTCCCGGTACCACACGGGCATTCGTCGGTGCCACCTATCTTCAATTTGTTGAATAGGTGGTACCTCAGTCTATTGTGGCCAGTGCGAAGTCTGAAGACCACGACCTGCTCTCTTCTGTTCAACTGGTAATAGGCATCGTTTTTGGTGTAGCCAGTATGTTTGGTTTCCCCTGACCTTTCACCAACTGAGCATGTCTGGGACGGGCTGAAACATCTACCACAGCATCGACAGCATCCACGGTAGATTATACGGCAACTTCATCAAGAAGTCGTGAAGGAGTTGCAGAACGTTCCACATGCCTTACTTGGGTGCTGCATTGAATCCATGAAGCCAAGATGTCAAGTCGTGATCAACGTACGTGGTGGATACACGCGGTACTGAACGTTGTAACTTTTAAAAATGACCCCATGCCCGGAGACACTGCGGAGACAACGTGTACACGACAATGAAATCGTTTTCGTATAGTTCACTTTGTACAACTACCTCTGATACGTCGCTTACAAAAAATGAAATTAGTTATGGCAATGAAACAATTGTTTGACAAGCATTAACATGTCCATTTGAAGACGTCGTATACATACCTTGCAATAATGTGATTGACGACCTAGGTTATAAGGATGAATAATAAGGAGAATGGTTGCTTTAATGTTAAACATGTCCTCAAGCGGTTAATAAATTGAGGCCGTAATGAGAGTAAATGTATAAATAACGTAGCGTGGAGCGCTTGGTTTCAGCGGCAAAGATACAAAGATACTGGTTAACTTTCGTTATTGGCATGTATAAATATATACGGTTTGTCAGGGGCTTTGTGTATGATATGGACAAGAATAGCACCACTGCCTCACAGAGAGCATGTCGTAAGAGGCGACTAACTGTGTGACATGGCATAACACCGGTCATGGTTAGGTGGTTTAAATAGAGCTGAATATTTCTGTTTCTAAGAATCGACGTCATTGTACTCCGGGCATACCCATAGGTGCTCAGTCTCTCTCATCAAATGGCATCAAAAGGTTTATTAGGGCCAGACACATAGCCAAATGGAAAACAGAACATACTGGCTACACAAAAAATGATGCCTATTACCAGTTGAACAGAAGAGAGCAGGTCGTGGTCTTCAGACTCCGCACAGGCCACAACAGACTGAGGTACCATCTATTCAATAAACTGAAAATAGGTGGTACTGACGAATGCACCTGTGGTACATGGAAAATTGCCCGACTTACGAGGACCAGGGAAAGCACATGTGGCCATCACCAGTGCCAACACTAGACAAGCTCTATGGCAGTGTCGACCGCCTCAGGATGACCGCTGCTTTCTTCGAACAAATTCAAGTTGACGTCTGACAGCGTACGAAGAAGAAGAAGAAGAAGAAGAAGAAGAAGAAATGGCGTAAAGTATGGATGCTGATGCCCATGTAGCTCGCTGGTTGTACACCTTACTGCTCCGTCCTCTCATGCGTGCGTGCGTGCTGCGTGCGTGCGTGCGTGCGTGTGTTTGTTTGTGTCAGTGTGTCTATACACATATACATGTGTTTATGTTGGATTCCGCTTCCGTTTTCAGCATGTATGTGTGTGAATGTGTGTGCATGTGTATGTATGGGTGTGTCTGTGTGTGGATCGGTGTGTATATGTGTGGGTGTGTATGTATTTTTATACGAGGTGTGTTAACAAAGTATCCAACCTTGTTGTTTTGCAAATGATCACAATGTTACTCTTTTGTGCCCTGAAAAGGACGTTAAGTGGCTGGTTGCAGTAGCTTTCCTCACATCCCGAACGTGCTGATGAAGGTGGACCGGGGTCCACCAAGCGGTTGTGCTATGCTTGGCTTCATCTGCGTGTCAGTCACTACTACGTGGATCACGTCGATCCCTCACCTCGTTAGCCAGGCTGCCATAAAAATAGTACGTTTCCAGGGACGGCTACTAGGAAACCGGGGTGGGGGTCATGGCTAGTATATTTTGTGTGACCCTGATTAACATGTCTGATCAGTATGTTGTGCCTGACCCTGACTAACATGTCTGATCAGTATGTTGTGCCTGACCCTGACTAACATGTCTGATCAGTATGTTGTGCCTGACCCTGAATAACATGTCTGATCAGTATGTTGTGCCTGACCCTGAATAACATGTCTGATCAGTATGTTGTGCCTGACGATGACTAACATGTTTGATCAGTATGTTGTGCCTGACCCTGACTAACATGTCTGATCAGTATGTTGGGCCTGACCCTGACTAACATGTCTGATTAGTATGTTGTGCCTGACCCTGAATAACATGTCTGATCAGTATGTTGTGCCTGACCCTGAATAACATATCTGATCAGTATGTTGTGCCTGACGATGACTAACATGTCTGATCAGTATGTTGTGCCTGACCCTGACTAACATGTCTGATCAGTATGTTGTGCCTGACCCTGAATAACATGTCTGATCAGTATATTTTTGCTTCACTCTGACTAATATGTCTGATCAGTATGATATGCCTGACTATGACTAACATGTCTGATCAGCATATTTTGCCTGACCATGACTAACATGTCTGATCAGTATGTTCTGCCTGACCCTGACTAACATGTCTGATCAGTATATTTTGCCTGATCTTGACTAACCTGTCTGATCAGTATATTTTGCCTGACCTTGACTAACATGTCTGATTAGTATATTTGGCCTGACCCTGACTAACATGTCTGATCAGTATGTTGTGCTTGACCCTGACTAACATGTCTGATCAGCATGTTGTGCCTGACCCTGACTAACATGTCTGATCAGTATATTTTGCTTCACTCTGACTAACATGTCTGATCAGTATGATATGCCTGACTATGACTAACATGTCTGATCAGTATATTTTGCCTGACCCTCACTAACCTGTCTGATCAGTATATTTTGTTTGACCCTGGCTAACATGTCTGATCAGTATATTTTCACTGATCAGACGTTAGTATTCCTTCCCGTGTTGAGAACGTAATGTAAAGTCAGATGTGGCCACGAGTAATCAAATCTTGAGAACCGTCGCTGCACATTGCCGCCGTATCTAACAAATATTTCCTATCACCACGATAGCTCAAGTTCATGGGTTTAAGAACGGCCACGCCTGATTCAAGGGGCATGAGTTACTTAAACAAACGCGCATTAACTAGCGGATTAAAGAACACTATGTGGCTGCATTAATTAATGTTTGCTGTTCTCAACTAGATGTGTGTCTATATTATCAGCTGCAGTTTTCTGGAATTCTCAATTTTAAACAGATTTTAAAATATGATATATTATTTTCCGTGACGAAGTGGTTAAGCCGTCGGTCTCGTGATCAGGTGGTGTGGGTTCGACTCCGGACTCTGCCACGGGTGCTTGATGCGGAGTTCCCTGCATCTCGTAATCGCCCCCTAGTCGTATTGTCCTTGACTTGCCACTGGGGTCGGGCGGCACACGAGACGAGAGAGTGAGAATAAAAAGTAGCGCAGTTAATCCTTACTAAAAATAGCGCTAGCAAATAAATTATGCCATCATCGTCTGCGATGGACCGTGCTGAAAATAACTAAATATATTACCATATTTATTTGATTGTTTAGATAGTATAATTTTCACAATGTGATGGGTAAAAGCGGGGGGAAGGGGGGTGGGGGGTGGGGAGTTGTGTGTGTGTGTGTATGTGTGGAGTGTGACTATTAAAAAAGTTATAGGAAAATGTCGACATTCAGCAAGTTCTAAGGCATGTTCTTGATAATTCACATGTAGTGTATCCAAGTGTGAGTAGAAATCATCCTAGAACATTCACATATACTCTTTTGTATGCGTGTTTTCATTTATCTATCTACTTCCACTTCTCTTTGAAATGTTCACTTTTTGCCATGATAAACAATTGTACAAAACTTCGTAACAAACTGAAAAATCTACAAATATATTACAATAACATCGATTTTGTTATTGTTACATCTTGGAAAGGTAGGTTCCTTTGGTATTTTAAAATATTGGACCCGTTAGTATTTTGTTAGATTAATTCCATAACTTTAATTGACAAATATATAAGTCGATCGAAGCGGCGTGCAATAGCAATTGAGCCAACAGACAAATGCCTCATATGGATCATAAACAGTAAAGAAAACGCCAACATAATGTTGGACACAGCCACTGAATATTTTAATTTTGGTTAGCAACGTTATCGTAGAATATGATATGGAATATGCACCCTGTCATCGTAGCACGCTCGTGATGTGAGGAAAGCTTTTACAGCCCGCCACTAAATGTCCGTTTCATGGAGCAGAAGTAAACCTTCTCATTATGGGCATTCACAACAACAACCAAGATAAGTACTGTTTTATACACATATAATTACTATGTTACTATTATTATTGGTGAATTGAGACAATAATCAAGTTAGGCACAATATACTGACCAAAGATATCTGGTCAGGGTCAGGTTCAATATACAGACCAGGACATCGGGTCTGGGTCAAGCACAATATACTAACCAAGGACATCGGGTCAGGGTCAAGCACAATATACAGACCAGGACATTGGGTCAGGGTGAAGCACAATATACTGACCAGGACATCGCGTCAGGGTCAGAAACAATATACTGACCATGATATTGGGTCAGGGTCAGACACAATATACTGACCAGGACATCGGGTCAGGGCCAAGCACAATATACAGACCAGGACCTCGCGTCAGGGTCAGGCACAATATACTGACCAAGACATCGCGTGAGGGTCAGGCACAATATACTGACCAGGACATTGGGTCAGGATCAGGCACAATATACTGACCATGACATCGCGACAGGGTCAGGTACAATATACTGGCCAGGACATTGGGTCAGGCACAATATACTGACCATGACATCGCGACAGGGTCAGGCACAATTTACTGGCCAGGGCCACTTTCGCTCTTCCATGTAGCGTTCCCTGGAAACAGGCTGTTTTGCTAGTCTGGCGGAAAAGCTGTAAATTACATGATCCTCCTAGTAGTGAGCCCGGCAGATGAAGCCAAATATAGCTCAACAGCCTGGAAGACATCGCTCCACCTTCATTTGCACGATCGAGAAGTGATTAAAGCTACTACAACCAGCCACTTGACGCACTTTTCGTGGCGCACAAACAAAGTAAACTGACTCATTGCGGACATTACACAATAACAACTTTACTATTATTATGTTATCTATTGTTATTATTTCTTCCTCTTTAACAGACGACCACGATAAATCCAATACGACAAACACACATCTTTTATCAAACTTACCAGAGAATAAGAACCTCGCTGTCTGTCATTCGTTAATCCTTACAAAATCTCTCACGAAAAGCATGTATGACAAGTTAAAGAAACAGCTGTGTATAGCTGGTCGATGTCTAGGCTATTGGCGTCGCTTCACAGCTGACACGGGAGAGGTAAATTAAATAGTGATGGAAAAACTGTGTGTCTGCATCAGCTGACCTTGCTGTGCGACCCCTGTGGTGCTCGGTCATTGGGTCACAATTTGAAAGCATACAACAAACAGAGACTCTGGAGAACAGTGTAAATATGATGTTGCTCTCATTTACGATACAGTAAGGGGCGAATTAACTGTCCCTGGTGCATTAAGCACAGCCAAGCATCCCCCCCCCTCTTTCCCGCCTCAGCACCATTCACATCCTAAGTTATTCTCGCAGAGTGGTAACCTGTTACGCAAAACACAATACAGCTGACAGTATCATTGCCAAGACTCACAATAGTTGCAATTTGATATGGATTCGAACCTTGATAACAGACCTTCTTAAAACTAATTCCTTATCATATCCAAGCAGATATTTCAGAACTCAAAGATGAAAATCCTTAAATGATATGTGCATTTAGTATTATTGTATAGTATTGTTTACCTGGGCCGTGACCAAGTAGATTAAGGAGAGTATTGACGCCTATGAAGTGTGGGTATCAAGAAGAATTTTGTTTCATTCTCTGCTTTTGCTGCCATTTTTCTACAAGCCTTCTAATGGGCTGGTCTTTGCTCATCCTTTTACTCCTCTCATAAACTTCCATAGCAGCCACATCTCTTCACATCTCAAGGGGTTCTACAATCACATAAATTTCGCATGCCGCAGTGGGCGTTGACCTCATTGCTCCACTAATAAAGCGCGGGGCATTGTTCTACACTCTGTCCAGGGACGCTACATTAGTCTGTGAGCATGTTGTCAGGAGTGGATTGCTGTATTCTAAAACAGAGCGTACATATTCAAGATACAAGCCTCTCAGAGTGTCCTTGTCTGATTCCCATGCTGTACCAGCGAGCCTCTTCAATAACTGTAGCAGCCTCAACCCTTTTTTTTAAAATTGTGAACGTGTTTCTTGAGACTGAGCTGTCGGTCAAGAGTGACTCCAAGATATGTAGGCTCTTCCTCTCTGGGCAATTTATGTTTGCCGAATCTCAGACTGATATTTTTCTTGGCTACTTTGTGGCTCTTGGTAAAGATAGTGTAAACAGTCTTTTCACAGTTTATCTTCAGTTTCCACATTTGACAATAAATAGTGAGGTTCTGGAACAACTCAAGGTGGAGAAGATACGGCAGGCGGGGAGAAAAAACAAGCAGAATAATAAAATATTGTGTTCATGTCAAGCGACATGATAGTCTGCTGAAAGTTATATTGGAGGGAAGAGTGGAGGGCAAGAGAGGAGGGAAGAGTGGAGAGCAAGAGTGGGGGGCAAGAGAGAAGGGCAAGAGAGGAGAGCAAGAGTGGAGGGAAGAGTGGAGAGCAAGAGAGGAGGGAAGAGTGGAGAGCAAGAGAGGAGGGAAGAGTGGAGAGCAAGAGAGGAGGGAAGAGTGGAGAGCAAGAGTGGAGGGAAGAGTGGAGAGCAAGAGTGGAGGGCAACAGAGGAGGGCAAGAGTGGAGAGCAAGAGAGGAGGGAAGAGTGGAGAGCAAGAGTGGAGGGCAACAGAGGAAGGCAAGAGTGGAGGGCAAGAGTGGAGGGAAGAGTGGAGAGCAAGAGAGGAGGGAAGAGTGGAGAGCAAGAGTGGAGGGAAGAATGGAGGGAAGAGTGGAGAGCAAGAGAGGAGGGAAGAGTGGAGAGCAAGAGTGGGGGGCAAGAGAGAAGGGCAAGAGTGGAGAGCAAGAGTGGAGGGAAGAGTGGAGAGCAAGAGAGGAGGGAAGAGTGGAGAGCAAGAGAGGAGGGAAGAGTGGAGAGCAAGAGAGGAGGGAAGAGTGGAGAGCAAGAGAGGAGGGAAGAGTGGAGAGCAAGAGAGGAGGGAAGAGTGGAGAGCAAGAGAGGAGGGAAGAGTGGAGAGCAAGAGTGGAGGGCAACAGAGGAGGGCAAGAGTGGAGGGCAAGAGTGGAGGGAAGAGTGGAGAGCAAGAGAGGAGGGAAGAGTGGAGAGCAAGAGAGGAGGGAAGAGTGGAGAGCAAGAGAGGAGGGAAGAGTGGAGAGCAAGAGAGGAGGGAAGAGTGGAGGGAAGAATGGAGGACAAGAGTGGAGGGAAGAGTGGAGGGCAAGAGAGGAGGGAAGAGTGGAGAGCAAGAGTGGAGGGAAGAATGGAGGACAAGAGTGGAGGGAAGAGTGGAGAGCAAGAGTGGAGGGAAGAGTGGAGGGCAAGAGAGGAGGGAAGAGGGGAAGGCAAAAGTGGAGGGAAGAATGGAGGACAAGAGTGGAGGGAAGAGTGGAGAGCAAGAGTGGGGGAAAGAGTGGAGGGCAAGAGAGGAGGGAAGAGTGGAGAGCAAGAGAGGAGAGAAGAGTGGAGGGAAGAGTGGAGGGCAAGAGTGGAGGGCAAGAGTGTAGGGCAAGAGTGGAGGGCAAGAGTGGAGGGAAGAGTGGAGGGCAAGAGAGGAGGGAAGAATTCTAGGGCAAGAGTGGAGGGCAAGAGTGGAGGGCAAGAGTGGATGGCAAGAGTGGTGGGCAAGAGTGGAGGGCAAGAGTGGAGGGCAAGAGTGGAGGGCAAGAGTGGAGGGCAAGAGTGGAGGGAAGAGTGGAGGGCAAGAGTGGAGGGAAGAGTGGAGGGCAAGAGTGGAGGGAAGAGTGGAGGGCAAGAGTGGAGGGAAGAGTGGAGGGAAGAGAGGAGGACAAGAGTGGATGGCAAGAGAGGAGGGCAAGAGTGGATGGCAAGAGAGGAGGGAAGAGTGGATGGCAAGAGAGCTAGAGCACTGCAGAGGTACAGGTTGACAGACAACTTCAAGATGTGGTATGGAGACAGGTTGGGTTGAGTGTACAAAATTTGTTTGAGACAGATGGAGATCTTCAGTTTGTTGTTGTCCTTCTTCTTCTTTTTCTCCTTCTTTTTCTTCTTATTCTTCTTCTTCTTCTTCTTCGTTCTCAAACTCCCGCTACCAAGCCATGAAAAAGGATTTGCAAGTAGCAAGCAGAATGTAGTCCGGAGAATTGAATGCGTTATGATGTAGTTTACAGCTTGACTGCGATATTTGCACTTTTTCAATCCAACACATCCGACTTCAGCAGGCATTTATTAGTACCGGATTAGACTTCCCTCTTCGATCCCTTCTCCTTAGCCAGACTGCTCTGTTGAGGTGTAGAAGTGTCTTGGTAGCTCTGGTTCACTGACTCTGACGCTAGCAGTCGGCTTTGGATCGCTGACCGCTGCACCTCATGCACTGCACGGCATATATGAATCAATGTACCTAGTGTCTCCTAGTAGAATCTGATTGCCATTAGTTGCTTTTATTGTCATAATCTCTGTATTTCTATGTGTACTTTAGACGTACTTTTAGTAACCATTCAGTAAACATGAAATTGATGATGATGATGTTCTTCCATCAGATGAAGACCATTGTCTTTGTTCCGTCGTGTGGACGGTCTTTTATATTGCTGTGTCCGCTGAAATGGGTGACTTGCGCAGTGATTCGGATTAAAGTGGGGAAGAAACTGCGCCATTTGTCAATCTCACTCTCTCGTCCTGAGCTACCTTTGACCAGTGACTAGACATTATCGAGACGACTGGAGATAACAAAGGATGCACAATTTTCCTCAGGGTTTACTCCCGAAGTGTTTCCGGTAAACAAGTATCCCGCAAAACAGCTGAGGGGGGATGATATCTATCATTGTGTGTCTTGCCTTTCCCATAACCGTAGGGACATCACTCAGCGTGCGAGTGATGTGTTGTGCATCTCTCCAGGTTGACGTGGTCTAGTTCATTATAATAACGTGTTTACATTTCTGGCTCATGTCTGCAACCCGCCACTTAACTCCCTTTTCAGGGAGCACAAATGAGTAACCTACTCATTATGAGCATTCACAAACAAAAAATTTGGTTTTTATTTTTTTAAATAGACCTTTCTTATGCACACATATACATATAATCGTGCTTGAATCTGTTTATGTTCTCCCCATAACGATTATACGCTGACTAGGGCCCATAGTTTTACTAGATCTTGATAATCGCAGCATCAGCCAAACTGAGATAAGCAAACGGGTTGCCGATCAACATTTCGCAGTTACTTCCCGTGGATACATTAAATCGTGTAGCTGCTTGAAAACACAGTATACGTTTCCTTAGTATCACACATATTGCAACTATTATTTTCTCTTCTTGGGCGCCAAGACTCATGTCAGAGTCAGGTGAAACTTCTTCTTCTTCTTCTTCTTCGTACGCAGTCAGACAGTAACCATTATTTTTTCGAAAAAAGCGGCGGTCATCCTGAGGCTGTCGACACTGCCATAGAGCTTGTCTTGTGGTTCCACTGGTGATGGCCACATCTGCTCTCTCTGATCCTCGTATGTCGGGCAGTTCAGCGGTCATTTTCCCGGTACCGCACGGGTATTCGTCGGTACCACCTATCTTTAATTTGTTGAATAGGTGGTACCTCAGTCTATTGTGGCCAGTGCGAAGTCTGAAGATAACGACCTGCTCTCTTCTGTTCAACTGGTAATAGGCATCGTTTTTGGTGTAACCAGTATGTTCGGTTTCCCATTTGGTCATGTATCTGGCTTTAATAAGCCGTTTTGACTCTTCGTACGTCATACTAGTATCTGTTTGTGGTAGTCTTGCACCTTCTTTTGCCAGTCTGTCTGCCTCCTCGTTGCCTTGGATGTTGCAGTGTGATGGGACCCACTGTACCACTACCCTTTTTGGTGCGGACTGCTGGCATAGTTGACAGAGTACTGCTCTTAAGTCATTAAGCTCAGTGTTTTTCTGGCTTTTTAGCGCTGTGACTACGGCCAGAGCATCTGTAAGCAGGACAGTATGGCTTTCATTTTCTTTATGTGTCACCATTTCTTCCACTGCCGCCCTCAGTGCCTCTGCCTCCGCTCTGAAATTGCTTGTGTACTTACCAGTAGCGAATGACAGTGTTATTTTTCTGCCATTTGGTAGGTTCAGGAATGCTCCTGCCCCTCCGTTCTGTGTAGTGTTTGTTACAGAACCGTCGGTGTATGCATGGGTCCAGTCCATGCTTGGGTAGTTTTTCGATATAAAGCTTAGGGTAGTATCTCTCCTTTCTTTTTCAGTCTGGCAGTTTTTGTTTCCAATACCTGGTATATTTTCTACCACCTCTGGAAATATATCCTGCCTCCCGGTAGGTTTTCGTACAGTAGTGATGGGCTTTGGTGTTGTTAGTGCGTTTATGGGATCTTCGTGCATCTTTGCTTTGGCTATTTCTGCAAAGTTTCTCCGCTTTTGTTTCCCATTTCCCAAATTGTTTAGTCTCTGGTGCATTGGATGGTCGGTCAGTCTTCGGAGTTTCTCTGACTGCAGCTGGGCTCTGCAGTCTCTTCTATCGGTCATGGATTGCAGTTTTGTAATCTTTTCAAGTTCTACAATTGGCGTTGACTTCATGCCTCCTGTTATAACTCTCATGGCTTGGTTTTGAAGTTTGTTAACTTTATCGAAGTTCGTCTTTGCTGCTGTTGTCCATGCCGCAATGCCATACTCGAGAACTGGTCTCACTCTTCCAGTGTACAGTTTCATTAGTATGCTTTCGTTTGCTCCCCAGCTTGTGCCAGCAAGTTTCCTCATAATTGCCACTCTTTCTCTGGATCTCATTCGGTTTCTCTCGATCTGACTTTTCCATGTCATGCGCCGATCAAATGTGACTCCCGGATAGTTTGGGTTGTCGTTTGGCTGCAGGAATTTGCCATTTAAACTTAATTTGGTATTTTGGGGTTTGATTGAAAGCGAGAATATTGTACATGTGGTTTTCTCCTCGTTTATTTTGACCAGCCATGAGTTCGCCCACTCTTCCAGCGATGTTAGGGCCTGCTGCATCCGATTTCTTGCTATGGTGAGATTCTTTTCAGAGGTCCACATAGCCAGATCGTCTGCAAACATTGACTCTTCTTGGTATATTCTCTGTAATGTCGTTTATATACACCAGGAAGAGTGTGGGTGACAGTACTCCCCCTTGGGGTACTCCCTGCTCGAGTGTCACCTTTTTGCTCATCTGCCCTTGTACTTGGACTCTGTCCGTTCTTTGTTTGAGGTAGTGGTTGATCCATTTGTACATTCTCCCACAAACTTCACTTCTCCTTAGCTTGATTCTAAGTCCGTCTTTCCAGACTTTGTCAAATGCCTTTTCCAGGTCCACCCAAACCGCTACTGTGTGTTTCTGTGCCTGGTAGGCATCTTCTATTTCCTGGGCTATGAGGATGACCTGGTCCTCAGTGGATCTGTGCTGTCTAAAGCCGGCTTGCTGTGGAATTAGTATTCGTTTTTCTTCCAGATGCCACCTCAGTCTGGTGTTTATCATACGTTCCATCAGTTTGCCGACACAGCTCAGTAGGCTGATAGGCCTGTATCCATTTGGATCTGTTTTGTCCTTTCCTTTCTTTGGTACTGGTACAAGTACTGCGTCTTTCCATGCCTAGGGTACAATTCCCCTTTTCCAGCTTTGGTTCAGGACTGATAGCAGTTTCCTCTTCGCTGTTTGGCCCAGCCCCATCAGCATTTCGTTTGTTATCCCGTCTTTTCCGGGAGATTTCCTTTTCTTTAATGTTCTTATGGCCTCTTCCATTTCACTCATTGTTAATTTGGCCATCATATGCTCTTCTGGTGCCGTATTGATGTTGTCGTGCCCCTTTTGCTCTTCACTATTGTCGGTATGCCTATCTGCAGTGACCTCGATTTGGTTTGCTCTGGCATAGTGTTCTACAAAAGCGTTTGCGGCTTTTTTTTCAGTGAGCACGTTTTCGCCCTGCTTGATGATAATTTGTTTGTTTGAAGGGGTTTCGTCATTCATGGCTCTGATTAGTTTCCATAGCTTGTTCCCTTCTTTGTCTAGGTTGAGGCTTTCGGTTTTGTTTTTCCAGCTCTCTCTTGCTGTTTGGTTTAGAGTGTATTTGTATTTAGCCGTGACGGCTTTGAGGGCGATGGTTGCCTCCATAGATTGTTCTCGCCCTGCCATGTTCCTAGCATTTATTACTGCATCTTCCGCTTTCTGCAACTCATCATTCCAATAGGGCTTATAGTTTATCCTAGCTCCTCGTGGGATGGTTTCAGTGGCGGCTTGCATTATTGCCTTGCTTAGGCTTTCCACCATGGGCTTCATTTTGTTGTTTCGTGTGTGGATGGTTTCACACAGCCCATCTGTCAGGATTGCAAATCTGTCCCAGTAGGCTCGTTTGTAATTCCAACGTGGGAGCGGTTTTGTTTCCTGTGGGCCTACTTCCATATCAATGTCTAGCCTGATCGGTCTGTGGTCGCTACCTGCCAGTTGGTTTAGCACCTGGCGGTCTATTTTATGGTGTATGTCCTGTGTGGAGAAGGCCAGTCGAGGCGGTATGCCATGTTATAGAATAGAAACTAGGGTTATCCTCCGGCCTATTGATTAGAGAGAGATTTGTATCTATCTCCCAATCTTCCACTTCGTCACCTCTGCTGTCTGTGTCCGAGTATCCCCTTCTCTCCGAGTGGCTGTTGAAGTCTCCAACTACTATGCAGTTGGAGTCTTTGACTTCCATACTCGAGAGCGATAGGTCTTTATTTGGTGGTCCGTACAGATTGAAAATGCGGAGCTTCGTCTCTTGAGCCATTATGTCAACTCCTACAATTTCTGCTTGTCCGGTGTGATTGACAAATACCGCGCTACTCGGTATGCAGTTTCTGGTCAGCATCAGGACCCCTCCTTTGTGACCTTCTCTGTCGAGACGGAAGGTCTGGTATCCTCTGATTGAGAATTTATGATTATTGTTGAGGTGCGTTTCCTGGATACATGCCACGTCAATCTTACCTTCATGCAGGTGATGTGTTAGGGAAAGCTTTTTGTTAATGACTCACCCCGCATTCCACTGTAGTATTTTGAGGGTCTTGAGTTTTTGGTCAATGGAAATTGCCCCATAGCCATGTGCCTTGACTCAACAACACATGGGTGGGTGACCACCAATAGTCAAGGGTGGGCCCCTTCGAGGCGTGATGCCTGGCAACTCTCGCTGCCTGGAGGGACTCCGCAGGATGAGCGCCAAACGTTTTTCTGATCGGTTGTACTGTCATCATACTGCGATTTACGTTGGACTGTTTTGTTAGGCTTGTGGCCCCGTGCATCCGATTTCAACAGACGTTTCTGTAGGGATGCCCTCCTTAGCCTTTGGCTATCCCCAGCCTATCTGCAAGGCAGCAGTTGTTTGTGATCAGAGTTGTCTCTCTTATGGAAGTTGTCTTACAGGACTGACGAGTCTTCACTACTCGTGTCTATAGGATGCGGTAATGATATATGAGATATGATATATGATATGGACTATGTACTGGTTTGTACTAACCCGGAAGAGAGGCAGTCCAGTGTGTCTGTATCACAGGATCGTCACGTCCTGCCAGAAACGTATCATGTGCATGTGGGCGGGGTACCTCTTTGCTCCCTCGATTTTCTCGGCACATCTTCAGTGATGGTATGCCTAGCATTCCCCGCCACCTGGGAGGTTGACACAATAGAGCAGATGTGCAATGTCCGCTAGTCTGCATGTCTTCTGCGTCCATTGGTATGGCTGATAGCGTACAGAGGTAGAAATCGAGGCAGAAATGCATTTAACCAGGGGACAAGCCTGGTAATGTCACGGAGATGTTGTTCGCCTAGTGTGCGGACAAATCTCATGGTCATTGGTTAGGTCTCGACAGTTCACAGTGAGGTGGCTGCTATACTGTTTTCGACACCCCGACCAGAAACTAAGTCTTATGTTGGTGGTTTCGCACCCCATCGCCGTATAAGGTGAATATCAAGCAGCTATCCGCCCACTTTGATCGGCGGACGGCAGAGAACTCTTTCTGCGGCTTTACCAGATAGAGCTGGAGCGGAAGCCCCAGGTCCCGACCATGTGGAAGCCTCCCATTGCAGTGGTGCGGAGATTTTTGGTGGGATTCCGGCTTACAGGCGTTCGGCCGTAATCCCTCACATGGTAGCCTCGCGCCATTGGCTTATCAGCCTGGTACGTGAACCAAAGTGTCTGCGGCTCCTCTCGAATTGAGCTGGATTACCGTAGCAACGCCCTGTCATTGGTAGGGTAAAACTGACCTGTCTTCAGATGGTCTATTTCCAGCACCCGTTCACTATTTGACCAGAAGAATTAATTGAGGGCTTTTGTTTGTCAATTACCAGGTATCTGAAATCTGCGATTTCTGCGGGGTTAAACACGATTTCCGTAGCGTTCTTTCATTAGAATGTTAAAGAGCTGACTTGTCTTCCGTGAGTCTAATACCAGCATACGTTCATTATTAGACCCAACGGAAGTGCTCTCGATTTGTCAGTCGTTCTACAGTATTGGCGTGTTCAGTCAAATTAAGCCGCAGGTTCCACTCCTGGTGGTGCCCTTCCGTCAATTCCTTTAGCGAACACTAGATGCGAGATAATCAAGTTACCGAGAGGATAGCCCCAGATTTTCGAGGGTCTAATTCCAGCACCCGTTCCATATTAGACCCAACGAAAGTGCTCTCGGCATGTCAATCATTTCAGTGTTTGGCCGTGTTGAGTCAAATTAAGCCGCAGGCTCCACTCCTGGTGGTGCCCTTCCGTCAATTCCTTTAAGTTTCAGCTTTGCAACCATACTTCTCCCGGAACCCAAATACTTTGGTTTCCCGGAAGCTGCCCGCAGAGTCATCGAAGCAACTCCTGCGGATCGCTAGTCGGCATCGTTTATGGTCAGAACTACGACGGTATCTGATCGTCTTCGCGCCTCTGACTTTCGTTCTTGATAAATGAAAACATTCTTGACAAATGCTTTCGCAGTAGCTCGTCTTGCGGCGATCCAAGAATTTCACCTCTAACGCCGCAATACGAATGCCCCCGTTTGTCCCTGTTAATCATTACCTCCAGTTCCGAAAACCAACAAAATAGAACCGAGGTCCTATTCCATTATTCCATGCACCATTATTCAGGCAGCCGAGGCCTGCTTTGAACACTCTAATTTTTTCAAAGTAAACGCGCCGGCCACCCAGGACGCTCAGCGAAGAGCACCCGTGGGAGAGAGCCGGCAGACGGTAGGGCAAGAGACAACGGGCAGTGAACCGGCGCGAGCCGGACCGCCCGCCTGCGCCTGAGATCCAACTACGAGCTTTTTAACTGCAACAACTTTAATATACGCTATTGGAGCTGGAATTAACGCGGCTGTTGGCACCAGACTTGCCCTCCAATAGATCCTCGTTACAGGGTTTAAAGTGTACTCATTCCAATTACGGAGCCTCGAAAGAGTCCCGTATTGTTATTCTTCGTCACTACCTCCCCGTGCCGGGAGTGGGTAAGTTGCGCGCCTGCTGCCTTCCTTGGATGTGGTAGCCGTTTCTCATGCTCCCCCTCCGGAATCGAACCCTGATTCCCCGTTACCCGTTACAAACATGGTAGGCATGTCACGTACCATCGACATTTGATAGGGCAGACATTTGAAAGATGCGTCGCCAGCACATGAGGCCATGCGATCAGCACAAAGTTATCCAGAGTCACCAGTGGGGACGCCGCAACCCCGCGAGGGGAAACAACGATTGGTTTTGAACTAATAAAAGCGCTCTTTCCGCGAGAGTCGGAGCTTGGTAAGCATGTATTAGCTCTAGAATTGCCACAGTTATCCAAGTAGGATCGAGTCATCTAAGGAACCTCGACTGATTTAATGAGCCATTCGTGGTTTCACCGTTAGACATTGTGAACTTAGACATGCATGGCTTAATCTTTGAGACAAGCATATGACTACTGGCAGGATCAACCAGATATCTGTCGGAGACGTGCGTACCGCACACACCGGTCGACGGAGGACGGTTGTGTAAAAAGCCTCACTGGGACGGCCGCAGGGACCGACTGACGGAACGGACGGACGGTTGTTCCACCCGTCCCTCACTCCGTCAACCTAGGACCGCCTGACAGGGGCCCCTACACACACCAGACGACCGACCGACCGGGCTCACTCGAAGAGGGATGGCAGCGCTCTGTGCAGAACGGATCCCAACGACCCCGGCGATGAATTTCACTGGGACTAGAGACAATTTGGCCTGCCGGCCTGTCCTTCTCCCGAAGGTTGGTCCTCGGGAGAACACAGGGCCTTCAGGCACGATTCCTGCTTTCCATTTGCCGGTCACAAGCTCTTTGCGAGAGTCTGACCACCAGCGAGACGAACTGTCGAGCTCTGCTATAAGCCTTAGATAAATCACCACCGACTGACAACGTTTCTCGATACGGACCAGAAGAGCGCACCTTGGCGGAGGAGACGCCTAAAAAAAACGCATCCCGAAACCTCTACGGGGAAAGGCGAGCAAGCGTTTTCCGCAAGCCCGCGTTATCGCTCCGCCTGGCGGGACTGAGATCGCTTTACGATAACTGGTTGAAATTGAATCGCGGCGGCGAGACAACTACCCCAGATGTCAGGTGAAACAATGACCAAGACATCCGTTCATGTTTCTGCACAGACTATGTTACATCAGCTTGGCCAACAAGGTGAGAATCGTCATTGTGACCCAAATCGCACTGCAGCCAGTAGGGTCCAGGCTCCGATTATCCAAGTACATCTCGAGATATAAAGAGTCACTGTAGCCTGCTAATAAAGAAACATCGTCAATAGTTACATACTCAGTAGGAGTAGCCTCAAACAAGAACCCCTCTTCATCCTTCTCAGATCCCCGGAGAGGGATTTACTCGTTCGCCTGTTCCTTTTTTCATATTTTCTTTCCCATTTCGTTTGGATGCCTACTGGTAGTCCATGCTCCTCTCTTCAATTGGCTTGTTCTTGCACGGCCTTTAGAGGATGTCAACTTCAGGTAGATTTTCAGTTTGTCTACCAAGTCGTTTGTCCTGGCGCATAAAACTTTCTTCTTTTCAGTCGTCCCATTGTGGAATCTGTTCTTAGTTGGTGGCTGGTCATGTAGAGATGCCATTCTGCCTGTGTTTACTTTCGTGTTGTTTTAGTTCTTGTCTCCTTCCAATTTTCTCCATCTCCACTATAGAATACTAGACAAGAATGAACAGAACAGTGTGCAACTTAGGACAGTTACTATCGGCTTCCTGAATGCACAATACTCACAAGACCTCTGGGCCCGAGTATACACAGGTGGGTCAGCACAGAATGGAGGAGCAGGAGTGTACATAGAATACCCAAACAACATTAGAGATACAGTCAGAGTACCAACCGGGAAATTATGTCATACGTAAGATGCATAAATCCAGGCAATCAAGATGGCAACTGAGAAACTGTTGAACACCAATGTCAGTTCACAACCTGTAGTATTCTTGACAGATGCACAATCAGCACTTGAAGCAGTGTAGTCCAAGTACTGTTAAGATTTAGCAACCAGGGCATGATTTTCATGCAGGGGATACCTTCTCATTGTGGAATACCGGGAAACGAGAAAGGATATTGACTGGCAAAGAAAGGTGTTGCATATGAAAAACCCGATATACTATTTGCATACCAACGGAAGAAAATGATAATGAAATCAATCAGATACCCACTAATGTTAACGCAGGACGATTACCACAATATATACAGACAATGGTAACCTGTTGTGTTGCGCCTTAGAACAGGACACACCCATCTGCGCAGTCAGATGTACACACAATTGAAGATTTGTTACTCGCCATAAGTACGTTGCGGACAGACACTCCAGACTGCATAGCCCATACTACAGAACTGCCCCGAATATGATAACGGAGACAAACCCACTGGCCAGGAGAAACGACACTGGAAGAGAAACGTTATTGACGTATAGGCGAACTACAAAAGACAGTGACCTTCATACAGGAGAGGCCATTGCAGATTTAGACATGATATTACAAAAGACAGTGAAGTTTATACAGGAGAGATCCATGCTGGTTTAGACATGATATTTTCAAGCGAACGAAAGAAGTAGTAGTGTCTCATTATAGGTAGTGTGTCGTCATCGTTATTGGTACCGGACTGCTTTGCTGTATGACTGTGAGAGATAGATGAGAATAGCACAACTGCTACACTAAGAGCAAACAGTAAGAAATTACTAAACGCGGCACAATCCTTTACGGAAGAATACGCTCAAACTCATGTTTTTGCGCAGGCCTGGTAATTGTGGATTGGATTTGAAAGGATGCCCTTAAAACAATAACCTTATCCTATCCCACTGCAATATTGAAGGCAATGAAGCTGCAGACAAACTAGCAAACTATGGAGGAGCATCCCCACAGACAGACTTGAGCAAAACATATAATGAGGCCGACCATAATTAAAGCCAACTTCAGTGGGAAATCGGCTGATCAATACCCCAACTTTCGAAGAGAAGACAGCTACTTTAATTTAACTAGAAAAGATCAAGTCATCATCTTCAGACAGAGAACTGGGCATAACAGACTAAACGGCCATCTTTACAACAAAATCAGGATTGGGACAGATGACAGGTGCCCATGCGGGAAGCATTACAATGACCAGGGAACACATCCTACAAAGCTGCATGCTCACACCGGAAGAGAGAACAATACTGGTCTCCTAAGACAGATATAGGACAAAAGCTGTATGGAGATAAAACAGCCCTACAAACAACGGTGTCATTTGTAAGAGAAACGGGGACTTTGATCCGAGGATGAAAGAAGTAGAAGAAGAAGAAGAAGAAGAAGAAGAAGAAAAACAAAAAGAAGAAGAAATAATAATCCTATATAAAATATATGGATATTGTTTGCGAATACCCACAATGAGTAGGTTACTCTTTTTTTTTCCCTTAAAAGGACCCTAAGTGGCGGGTTGCGGTAGCTTTCCTCACATCCCGAGCGTACTGATGAAGGTGGACCTGGATTCTCCAGGCGGTTATGCTATTCTTGGCTTCATCTCACTACTACGTGGATCACGTCAATCCCTGACCTCGTTAGCCAGGTTCCTATGAATAAAGCTCGTTTCCAGGGAGGGCTACTAGGAAGCCGATGTGTGGGTCTTGGCCAGTATGTTTTGCCTGACTCTGACTAGCAAGTCTGATCAGTATATTTTGCCTGACCAGACGTTAGTCTTTCTTCCCCAAAAATGTATGGATAAAAGAGTCAATAACTATCTTTTCATGTGTATTAACTTAACGTAACTTCATTATACTGGTTTAGAAGACTCGACAGAGTATGTATAATTCTTCTTCTTCTTCGTACGGTGGTTACAGCGATATACGTTGCACTGTGTTACTTTGTTAAGCCTGTGGCCCAGTACATCCGATTTCAACAGGCGTTTCTGTAGGGATGCCATCCTTAGCCTGTGGCTGTCCCCAGCCTATCTGCAAGGCAGCAGTTGTTTTTGGTCAGAGTTGTCTCTCTTAGGGAAGTTGTCTTGCAGGACTATCGAGTCTTCCTCACTCGGGTCTATAGGGTGTGGCAATGATATGATATGATATAATGGACTGTATGTACTAGTTTTTCAAGTATCTCGGAAGAGAGGCAGTCCAGTGTGTCTGTGTCCCAGGATCGTCACGTCCTGCCAGAAACGTAGCATATGCATGTGAGTGAGGTATCTCCTTGCTCCTTTTATTTTCTCTGCTCCTCTGCAGTGATGGTACGCTTAGCATTCCCCGCCACCTGGGACGTTGTTACAAAAGGGCAGAGATGCAATGCCCGCTGGCCTGCATCTCTTCTGCGTCCATTGGGATGACTAATAGCAGACAGAGGTAAAGAGCGAGGCAGGAGTGCATTTAACCAAGGGAAAAGCCTGATCATGGCACGGAGATGTTGTTCGCCTGGTGTGCGGACATATCTCATGATCAAGAGCTGAGTCGCAACAGTTCGCAGTGAGGTGGCTGCTCTACTGCTTACGACACTCTGTCCGAGAACTAAGTCTTCTACTAGTGGTTTCACACCTCAACGCCGTATGGGGTAAATATCGAGCAGCTTCCCGCCCGCTTTGATCGGCGGGCGGCAGAAACCTCTTTCTGCGGCTCGATCGGGTCGGGCTGAGACGCGAGCCCCAGGTCCCAACCATATCGTAGCCTCCCATCGCAGTGGTGCTGAGACTTAGGGCGGGATTCCGGCTTAGTGGCGTTCGGTCGTAATCCCTCAGATGGTAGCCTCGCACCATTGGCTTATCAGCCAAGCACGTGGACGAAATGTCTGAGACCTGCGATTCCACTCGAATTAAGCAGGATTACCGTAGCAACGCCCTGTCATTAGTAGAGTATGTATACAACCAGGTTATTCCACTCCACCGACACTAAAAATACTGTGAGCATCCAATCTATTTTTGAATGCATTAACTGACATTGCTTCCACCACATCCTGCGGCAATGCATTCCAAGTATTCACCACTCTCTTACTAAAAAAAAATATTTCCTAATATTATAATCTAGACCTGTCTCTAAACAATTTGTAGCTCTTATTCTTGTAGCCGGTCGTACTTTGAAAAACTTGTTATAGTCTAATTAATCCTTTCCATCCATTAATTTATAAAATTGAATTAAGTCACTTCGAGTTGTCTAATTCGAGACACTGAAGACCAGTTTTTTTAGTCTCTCACCATTATCATAATTCTGAAATCGTGCTATCATTTTTGTAGCTGTTCTTTGTATCCTTTCCAGCATGTTTATATCCACTCTATTATATGGACTCCACACCTTAACACATTAATCCAATTTAGGTCTCACCAATGATTGATATAGTTTGACTATTACTTCCTTGTTCTTATGTCAAATGTTTCTTTTTATCGTGTCCAACATGGTATTATCCTTTTTCACTGCCACCTGGACTTGCTCCTGCAACTTTCCTGAATTAATTATATCATTATATTATAAAATCTATATTAATCTATATCATTATATTATAAAATCTATATTAATCTATATCATTATATTATAAAATCTATATTAATCTATATCATTATATTATCAAATCTATATTAATCTATATTATTATATTATTAATTATAGCTCCTAGGTCTCTTTCCTTTTTTATTGTCCTAATATTGTTCTCTCGCAACTTGTAATTATATTCGTCCTTGAATCTTCCCATGTGGATGATTGTATATTGTTCTACATTAAACTCCATCTGCCAGCACTCAGGCCATTTTTGAATCCTATCTAAATCCGATCTCAATAGATCCACCTCTGCCGGAGAAGAGACGCTGTCGTATAATTCTTCTTCTTCTTTGGCGTTCGTCCTGAAACAAACCTTAAACCGACCTGTCGTAGTGTACAGCTAGGCAGCAATATCTGCGGCTTTCAGCCCGACACATTCGGTTTCATGAGAATTTTTGGATACCGGATTTGCTTTCCCACTGCGACTCCTATTCTTTTAGCCAGACAACACTGGTGCAGTCTAGCCCAATGTCCGCCGCTTCTAGGCGAAATAGGGTCTTGTTTAGCACTGATTGGCTGACCCTAATGCAAGCAGCCAACTTTGAGCCGTTAGATGCTGCCAGATTATTTACTGTGCCACATCTTCGAGCCTTTTTCCCGGGTATGATAAGAAAAGAAATACAAAAAAATAATAAGAATAAGAAAACGTCTTCTTTTGAAAATCTACCTTTATTCTTCTTCTTTGCGTTCCAGGTCTTTTGGTCATGCAATATCTGCACGTCAGTCGCCATGATGAAGTCTGTAGTCTTCACCAGGTCGGAGCGGCTACGCCACAGCTTTTTGTCTCTTCTCCACACCCTTAGACCAAGTCATGTATCTCCTTTCCCTATAGAGTGGGCATTCCTGTAGAGGAAATCGACCTAAATCTTAACTCGCTCCTCGCTCCATTAGTTAAAGTATAGGTCCAGAACTGCATTTGGCTGCTCCAACCAGCTTTCAAGATAGTCTGATTTAAGTCATTTTTAGTTCGGTTTTATAGCAATGGAATTTACATTGTGAGTTTGCTAACCCCATACACAACCTTCTTTTGTCGCCTCCTACAAGATACAAAGAAGGAAACAGTGGATATATTATGTTTGCCCGTGAAACCACTAAGATGATCTAATTTTAGTAAAGTTTTATTTAGTTTGTGTGCGATAAATGATAGTGGAATAGCAGAGTAAAAAACTCGTTTTCCTGGCAATGAGAATTCAATAGCAGGATGGATGGCAGTCTTATTTAAAGCCTAGACAACTACTCCATACCCAACCGTCGTGTAAAACTGGTGCGTATCAAGGTGTGTTTGTTGTTCTACAACTTGAAGAGTCTTCTACCCTAGAGTACATCTGAGTAGCAAAGTGGCACGGTAAAGGTGCCTAGTTTGATCCCCGTTGCCGGCAACCTGCAGCCGACCCGAACTGCAAATGGGTACAAGGCTGCTTACTACGAAATGTCGAAGTCGATTTATATGAAGTCTATGTAATAGTTGTCCATCACAAGTGATGAAGACCACTCTCTTTGTTCAGCCGTGTGGACAGTCGTATCACTTGCTGTGTCCGCTGAAATGGGTGACTTGCGCGGTGATTTGGATTAAAGTGAGGAAGAAACTGCGCCTTTTGTCAACCTCACTCACAGAGCCTAAGCTACCTTTTGCCAGTGGCAAGACATTCATCGAGACGACTGGAGATAGCATAGGATGCAGATTTTGCCTCAGGGTTACCACCGAAGCCTTTCCGTAAACATGTAACCCGCAAGGTAGAAAGGTGGGAAGGCATCTAACGCAGTTTGTCGTGCCTTTTCGATAACCACAAGAGGTCGTATGGACAACACTCAGCGTGGGAGTGACTCTGGCATCTCTCCCCAGCTGTATTCAGCTCATCATAGTAGCATCTAAAATTCCCACACGCCATATTCGGCAGAACTAACCCGTGAAATACGACACAGGTATAAGCTTAGCGCCATTCAGCCGGCGTCCAGACCAGGATAAACGGATGGAAGAAATCACAAAAAAAGAACGAAATAACAAGTCCAGACGGAAAACAACTCCACGTTTCCGTGCGTGAACACAAGGTAAGTCGTCGACTAGTGTGAATTCCAGGCAAATCCGTGGTCTGGCGGCATCCATAATGATCCAAAACAGTAGAGAAATGTAGACTTGCAGCCAGTTATGGCGCCATCTTTGCTATATAAGGTCAATTAATATGCTTACTTTACAATTAATATGCTTACATTACAATTAATTTTCTTACTTTAGAATTTAAATGCTTACTTCACAATTAACTTGCTTACTTTAGAATTTAAATGCTTACTTTACAATTAATATGCTTACTTTACAATTAATATGCTTACTTTATAATTAAACCAAGGCAGTGGTTTATAATGCATGTGTCATCAGCCCGCTCCGAAATGTTAGAGAAACCTGAGCAACCTTTACGAAACAAGAGTACACCTTCTATCAACGGCGGCTGAGAGCCATTCTTGGAATTACATGCAGGGTCAGAGTGACAAATGCAAGGGTACACTCTGGCACTGGTCTCTCAAGCATGTTCACTCTCCTTATGCAGCACAAACTGCCATGATTTTGTCAGGATCGTCACATGGAAGATGATCTCATTCCCAAAGATATCCTCCTTGGACAGTTGACAGATGACAAGAGAACAGTCGACCGACCACAGCTGAGTTTAAAGATGTATGCGTGATTAGAAGAAATTGGACATGAGTCTGATATCTGGAGAATACGAAACTGTAGACCTGTCCAAGTGGAGATGTACCCTGTAGAGCCACATTGTGCTTAGTCAAGAGGAATTCTTGCAACACAGAGAAGAGAAACGACAACGCCTCAATAGAAAGAAAAAACTAAGGGGCTAGTATAGTCAGTCATGGGTGAAGGCGGCTAGTATAGTCAGTCATGGGTGAAGGCGGCTAGTATAGTCAGTCATGGGTGAAGGCGGCTAGTATAGTCAGTCATGGGTGAAGGCGGTCTGTATAGTCAGTCATGACTGAAAGGGGCTACTATAGTTAGACATGGGTGAAAGGGGCCACTATAGTCAGTAATGGCTGAAGGCGGCTAGCATAGTCAGTCATGATTGAAAGGGGCTACTTTAGTCAGTCATGGGTGAAAAGGGCTACTATAGTCAGTTATGACTGAAAGGGGCTACTAAAGTCAGTCATGATTGAAAGGGGCCACTATAGTCAGTAATGGCTGAAGGGGCTAATATAGTTAGTTATTTAAAAAAAAAATTTTTTTTATTGCGTTCGCCTTATTTTCTCTAATCCCCAAGGCGGTGTGAGTTGCACTGTGTTTTTTATTTTGCGCCTGTCGGCCCAGTGCATCCGACTTCAGCACGCATTTTATGTAAGGGTCTGCTTCCTTCTGCATTTTCTAAGGGTTTGCTTCCCCGGGGTAACGGCCGGTGCTGTGATGGGGATTGAACCCAGCACCTTCCAGTTGTGAGCCGTGTCACTTAACCACTAGGCCACGCCGTCCCCTTTTAGTCAATTATGACTGAAATGGGCTACTATAGTCAGTTATGACTGAAAGGGGCTACTATAGTCAGTAATTGCTGAAGGGGCTACTATAGTCAGTCATGACTGAAGGGGCTACTATAATCAGTCATGGCTGAAATGGGCTACTATAGTCAGTAATGACTGAAAGGGGCTACTATAGTCAGTTATGACTGATGTGGGCTACTATAGTCAGTCATGGCTGAAATGGGCTACTATAGTCAGTCATGGCTGAAATGGGCTACTATAGTCAGTCATGACTGAAAGGGGATACTATAGTGATTCATGACTGAAGGGAGCTACTATAGTCAGTCATGACTGAAGGGAGCTACTATAGTCAGTCATGGCTAAAGGGGCTTCTATAGTCAGTCATGACTGAATGGAGCTACTATAGTCAGTCATGGCCAAAGGGGCTACTATAGTCAGTTATGGCTAAAGGGGCTACTATAGCATCCATTTCTGATTCTCAGCCACCTGAACAAAGATCTCGAGCTAGACCATCATCTCCCAGAAAGTCAGTGCGGATTTAAAGTTGGTCGAGGAACTGGACATGATATTTGCAGCGCGTCAGGTGCAGGAGAAATGTCGAGAACATAACCACGAGCTCTATAATTTGATACGGTCAGCAGAGGTGGACAGGTGGTGTCTAAATTCGGTTGTTCTGGCAAATGTTTAGCCGTGGTGAAATAACTCCACGAGGGCATGCGCGCATGTGTACTTGACAGCGGAGAGATCTCTCCACCATTCTAGGTCAACGACGGTGTGAAACAGAAATGTGTACTTGCTCCGACACTGTTCAGTATGATGTTTTCAGCTACATTGACGGACGCCGTCAAGAATACCAAGTATGGCATACCAATAAAGTATCGCGTGGGTGGTGGTCTATTCAATCTACGCAGATTGAAGGCGAAGACCAAGGTGATAGGGGACACGATATGCGAACTCGTGTTTGCGGATGACTGCTTTGAATAGTAGCTCATAGCGGAGTATGCATGAGGGTATGCACCGGTTCTCTGCTGCCTGTGACAACTATGGCCAGGCAATTAGCGCAGAGAAAACAGAGGTTATGTATCAACCGGCACCAGACACATCAGCCAGTAGTTACAGTTAGGGGACAGTCAGTAGTTACAGTGAGGGGACAGCCAGTAGCTACATTGAACTAAGAACTAAGAAGTTACATTGAGCGGTCATAAATTACAACCGGTTCAAAAAAAATGTGTCTACCTCGGAAACACGCTGTGGAGATCAGTGACTATTGCTGATGAGATGCCTAATAGAACAGCAAAGACCAGCACAACTTTTCATCAAATGCGTTCAACAGTGTGAGATCATCGAGGAATCAGCATAATGACTCTTCTTCTTCTTCCTCGTTCATCTTCAGACCTCAACTTCAATGACTCTAACGAAAGCAGCAGTCGACTCAAGGCTCTGTAGGCTTCCGTACAGCTTCTCGTAGAAGGATACTGGCTGTTAAACATGCTACTTCTTTTGTCGGTATACAGTGGACAGGACTGCAAAATATGTTCTGCCTTCATGGGGGCTGTGCCGCAGGCACAAAGGTCTGTAGTGCCCATCGCGAACTTGTTGTATAGATGGCATCTGAATCTGTTGTGACCTGTGAGCAGTAGGAGAATTATCACCTGGTCTCGCCTGGAGAGTTGATGGTAGGCATCGTTTTCTTTGAGACCACTGTGGTCTTTTTTCCATTTTGCACTGTACGTTGCTCTGATGAATGCTTTAGTCTCATTGTATGTGATTTCTGAATCACTCTTCTGCAGCATTCCTCTCTCTCTCTCTCTCTCTCTCTCTCTCTCTCTCTCGCTCTCTCTCTGGCGAGTCTGTCTGCATCCTCGTTGCCTGGAATGTTGCCGTGGGCTGGTATCCACGGACCTGTGCTTTTTTTTTTAAAGCACTATGACAGGCGTTCGAGGGAGTCTGTCAGAGCACAGAGTTCATTTTTTAGCTGGTTCTGTCAGAGCACAGAGTTCATTTTTTAGCTGGTTCTGACTGAGCTGAAGGTCTACCGTGCCGCCATTTTCCCCACTCTGCTCCCTGTGAGAGCTGGACTGTCTACGCTGGTGACGTCAGGAGGCTAAATCATTTTCACATAAACTGTCTGAGACGCATACTACATATACGCTGGCAGGACCATATAACAGATACTGAAGTGATGTCTAGAGCCTACGTGCAAAGTATGCATGCACGTTTGCAAAAATCTCAATTGAGATGGACTGACCGCCTTGCCCGATTGTCAAACGAAAGGCTTCCAAAGATGTCCCTCTATAGCGAACTATAAGTGCAGGGTGACAATCACAAGGACGTCCATAATAGCGTTTCAATGACAGTCTGGTGGAGTCCCTTTAGTGCTTGCTAATATACATTAGTACTGACTTATGGCAGTAAATCATGGACATTTAGCAAGCAATCGCATTGATCTTTGGAAGCAGCGGAGATGTAGTTGTTTTACATAAGCATGCTGCAGATTTCATGGACATAAGACTAATGACTCAGTACTCAAAGACGCACAAACACAAAGACAACTTATTGCAAAGATCAGAACAAGGCAGTCATCCTTTAACGGGCATGTTATGAGAAGAGGTGGCTTGGAGCACGTCGTGACAACAGGAAACATAGCAGGAAAGAGAGACAGAGGAAGGCAGAGAAAGAAGATGTTGGACAGCCTGAGAGAATATCATGGGCGAGATTCAACAACAGAGTTGGTAAACGGCACACGTGATAGAAGTGGAGGTCCATGATCGCCAACGCCAGCCGGTAAGGCAACTGATGATGAATTGACATTAACACCTGGGAGAATCTAGCTCAAAATCGTTCAACATGGAAAACTGTGGTCACAGACGGCGTTGAACTCAGCGAGGGTCTCAGCACCAGGATAAACGTGCAATCAAGATGTCATGAGCAGAACAAGTATAAGAGACAACTGCTGGCTACGTTTGTCAGTCTTAACTTAACTTAATTAATAAATTAATATAAATAACTAGCTTACTATACCCAGCCATTAAAACATATAAAGAAATAAACATAGCAGTTTAAAGATTTATATTTCGGAACACTATACTTAACTTAACTTAACGTCTTTATACTGGTTTAGAAGACTCTGCAAAGTCTGTATAAAACCAGTTTCATTTAATTACCTTACTTTAAAAACTATGCGCATCCAATTTATTCTTAAATACATTAATTGTCCCTGCCTCCACTACCTCCTGTGGCAATGCATTCAAGCATTCAACACTCTCTGATTTAAAAAAAATATTTTCTAATATCTAATATGGACCTCTCTTTAGTCAGCTTGTAGCTATGCCCTCGTGTTATTGTAGGTGGTTGTATTTTGAAGAAAAAAACTTGTTATAGTTTAATTTATCCGTTCCTCTGATCCATCTTATAAACCTGTATTAAGTCACCAAGAATTCTTCTCTTTTCTAGACACCGTAGGCCTCTTTTTCTGAGTTTTTCCTCATAACTGTAATTCTGGAATCCCACTATCAGCTTGGTCGCTTTTTTAAATTCTTTTCAGCATGTTTATATCCCCTCTATGATAAGGACTCCACACTTTATACACAGTGTTCAATCTAGGTCTAATTAATGCTTTATACAGTTTGACTATCACTTCCTTGCTCCTATGTTTAATATTTCTTTTTATCCTACCTAACATTGCAATTGCCTTTCTCACTGCTACCTGAACTTGATCCCTCACCTTGCCTGTATGATCTGTTATAACACCTAGGTCCCTTTTCTCATCTATCTTTAAAATATTGTTCTCGCCCATTCTGTTATAAATGTTCCATCTACATTAAACTCCATTTGCCAGCTTACAGACCATTCTTGAATTTGATCTAAATCCGACCTCGTGTTATAGACCTTTCTAGGCTCGAATTGGCTTGATCAGTCATGAGCGTACACATACTCTTTGTTGCATTATGACATATGATGATGTTTGTGGGCTTCATAGACGACGATGGACGAATTATTATTATTATTATTATTATATAGGTGTGTATATATGTATGTGTCATTTCTATCTTCCTCGTCGTATTCCCCATTCCCTGTCAATTATCTCCGTTACTACAGCGTGCTCTGATCCTGTTCTTCTAATAACGACATTAATAAATTCCTATCTAGAATGGTACCTATGTCTTGCTATTACTCTCTGATTGATACGTTACGCGGTAACTATATTTCAAATTTCTTCCATAATTGTCAGCAGATAATGTTGTTGTTGTTCGAAACTACTGGTGCTGAAAAAATGGGGGGGGGGGGTGGCAGCTCATAGAACCGACTTCGTGGCAGCCCCCATAGGTGCTCAATCTCTGTCATTGCTGAAAGCGCCCACAACAGAGCACAAACTCCGTAGCTCCAGTGGAGGCTCAGAAATGTTCCCCTAACTTCATCAGGTACCCATTTACAGCTTGGTCGACTGGAAGAAGCGGTTATAACATGAAAAAACCTACAACATACCAGATTTAGACTTGTTAGGCCCCCCCCCCCCACCCCCTCTCAAGTTTGATCAAGATGGGATGCCCTTTGTATAAAACATGAATTATATCAAGAAACGACATACTGTACAACGTATCGCTTTCTTTGCACATCATGTTTGGTGCGGATAGTTTTTGTTGAGAAATTCTTGCCCCCGGTTCATATCCCATTTTCTGTAGCTGTGAAAATGACCTTCCTCCTGAAGAATTTGCTGCAATTACACAAAGGAATAGTCGTAACATGTCTTCCACATTATATAAACTACATAAATCTATCTTGAGACCTTGAACTTCGTGTGGCTCTAAGATGTAGCTCATTTACCTTCCGCCTAAATCCGGAACTGTCTAGATTGTGAAGATACTCGGGCCACAACTAGTTTGATGAATTTTTAATTGTAATATTATCTCTTGACTCCAGTGAGGAGGGTATATTTCGATTTTACGGTTTTGTAGCAGATCCCACTGTTTGCCCTGGCCGTTATTCTAACTTAGAACATTCTCACACTCATCCACATCATCATGACCATACTCAGTAAATGACACAACAGGTGGCATATTTTTTATATCATACTCATATCATAGAATGAGTAGAGAAATTACAAACACAATATAATACATATCTTAACTAAACATTCTACTAAAACGGGAATTGTAAGCATTAGCTCTTGATGGAATTCCCAACTATCTAAAAATCCAGTTCTATTGCCTTGCAATTACATGACACACACATCGCCTTAACTGCGTTCTCAACTCACCTTATCAAATACTCTTCCTCACTGAAATCCCCTCAGGCGGGCGATCTCGACATAACTCGTTCACAATGTGTCCTTGCTTACAAACACACTTTCAGATTATCTATTAATGCAAAACTCACACACCTATTTGAGCGATCCTGTTCTATCACTAAACATTCGTCCAACCGTCTATCAATCGCTCCTCTATCTAAGTCGGTGAGTTAAACATACTATCTACATTCAGTCTCTCTCTCTCTCTCACTCTACATCTCTCCTCCAGCCTCTCTCTATCCAGCCTCCCGAGCTAAACTTTGTCTCGAGTTATATATCCCCAAGCTTGACCAATCGATCTCAGGTGATGGTCATCTTCAATCCCAATTGGAACGAAACACTTTGCACACCTGTCACTCATTCTCTCGCAGCAAGCCCCGCTGCCAATTTCGTCTGTCAATCAATCTCCCCCTACCAAAATCGGAAGGCCAGTGGTCAGTTTCTACCTGTCCACATTCCTTAACCCAACTCTGTTCTCCTTTGCTGAGACGGTGAGTGACCTTGACATGCATTCAGGTAGCTTTAAGCTTTAACATGTTCAGGCATCCTAAACTCCCCTTGCTCCGGCGGGAACTGTTTCAGTTTTTATTCAAAGTTCGATCAAAACATTTGTACAAAAATCTCTTTTTGTGCTGTGAAATTGTTTACATAGCAAATGAAAGTTGAAATGAAAGTAAAAGAAAGTTATTAATTGAAACAAATTTGTTCATGACTCTCTTCTTGAAAGAAAATAAAGTCAAAAAGAAATCAAAGCAAAAATAAACATATATAGCTATGTTTTTATATTCACATACTCATTCATGCATCTATACACCCATACTAACATCTACATACACGTGCATGCATATGTGTAGGTATAAAGAAATGCCGCACATGTATCGAGCATTCCGGTGAACCCCGACTCATCTACGGATACCATTTGGCCCTAACGGAATTGTTGCTGTTTTGTTGTTGTTTAATGCCGACAACGAGCAAGTTTATTCTTTTGTGTGCCTTGAAAAGAGTGTTAAGTAGCAGGTCGTAGTAGCGTTCCTTACATCATGAGCATGCTAATGAAGATGAACCGTTGTCCTCCAGACGGGATTGCTATGTTTGGCTTCATCTGCGTGATGCTCAAAACTACTGGGATCCCGTCCATCAACATCTCGTCAGCATGACTGCTTTGAACCCAACCTGTTTCCAGGGAACGATACAGGGAAGAGAGACAGGGGTCTAGGCCAGTGTATTGTGCCTGGCCCTGACGCGACTTCCTGTTCAGCATGTTATGCCTGACCGGACTAACGTCTCAGTTCCCCTAACGGAATTGTTTTCATTTATAACTTGCCAACCCTAAAGTGTGGTAGTGAGACTCAGTCAACACACATACTACACTACAAGAACCTACATGGCAAGCGGTTGGAGTGTGCCTCGCCACAGATGGTGCTCCAAATAAAGCACCAAGAAAGGCAAAGAGCCAAGAGGACCCTGCACTGGCTCCTGGAGACGGCCAAAGCAGGCGCAAACCAGACCATAGTTGCCAGCATAATTGGTGACAAAGAAGCTAAGGTGTTCCACCAGAGCAATGTCTCGGACAATTGGAATTTCCTGTACAAAGAAACAGCTGTGGAAATTCAACATCCCCTTAACATCACCATCACTGACGGGCTGGTCAAGCCAATCAAGACATGGCTAACCGTCACCGGTCGACGACCCGAGTGCGAGGGGTGCGGTGAGGATACCCCCTGGACCAGCCAGTGCCCCAGACATCAACCATTATTTTTTCGAAAAAAGCAGCGGTCATCCTGAGGCTGTCGACACTGCCATAGAGCTTGTCTAGTGTTGCAACTGGTGATGGCCACATCTGCTCTCTCTGATCCTCGTATGTCGGACAGTTTTGCAGCAAATGCTCAGCGGTCATTTTCCCTGTACCACACGGGCATTCGTCGGTGCCACCTATCTTCAATTTGTTGAATAGGTGGTACCTCAGTCTATTGTGGCCAATGCAAAGTCTGAAGACCACAACCTGCTCTCTTCTGTTCAACTGGTAATAGGCATCGTTTTTTGTGTAGCCAGTATGTTCGTTTTCCCATTTGGTCATGTATCTAGCTCTAATAAGCCGTTTTGACTCTTCGTATGTCATACTAGTATCTGGTTGTGGTAATTTTGCACCTTCTTTTGCCAGTCTGTCTGCCTCCTCGTTGCCTTGGATGTTGCAGTGGGATGGAACCAACTGTACCACTACCCTTTTTGGTGCGGACTGCTGGCACAGTTGACAGAGTACTGCTCTTAAATCATTAAGTTCAGTATTTTTCTGGCTTTTTAGTGCTGTGACTACGGCCAGCGCATCTGTAAGCAGGACTATATGGCTTTCATTCCTTTTACCTGTCACCATTTCTTCCACTGCCGCCCTCAGTGCCTCTGCCTCCGCTCTGAAATTGCTTGTGTATTTTCCAGTAGCGAATGACAGTGTTATTTTTCTGCCATTTGGTAGGTTCAGAAATGCTCCTGCCCCTCCGTTCTGTGTTGTGTTTGTTACAGAACCGTCGGTGAATGCATGGGTCGAGTCCATGCTTGGGTAGTTTTTGGTTATGTAGCTCAGGGTAGTATCTCTTCTTTCTTTTTCAGTCTGGCAGTTTTTGTTTGCAATACCTGGTATATTTTCTACCACATCTGGAAATATATGCTGCCTCCAGGTAGGTTTTCGTACAGTAGGGATGGGCTTTGGTGTTGTTAGTGCGTTCATTTCTGCAAAGTTTCTCCGCTTTAGTTTCCCACTTCCGAAATTGTTTAGTCTCTGGTGCATTGGATGGTCAGTCAGTCTTCTGAGTTTCTCTGATTTCTGCTGGACTCTGCAGTCTCTTCTGTCGGTCATGGATTGCAGTTTTGTAACCTTTTCAAGTTCTACAATTGGCGTTGACTTCATGCCTCCTGTTATAACTCTCATGGCTTGGTTTTGGAGTTTGCTAATTTTATCGAAGTTCGAATTTGCTGCTGTTGTCCATGCCGCAATGCCATACTCGAGAACTGGTCTCACTCTTCCAGTGTACAGTTTCTTTAGTATACTTTCGTCTGCTCCCCAGCTTGTGCCAGCAAGTTTCCTCATGATTGCCATTCTTTCTCTGGCTCTCATTCGGTTTCTCTCGATCTGACTTTTCCATGTCATGCGCCGATCAAATGTGACTCCCAGATAGTTTGGGTTGTCGTTTGGCTGCAGGTATTTGCCGTTAAGACTTAATTTGGTGTTTTGGGGTTTGTTTGATAGCGAGAATATTGTACATGTCGTTTTTTCCTCGTTTATTTTGACCAGCCATAAGTTCGCCCACTCTTCCAGCGATGTTAGGGCCTACTGCATCCGATTTCTTGCTATGGTGAGATTCTTTTCAGAGGTCCACATAGCCAGATCGTCTGCAAACATTGAGCTATGGACTCTACTTGGTATATTCTCTGTGATGTCATTTATATACACCAGGAAGAGTGTGGGTGACAGTACTCCCCCTTGGGGTACTCCCTGCTCAAGTGTCACCTTTTTGCTCATATGCCCTTGTACTTGAACTCTGGCCGTTCTGTTTTTGAGGTAGTGACTGATCCATTTGTACATTTTCCCACAAACTTCACTTTTTCTTAGCTTGACTCCAAGTCCCTCTTTCCAGACTTTGTCAAATGCCTTTTCTAGGTCCACCCAAACCGCTACTGTGTGTTTTTGCTCCTGGTAGGCATCTTCTATTACCTGAGCTATGAGGATGACCTGATCCTCAGTGAATCTGTGCTGTGTAAAGCCTACTTGTTGTGGAATTAGTATGTGTTTTTCTTCCAGATGCCACATCAGTCTGGTGTTTATCATACCTTCCATCAGTTTGCCTAAGCAGTTCAGTAGGCTGACAGGCCTGTATCCATTTGGATCTGTTTTGTCTTTTCCTTTCTTTGGTACTAGTACAAGTACTGCGTCTTTCCATGCCTGGGGTACAATACCCCTTTTCCAGCTTTGGTTCAGGACTGATAGTAATTTCCTCTTTGCTGTTTGGCCCAGCCCCATCAGCATTTCATTTGTTATTCCGTCTTTTCCGGGAGATTTCCTTTTCTTTAACGTTCTCATGGCCTCTTCCATTTCATTCATTGTTAGTTTTGTCATCATATGCTCTTCTGGTGCCATATTGATGTTGTCGTGCCCCTTTTGCTCTTCACTAATGTATGTATGCCTATCTGCAGAGACATCAATGTGGTTTGCTCTGGCATAATGTTCAACAAAGGCGTTTGCTGCTTTTTTTCCAGTGAGCAAGTTTTCGCCCTGCTTGATGGTAATTTATTTGTTTGATGGTATTTCATCATTCATGGCTCTGACTAGCTTCCATAGTTTGGGGGTCGACCGACTGCCGGACGCTCATCCGGTGGTGGTCCAACATCCTCCACCTCCACTTCGTCCAACATCCTCCACCTCCACTTCGTCCAACAGCCTCCACCTCTACTTCGTCCAACAGCCTCCACCTCCACTTCGTCCAACAGCTGATGGAGCAGCAGCAACCATCTCAGATGATTGACTCACAGAGGTGGATAGTAAAAGTGTTTCTCCTATTCAGAGAAAGGTGAACGAGCCGCCGGCCCTGTCAATGTTTCAGTCGTTCCTACAACCTGCACCAGAACCAGCGTAGAGCAGCGTAGCAGAGCCTTAGTCAGGACTGAAAGATACAGAGATAAATATAGTGTAGCGTTAAGGGGAAAAAAATCAGTAAACACACGCATTTTTTAGGAGACATTATACTGTATTCTAAAGGTACAAATATCCAGTCCGCTATTATATCCACTGATCGAGAAAAAGCTTTCCAAGAGTCTCACATTTGTTCCTTCATGAAATACTAAATAAAAATAACATTGGATAATCTTTTAATAAATCGATTAAAATAATATATAACAGACCCGAAAGCAAATTAATCATTTAAAATAATTTAACAGATGGCTTCCCTTTAACTGGATCAGTTAGACAAGGATGTCCCGTTATCCCACAGACATCTGTTGCAAAAGGACAACTGTTTAACTGTAGATATTGAACCTGACCTCACCAGTGTTTCATGGCTTGACTACCACTCGTTTGCCATTAACAATTGTGAGTCTGATAGCCTATCTGGCAGTACAAACATTGATCTCTCCAGATTATGAACAGAAGTTTCTGACAGCCTCCAATCACAAAGAAATTGTGATAAATACTGTGACTATCAGCTATCTTAATTACTTCAAGTAAGATAAAACTGTTTGTACAGCCTGTTGTTGATCAACAGCAGATATTTTGGCGAGGGCCATCCCAAAGCTAGCAAACATATTTATGAACAACTACAGAAAACCCCAAAAATGAAATGGAGAAAGTTTAACAAGCTGACTCATCAAAGAAAAAATAATTAGGAAAATGTAAATAGCTTGAAAGTTATTCAGAAGAATACGGTTTTCCTGGAACATTTTATTTTTTTGTCTAAGAAATAAATGTGGTGTGACTACTTAGTAGCCTATCTTATGACCCGAGAATCATGGACAACAGAATTTGTGACAAAACTATAATCAGATAATCTAAATTCAGTGCTTGTTGGAAAATGTTTGTGTTGGAGATCTCTGCCGGTACATTAGGACGCTGTAAACAACGCAACAACGGCATTAGAAAAGGTAAGTTTGTTTTATTTTAATAGTAATTCATTAGAACTTTCATTTTTCTTATTAATAAATTCACAATGTCTACAGTAAAATCAGTTTATACTTCCGATATCATGCAATTTTAGACGCTCGTACTGTTAGACAGTGTCAGATCAGATAGGGAATCAAGATGCTGAGCAGCGCATGAGCTGCAGTGGTCAGCGACTTGTAGCTGACTGCTAGCGTCAGGGCCAGCGAAACAAAGCTGCCAAGACACTTCTACACCTCTACGTGGTGATCCTGGATAACAGGCTGCAGCAAGGCAGACTTGCTAAGGAGAAGGGATCGAACCCTGTACTCAAAAAATGCTTGCTGAAGTCGGATGTGTTGGACCGAAAGGTGCAAATATCGCAGTCAAGCTTTAAACTACAACACAACGCATTCTGTTCTCTGGACTACATTCTGCTGTTAAGCCCTTTCAGGGTTTGGTAGTGGGAGATTGAGAATGAACGAAGCCAAGCCAAGCCAAGATCAGATTGGACGAGAATTGTAACGCCATCAGGCAAAATGGCTGCCACTACATAGGCCTTTAATACAGAAGGCCATGGTTATCCCCAACGCTGTATTCTCTAGTCCTAGAGCCCCTGCTATAGAAGAATAGGCAAGACCAATCAATCTGATTTTCCCTTCAAGTTAATCAAATAAAAATATATGGTATTACATACCCTTATATTCAACTTGACCCTAATCAAGAAATAGGAGGGAAAAAGAACTGAGAAAAATTCGAATTGCAAACTTCAACTATATGTGGACGTAGAATAGTTAATACAGTTATTATATCATCTCTTCTTCTTCCGTGTTCGTTTTTAATCTCACTTTACCAAGTTATGAGCAGGGCTTAGCAAGTAGCAAGATGTAGTCCGGAGAATGGAATGCGTTGTGTCGCTAGTTTACAGCTTGACTGCTATATTTTCACCTTTCGGTCCGACACATCCATCTTCGGCAGCAGGCATTTTTGTAATACCGGGTTAGCCTTCCGTCTTCGATCTTTTCTCCTTAGCCAGTCTGCTCTGTTGCAGCCTGTTATCCAGTATCACCACATGGAGGTGTAGAAGGGTCTTGGCAGCTCTGGTTCGCTGACCCTGACGCTAGCAGTCAGCTAAGGGTAGCTGACCGCTGCAGCTCATGCTCTGTTCAGCATTTTAGTTATTATCTATAAATCAATTTATATAATTAACATACTATACCCACCAATTAAAACGATTACAGAAATAAACATAGCAGTTTAAAGATTTATATTTCGGAACACTATACAAATAATTCAAATCAAAACTTTAATGCACGACAGATAAGGAGGGGAGGGATCGCGTTACAAGACATCTCATTTTTTTTTTTTTTTTTTTTTTTTTTTTTTTTTCGTTCGCCTTATTTCTCTAATCCCCAAGGCGGTGTGCGTTGCACTGTGGTTTTTATTTTGCGCCTGTCGGCCCAATGCATCCGACTTCAGCATGCATTTTATGTAAGGGTCTGCTTCCTCCTGCATTTTCAAAGGGTTTGCTTCCCCGGGGTAACGGCCGGTGCTGTGATGGGGATCGAACCCAGCACCTTCGGATTGTGAGCCGTGCCACTTATCCACTAGGCCACGCCGTCCCCTAGACATCTCATTTAATATACAATTATTAATAATCAAATTTGTACAGGAAATAATCAAATATCCAAATGAATACCCCATGTCCCATTACTACTTGATGTTAAGAATAACTAAATTATCTATATTAAATAATTCTACTCCGCATTGTTTTAAACGTATCCCTTTGTTTTTATAAACAATGCCTAAAATACGAAAACGAAACACTACTCTCTCAAAAACCAGAAAATATTTATAAAAATACTAATATTATTACATGAACCCCCACTTAAAGAAAGAATTAAAATGATGCTATTTCATAACTATTTACACACAAATTTTCAATAATTTACACAAACTTAAAGTGTCACCCCACATTAAAGAATTGACCTTTTTGCCTTTAGACTAATATATGGAATTGCACCAATACATAAACAAATTAAAACCGAGTTGGGGTTAAGAACACTAAACTGTCAACTATGCAAAACAAACTCACAAGAGACAGAAAACCAACTATTTTTTCAGTAATTAACTTTGTAAAATTTGACGAATTATTCGTAAATTTAAAAAATTGGGAAGATATGTTTAGAGCGATAATGCTACGCGCATTACCATGGACAGACAGAGACACTCAGAGCAAACTATTAATAATTTTAGCAGAATTCAGAAACCTAGTATAGACATTCCAAAATAAGGCTTTGCACCACGGACACGCCTTCAACCCAGCCAGCTTCCTCGTGCTGTTTGAGAGAAAAAGCGAAACTCTTTATACAGATGTTTCACGACCTGTGAATCGTCTGCTAAACAATTGGCACACTGCCTAGGAGACAGGTCCCATAGATCAATAAGATCGTGTAGACGGATATGAGTGTGTATGTGTGGTATGTGTAGATGTAATATACATGGGTGTATGTAGGTGACTGTATGTGTGTGTATATATATATAAATGTGTGCAACTATATATGTAATTTAAAATGGATATATGCGAGTTTGCAAGTACACGAGCGTATAGCTAATGGACATATGTATGTGTGTCTGGAGGAAGACTAACGTCTGGTCAGGCAAAATACAACTGATCAGACATGTTAGTTAGGGCCAGGCAAAATATACTGATCAGATATGTTAGTTAGGGCCAGGCAAAATATACTGATCAGATATATTAGTTAGGGCCAGGCAAAATATACTGATCAGATATGGCAGTTAGGGCCAGGCAAAATATACTGATCAGACATGTTAGTTAGGGCCAGGCAAAATATACTGTTCAGGTATGTTAGTTAGGGGCAGGCAAAATATACTGATCAGATATGTTAGTTAGGGTCAGGCAAAATATACTAATCAGATATGTTAGTTAGGGTCAGGCAAAATATACTGATCAGATATGTTAGTTAGAGTCAGGCAAAATATACTGATCAGATATGTTAGTCAAGTTCAGGCAAAATATACTGATCAGATATGTTAGTTAGGGCCAGGCAAAATATACTGATCAGGCATGTTAGTTAGGGTCAGGCAAAATATACTGATCACATATGTTAGTTAGGGTCAGGCAAAATACACTGATCAGATATGTTAGTTAGGGTCAGGCAAAACATACTGATCAAGACCCTCACCTCGACTTCCTAGTAGCCCTCCCTGGAAACGGGCTGTTTTCATAGCAGCCTAGCTAACGAGGCGAGAGGTCGACGTGATCCTTGTAGCAGTGAGTGACACGCAGATGAAGTCAATCATAAAACAACCGCCTGGAGGACCCCGGTTCAACTTCATCAGCACGCTCGGGATGTGCGGAAAGCTACTGCAACCCGCCACTTAACGTCCTCTTTCAGGGCTCACAAAGAGTAACCTACTCATTGTGGGCATTCGCAAACAACAATAACATGTATGTGTGCACATCTTGACACAGGAGAAATGTAAACAGGATGTGTATACAGCAGGAGTGTGTGCACTATGACAACTGGATGAAGGTAAACGCGGAAACAGACACTTCTACGTCTTCTTCTGTCGTCTCACTTTCTGCCTGGTTGTAGCCCAGTCTCGTATGTATTTGTCTCTCGCCTCTCTCGTGGCCGAGTAACATTTGCCCCCATTTTACGGCAGGTCTCGTTTACGCCGTCTATCCACCTTTTCTTAGGCCTTCCTCTCGCCCTTTTTCCTGGTGTTCTCCAGTAGAAGGTTGCATGAACAATGTGGTCTGGTTACTTTCTTACAATGTGGCCAAACCAATTCATTCTCTGTTGCTCGGTGTACTGTAAGCAGGGAATTGTTCCAACCTTTTCCTGAATACTCATATTTGTGGTTCTGTCTCGTTGTTAGTGACCTTTCGTAGGCACAGCATTTCGCAGATGGCTAACTTTTGTTACTTGCTCTTCCACCGGCCGGCTGACAGCGTGGGGGGTGCAGAGTGAGGGACGCCACCTTTCTACGTGGCCCCGGAAGATAGCAGTCTCTCCTTCAGCACTGGGCGAGTCTCAGCCGTTGAAAATGGTAGAGGTCGATCGACATAACGGTCATTAGATGCCTAAGCAAACATTTTTATTAATTTTAAATGCCCATGTCAATATTACGTCCCCGTCATAGCTGCAATTTGTTGTCTTTAGAGAGTATATTTATATGGTAAACATTTTATTTTAATAAATGTACAAATTCAAATATATAAATGTTCATTTCGCAGCTTTAATATACTATGTATATAATTTAATTTCTCAAGAAGAGAATCATGTATAAATGTTTTGTTTCACTTTGAATAAACAAATTCAAATCTGGATACAACAATATTTATATATACCATTGTAAAAACTTGCAGTGTCTTATTGGAAATTTACATTTCATGTTAAATGTTGAACCTTGAATAAAAAACTTAGAATCTGAAGAAAGAAAATAAAAAGGAAAGGCACAAATATCAAAGTCAAGCTGTGAACTACAACACAACGCATTCCGTTATCCGGACAACATCTTGAAACTTGCAAAGCCCTTTTTGGGGCTTGGTAGGGGTAGATTGAGAACGAACGAAGAAGAAGATATCATTGTGCAAATGTCCCCGATATATTATGTAAGCACATGACAACGAATACCAAAAAAACGCTATATAACACAATATACCTACCCACATTGTGCTATCAGTACTAGAATTGAACATTAACAAACAAAGATAAAAGAAATATTGTAACAACAGAGATGAAATCCCTACATAGAATGTTTGAAGTAACAAAGAGATAGAATTGGAAACGAAGAAATTAGGAGACAAGTAATAACAACACCAGTGCTGGACATCATCAAGAGACAAGTAAGAACAACACCAGTGCTGGACATCATCAAGAGACAGTAAACCAAATGGTTCGGCCACATGACACGACAAACACCAGATAGTATCCCTCAGAAAGCAATGTTACACAGATACAATGGATACAAGGCCAAGAAATGACTTCGCAAAAGATGGATAGCATAAATAACAGAAGCAGTAAAGCTGCCCGTGTACGAAGCACATACTAAGGCCCGGTCAAGAAATCTCTTCATAACCTGACGGTGAAAGTCACAAGCAGGACAACAAATGAAAAGATGAAGAGACATATTAGGTCTTGCCTCCTATTCTTTAGATCGCTAATTGCTTTCGAGTACTTGGCTTAAGAAATTTAATTTAAGGCCTTAATCAGCAAAGTAAAATGTCAGGTGGGTTGACTTATGGTAGGCTTTTTAGGATCTCATTAGAAGTTTTCCGCCACCTTTTCTTTCCGTTATTCAAGATATGTTGCCTTTCCAAATTTGTCTTTTATTGTTCTGCCTTGTTTTTGGTTTTTCCTGACAGTTTCAGCTTATAAAGGATCTTACACCAAGATAAATTAATCAGGGCGATCAGATGTTAACAGGAAAAAAACTACTGCTATTGTAATTACCAAACTTGATGCTGATGTAAACCACTCTGAAGTCACATCAAACAACAAAGCCATTTTTGATCAACAAAAGACACATGACAATGTACTCCTTATGTATGCCCACTCTCAGCCTTCTTCCTGCTAATCAATTTTCAATCAATTTGACAATTTCGCCACCTATTAAATGTGATTTTAACTTCCTAAATAATCTTTGATGAGGTACTCTATCAAAGGCCTTTGTAAAATCTAGATAAATAACATCTATTTCTGATTAGATTAAACTTGTCTAAATTCATTACAATGTTTTCTTTGATTATTGACTCATAACAATTTACAGACTACTCACCAGTCGAGATCAAGATGCTGAGCAGCACATGAGCTGCAGTGGTCAGCGACCCATAGCTGACTGCTAGCGTCAGGGCCAACGAACCAGAGCTGCCAAGACCCTTCTACACCTCCACGCGGTGATCCTGGATAACAGGCTGCAACAGGGCAGACTGGCTAATGAGAAGGGATCGAAAAGGGAATGCTAACCTGGTACTCAAAAAATGATTGCTGAAGTCGGATGTGTTGAACTGAAGGGTGCAAATATCGCAGTCAAGCTGTAAACTACGACACAACGCATTCCGTTCTCTGGACTACATTCTGCTACTTAAGCCCTTTCAGGGTTTGGTAGAGGGAGAATGAGAACGAACGAAGCCAAGCCAAACCAAACTCACCAGTCTATAATTTGCTGGATAAGATTAGGGTCTTGGTCAACTCTGGGTGACCCTAATTCAAGCAGCAAGATATGAGTCGCTGGCTGCTGTCACTTTCATCGCTGAGCTGCATCTTCGTCGCATTCCTACACACGAAAGAACAGTGATAGTACATGTGCACAATTAAGCCACAAACTAATCATTCACATCTTTCCGACAATCAGAAACAAGCGAATGGGTGAAATGAAGCTCAATGCTGAAATATGTTTCATTACGCAAGACATAGACACGTATTTTCCACACAATAATTGTTGATAGATAATGCAATGAAGAAACATGTGCATTAAGAACCCACTATCTTACAATCTGTTGTGATTTGCCCAATCAAACCTTTCTTCCCCCAAGACATGTTCTGCTCTCCATCAATTGTCACGTACTGCGGATTATTCCCCTTTATGTTATATTCTGACACAGCTGTGTGCACTGCTTTAAAGATGCCCTCTGCATTATGGATACTACTCACCGATGCTAATTCTTGAGTGCCATTAAATTGGGTGTCTACAACCCGGATGAGTATTAGGAACTGTGAAGTGTCACACACATCAGTCGATTCATCAAGTGTGAGATAGTACAACTGAAAACTTGGTGCTCTGTCCACGATCTTATGAACCATTTTGCTTCAATTATCCTCAATTCTACCACCAGCAGTATTTGGTACACGACTGAGCACGAGGTAAATGATAACTGAGAACACACAGGATAGGCATGCCGTCATATATACAGGGGACATTAGGCTGGGATTTCTCGGCTAGAGTGAGAGGACAGATCGTTGCCGAGCGCAGTGGGGCATACATGTCAACAACCTCCAGAGTGAGAGAAGGGAGAAGCAGTGACCTCAGCCCTGATATGGATATCTGATACTTTATTTAACAAAAGCAGTCATCGTGACAGATGCGCAAGCTGTACTTTAGAAAGTACGAAAGGGATGGCTTCGGTACGAGTAGCAGCTGTTAAGGTCTCAAACCTCCAGTGGTTGACATCTACTGCCCTGGTCATGCTGGGGTTCACAGCAACGAAAGAGCTGAGATCTTGCCATCATGGGCACATTGGTGACGGATAGAAGTGCCATTTTGAAATCAATCAACGACCGCCTGTTGAATGAGGACATTGCAATAGATGAAACAGCGATCCACAGACTGCAAAATTTCGACATTAAACGAGGTTCGAGCGGAGTAGGGCGCATAAGAGGACGGAGCAAGAAAGTGTACAACCAGCGAGCTACAGGGACCATCAGCATCCAGACCTACGTCATTTCCTGAAAGAGACTGAGCACCTATGAGTATGCCCAGAGTGCAGTGATGACGATTCTTAGAAACAGAAACGAAGGCAAGACTGACGATTTAGAACAGATTCGTTTGTTCTTGCATAACTCTGCCACTGCGTTTACCCTTACACACTTTGATGACAATTCTTTAACCAACACATACACACATAAGCTTTTTTCTGACTGGCCTTCATTACTCGATAGTTTCTTTTCTCATAACAATAGCTTTGCGCGGAAAGTAAACTGTTTATTGAATATTACTTTTCTTCGCTTATTATTGTTGTTGTTGTTGTTGTTGTTGTTGAATGTCCACAATGAGTAAGATTACACATTTGTGTGCCTTGAAAAGTGGCATTAAGTGGCAGGTTGCAGTACATTTCCTCACATCCCGAGAGTGCTGATGAAGGTGGATCGAGGCCTTTCGTGATGTTGTACTTTGATTGACTTCACTGCGCCACTACTAAGGGGATCACGTCAATCCCTCACTTCGTTAGCCAGGGAGACCAGCCTGGAGGTGAGGTAGAGGCATAAGTTGACGCAGGTCATATGAGGCTCGCGAGCCGTAGTTTGGAGACCCTTGCACTTAATCTGATGACTGGTCTTCAAATCCCCGGGGAAAAAACCCAGATAATGATATGTTCAACCTCCACTCCTCCCCTTGGGCCTTGTGTTAACTGCCAGACAGGGAACTCCTAGCTGGCCCAGCTGTGACCTTGTTCATTGTTGCTCAGACCACCGTACTGTAAAGATGCTAAAAATGCATAAACTGGGCGCTAATAATAATTAAATACTTTTAAAATACAAATGTTCCACAGACCTGCTCCCATTCCTCTTACATTTTCTCCATTTTTTTTTTGGTAACAAGATTTATTTCTATCTGTTTCATTTTAATGTGTTTCTGTATCTCTTTCTAATATAGTGATTTCAAATGTCTTTTTCCCCCTCCTTTTCAGCATCCAGAATTATTTAGAACCAGAACGAACAAGGCAGTCCAAGAAGGTTGCTGGGGTCAGACCCTAGGCCTCTGCAGCTCAACTGTGCTCCCTGTAGTGTGCTGCGCCGCTGAAATGATGCCACTTACAGAACCAATTAAGAACACGCTACGAGTGTCCCGCATGTCTCCCAGGGGAAACACACGATCGAGCTTACTCTTAATATACAGCCTGCACTCTCCACTATTCCCATCTGTGGCAATTACGAGGCGTGTTCAAATGAAACCGGACCTAACTGCAACAAGTGAACATACGCATGATGACGTCACTTCTGATGTAAACCGCACATATCAACCGTCAAATTTGCAAACTTTCATTATTCTCCGACTCATAATCTCCTCACCAGACAGTTGAAAACATGGTGGGTGTGATGCTGAATCCGTCCAGAGTTGATCAGCGAGCGGTGATTCGGTTTCTAACAGATGAAGGATGTCGACCAGTTGACATTCATCGCAGAATGCAGGCAGTGTATTGGGACAAAAGTGAGTGGAAGACAACAGTGAAGAACTGGACAACGATGTTCAAAGGAGGACGTGAGTTAACGAAAGACCAGGTCAGGCGCATATTGTTGCGTTAACTTAAGTCCTTCTTTAAACATAGTTGTCCATTTCTTCATTGTTGTTTTTGACACACTTTTGTCACCATACACTGCCTGCATTCTGCGATAAATGTCAACTGGTCTACATCCTTCAGCTGGTAGAAATTGAATCACCGCTCGCGGATTAACTCTGGACGGATTCTGTATCACACCCGCCATTTTTTCAACTGTCTTCTGGGGAACAATGAGTCGGAGGATAATTAAATTTTGCAAACTTGACGGTTGGTGTATAATGTTTACACCAGGTGTGACGTCATCGTGCGTATGTTAACATGTTCCAGATTGCTCCGGTTTCATTTGAACACGCCTAGCATCATTGGTGAACGATGCAGTTGTTCGCGTTAAAAAGTCAAAACATCGATGGATAGGCCGCATACTCATGAGTTAAGAATGGGTTCAAGGTGCTGAGCAATGTAGGAACTGCAATGGTCAGTGGACCAGAGCTGACTGCAAGCGTCAGGGTCAGCGAACCAGAGCTGCCAAGACCTTTCTACACATCCACCCGATGATCCTAAGTAATAGACTGCAACAAGGCAGACTGACTAAGGATAAAGTATCGAAGATGGAAGGCTAACCCGTTACTAAAAAATGCATGCTTAAATAAAATGTGTCGGACCGAAAGGTACAAATATCGCAGTCAAGCTGTAAACTACAACAAGAAGAAGAAGAATGAAGGAATTAACCTTGGAGCATGTCGACAGCAGTTTGGTACCCTCATGGCGGAAGAAAACCACGTGGTAAACCACCAATGCGTTGGTCGGACTCCGTTGCACTCCATTACATCATGCATGACACGTTAACAGGAAAGATCATTACTGGACCTTCATAATAATAGTAGTGGACCTCCATAGCCCAAGACATAGTCGGAGACGAAGGTGGAACCCCTAGCAGTACAACCGCCGCTGAGGAAATGGTCACCAAGTAATCTATCTATCTATCTATCTATCTATCTATATATCTATCTATTTATCTATCTATCTATCTATCTATCTATCTATCTATCTATATATCTATCTATTTATCTATCTATCTATCTAATCTATATCTATCTATCTATCTATCTATTTCTCTCTCTCTATCTATATATCTATATATCTGTCTCTATCTATCTATCTATCTATCTATCTATCTATCTATCTATCTATCTATCTCTATCCCACACATATATATACACACACACACACTAAAATTATAGACTGGGAAGGCAAGAGCTATAACAGCTGATAAATGATAATACTCAGGATATACATATAAGTAAATAGCATGTCCTTTGCAGAACTTCGCTTCTTACAACTGCCAACCTTCTTGGCTGTTATAAGTTTCTTGGCAAGTGTGCAGTACGATAGGTTGCCATTACTTTCTGTACGTGAAGGAGCGGAAAAGACACCATATCTGCCAAACAGGACACGATTGTGATTCGAACCAGGTGCGTTGGGATTGAGAAACGGACGCTTCATCCCTAGGCCACGCAGCCCGCTTATGGATCCATATCCATATCAAAAAATAGATAAAATAACAGCAGAGGAAGTCCAATTGAAACAACAAAAATGGATTCTCACTCCATACAGGAACTACTTTTTGCCTACAACTAAATTTTCACACCCACAGGGGAAGGTAGCCTTGACAATCATATGAACGCGCATGTCACAACCTGTAAAAGATATAATAGGAAAATTTGCGAATCAAAGATCAAATCTGTGAGGATCACAGAACACTAGGTCACATCCTCTTCTTTTTCGTTCATTCTCAAACTCCCGCTACTAAGCCATAAAAACGGCTTTGCAAGAAAAAGGATGTTGTCCTGAGAACAAATTGCGTTGTGTTGTAGTTTACAGAATGATTGTGAAATGTGCACCTTTCGGTCCGACACATCCGACTTCAGCATGGCATTTTTGGGTACCGGGTTAGCCTCACCTCTTCGATCCCTTCTACTTAGCCAGTCTGGGTACCGGGTTAGCTTCCCCTCTTCGATTCCTTCTACTTAGCTATCTGCTCTGTTGCAGCCTATTATCCAGGATTACCACGTGGAGGTGGAGAATGGTCCTGCAGCTCTGGACCGCTTGTCCTGCAGCTAGCAGTCATTTTTTGGTTGCTGACTGCGACAGCTCATGCACTGCTCATCATCTTGGTCCTACTAGGTCACAGTGTAAATAATGGCGAATTTCAGCGGGTCCTAAATGGAGTTCAAATATCAGGGAAACATTTTCTCAGAAAATCGAAAACTTGATAGTGAAATAGAAACACGATGTCAGACAGCCTCCACTGTGATATATCAATTGTCGCCACTTCTTCAACATCTGAACCCCATGATAACAAATCAACTGATAGCCGTCTATTTATATCAGCTATCTGCCTCTAGTGTCATAATTGACACATTTCAGGGCCCAAGAGAGTAAATAACACTTTGCGAAAAGAAATATCTAAGAAAGGTCATCAACGTCAACAGTAGAGAAAAATAATAAAAAAATTAGAAAGATGACCGGAACTATCAATTGTATTGAATACTTTGGTTACGTCATCACGTGTATCTTCTTCTTCGTCTTCTTCTTTCTTTTCGATCTCAATCTCCCGCCACCAAGCCCTGGCCGTTCTCAATCTCCCGCTACAAAGCCCTGACCATTCTCAATCTCCCGCCACCAATCCTTGACCGTTCTCAATCTCCCGCCACCAAGCTCTGACCGTTCCCAATCTCCCGCCACCAAGCCCTGACCGTTCTCAATCTCCCGCCACCAAGCCCTGACCGTTCTCAATCTCCCGCCACCAAGCTCTGGCCGTTCTCAATTTCCCGCTACCAATCCATGACCGTTCTCAATCTCCCACCACCAAGCTCTGTCCGTTCCCAATCTCCCGCCACCAAGCCCTGACCGTTCTCAATCTCCCGCCACCAGGCCCTGACCGCTCTCAATCTCCCGCCACCAAGCCATGGCCGTTCTCAATCTCCCGCCACCAATCCCTGACCGTTCTCAATCTCCCGCCACCAAGCCCTGATCGTTCTCAATCTCCCGCCACCAAGCCCTGACCGTTCTCAATCTCCCGCCACCAAGCCCTGAACGTTCTCAATCTCCCGCCACCAATCCCTATAAAGGTCTTTGCAAGTAACATGGTGTTGTCCGGAGAACGGAATTCGTTGTGTCCTAGTATATAGATTGACTGCGATATTTCCACCTTTCGGTTATCCACATCCGACTTCAGCTGGCATTTTTTGGTACCGGGTTATCATTCCCTCTGCCATCCCATCTCCTTTGCCAAGTCTGAACTGTTATCCAGGATCACCACGTGGAGGTGGAGATGCTTCGTTGATGATGACGGTGGACTGTCGTCCGCCGGGCGGTTGTGCTATTTTTGACTTCATCGGCGTGACTCTCACTACTGCGGGGATCACAAAGATTCGCATCTTGTCAGCAAGACTGCCTTGAAAAGAGCCCGTTATCACGGAAAGCTACATAGAAGAGAGACTACACTTGGTCGGTGTCATGTACCTAACTCTGACGCTACGTTCTGGTCAGAATGTTGTGCCTACAAGACATAGCGTCTCAGTCCCCTTACTGCACGCTTCAACCACACTATCTTCCGGCTACATGGCATGAGGAAGACCTTGAGGTAAATAGATAGATGGCATAAGAGCAATCCTTCAACGACACGGACTTACAATGACCGAAGCAACACACTTGGCCAAAGAACGATTACTTACCGTCGCCTATGCCGCTCACAAGAACATGTGAATAGACAACTGGACTCTGGATAATGAGGCATTCATATTACCAAAGAGCACGTGCTGCACAGTGAGAAATATTGATAGAGGTTCTTGGCTGCAATGAACTGCGAAGTCATTACTGGGTAGAGTAACAATAACATCCAGTATGAGCATGCGGACGGGAGCTGTTACTGTAGCTTGAGGGGACGGCGTGGCCTAGTGGTTAAGTGACACATTTCACAATCCGAAGGTGCTAGGTTTGCTCCCCAATCACAGCTCATACCATTAATCCGGGGAAGTGAACCCTTGGAAAATTTAGGAGGAAACAGACCCTTACATAAAATGCATGCTGAAGTCGGATGCACTGGGCCGACTGGGGCACAACAAAAACATAGAACTACGCACACCGCCTTGGTGAACACAAAAGAAAACTACAGCTTGCAAAGGCCGGAAGTGGCGGCACCCAGATACGACACCCACAGAGCTATAAAGAACTAAATATTCCACTAGACGAACATGACATTCTGGAACAGGAAAGCGTACAGCAATCGTAGTTGTTGAAATATACAACACGTTTGGCAAAACAAACAGCAACAAAATAGAAAGCCCAATTATTACATAGTCAACAGGCAATCGTGCCCTTGACTCATATACATACGGTAAGTTGAGTCTTAAAAAAATATGTTTAAAGTATTGTAAACTATTTCTGGCTCTTTTCTATTCTTCTTCTTCTGCGTTCATGCCTTTTGATCATGCTAGATCTGTAATCCCGTCGCTAGGACGAAGTTCACAGTCCTCTGCAGGCCCAGGTAATGGCCCCACCTCTGCTGCGTCAGCTCTACCCGTCTGGCCAGATTTGACATTGTTGGTTGGTTGGTTGCTAATGCCTACAATGGGTTGGTAACCATTTTGTGCGCTCTGAAAAGGACGGAACTTTTATCAGAATATAGTAGCTTTCCGACATCTCGAGCGTGCTGATTAAGTGGACCGGGGTCCTCCAATCGGTTGTACAATGCTTAGCTTCATCTGCGTGCCACTCACTACTACAGGGATCACATCGAACCTCACCTTGTTAAGCCAGACTGTTGCTTCGACAACAGTCCGTTTCCAGGACGACCAAAGAGAAGGTCAGGTGAGGGTCTTGTCCAGTATATTTCTCCAACCCTGGCTAACATTGTTTGATCAGTGTGTTTTGCCTGATCAGACATTAACCGCATCGTCCTAAATCTGTTATTGTTGGTCTCTCTATATGCTGGGCAGTCTTGAAAGGATGGATTCGGGAGCCTTGACTCCGGTTTCACATGGACACTCACTTGTGTGTCATATCTTGAGCCGGTATATGTGGCCCAATAGTCTGCAGTGGCCTGTTCAAAGACGAAAGAAGGTGGTTTGTTGGTGTCTGCAGAGCTTGTGGATTTGATCAGGTTCACTGCTCACCGACCATGCCCTTCTGCCATTTTGAGTTGTACTGATTATGGATGATGGTTTTTTTAATTCTCTATAAGACACTGTGTGGAGAAATGTATCCATTCTACCACCTGCTTTGGATATGACATCAGCTCTCTCGGCCCCTGGGATGCTACAGTGGGAGGTTAGCCATTGAATAGCAACTTTTCAGATTCTTTCGATATTGTCGGGCTCGGATCAGAAGTAAACTTGTAATTTGATAAACATTTCAGTTCAGTTTTCATCTACTTGTTAGTTGAGGGCCGTGGAAAGCCTTATGGGTGCAATATGGGTTGCCTCTGTTGCTGTGATCATGTATCGTTCCAAGACTACTCGTACGCTAGATATTCATCTAGCACGCTATCTATCTCGTTCCATGCAGGCAGATCGTCTTGTGTTATAAGGGAAAGTGAGAGGCTGCATTCTCATGACATAACCGAACCATTGTATCTTCTGTCTACACATGTACTCAAGACAAGTTTTGTTTCTGGATTAAAGGTTTGCCCTTCTGTATTATAATATCGAAGGCACGTCTCATTCCATCCCAGAACTTAGTCCTTTGGACGATATCTGGACGTATTAACCAATATATCGATAAATGTGTGTATGTGTTTGTAATATCGACGTATTGACCCAGAGTATAGATCCGTGCTTGTATCTACTTGTAATGTGTTCCACTATAGCAGTTTTGTAGTACGGTAGTGTGGCCAATCCTTTCTGTACGTGGATAAGTGGTCATACCGGGAACAATCCTTGACGTGCCAAGTTTGACTGAAGTGATTTCCAGCCCGGTATGTTGGCATTGCAAACCAAGTTTGTACTGGATTTACGGTAAGTTTCCACAATATTTGTAAAGCCCTCATTTCCCATCGCATCGCACCTTGCGACAACGATGACCTTTCCAGCACATTGTATTTCACTCGTTGAAATGTCCCCGCCTGCGTATTGCTGAAGGACTAAGTGTGACTTTGGACGCACGTCGTTGGTATTTCAGTTTTTGTTTAATAGACAAAACTGATGTTCGATTTTTAAGTAGTACACATTGATGCCCTAACCATGTCTTTATTTTGCTTATGGTTAATCCAGCTCTGTATTGATGTAAGTGTGCAGCCTGGTTGTGATACTATTGGCCACATGCCATATTTCCGAGCCATATCGCAGGCGTAAAGCAGTATAATTCTATTTGCCATAAAAAATACTACTGAGCTCCATATTGGGCAAATTTCAAATATTTGAAAGCGAATTTAGCTTCATCAATCCATGGCGTTAACATTTTAGTTTGCTCCTCCATATTTGTCAGTATCACTTCCTTTGCACTTTTTAAAATGACTTGTAAAATAATAATAATAGAAGCAAAACCTACTTCATCTTTTAGGTTCGTTCTCAAGCGCCCACTACCAAGTCCTGAACAGGGCTTTGCAAGTAGCAGGATGTAGTCCGGAGAACGAAATGCGTTGTATTGCTAGTTTACAGATTGACTGCGATATTTGCACCTTTCTGTCCGACACATCCATCTTTGGCAGAGCAAAACGTACTAATTTCAATGATCAAATACAGACGTTTCGTAGTAGGGACAAAAAGCACACAGAAAATAAGAAAATTTGATAGATAACATCAATCAACTGACAAACTATCAAGCTGCAAACAAGATATTATGTCAACTTCTTTTTTGTCGATCGTCCTGACAAGGATCTTTGTCACGTTGTGTCGTAGTTTACAATGAGGCTGCGATTTCTGCGCATTTCGGCCTGGCACATCCGTTTCTGTGCCACATTTTTGGGACCAGGTTTCACTTTCTTCTGCTTCTTCTTCTTCTGCGTAAGCTCTCAATCTCCCCCTACTAAACCCTCAATAGGGCTTTGCAAGTAGCAGGATGTAGTCTGGAGAACGGTTTGCGTTGTGTCACTAAGTTTACAGTTTGACTGCGATATTTGCACCTTTCGGTCCGACACATCCGTCTTCAGCAGAGTTTGTCAGCGATCTCTATTCTCTTAATCAGACTACTCTAATACTGCATATTTCCATGGCCCGCACTTGGTGGGAGGAATAGGGTCTTAGTCAACTGTGGTTCACTGACTCGGATGCAAGGAGCCAGCTATGCGTCTATGGCAAACATTGATAATTATTTTTCAGAACTTTTTTTTTAATCACTCAATAAAAAAAATTACAGGTAAAAGTGCCCATTTTAACAAAAATGATCAATTTAAAAAGAACAAGAAAATGTTAAATTCATTATAATTTATGCGTTTTTTTTACACGGGTTACAAAGACTAAAACTGCATCCCTTAAAGATCGGTAACTGGCCCCTATTTGATATTTGCCCCCGACGCCTGCCAACATCATCAGACTGTCCTCGTCCTGAAGATGTAACTTGCCCTGAATTTGGATTATAGTGAACAAGAAGCTGCGCTGGACATCAATCTGACTCTCTCGTCCTGAGTTACCGGGAACCAGTGGCAAGACATACAATCAAGACGACTGGAAGTAGCTTAAGTTGCAGACATTCAGGTCGTACAACCCGTGAGACTAGTGGTCGCTTGAAACTTGTAGGAGTCAACATCGACCGTTTCCTTGACGATTTGAGAGGCGAATGTACCTTCTACTATATTATTGGAAGGCGGTAGTGGCCTTACTCTTTGCTTTACAGGTTCCACAAGGGTGTATGGACAATGAAACACGCACAACTCAAACAGTCTACAGACCGAATGGCCTGATATTAAATAAAAGTCATAATATTCATTAAAAATAACATGTGTTATAGCATAATTTGTTATTTCTGTGGCTCTGAATAATTCGCCTCTGTCCTTAATCCGGATTAACTAACTGCGAGAAAATGTGAAACTAAACGTATACAGCATCAAGCAGCTACAGTACAACCCTTGTCACTGGACAAGAATTTGGTCGAACCAGCTTCTTACGTACTGTATACTATCTAAACTTGTGACTCAATATATAACGCTGTAAGCCAGTTCTTCTTCTTCTTCTTCGTACGCTGTTTACAGCGATATTTACGTTGCACTGATTTAATTTGTTAGCCAGTGGCTCAGTGCATCCGATTTCAACAGGCGTTTCTGTAGGGTTGCCCTCCTTAGCCTTTGGCTGTCCCCAGCCTAACTGCAAGGCAGCAGTTGTTTTTGGTCAGAGTTGTCTCTCTTGGGAAGTTGTCTTGCAGGACTATCGAGTCTTCCCTACTCGTGTCTATAGCGTTTGGAAATGATATGATGGACTATGTACTAGTTTGTACTATCCCGGAAGAGAGGCAGTCCAGTGTGACTTTTTCCCAGGATCGTCACGTCCTGCCAGAAACGTAGCATATGCATATGAGTGAGGTATCTTTTTGCTCGCTCTATTTTCTCGGCTCATCTGCAGTGATGGTACGCCTAGCATTCCCCGCCACCCGGGAGCTTGCCACCATAGGACAGGAGGTGCAGTGTCCGCTGGACTGCATCTCTTCTGCGTCCATTGGAATGACTGATAGCAGACAGATGCAAAGAGCGAGGAAGGAGTGCATTTTACCAGGTGCATTCCTGCGGCTCGATCGGGCCGGGACACAAGCCCCAGCCATGTCGTAGCCTCCCATCTCAGCGGTGCTGAGATTTTGGGCGGGATTCTGGCTTAGAGGCGTTCGGCCGTAATCCCTCAGATGGTAGCTTATCAGCCAAGCACGTGAACCAAATGTCAGCAACCTGTGATTCCTCTCGAAATAGTGCATTTGACCAGGTGACAAGCCTAGTCTTGCACGGAGATGTTGTCCGCCTAGGGAGCGGACATGGTCAAGGATTGAGTCTCAGCAGTTCGCAGTGAGGTAGCTGATCTACTGCTTAGGGTACCCGACCGAGAACTAAGTCTTCTACAAATGATTTCATTCCTCATCGCCGTATGGGGTGAATATCGAGCAGCTTCCCGCCCGCTTTTATCAGCGGACGGCAGAGACCTCATTCTGCGGCTTGACCGGGCGGGGCTGGAGCGTGACCCCGAGGTCCCCACCATGTCGAAGCCTCCCTTTGCATTTGTGCTGGGCTGCTTTTAGGCGGGATTTTTGGCTTAGAGGCGTTCGGCCGTAATCCCTCACCTCGAACCGTTGGCTTATCCGCCTAGTACGTGAACCAAAATGTCTGCGGCTCCTCTCGGGCTTAGCAGGATTACCGTAGCAGAGCATTGTCATTTGTAGGGTAAAGCTGACCTGTCTTCGGAGGGTTTATTTCCAGCACTCGTTCAATATTAGCCAGACCGTATCAACAGAGGGCTTTTAGTTTGTCAATGGCCCAGTTTCTGGAGCCTGCGATTTCTGCAGGGTGAAGACCAGATTACCGTAGCTAAGCCAGTTCTTATATTACTTCGTCCTTCAAATAATTATTTCAGCGATAAAAATATATATATATATATATAATATTTGGCAGCTCAGTCTAGGGGTAAGACGTGCGTTTCGTAATACCAACGCAACATGTTCTATCGAATCCTATCATGCGTAGTTTGACAGATACTTAACTCTATATGATTACTCCCCCGCGTAAGAAAAGTAACAGCTTTCTGCACAACTGCAAAGAAGCTTATATATATATATATATATATATATATATATATATATATATATATATATATATATATATATATATATATATATATATATATATATGTCACAGGATGTCCATTATGCCAGGGTAGCGAAATGTCGTCTAAACTTATCTCTGTCTTTTGCCGGACCAAGTTCTTGTCGCAGGTCATCCCTCCATCCGATTGGTAGATGGTTAAAGATGTAGGCTTACCATGACGTCGCTTTACGTGTCCATTTATTGTCAGGTAGACGGGCGACATGGCCATCCCATCTGTACTTTCTTAGCAACGTCGTAACTACGACGTCATTGAAGCAGGTTCGACTCTTTAACTTAACTTTTTTATACTGGTTTAGAAGACTCTGCCTAGTCTGCATACAACCAATTTCATTTACATTCCATTGTTCTAAAAACTATGCGCATACAATCTATTCTTAATTGCCTTTGCCTCCACTACTGTGATAATGCATTTCATTCATCCCTCTCTGACTAAATAAATATTTCCTTCTTCTTCTGCGTTCGTTCTCAATCTCCTGCCACCAAGCCCCGAACAGGGCTTCGCAAGTAGGAAGTAGTCCGGAGAACGGATTGTGTTGTGTCGCTAGTTCACAGCTTGACTGCAATATTTGCACCTTTCGGTCCGACACATCCTAATATCTAATCTGGAACTTTCTTTAATTAATTTGTAGCTATGGACTCTTGTTCTTGTAGGTGGTTGTATTTTGAAAAAAACGTGTTAAAGTCTAGTTTATCCGTTCCTTTGATTATCCTATAAACCTGTATTAAGTCACATTGCATTCTTCTCTTTTCTAGACACTGCCAGCCGGATTTTCTGTGTCTTTCCTCATGACTGTAATTCTTGAATCCCACTATCAGTTTTGTCGCTTTTTTATTTGTCTTCTTCCCAACATGTTTTCATCTCTCCATCTCATCTACTATAAGGACTCTGCACCTGTACACAGTACTCCAATTTAGGTCTAACTAAAGCTTTATACAGTTTGACGATCACTTCCATGCTCCTATGTTTAATATTTCTTTTTATTATACCTAACATTGCATTTGCCTTATTCACTGATACCTGGACTTGCCCACTCAGCTTACCTGTGTGCTCTAATATAACCCCTAGGTCTCTTTCCTTATCTATCATTCTAATATTGTTCTCTCCCATTCTGTAATTATGTTTAATATTGGATCTGCTCATGTGGTGGACTGTAAATTTATTTACATTAAACTCAATTTGGCTTAGCAGCGCATGAGCTGCAGTGGTCAGCGACCCATAGCTGACTGCTAGCGTCAGGGCCAGCGAAACAGAGCTGCCAAGATCCTTCTACACCTCTACGCGGTGATCCTGGATAACAGGTTGCACCAGGGAAGACTGGTTAAGGAGAAGGGATCGAAGAGGGAATGCTAACCCGGTACTCAAAAAATGCTTGCTGAAGTCGGATGTGCTGGACCGAAAGTCGCAAATATCGCAGTCAAGCTGTAAACTACGACACAACGCATTCCGTTGTCTGAACTACATTCTGCTACTTAAGCCCTTTCAGGGTTAGGTAGCAGGAGATTGAGAACGAACTCCATTTGTCAGCTAACAGACCAGTCTTGGACGTTATCCAAGTCTGACCTCAATATATCCCCTTCTGCTTTAGACGAGACACTTCTGCATAGTTTTGTGTCATCCGCGAATTTTGCAATCATGTTTCCTATATCAATGTCCAAATCGGTTATACGAGTATATATCAAAATCAAAATTTGTGCAAAAACCGAGCTCTATGGCATTCCACATTTTACGTTCACCGTGAATTTTGTCAGAGACTAGGTTTCACTTTCAAAGCATAACGCTGGAAGGACAGGTGAATCACACTGACAACGCTTGCCCTGTTCAGCTAATTTAGGCATTGCTCATCTTTCTTGATGTTATGGATATTTATAACTATGTCATCCACAACCCGGAGATGGTTAGACATTTCTCCATCTATGTTAATACCGTTATCATCTCGATTTAGTATTCGGTAACTTTCTCAAGGTATATCGTGAAATGTTTGGGAGAGATTGTATCATCCTGTCATACACGACGTTGAATTTGAATGTAAATTAGTCGGTAAAGAAAAGAGTAATATTGGTAGAGCAAGCCTCGTTTATATGTCTACTATGTCATTCCAGCTAGCGGGGACGGCTAAATGGTTAAGTGGCACGGCTGACAGGCTGAAGGTGCTGGGTTCGATCCCCATCACAGCACGGGCCGCTACCTCGGAGAAGCAAACCCATAGAAAGTGCTGAAGGAATCAGACCCTTACATAAAATGCACGATGAGTTCGGATGCACTGGGCCGACAGGCGCAAAATAAAAACCACAGTGCAACGCATACCGCCTTGGGGATGAGAGAAATAAAGCGAACGCAAAAAAATATTAACATTTAAAAAGAAAATTCCAGCTAGCATAGCCAAACTAAGATCTTTCCAACTTCCTGTTGTGAGTGCTGTTTTAACTAAAAATAAAGAGCCAAAGATGCAGCAGGGAATGAGCTGACAGCAGCCAGCAACTAATAGCTGGCATCTTTTATCAAGATCAGCGAACTGCAGCTGACCAATACCATATCCCGCCTCTAAGCGACAGCCCTAGAAACAGGCAGCACAAGTGAAGTCTGGCTAAAGAAATAGCAATTGCAAATTGCAAAGAAGCCAGCTGAAATCGGATGTCTATGCTGTCACTGTCCGTCTTCTGCGCCATTTCTATTTGCTGTCCACATAATTCTCTCTTCATTGTCGCATGCACCGTTTCCTATCAGTTCCCTGTTATTACAGCGTGCTTAAGGGAGCGCGATGGCTTGGCATCTGAATGGTCTTGGGTTTATTTCCCAGTTGAGGCGGAAATGTTTTTCAGACCGCAATGGCTTCCGGGTTGACCCAGCCTTAAATGGGTACCGGTTCCGTCCGGTAAGTAAAGGTGGCCGGCGTGGTGCTGACCACATCATCCACTTAGTGCGGTGGGTTATAAAATAATATGGGCCTAACACCATATTTCCTATGCGCCGCATGACGTGATGGGATCTTTACTTACTTACTAAGACTCTTCTCTTCTCATAACGACATATACATTTCTATCTAGAATGGTTCTTACGTCTTGCCATTACTTTATTATTGGTACGTGGCGTGTTAATTGTATTTCATATTTCTTGAATAGTTTCCAGTAGGCTAGGGTGTTGTTGCTCCAAGCTATTGGCGCTGGATAGAATGGAAAGTGGTTCATATAACATACGTCATTGCAACTGCCTGCTCTTATATGTGCTCAGTTATTACTCTCTGTGGCGAAGTGGTCAAGCCGTGTTCAGACGGTCGGGGTTCGAATTCGAGCTGCGACGGTCGGTTCATGATGGCAATTTTTCCCTGGGTTCATCGCTGGAGCTACGGAGTTCGTGCTTTGTGCGGATGCTCTCGGCCGGCCGGATACTGTTCTGCGGAGAGAGACGAAGCCATACGGGAAACCCCGAAGCGGAGAGGTCTATCCTTCACCTTTAACCTTTAACTGAAAGTACCGGCGACACAGCACACAACTCCGTAAAGGCTCCGAAATGTTTCCCTAATTTGACCGTCGTAGCATTATACAGCTGGGTCGATTGGGAGAAGCAGTCTATCATGAAAAAACCCATGCCATTACGAATTAGACTTGGTGACACCCTAAGTTATTTTAAAGCTGGCAATTGCCTTGTTCAGAACAGTTGTTTCCAAAATGCATGCTGAAGTCGGATGCACTGGGCCGACAGGCGCAAAAGAAAAACCATAGTGCAACGCACACCCGCCTTGGGGAATAGAGAAATAAGGCGAACGCAAATTTTTTTTTAAATATCCGCAAATAACATACTGCGCATCTTAGGGCTTTCTCGTACACATGATGTTTAGTGCAGATAGGTTTTGTTTAGATAGTTTTGCTCTCAGTTCATCTTGTATTCTCTGTAGCTGTGAAAATGACCTTTATACTGAATAATGTTTTGCCATCAGACTCGAGAGGTAAGACACTCGCCTCTCAAAGCGATGAACGGAAACGGCCTGGGTTTGAGCCCGTTAGGTTTCAAGCGACCCCCGGTCACAAAGGAGTTAGGACTAAAGTGCCTGCATCCTGAATTACCTCCAGTCGTCTTGACTTATGTCTTACAACTGGCCCAAGGTAGTTCGAGACCGGGACCAGAGAGTGAGGTTGATGACCAGCGCAGCCTCTTCCTTACTATAATCCAAAACAGCGCAAGCTACATTATCAAATCAAAAACTGTCTAATTGTGTCGCATCATCGCTTGCGATGGACAACTAACTTTAGAGACCAACAAACTACCCAGTTCCGCGTGAGAGAAAAAAACACTGTAGATTATTGGGCTACCTCTACCGGCTAAAGATGTCCTACACAAACGAGTGTCAATGTAAAACCAGCATCCAGACTCATGAACATGTGCTTTAAGACTGCCCAGCTCACGAAGACATACAACGCTAAACTTGGCAGAGGGAGCACAGATGAGGCAGAAGATATAGGGTTGCCGTCTAGATCTGGACAAAGCGGCGAACTTTGTCCTGGTGACGGGACATATATTTAACATGACCAAATACACGAAGGCAGAAGAGGATGCCATCAGACATAGGAAAAGTCGTAATATTTCTTCCACATTAGGGACATCTACACGAGGCCTCTGCGCATTCATAGGCCTTAAGATGTAAATTATTTAGCTTTCATGCGAAACATGGATAGTCTGTAGCAGGCATGTCATAAAACGTAACCATTTCCACGTAAGCTGTCTCTGCAGGATCGGCTGACAGCTTTAAAGTGCCCAATTATGTAGTACTCAGCAGGTTGAGACTCTTTGGAATACATACACTGCTGCAGAACTCCCAGATCAGATGGACTGGACATGTTGTTTGCATGTCAGATAAGCGCCTTCTTTAACAACTGTTGTACGGTGAGCTCAGGACAGCGCTCGTCGGAGGAACACATGAAACGATACAAAGACACTAAGAGATTCCTTGAACAGTTTCTTGATTGATGTCGCTGCCTGAGAGCTGCTTGCTCCGAACCGATCAGCCTGGCACACTGCCGTCACACATCATGCTCGCATCGTTAAGCAGAGAACCATTACTGAGATGCAAAAAAAGCGAGCTGCACAATAGGAAAGAATGAAAGGCTGTCCAATTACTAACGCTGTCCACGTGCGGTAGAGTTTGTCATGCTCATATCGGACTGTACAGTCATATGCTGTCACTCCTGAATAAACATGTTTGACGCTGTCGCTATCTTTGTTTAAGACGGTAAACTATCGTCATCATCATCTTCTATCAACTTGTGTCGTTAGATGCCATGGGAGGTGTAGTTTTATATCGTGTGTCAGTTTTGCGGCCAATGTTGTCATTTCGTATTTCTTCAATGTCTCAATGACACAATCTCTCCATCTTTTGTGTGATAAACTATTCTTTTTTCTTCTTCTTTCGTTCGCTTAAAAATATTGTCTATATCTGCAATGTTGTCTTTTGTATAAACTCTACTGTCTTTTGTTGTACACATATATGTCCATAAAGTTTCTCTTCCATTGTTGTTTCTAAGGCCAGTGTGATTTTATCTGTATATCATATTTGGGGAAGGAAGTTATGTAGTATGTACTCTGCAGTCTGGGGTGCCTGTCTGATCTACACGCAGCTGAGTTGTCAATCTTCAATTCTGTGTACATGTGGCTGTGGAGTCGGTTCTTTTCTGTTCTAAGGCGCAACACAACAGTTTGTTCTTGTCTGTTCATCTTATGGTAATCGTTTTGTGTTATTGTTGGTGACTTTCTGGTTGATTTAATCATCCTTATTTTCTGTTGGTTGGTAACTGGAACATCTGGTTGCTCGTCTGCAGCACCCTCCTTTGCCAGTCGGTCTGCTGTCTCGTTTCTAGTACTCCACAATGAGAAGGTATCCACTGCATGAAAATCTTGCGCTGGTTGCTCAGTTCATACAGTAGAGCCTGTGGATCTGGCATTTTTCTCAGATTTCAGTGCTTGGAGTGCTGATTGTGAATCTATCAGAAATACTGCAGTTTGTGGGCCGACATTGGTGTTCAACATTTTCTCAGTTGCCACCTTGATTGCCTGAATTTCTGCATCATAAGTATGACATAATTTCCCACTTGATACTTTGACCATAACCATAATGTTGTTTGGGTAATCTATGTACACTCCCGATCCTTCATTTTTTACTGCATTCTGTGCTGACCCATCTGTGTATACTCTGACTCAGAGGTCTTGTGAATATTCTTCATCGAAGAAACTGAGAGTCACTATCCTACGCTGCACTGTTCTGTTCATCCTTGTCTAGTATTCCTTTCACTATTATTTGAAGGCATACTGATAGCCCATGCTCCTCTCTCCAAGGGGTTTGTTCTGGCACATACTTCAGGGGATGTCTACTTCAGGTAGATCTATAATTTGCCTACGAAGTCGTTTGGAGTGGAGCATAAAACGACTTCTTTTCCGTCTTCTCATTGCTAAGTTTTTAGATATGTCCTTCATTTGATGGCTCGGCATGCAGAGGAACTTTTCTGCCTGTGTTAATACCTTTGTGTCTCCGCGATCTCTTAGTGCTTGTATCCTCCCCATCTCCACTATAGGTGTTGATTTCATGCTGCTGTAATGACCCTAAGTGCCTGATTTTGCACCTAATCTACCTCTTTTAGGGTAGTATTTGCTGCAGAGCACCACGCTTTTGATTATATTCCAGATGTTGTCGTATACCTTGTTGGTAAACTTTGTTAAGTATTTTCCCGCTAGCTCCCCATGTGGTTCCACTTAATTTTCTCAGGATGGCTAACTTCCTCCTGGCTTTTTTGGCTGCCTTGTTGACGTGTTCCCTTTGTTCCAACCTATCATTGAATGTAACTCCAATATAGGTGGGTTGTTTATCTTTTCTCAGGTGGTCTCCATTTATCTTGAGAACTCCAGCTTGTTATTTTGAAGGGAGACTGAAAAGGCGTAGTGCCGCATTTTTCTGAGTTAATGTTAACACACCATCTGTTTGTCCATGAGGTCAAGGCATCGATAGCTCTTTGCAGCATTTGGGTGGCTCCTGTTGCTTGCTCATTTGTACACCATATTACCAAGTCATCTGCGTACATTGGAACTTTTGTTCCTTGTGGTAGTTCAGCAATCAAGTCATAGTTTGGGGAGGAAGACTAACGCCTGGTGAGGCAAAATATACTGATCAGACATGTTAGTTAGGGTCAGGCAAAATATACCGGCCAAGACCCTCATCTCGACTTCCTAGTAGCCCTCCTTGGAAACGGGCTGTTTTTATGGCAGCCTGGCTAACGAGGTGAGGGATCGGATATGATCCCCGTAGTAGTAAGTGACACGCAGATGAAGCCAAGCATAGCACAGCCCCCTGGAGGATCTCTGTCCACCTTCATCAGCACACTCAGAGTGTGAAGAAAGCTACTGCAACCCGCTAACTTAACGTCCTTTTTAGGGCACACAAAAGAGTAACCTACTCATTGTGAGCATTCGAAACAACAAGTCATAGTTTTTAACGTGTGCCAGCTTTGTCGCAGATGTTGTTGTCATAATGTGTTTCTTCAGTGTCTCACTGACACCATCTATCTATCTTTTTTATTGTAAACTATTAGTAATTACTATTATTATTTAGCTTCTGCCTAAATCCCGCACTGTGCCATAAGATGAACAGACAAGAGCAAACTGTCGTGTTTCGCCTTAGAACAGGCCACAACCGACTCCGCAGCCACATGTACACACACTATAAGATTGGCAACTCAGCTGCGTGTACATCGGACATGCACCCCAGACTGCAGATCACATACTACGGAACAGCTCCGAATACAATATACAGAGAAAATCTCTCTGGTCCTCTGGTCCATTGAAACAACACGGGAAGAGAAACTTGATGGACCTATATGTGAACTACAAAAGACAGTGAAGTTTATAGAAGAGACAACATTGCCGATATACATATTTTCAAGCGAACGAAAGAAGACCAGCAAGTTGATAAGATACTCACGCCGACAACTATTTTGTGAAGTTTTACAGTAAAACTCTCACGTGACTTTTGGGATGAGGACATTCTTCTGGCCTCGTTTGAATTTCAAACCCGGCTCGCCCCTATATAAAGGAATGGCGCACAACCCTCGAGCATTCCGTCGAACCACGACTCATATATCGACACTTTAAGTCGGTTTGAGATCGCAAGTTCAGCCACCAACTCCCCCCCTCAACTTTACTCAAGAACTGTTTGTAGTCCACATTCAATCTATCCAAAATGGTGAGTTTGAACTAATGTACGTTGTTTTGTTCCTTTTGTAAATGTAAAGTGCACGGAAAACAAAGCCATGATATCGTCACGTTGTTGTGAGTTTTGAAGGCGTTGTCTTCCTCCGCCATCATGGATGCGTGCTTTTGTGTTATCAATCATCAACCAGTTCTAGCAGTACTAACACTATGTTGAGTTTGAGTGACAGGTAAGAGTTGAATTTTGTGAAAAGTTCATAACCATCAGGTTCACACGTTATTCTTAGTTGTACCACGTCATTACATCTCTTGACAAGCCAAGCCAAGCCTGTTTAAAGTGCGAGATGAGTAGTGAGTAAATGATTACTCAGTAATCAGGTGATGTTGAGTCATCACTTGAAAGCCGGCAGAAAGGACAACTATAACTATTTGACTATAAAATGAGCCTAGTTTCTAGTCAAGGACAAATTATTCATTTCTGGTGTAATAAAATAATTTTACTCCCCAGTTTGTGACATTTGTATTTTTTTTTAAATTATGATAGTCCATGACTCATCATCATGCAAGACTACATTTAGTATTTTAATTTACACATTAGATAGATCACAATGCGTTGAACTTCAAGAGATCATACTAAGATACTATTACTAGCTGGATTATTTACACATTTCTAGCATTTTAAAATAACTTTACTCCCCAAATGTAAATTGTATTTTTGACATCTGAATAATTTATTTTAAATTATGATCGAGTCCATGACTCATGCAAGACCCAATTGAACATTGGTCTAAATGCTTAAAATCCAATGACCAATGCATTGAGCTTGTAGAGATCATACTAAGATACTACTCTAGCTGGATAACCTACAATGTGCATTTTATTTTTTTTTAATGCATCAAATATTTGCTTTCTTAAGATACCAGATAGTGCAAGTTCTAATCTAGTTCCTGAACTGCAATAGCACATGACTCATCAGACTTTTCACACTATGGCTCGTCATAAAAGCTATGCTGCTGTTGGAATGAGAAACCAGGATAGTTTTCACCAGTAAACTTGTTACAATTGGCTTAACCTTTTAACTCTGGAATTATTTATTTTCCTCTTGTGGGCGGAATTATTTTATTTTAAACCACTAGATGTGATCAAGATGCAGAGCTGCCAAGACCCTTCTACATGCGGTGATCCTGGATAACAGGCTGCAACAGAGCAGACTGGCTAAGAAGGGAATGCTAACCCAGTACTCAAAAATTATTGCTGAAGTCCGATGAATTGGACAGAAAGGTGCAAATATCGCATTCAAGCTGTTAACACATTCCGTTCTCTGGACTACATTCTTCTAAAGATCTTTTCAGGATTTGATAGTGGGAGATTGAGAACAAGCCAAACCACTAGATGTTTTCTAGTTTTCTTTTGTTTTTAAAAATAGAATATGTATCAAATTATTGAGAAATTATAGCACAAAAACAAAACATTGCTATAAAATGGGCTCCAGAAAGGACAGCAATGGCTATGCACAAAGGAAATTAGATTGGAAAATGGCAAAATACCAGCAAAACAGTGTCTTTCCCATGGCAGTATATGGCTGTGAAACATGGACCACTTGGAGAAAAAATTACATGTGCCTGGAATTTGAAATGATTTAAGAAATCACATTGTCATTATGTTGCATAACTAGATTTTACTTAAGTTTTTTTGTGTGTCCCTTATGATAAAATCCAGGGTGTGCCTTATTTGGAGGAAAATACAGGTGCACCCTTTCAATTTATTTAGGGCACAATGATTTTCATAAATAATTATGCTTTTCATAAATAGATATGCGTGCAGATTCTTGCAAATTCATCTACATTGGTAAAAATAAAAATGATAAAACTGCTATAAAACAACAAAAGCGTGCATCTTTTCTTTCCCTACCCACACCCACTGTAATTGAAGCTAAAATATTTTGTTCCAAGCCTTGTTTGAAAAACTGCATTTGCTATTGTACAAGTTTGTGACTATATCAATTTTCTGTTATGCTCAAATGTATGTATGTGTTGGTCCAATTTATTCACACATTGCTGTCAATTCACAGCGTGAGTGCATCTCCATCCATGTTGGTCAGGCTGGTGTCCAGATCGGCAATTCCTGCTGGGAACTCTACTGTTTGGAGCATGGAATCCAGGTTAGAAAGATGACCAGTTTTCTGTTTTAATTAGTATGGCTTTCAAAAACAAATGAAAATGGAAAATTGTATGTAGACAAATACGGGCAGAATTAAACGTATGCCGCAAGACTTGATCCACCCTTTTGTCAGATCTGCCAGGTTCCCTTATTTACCATACAGGTACTGCAGAGTGGTTGCTGTGCCTATTATTGGCAATTGTCTAAAAGTATTTAGTATTGTAATTAAATTGCTATTGAACATTAGCTGTGGGCCATATGTTTTTCATGAATTGGTCCCAATATATACATACAGCAAAGGAAATGTACCATCTAGTTAATTTTTTTTTTTTTTTTTTTTTTTTCAGCCTGATGGTCAGATGCCATCAGACAAGAGTGTTGGAAGTGCAGATGATTCTTTCAACACTTTCTTCAGCGAGACTGGTTCTGGCAAGCATGTACCCAGAGCTGTGTTTGTAGACCTTGAACCAAATGTTGTTGGTAAGTTTTTCTGCTGACAAAAACAGTGGGTTTTTGTCACTAGGGGTGTGGACAGGATTAAGGGATGCTTAACTTTTCCCACGCTTGAATTATGCGCAATTTCACCTACCTGTGCATTATTTTTTTTTAAGGGCATATCATTTATTTGTGTTAGTTTAAGATTTCTTTTTTTTAAATCGGCTGATAGTGTTGAAAAACAGCACACACATTTTGACTCCCGCTTTGTTTCCCCTGGATGAATTTAAAAAATAGCAGACAACGGTTTACCGTACTTGACACTTTCGACTGTAAACGTAATTGTTGTATCTAAATAAATGTAAACAGATAAAAAAAAATTGGTGCAAGAACTTAGTCCCACATTCTCAATGGATGAATCTTCAAATCCAAGCACTAAACATTTTTTTAAAAATCATTTCCAACTGCCTAACACTAATTCAGAATTGCCATTTAAGTCAGAACTCTATACATCAGAAGAGCAGTATTGTTCAGACTTTCTACTTAGCCGTTTGTTTTTATATTTGATTAGAACAGCCGTCACTACGCAAGGGTAACTAAGTCGCAAACCGGCGACCCGCGGTCTGCGATTTCATGACATAAGTCGGCACAGTGGCGACATAACGCTGGGTAAAAGTTAAAGCGATTAATACTTTCACAGGGTAAGCTAAACGACTTAGAGCCATATGACCTGCAGGAAATGTAAAACAAATTGGTAAATTGCTGTTGAAACATAACTAGGCTAGTACATTTTTTAAATGCCAGACAAATCCTGCTTGGTTCCCGTTATAAAATACTGCTATTCGCGCTTTGTTCAATCAGAAGTGAGATGGCAATGGCTAACTTAGTCATCAATTAGGCCGGTTGTCCCTGGAGGACAGGGGAGGCCGACCCCAACCAGGCAAATCTACAGGTGGCGGATAGTGGGGCGGCCGACTCAACCAGGCACGTCCACAGGGGGCGGATAGTGGGTAGACTGACCCCAACCAGGCACGCCTACAGGTGGCGGATAGTGGAATGACATCCAGATATGAACCGCCCAGCTGCGAATATAAGCCAGGTATAATAACTGGACGAATAAGCAGTCGTGGACCAACCGGCGGCATATTCCAGCAGGATGGGGTGGGACAACAGGTGGCACTCTTTCCTCACTGAAATACCCCGTGTCCTATGACGGGTACACCAAGCGGGTAAGAGCCGCTATAAGGTCTATCCACGGGAAGGAAACCACGGTACACAAACCAACCTACTGCCTTGCAGGTACCATTGGGAGATGGAAAGGCTATGGGAAACAGCAACAGAAAACTTAATTCGACCTGCCGAAGACAAAGTGTCGGCTACGGCGCAGGAACCGGGAAAAATCAGGGCACACAATCAACCGGATATGGTCATGCGACAGTCTACCCTAGCGTCCTTGTGTCGCTCTTACAAATTACAACCGGGGAGGAGCAGTGCTGGGCACACACGCATCAACCGGATATGGTCATGCGACAGTCTACCCTATCGTCGTGGTGTCGCTCTTACAAATTACAACCAGGGAGCAGTGCTGGGCTCCAGCCTCGAGGGGATCCACCCAAGCAACCGGTGCCTCTGCTAAAATGAGATGCCAGAGGGTGCGGAGTGGAGACAAAAGCTATGAGCAGCCGCTCTGACCTGAAGACTACAGACTTCATCATGGTGACTGGCCTGCAGATGTAGCATGACCAGAAGATCCTGAACGCAAAGAAAGAAAAAGGCCAGTTGTCATAATTTATTACATTAAGGTGTCTCTATACTTCGATCCAGGAGTTGAAATGACCTTCAAAATTGCAGAATATCTATAACTGACATTCATAATATCTATAACTGACATTCAGAACATGTGAAACATTTCATTTATTTTTTTCTAACAATTTACTCTATATTGTCTTTTACATTGGATAGAAATCAATAAACACCCGCACCCACACATTCCTTTTAGAACACCGGATCACCAGCATCTGGGCTCTCGCCCAGCACAATGCTATTATAAATTTTTGTGAATATGAAAACCATACTTTCTGATGGGGAATGAACCAGTAGGTTCTCTGAAACAGGTTTCAGTCTTCAAGAAACACTGGGAGTCTAGAAAAAATTTGTCATTCTACGACTCTTGTAAAAGGCTCTCCAGTAATGACAGATGGTTAAAGGGTCTTGGCCAGTATATTTTGCCTGTCCCTCACTAACATGTCTGATCAGTATGTTTTGCCTGATCAGACATTAGTCTCCTGTCCTCACCTGCTAGAGTGTAAAGGGCTGTGTAGTCAGGTCTGTATTTATGAATATGCAATTTAGTCAATTCTACGTAATGGAATTCAGATTTTTCTAGCTGAGAAAACAAATTTGATTAGACCATTTATCTTGATTTATACATGGACATTCAATAAGTTCTGTTTGGGCCACTGAAGTGACTGGTAGATTATGCTGATCGAATATACAACCGGCTCAGTACCAAATGTGTTGTGCTGGTGACATCTCACATATTTGATTTTATTTCAATAAATAACACATGGCACTATAAATTATATTTTATTTCCAACAGACGAGGTCCGGACAGGTACATATCGACAGTTGTTTCACCCTGAACAGCTCATTACTGGTAAGGAGGATGCAGCCAACAACTATGCCAGAGGCCACTACACTGTGGGCAAAGAGCTAATTGATTTGGTCCTCGACCGTCTCAGAAAGCTGGCCGACCAGTGCACTGGCTTGCAGGGTTTTCTGATCTTCCACAGGTGACAGATTTTACTACTGTAACTTTCTGCATATAACACTTACCTTGTTGTGCAGGTGTTTCCTTCTCTTGTGTGCATCATTTCACATATTTTAACTTATTTTTGCTAAACATCCGTCAAAACAATAGAATATATAGCTTTTGCTTGGCTAAGCTTGTTGAATACCCACAATGAGTATCTTTGCCTGTATAAATTTTCAGCTTGAGGCAGTAGTGTGTTGAAGAATCGGCCAAAACAAACACTGAACCACTATTTTGTGGGTTTGGCAGGGAGATATTGCTTCATGTGTATTTGTCCCTTGAATCTATCATTGGTCATCAATTGCAAGATGTTCACTAGGGATGTAGAATTGCCCAAATGTTGACAAAACGATGTCCAGTAAGCTTTGAATCTTGAATAAATGATTGTATCCTGGCTGCCCCCTATTATTCTTTGGTCAAAAATGTAAAGAATTTGGTAGCGTTTCCTACTCATGACTTTCCCAATAATCACTTAGTGAAAGCTTTTTGCACAATACCATTGCAATTTGAAGACCAAGAAAAGCTTCAAATTCCTCAAAAGATGTAGGCTGCCAATTCTCTTTGTTAGCATGTTCCGCATAGCAATTTGTCTCTTGGACATTAAGAGTGATTGCAGCGTATGGGAAGTCTAAAATATCTCTAACTGAAAAGTTTCTGGTGTTTACTGCCCTGTTCAAGAACATATTGTCGTGCCCAATTCTTTGCGAACACCTCTAGTCTCTGGGACTTTCCATGTCCACTTGTTTTCATTATGTTGAGGTCTAGCAGTGGGATGCCTTTTTTGAGGTGGGGTCCATCTCCTGCACCGCAAGGAGTATCTCTTGTCGACCTAATATCACTTGAATCAATATTTAGAGTTCTATATCAGATTCTGAGTCTGTTATATCACTAGTAAAGTAAAGTAACCAATAGCATTACTGCCGTAGGGTGTGAGGTGTTAGCGATCTCACACCGGACTGAACCGGTACCCATTTAAGGCTGGGTCGACCCGGGAGCCGTTGCGGTCGGAAAAAAATTACCGCCTCAACTGGTGAATGAACCCAGGACCGCTCAGATACGAAGCCAGCGCGCTACGCGGCTCACTGGAACTAGCTAAAGAGTCTGAATCAGTATCATCAGCTACATCGCTCATTCTGAAGCGTTTTTCGTTTTAAAAAAGTTTCGGACTGTCAGTGTTAAATTAATCAAAACATGTGTAGCCATTTTGTAGACCTCCAGCGAATGGAGGTAACATTCGGTTAATGTAAAACTGGTGTTGGTGGCGCAAATCGGTGTTAAAAAACCTCATGCCGCTCTGCCCACTATAGTTGTCCATGGCACTGTAAGGGATATTGAGTTTGGACGACTTTAGTGGTCTGTGGCAGTGAAAGGGTTAAAGCAATTATTATTTGTGGATATCAATACTTTATGGGGTAGATAACATGTCATTAAATCTAGTAATTATAATCTTAGCTCAGTTTAATGTTTTTAAAATAATAATGCTCTTGTAAATCTATTAGTCCGCTAAATGCCCAGTTCTCTACCCTGGGGTTGTTTCTGCCCTCTTGGGCTTAACCTTAAGCACGCTATGTCCGATCCCTTCTAACCAACTCGGCCTACAAAAACGGTGTACGGAAAAAAAAAAATTTGAGCGCCTCCATATATACACAATATTTTGCCGTTTGGAGCAAGCCGACTTTTCGCGAAAGGGGAAGTAGGTTGTTGGGAAAGATCTTTATAGAGTAGTGTTTATTTTGTTTGTTTAAATGAAAGAACTACGTTTGAATTAGAAACTAACAGTTGTGTCGATATTGTAAACACAGTATCGATACGTTATGGTTTTCTATCGAAGCGACTAGGCCAAGTGGTCGAGTCCAAATTTTTTCCCCAGATTTTCATAAATTTTCAACTTTTTTTGAATCTCAAAAACTAACAAACACACAACACCCACATGTTCGTAATGCTATTGTGTGTCTACACGCCAGAAAATCATATTTATTGACAAACAAACATAAAAATTACAAATTTTCTAAGACGACTACCATAGCGAAAAATTAAAATTAATTAGGTCAAATTTTTTCAAAAAACGCCTGGCGTGCTGAAGGTTAATTAGCAATGCTGAAGATGTTGCCTCTCAATTCTTCCAGCTTTGGTGGAGGCACTGGCTCGGGCTTCACTTCTCTTCTGATGGAACGTTTGTCTGTGGATTACGGCAAAAAGTCCAAGTTGGAGTTCTCTGTGTACCCTGCTCCTCAGGTATGCCCAGATCAACCAGATCAGTGTTATATGTAAATATTCCATCTAATCCTTATTTTCTAAGCAGTATATTGGATTTGTAATCTTCATTGGAATTGCATTTTTGCTTCAAGTTATGTATGTTTATGTACATTTAAGTCACATTTAAGTACGCCAGGCCTGAATAATTATGCTATTTTTGTTAAATCTTGCAATCCGGACATATGTCCCAAAAAATACTATCTTAGGGACTCAGCCGCAGCAGCCTAATGTAAGGTGGAGTGACCAGTTTCCTTCTTTGCTGTTTATATCTTCCCAACTCGTATGTCATGTACCCATTTACAGCTGGGTCGACTGGAGGAGTGGTCATATCAGGAATGAACTACACCTGGATTTTTTGTTCTTGGTGCGGTATAATCAGTCTGAGCAAGTCATCTCCCTGGCGACTAGGTCCCAGACACACACACACACATATATATATATATATATACACAGGAGGGCACCATGCCACACTTATCAGTGCATACGCACCCACAATGACAAATCCTCGGGGAAACAAAAGATAAGTTTTATGAGGACCTTGAGGCGCTCATCGCTGCAGTCTCCAAATCTTGACAGTGATCATCCTCTGTGATTTTAACGCTAGGGTTGGCACAGACCATACAGCTTGGGAGGGGGCCATTGGCAGACATGGTATCGGAAAATGCAATAGTAACGGACTGCTCCTTCTGAGGACATGTGCCGCAAATGAACTACTCATAGAACCACATGGATGCACCCAAGGTCCCGCCACTGGTAACGAAGAGCATGTGTGGTGCAGAATGTTGGACCGACCATCGACTTGTTATTGCCAAGCTAAACTTCAAGATCAACCCAAAATGTGCCCCCAGGGAAAGAAACCAACAAGGAGGCTAAATGTGTCTCAGCTGAAATACGAACCCATGAGAGAAGGCTTCCAGGAAGAGCTTGAGGGCAGACTATCTGAGCTTTGTTTTGAAAAGAATGACATCGAAGAGAACTGGGAATCATTGAGAAACACTCTACGATACAGCTGTTAAACACATTGACCAACTCACGCGCACGCATAAGGACTGGTTTGATGAGAATGATCTGGAAATACAGGGCCTTCTCGATGCAAAACATGAAGCGTACAGGGAATACCAGAGGGACACATCTCCGGTAGCAAAAGCTGGTCAATACTGCTCGCAAAGCTGTTCAGACCAGGCTTAGAGAGATGCAAGACTCCTGGCTCAGCAAAAGAGCTGACGAAATTGAGATGTTCGCCGAACATCATGACACCAAGCGGTTTTATGAGGCACTGAAAGCTCTATGGCGTGTAGGCCGTACAGGGTTAATACAAATACAACTTATGGCTACAAAAATGCATGTGCTCTTTGTATTTGTGATAAACTTGTGATTGTTTCTGTGATAAACTTGATTGTTTCTATCAGGTGTCCACTGCTGTGGTAGAGCCTTACAATTCTATCCTGACCACACACACCACTTTGGAGCATTCAGACTGTGCCTTCATGGTCGATAATGAGGCCATTTATGACATCTGTCGCAGAAACCTGGATGTGGAGCGGCCAACTTACACTAACCTCAATCGCCTGATTAGCCAGATTGTCTCCTCCATCACCGCCTCACTCAGGTTGGTACATTATTGATGAAAATTTCATGTTACTTTTGTGAGGTCAGGAGCTCCTTTCTCTCTATTAAGCAACTCCTCTTTCTAGACTATATTCCACATGTATTGTTAGGTTTAGTTTCGTTTTATATTCAATATGTATTTAGTATATATACAAATGCTCAGCACCGCAGAATGTTTTAAGTGAAATAAAGGGTTAATATTTGGCAATTTTATTCTTGTTTTGGTTTCAGTTGACAAATCTTCCATCTTCCTCGTACCTCATATAGGCTTACCTATATACCAGTTTATGATCTTATCCCTTGACCTGTGTACTTTGGCACATTTTCAGCATGTTATAAATCTAACCATGTCCTCTATTGACTTGTTTTAGCTAAAAGTTCAAATATTCTGTCTTGAAGGTTTGATGGTGCATTGAATGTGGATCTGACTGAGTTCCAGACCAACTTGGTGCCATACCCACGAATCCATTTCCCCCTGGCCACCTATGCACCAGTGATATCTGCAGAGAAGGTACATAACTTGTTTTATACCTATATTGTTACTAATTGATGTCCTTTATTGCTTGAAGTATTCTCTCCCCTTGCATTAAACATGCACTGGTCATTGACAAATAGCGTGACATTAAACATAAATGGATATGCAGTATATAAAGCTACAAAAATGTAATGTTATTTGGTGGTACACATTGATGTAAAAATCTGAACTTTGACAAACTAAATGACATAACCTAACCCATGTTTAGAATTAGAAGTTGGTGTCAGAATGGAATTGGATGTGTTCTGGGCAATACGAGTTGTAAAGGATTAATTTGCGGAATGAAAAAATGTACTTCATGATTTTTGTATATTTTACCATTTTCCAGGCCTACCACGAGCAGCTGTCTGTTGCTGAAATCACCAATGCTTGCTTTGAGCCAGCCAATCAGATGGTGAAGTGTGATCCTCGTCATGGCAAGTACATGGCCTGCTGCATGCTGTACCGTGGTGATGTGGTACCTAAAGATGTCAATGCTGCCATTGCAACTATCAAGACCAAACGGACCATCCAGTTTGTGGACTGGTGTCCCACTGGATTCAAGGTAAAACTACCATCTATGGTTTTATCTTTAACCTCAATTGATATGTTGTTCCAAATGGGTGCAGAGGCCAATCATTGGATTCACCCAGAACTGGTATGAGAACACCCAGTTTCAATCAAATGAGATGACAAGAGTTGCTTGGATCGGTATTGGGACCAATTTATTTCAAGATTTATATAAATTTGAATATCGCATCCATGATTGCAAAATTTGCATATGACACAATTATGCAGCATGGTCTCTTCTCCAGAGAGATGGATCTATTGATCAGATTTAGTTTAATGTAGACAAATGCAGTCATTCACATGGGAAGATCAAGTATGAAACATAATTACAGGGAGGGGTTGTGAAAAAAGGCTAATACATTAGCATTACAATGCTGGGTATGATTACAAAGAAACATGCATCGGAGCAAGGAAGTGATAGTCTAAACTAAATCATTGGTGAGGCCTAAATTGGAGTACTGTATTCAGGTGTGGAGTTATCACAGAGTGAATGGGACATGACAGAAAGGATACAAAGAGCAAAAAAATTGGGATTCCAGAATTATAGTTATGAGGAGACTTACAAAAACTGGTCTGCAGAGTCTAGAAAAGAATTTGAGGGGACTATAGGGGAAATAGTTTATAAATTAATCAATGGAAAGGATAAATTAGACTAACAAGTTTCAAAGTTCACTTGACTACAAGAACTAGAGGGCATAGCTTCAAATTATTTAAAGGCAGGTCCAGATTGGATATGTCCTTAACACATTCGACATGTGTAGCTATTGACTGTTAAGAGGTGCGACTTTGCTGTTTCCATTGTTGCGGTAATAATACAAAAGCCCAGGTGATGGTAGTTAAATAAAGCAGTGCAGCGCCATTGTTAGAGGCTGATTTTTTTGACTTATTTTGCGAGCCACGGATTACTACCCAATGGGAAGTAAAGATGCTCAACACATGGAGATATGGATATTTAGTCAAGATTGGGGCTGATTTTGCCCCACTGATGCCCACAGGAACAGACGGAATAGTAATATGTCTTCTTTCCACTTATGCTGTTAACCATTGTGGAGTACTTAAAGTGTCAATGGGAGCCAGTGTTGCTGCACAATGTCAACTATCTACCTGCCTCGTGGTCATCCCCTTGCCCCGTAGCCAGAGTTATAAGCCATCAGTGGAAGTTGAGGGTGCATTCTCAAGAAATGACCAAACATATTTTGTCGGGAAATGTATTCTGCACAAGATGTATATTAAACCAAAACGTATTTCTTTATACGTTCCCGATCTCGATGGTTGCTAGTTCTGCAATAGCTTTGTTTCTAATATGAATTCATCTGATTTTGTGTAGATGGGAAGCCAATTCTCACTAGTAACAATGTTTTGCTGTTTTTATTAGGTTGGCATCAACTACCAGCCCCCTACTGTAGTGCCTGGTGGTGATCTGGCCAAGGTTCAGAGGGCTGTCTGCATGTTGAGCAATACCACTGCCATTGCTGAAGCTTGGGCTAGGCTTGATCACAAGTTTGACCTCATGTATGCCAAGAGAGCATTTGTTCACTGGTAAGTGCAATTAAAAGATAAAATCCTGTCAGTCTTGGACTATCATTTTCATGAAATGTATCATTCTCCTCCTGGCATGCAATTGTTGGTTCCCTTGGTACAATTATATTAGAATGGGGAAGTCGTAATTTACTTTCCATGTTATCTGGAAAAATCGGGTTCTTAGTTCTTCATAGAATTTCTTCTTTAATTCGTTTGAAAATATCTGCAATGTTCTCTTGTAAATGTATATATGTTTTAGTTCATAGTTTGTTTTTATGGGACTGTCAGTTTTTCCTCTACATTTGTTTATACATATTTATTTGGGGGCAGTTCTTTAGTTGGGGTGACTGAAATCAGCTGTCTTATTCTAAGGTGCAACTCTTGTCTATCTTATGGCAATTGTCAGTTAATGTTGGTGGCTTTCCAATTAATTTGACCCTTTTCTGCTGTTGGTATGCGACTGGTACATCTGGTTGCTCGTCATTTGCCAGTCTATTCACTCTCATCCCTATATTATTCCAGTTTTCACTGTATGACATCTTGCACTGGTTACTCTGTTCGGAAAGTAAAATTATATATTTTTGGCAGTTTCCCAGTTCTGGAGTGCTGATTTTGCATCTGTCAGTCAATTGAAACTAACAGGTTGTGAATCTAGATCGGTATCTGGACAGTTCAGTTGCCACCTGGATTTCTGTATCATGACAGAATTTCTCTGGGATTTCATTCACTTTTGTAGAATACTACACATGACGTCGTGTAAAGATATAAATGAACAATAACTAAACAAGACTCTCAGTAGTAATGTTTTGTCTGCCGGGCGAAAAATATTGGAAATTATGTAAAAATAAAATAAATATTGAACAAGTTCAGCTTAAAACTATGATAAAAAAAGACAGTAAAACACATCATTTAACAGACACAATTAAAAACTATGACATGAAGTATTCATAATAAAGATTATATATATATATATTAGTATGAAGCATTAAATGATTAATACAGAGGTGAAAATTTAAGAGTGCACCATTTTTATTTTGTTGGAGCCAGTGCAGGACGATACAAGTTGTAAAGGGTTAGCTCTTGCATTTGCTTACTAGATACTGTAGGTAGTTTTGAAACACTTTATTGTATTTGTTGTGATAATTGTACGAACGAACATGTTTCAAATATTGCTGTGATTATTTCAGGTATGTGGGTGAAGGTATGGAGGAGGGAGAGTTCTCAGAAGCTCGTGAGGATCTTGCCGCCTTGGAGAAGGACTATGAAGAGGTTGGCGTAGACTCTGCTGAGAATGACGCTGGTGAAGAGGGAGAGGAATATTAAATCGTCCTTCCTCTGGCTGGTCATCTACCCCCTCTAATTTTGGTCCTAATTGCTTCAGTTTTTTTGATTGTTTTTGGTAACATTTAGTTTATACTAACAATTGTTGAAGTAAAATTCTCAAAATTTCATGTGCATTTCATAATTCCATTGGTGCTTTCAGGGGATGAATAAAGTTTCTATATGAAATGAATTGGCCTGTGTTTTACTGCTTGTGTGTGTAAGTGCATTTAAGAAAATGTAAACAAGAGGATATAGATGCCCAAATCATGTCCACTAAAATTGTCGTGTTTACCCTATTGGAGCGGCAGTTGCCAGAAGATAAACCACATTGTGGCTTTTTTTTCTCCTGAAAATTTCTCACCAGCTTGTTAAAAAATGTAATTTATATTTGGCATCTGTACTAAACTAGATTGCACAGGATTTTAAAACAAACCCATTTCCATTCCTTTGTCCGTTTTTCACAATTGAAGTCAAAGTAATGACTTTGTCCTTGGACAATGTTAGTTTGATACGTCTCTGGTCTACTCTGTGGCAAATGGGTACTTAAACTTGTACGATGCAGTTTGTATCTTGTCCAAATATGAATGAATTGCAGTGGTTGGTACACAGCCAGGAAATCTAGGGTCAATCCTTACTTGAACTATATTTCCCAATATGGTACACGAGTAGTGTTGAGTAGTGGTCCCCTCTGCTAAGCTAAACCAATGGTAGTATAACTAACACACAATGAAAGACCTAGTTACGTGACCATTTCTCCCTCTACACATACACTACACTAAATCAGAAACTCTGGCTAATACTTTGCCCAAGAAAGATGTCTTCAGCTTGTCCACAATGCTTAATGACAGTGTATGGTAAAGTAAACTGCTGCCTTGCATACCAATCTCACTTTTAAAATGTCTTGTCTGTCACATCATGCCAAAGATGTTTGTCCTTTTTCCTTCCTCTTTGACCTGCCCATGCCTAGTCACATCATGCCTGGTATGTTTCTCCCTTTTCCTTCTTTGGGCCCCATGAAAGAAACTGAATCCTGAGACTATTAGGTGACTACCCCTTGACAAAGAATGGGTTGAAATAGGAACTAAGACGACTCTGAAAGACAAAACAGGAAAATCGAAAATAAGCCCATATTTTTTCTTCCTAGTTTAAGTACTGTGAACATCTAAAATGAAATAGCGGTGATTTTACGACTCATGATTGCCACACAAATCAATGTCAATTTATAAAGAATAATTTATTACGTGTTATATTATATAAATTCCATTTTGAAAATTTCAGCCAACCTCATTCAAAGCCCAATCCTTCTGAATCCTTACCGACCCGTTATTTGTATTCTATGCTACCAAGTGTCAATCTTCCTCGGATTATTCCAGAGCTTTGTACGAAAATATAGAATTAGGGTCATTTCTCTATGAACATTTACTTCACTAATGTACGTTTCTCTCTCCTTCCATATTCTTCTGTATATGCGATAGCATTTTGAGCAGCAACAAATGATAAAAGAAAAACTTTAAATGATGTGACTAGTCGAACTCCTTTACTACGCTTTTTTTTTTATGTCTAAACGGTAAGTCCAGTTCTCTGAATAAAGGTTTCTGTAGTGGTGAGTTAGACCACCAAACAGGTTTGTGTGGATGTCTCCGTGGACCAGTGCTCAATACGCAATTGACTAAGCATGCAAAGTCTTGCATGATACATTTTGATGTATGTGCCATCTGTCGTCACATACACAGCCTATGTAAGTGGTTATTTTGTCCCATTCTCATGCAGAACAGATCACTTGTTCCGCTCCATCAAAGTTGACAGTGGTTGCTTGTTTAGTCAACTTTCCTTATGACTTGGAGAAAGTTGTCTTTCTGCTGTCATTTCCTTTTGATGGTATCCACTTTAGCACTATCTTCTCTTGACTTTCACTTTATCCAAGGCTTTTTTAAGCTATTGTAGTTTATCACTTTTGATGGCGTGCTGAACTGGTATTGCAAATGTAAGGAATACAACCTGCTGACAGAACTGACATGACATCTGTAAGGAATACAATCTGCTGACAGAACTGACATGACTTCTGTAAGGAATACAATCTGCTGACATTGACTTGTGTTGCTAATCATTTCTGCAGCAATTAGTTCCTGAACTTTGGTCGATCAGTTTAAACATAATTTTCCAATTTGATGAACAAGTGGTTTCGATTAATCATTATATAGCTGGATCCATGCTTCTCTTGGGTAGTTCATAATCGCAAGCTGCTGCTTCCTTTTGGAGAGAATTTTGCTCTCTCATTGGGCAGGTGGCAGTTGTTTTTATGCTGGTTTTGGTATTCTTCCCATGGCTTGACCTCCTTAGTGGTGTTTGGTAATTCAACCTTAAATGTCCTGATTAATTGTTTGGACCAATGTACAGGGCTACTTGTCTTCCACTGGCAAGATCTCAATCTGTTAATTGGGTGTGCTGTCATGTTTTTGTACTTTCCTATTTGTGTCTTGGTCTTGGTGTCCTGTCTAAAGGATAGATTGTCTTGACACATCCTGATTTAGAGACTCATGTTAGTCTTAGTTCTGAAGCAAAATTATAGATTTGAGAGCTTATCCTCAATCCTACAGCACAGTGACAACTATGTATCCCGGATAAATGATTCCTGCAAGGTCACATATGCTGATGACCATCTGCTCCTGATGGAGTTGAGACATGATATGTTTATTAGAGGAGCGGTGGATACAACGTTGACATGTCCAGTACCAGTGACTTCGGCTCTGAGATGGTTGTCTGGAATGAGCGCTATAATCCTCTACGACTCCAAATCCTTGTTTTCGGAACTTACGGAAGGGCTGATGTTGGAGATAGAGGCCGGGAACTTGGGCGATCTGCTGTCCTGATCATGCTGGGATTTGCGGGAATGAGAGCTGACAAGACTTCTGGGGAACACTATTTGGGACACTGATAATAGAAAGAGATGAAGTTTGGAAGTTGATTCATGGCCGCCTTTTGTATGAAGATATTACATTCAATCTTCGTTCGTTCTCAATTTTTCACCGAGAACGGAATACCTTGTATCATAGTTTACAGCTTGACTGCGATATTTGCACCTTTCGATCCGGTTAAAGCGGGCATTTTTGAGTACTGGGTGAACCTTCCATCTTCGACCCCTTGTACTTGGCCAGTCTGCTCTGTTGCAGTCTGTTATCCAGGATCACCTCGGGGTGTAGAAGGATCCTGGCAGCTCTGGTTCACTGGCCCTGACGCTAGCAATCAACTTTGGGTCGCTGACTGCTGCAGCTCATGCACTGCTCAGCGTCTTGATCCCACTAAATTCAATTAATTAGCAATGCATAGATTGTAGCATATTGCAATCATTCATGGGTTCAGCAGAGAGGGGGGGCTACCTAAACCATCAGTATCTACACTCTTCGCCTTTTGCTGAGGGGGACTGAGCACCCAAGCAATGACATCGCTTCTTAACAGAACACATGTTTATTAGAAACATATTTTGCTTGCCTAATAAATATTAGCAAGAACAAATTAAATTCTTGTTACAGGCAACGAATGTGGAAATAAACTCACGATGATGGTTCGCCTAATCGCTTTAAATGAAGAATATAGCTACTACTACACTACTACTACTACTACTACACTACTACTACTACTACACTACTACTACTACCACTACTACTACTACCACTACTACACTACTACTACTACTATGGTCAGCCCATTTAAATGTCATCTTTGGCTGAAGCAATAATGATAGCAGTGGTAATCGAGGTTCTTATATTACTGCGTGCTACGTACATGCTTCTGACTTTTATATTATGTGTCCATCGTAAGCGAAGAAAACATCAGATGCGTGCTGAAAGATGCGATCTCATATGACTGTACGGGATCAAGATGCTGAGCAGCGCATGAACTGCAGTGGTCAGCGACCCATAGCTGACTGATATCATCAGAACCAGAGCTGCCAAGCGGTGATCCTGGATAACAGGCTGCAGCAGGACAGACTGGCTAAGGAGAAAGGATCGAAGAAGGAATGCTAACCCAGTACTCAAAAAATGCTTGCTGAAGTCAGATGTGTTAGTGCAAATATCGCAGTCAAGTTGTAAACTACGACACAACGCATTCCGTTCTCTGGACTACATTCTGCTTCTTAATCCCTTTCAGAGTTTGGTAGCGGGAGATTGAGAACGAAGCCAAGCCACATGACTGAACAATCCAATCCTGGAGTGACAGACTGCCGTGCATGTGAGGAATCGATTTGGAGATCGTCGTGCGTTCTGTACTTCCGGGCAGCTCCTTTTCTCTGAGCCTAGACGATAACAATTCGTTCTGCGATCTGAACACATTGTGTGATACTCGCGCGACAAGTGGAACAGTTCTGTGCAAGCATCTCTCGTGGTCAGGTCATCCCGTAACCTGTGAGGTCGTTGGGGCACACATGAAGACATCCTCACAACTCCACGCCATGCCTCTCTGTCAGATGCCGCTGCTCGTGACTCTTCTGGTCGGAGACTGGTCCATTCCTATATGTTGTCCTCCCATCTCTTTTTGGGCCGGCCTCTTCGTCGTCTGCCATGCACCTTCCCGTGGAGGATTGTGTTTGCAAGACCACTTGATCTCGGTATGTGACCGTACCAAGTGAGTTTCCTTCTTTTGACAGTTGCCAAGAGATCTTCGAAAGGCCCTATTGGTGTTGTAATTCTATCTCGTATTTCCTCGTTTGTAACTCGATCTTTGTACGTGACGTTTAACAGTTTTCGGAAACATCTCATCTCCAAGGCCTGTATCCTTCGTTGAAGGTCAGCTGTAACTGTCCATGTCTCACAAGCATAGAGGAATATTGACAGGACCAGTGTACGCATTAATTTGATTTTCGTCCCTAGTGCTAACCGTTTATCTTGCCAGCTTTTGTTAACCCGTGCAGGCGCCGCTATTGTCTGTGCTATTCTGGCCAACACTGACAATCGACCCAAGATATTTAAAACGGTCAACCACTTCGAGTTCCTGACCGTTAGCTTTTATCTTGTTGTTGAAGCCCGTAGCGTTGTTGGTCATTAATTTTGTCTTTCCAGCATTTATCTCCATACCATAGTCAAGAGCTGTTTCATCGAGCCTTCTGACCCATTCCTGGAGTTCAGCTTCTTAACCCGTCGATATCATCTGCAAAACGAAGGTTGGTAATCGTTTGGCCCCCTATCTTGACAGTACCAAAGTGACTTCCAAGTGCCTCACTCATAATAATTCCTTCAATGAATATATTGAAAAGAGTTGGAGAGAGTGTACACCCCTGTCTCACACCAACTGATGTGCGAAACCAGTCCCCTCGCCTCCCATTCACAAGAACTGCACTAGACGCCTTGTTATACAGGTGTTCAAGGACCGTTATAATATTTCCTTTGATATTATACATCCTCGTGGTTGCCCAAAGCGCTTTATGCCATACCCTATCAAACGCCTTCTTAAAATCCACAAACACATGATACAGTGTTTGCTGCTGTTCTAGATATTTCTCGCTTAGCAGCCTTAAATAAAATATCTGTTCTGTAGTGCTTCTTCCCTGTCTGAACCCTGCTTGCTCCTCGGCAATAATGTTCTCTGCTTGGGGTTTCAATCGGTCTAGGATTAATCTAAGCATGACTTTGCTAGGGTGGCTAATGAGGCTAATTGTTCTGTAATTTTGGCACAGCTTTAGGTTTCCAGACTTATGTAACGGTATAACCATTGATTTCGTCCATAAGTCCGGCCAGTTTCCTGTCGCCCATATTTTGTTACAGATGTGTGTCAGGCCTTCCACCACTACCTCTCCACCTGCTTGTAAGAGCTCTGCTGGTATATTGTCCACGCCGGCCGCCTTCCCTCTTCTCAATGTCTTTACTGCTGCAATTACCTCTTCCTTCGTTATCAGTTGTTTATCCTCTATATTTGTTGGTGTTGAGGGGAATGTTTTCTCAGGTTTGTTTCGCCCTTCATAGTTAAATAGCTCGGAACAGTACTCTGTCCATCTTGCCAGTACATCATTTCCCTCAATGAGACACTTGCCGTTTTTATCATGAATCATAAGGTTCCTGCTTTGTCTTGGTGTTACCAGTTCTTTGACCACCGTGTATGCTCCTTTAGCATCATTTCTGTTTAGTCTCTCTTCGATGTTTGTGCATTGCTCACATATCCGCGCTTCTTTCGCCTTTCTCATCTTTTGCTGTATGGCTTTCTTGACCTCTTTATAACTGCCGACCTCCTCCGGTGGGTTTTTTCAGTGACCTTCTTTTATCACAAAGGTCTATAATGTCTTTGGTCACCCATGGCTTCTTTTTTGTTTGGTGGCATCCCCGGATCTCTGTTGCAGTATCTATGAGAGCTGCGTTAAGAGACTCTGTAACTGTATCCAGTCCATCTCTGAGAGCCATCAGTGGCGCAAATCTCCCTCCCACCCTTGCTTGGAACACTTCGGTGATTTTTGGGTCCATTAGTTTGTCCAGGTCAAACTTTAGCCTGGTCACATCCTTCTTTGCGACTCCCTTCAATCGCAGACGCATGGTCATCATAACCAGATCGTGGTCGCTTCCTTCTTTGCGATTCCCTTCAATCACAGACGCATGGTCATCATAACCAGATCGTGGTCGCTTCCTTCTTTGCGATTCCCTTCAATCGCAGAGGCATGGTCATCATAACCAGATCGTGGTCGCTTCCTTCTTTGCGATTCCCTTCAATCGCAGAGGCATGGTCATCATAACCAGATCGTGGTCACTTCCTTCTTTGCGACTCCCTTCAATCGCAGACGCATGGTCATCATAACCAGATCGTGGTCACATCCTTCTTTGCGACTCCCTTCAATCGCAGACGCATGGTCATCATAACCAGATCGTGGTCACATCCTTCTTTGCGACTCCCTTCAATCGCAGACGCATGGTCATCATAACCAGATCGTGGTCGCTTCCTAAAACAGCTCCGGGGAAACTTCTTGTTTTGTCGGTGTTGATGCTCGATCGGAACCTCCTCTGGACCAGTATATAGTCAATCTGGCTATGTACTTCATTTCTTGGGTTATGCCATGTCCAGCGTCTCGACGGCTTGTTTAACCCAAACGTATTTGCTACCAACAGCTGGTTGTATCTTGCAAATTCTAGGAGTCTGAGGCACCGGTCATTGGTTTCTTTATTTCCGTATGGGCCACATGTTCCCCTCCAGTCGTGGACTGCATCTTCTCCAATTTTTGCATTCCAATCACCATGGACTACCAATATGTCTTTTTTGGCGTTTCGTGAATCAGACTTTGAAGTTGATCATAGAATGCCTCTATTTCACAATCTTCGTAGTCTGCAGTGGGTGCGTAGTACTGTATTATGGTAATATTAAACGGTGCTGCCTTTAGCCGTAAGATGATAAAACGGCTAGATATTGGGCGGCAACCCAATATGCATCTGGCTGTGTCTTTATGCACCAGTATCCCCACTCCGTGTAAATGTTTGTCCTCCCTGCCACTGTAGTAGAACTTGTGGCCCTCCTCCGGGGTAAACTCTCCAAAGCTTTTCCATCGAGCCTCGCATATACCAAGGATGTTCCACCGGTAGTTCTTCATCTCGTGCGTTAGCTCATTGATTTTGCCATATGGATTCAGTGTTCTAACATTCCACGCACCTATTGTGAGCTTGTCTTTCCTCAGTTTGATGGTTCCACCAGTAGCACACTTATCGCCTCCGACCTGGTGTGGGACGACAGGCGCGGTCATTGTTAACCCGGGCTGCGACCGAGCCGGTATGTTTGATTGTGGTTGTGTCCTCATGTGTGAATCTTGGGAGGTTTTTTCTTGGTGGAGCCTATCTCCTTTCCAAGCCGTTGCTGGCCAACATCTGCATCTGACCTGGAGGAGCCCATCTTCCCAGGCGAGCCATTGCCTCGTTTGCCTACAGCCTCGTGGCCATAGTTTCCCAGTGTGCACCACTTGGAGGTGAGGTTGACTTGTGTGTTCGCTTTATCGGCAGGCTATTCATTTCACTTTTTGCCCCTCAGAAGAAGAACTAGCCGACCCCGACATCGCTGGTTTGCGATGCCGAGCGCAAAACACACCATGGCACACATCTCTCGTGAGGTGATATCAATGTTGAAGTGTCTTAGTCAACCTGTACTTCTACACGGGCTGTTGCCCCTGTACAGATCCCAGCTCTGGCATGAGCTGCATGTAGCCTGGAGGAAGATCTCCTGCTTAGCGGGCTAGGCTCGAGCAGATGTTGAAGAGTTTCAGAAACATTTTAAAGGAATCTGCAGCGTTTCTTTGGTCACAGTGACGAGCGTTTGCGTATAATGAGATCATCGTGCAGTAGCTGTTTTCGGGAAGACGCTTGTCGGTCATGCGAACATGTCCCGTTCATTTTATCTGGGCGTTTTGCAGAGGTGTATATATGTCCATGTTTCACGTGCATGAAACGGAGCGGCTATAGCTACAGCACAATACACTTTTACCTTAGTGGCGACACCGATGTCTGGTCAGTTCCAGACATGTAGCTCCACAAATGAGGTCTTGCTTTTGCAATCCTGATATCAACATCGAAATTCGCATCTCTGAAGAGTGAACTGCCTTGGTAAGTGAAGCTATTGACTGTCTGGAGACGTTGGTTTAGTATAGTCATGTTTGTTCACCTGTACGTCTTCACAGGAGTACATCCTATTTCCTAGTGTTGATTGTTAGTTCGAAACTACCGAACGTCGTCGAAAATTGTTATTGTCGACTATATTTTTTTTTAGCATTCGCCTTATTTCTCTATTCCCCCAAGGCGGTGTGCGTTACACTGTGATTTTTATTTTGCGCCTATCGGCCCAGTGCATCCGACTGCAGCATGCATTTTATGTAAGGGTCTGCTTCCTCCTGCATTTTATAAAGGTTTGCTTCCCCGGGGTAACGGCCGGTGCTGTGATTGGGATCGAACCCAGCACCTCCGGGTTGTGAGCCGTGTCACTTAACCACTAGCCCAAGCCATCCCCTAAAAAAAACTCTATATGTTTTGGTTTTTGTTATTTTGTTTAAAAGTTTGCCCTGTTGGATTCTACTGGGAAAGGAACACCAGTTTCAACCCTAGACAGTTTAGTCTTTAGGTTATATAAGAACCTATTGACCAGTGTATGGATGCGTGGGTGTATCTGTTCGTAATGTGTTGTGTGTGTTCTGCAATGGCAGTTTTACAGTACAGTAGTTTTTACAATCCTTTCTGGACGTGACGTCATCATCACACCGGAAAAAGCCATCGTGTCCAGTTAAATTGAATACTGACTTCAAACGCCACATATATTGTTATGATCAGGTGGTAATGGCGCAGTTGTCAGGGAATAGGATATCCAAGATGGTTGCTTCATTCGCCATTGTGATTATATACCTCCAATTTAAACAGGAGCATGCGTGTCATACATTCTTAGTCGACCTTTACTTCTACAGGGGCAGATGCTCATGTTCAGGTCCCAACTCTGGTATGAGTTGAATGTAGCCGGGAGAAGGGTTTCCTGCTTAGCGAGGTAGGCTCGAGCAGCTTCATACTCCGCTGCGTTGGAGGGTAGTTAACCGATGTGCGAGTTCATCTTAATAGACTCAAACACTAGAGCAAAGTAAACTCGTAGCACGTTAGACGCCATCTATGCTGCTCAAAACAAACCACCTCACCATGGCCGGTGTTATACATGTTACAGCTAGTCGCTTCATACGACATGCTCTCTGTGAGGCAGTGGTGCTTTTCTTGTCCTTGTCATACACAAAGACCCCGACAGACCACTCGGTGTCATATATTGACAAAGACAATTAAATGGGTTGACTACTTTGTCTTCCGATCTTCAATTGAATAGAACGGGGGGATCAAGATGCTGAGCAGCGGATGAGCTGCTAGCGTTATTGCCACTGAACCATAGCTGCCAAGACCCTTCTACACCTCCACGCGGTGATCCTGGATAACAGACTGCAGCAGGGCAGACTGGCTAAGGAGAAGGGATCGAAGAGGGAATGCTAACCCGGTACTCAAAAAATGCTTGCTGAAGTCGGATGTGTTGGATCGAAAGGTGCAAATATCGCAGCCAAGCTGTAAACTACAACACAACGCATTCCGTTCTCTGGACTACATCCTGCTACTTACCCTTCCAGGGTTTGGTAGTGGGAGATTGAGAACGAACGAAGAAGAAGAAGAATAGAACGGGGACGGCGTGGCCTAGTGGTTAAGTGGCACGGCTCACAACCGAAGGTACTGAGTTCGATTCCCATCACAGCACCGACCGTTACCCATGGGAAGCAGACCCTTACATAAATGAATGCTGAAGTCGGATGCACTGGGCCGAGAGGTGCAAAATAAAAACCACAGTGCAACGCACACCGCCTTGGGGATAAGAGAAATAAAGCTAACGCCAAACAAAATTGAATAGAACAAGTAAGTTTTATGTACGCACCACATATTTTTTCTTGGGAGAACACTGAACTGTCTCACTATATCAAGGTTCTGGTCTATGCTGTTGTTGTTGCTGAATGCCCCCAATGAGTAGGTTTACTGTTTTGTGAGCCCTAAAAAGGATGTTAAGTGGCAGGTTGTCGTAGCTTTCCTCACATCCCGATCGTGCTGATGAAGGTGAACCGGGGTCCTCCAGGCAGTTGTGCTATGCTCGGCTTCATCTGCGTGTCGCTCACTACTTCGGAGATCACGTCGACCCATTACCTTGTTTGCCAGGCTGTCGTGAAAACAGCCCGTTTCTAGGAAGGGCTGCGTGGAAGCCAAGGTGAGCGTCTTGTCCAGTATGTTTTTCCTAAACCTGACTAACATGGCTGATCGGTATGTTTTGCCTGACCAGACGTTACTCTTCCTTCTTTCAAACTAGCGTTCTTGGGACTATCGTGCAAGGAAGCGAGACCTAGAACACTTACACTTACGGCGTATATGGGGCTTGGCTTGGCTTCGTTGGTTCTCAATCTCCCGCTACTAAACCCTGAAAGGGCTTAAGTAGCAGAATGTAGTCCAGAGAACGGAATGCGTTGTGTCATAGTTTACAGATTGACTGCGATATTTGCACCTTTCGGTCCCACGCATCCGACTTCAGCAAACATTTTTTTAGTACAGGGTTAGTATTCCCTCTTCGATCCCTTCTCCTTAGCCAGTCTGCCTTGCTGCAGCCTGTTATCCAGGATCACCGAGTGGAGGTGTAGAAGGGTCTTGGCAGCTCTGGTTCGCTGGCCCTTACGCTAGTAGTCAGCTATGGGTCGCTGACCACTGCAGCTCATGCGTTGCTCGGCATCTTGATCCCGAATATGGGGATTGAGTGACGAGAGAGAGAGTGCCACGTAATATGGTCTTACAGCGAGCAAACACTCGCAGCATGTACTCACTGTTCAGCCAGCGACGTCTTCGATGGTTGGGGCATGGAAGATGAGCGACTGTCAGAGAAAGAATCGGCCGCCACACACTGCGATTCAAGGACGTATACAAGAGGGACATGAAGTCATGTGATATCCCACACGAGAGTTTGAAAACAGTTGCTCAGGATCGAGCTGTCTGGATACAGTCAGTTGGACGGACATAATGGCTGCCGATGCTCATATAGGCCTTCTGGCTCAAAGAAAACTGAAAAGATCAAAGAACATCCCGACAAGCCAGCCTCATCAGAACGGTTGTACGATCTGTGACAGGGATTGGCCTTTACAGTCATAGCACACAGTGTCGAAATGCAGGAGGCAGAGCTGGACAAAACTCACAGAGCGCCACGTGCATTCACAACATAGACTGAGACGCCATGATGATGGTATTGTTCTAAAGCTTCTTCTCAAGCACAAACGGCTAATCTGCACTCATCATGCATATGACGTGTCTTTCACAGTTTGTGGAAGGATTTGGAGATTATCAACTACCATAGAGGAGATATACCAAATTACTGATCGCCTCTTTGACGCGATCTTTATGTGCTGCAGTAGTAATACTCGTGTTCTGTAACATGCAGACTGACAATAAACCACTCAGGCAAAATGGTGTAGATTTATGACAAGATCAACTTATAAAACGGGCCTATGACACCAGCTGGCAAAGATGGCGCCATAACTGGCTGCGAGTCTACATTTCTCAACTGTTTTGGATCATTATGGATGCCGCCAGACCACGGATTTGTCTGGAATTCACACTAGTCGACGACTTACACTTGTGTTCACGGAAACGTGCAGTTGTTTTCCGTCTGGACTTGTTATTTCGTTCTTTTTTTGTGATTTCTTCCATCCGTTTATCCTGGTCTGGACGCCGGCTGAATCAGTGAATGGCGCTACGCTTATACCTGTGTCGTATTTCACGCCACGGGTTAGTTCTGCCGGTTCACCTTCACGAATATGGCGTGTGGGAATTTTAGATGCTACTATGATGAGCTGAATACAGTTGGGGAGAGATGCCAGAGTCACTCACACGCTGAGTGTTGTCCATACGACCTCTTGTGGTTATCGAAAAGGCACGACAAACTGCGTAAGATGCATTCCCACCTTTCTACCCTGCGGGTTACATGTTTACGGAAAGGCTTCGGTGGTAACCCTGAGGCAAAATCTGCATCCTATGCTTTCTCCAGTCGTCTCGATGAATGTCTTGCCACTGGCAAAATGTAGCTTAGGCTCTGTGAGTGAGGTTGACAAAAGGCGCAGTTTCTTCCTCACTTTAATCCAAATCACCGCGCAAGTCACCCATTTCAGCGGACACAGCAAGTGATACGACTGTCCACACGGCTGAACAAAGAGAGTGGTCTTCATCACTTGTGATGGACAACTATTATGACACCAGCCTGCCAAGTTTTAGAGCAAGAGTTGTTCTGAGTGCTCACAATGAGTAAGTTTACTCTTTGGGGCGCACTGAAAAGGGCGTTAAGTGGCGGGTTGCAGCAGCTTTCCTCGCATCCCGAGTGCTGATGAAAGTAAACCACGGTCTTCCAGGCGGTCGTGCTATGACTGGCTTCATCTGAGTGTTGCTCACTACTACGGGGATCACGCCCCCTCGTTATTCAGGCTGCCAAGAAGAACATCTCGTTTCCAGGGAGAACTACGAGGAAGTGGAGGTCTTGTCCAGTATATTTTGCCTTACCCCGACTAACATGTATGATCAGTATGTTTTGCCTGACCAGACGTTAGTCTCCTCTCCCCTTAGAGCAAGAATTAACCTAGAAACAAGATGGATTGGTAGTGCTAAAGAAACACTACATAGGCATGGACTGAAATACCAAGAGCCACATAGATGATGCACGAAAGAAGAATGCATCATAACTATGTCGTCTAAAGACACCATCCAGCGGACTGACAGATTGAAAGTAAGAACTTAAAAGAGTATGCATAACTTATTCAATGTTGTGTTCTGGCAGCGAAATTGTGCAAGTCCACTCAGGCAGTAGTTTCGCCACTGGACACTAGAGGTGGTAGTCCTCGACCTATTGACCTTTCGTTTGTAAACGCGGGTTCCGGAAACGGCTCCTCTTTGTGTGTCACGGCGGCTTGTACTAAAGTTGCCATTTGGCTTTTTAAGAGCCAAATTTAACAAATAGGACCCAAAAATTACTTTGGTGTAAACAAATTAAAATTTACTTTTTAGGGCTTTGTGTTGGACGATTTTGAGATAGTGTTCAACATTTTCTGGTCAGTTTTATGAGGCAGTGTCTCTGTGGCAGCGAATGTCACTGGGCATGAGGCACACAATAGGGTATGTTCTAGAGATATCTTCATAACCTGTCGTTTCTTTTGAAGTCGGATCAAAAGGTGCAAATGTCGAGCTGTTAACTAAGACACAGTGCATTCCATTCTCCGGATAACATCATGCTACTTACAAATCTATTTTCATGACTTGGTAGCAGAAGTTTGAGAACGAACGACCAATAAGAAGAAGGAGATAACATGAAAGGAAAAACAGCAAACGCAAAAAGGAAGAACGCGAGTCTCTTATGGGAGTGTTTCTTCTTCTTCCTTAATTTTACTTTTTGTGTAGTGTTTCACTTTCTCATAAAACATTTTCAAATGGTGTTTGATAATTTTTCTTGGTTTTTTTCTTTGTTTGGTATTTTTATCGATTGCCTTTAATTTAGTCTAGGAGATACAGTGTTAGAAAATTGTTGAGTCATGTTTGTCTTTTTTTGTCCTATTTCATAAAGGAGTACTGTTTGGTTGTTTTTGTTTTCTTACTACTTTTTAAAGGGACAGAAGAGTTTGGATTCTTTTTCGTCCGTGTTTGACCATCTAACAAAATTTGTATCTGGCAAACCCAGCTTGAACTGCCGGAACAGTGCGCTACAACTCAACTATAACGGTACACGTCCTCCAGTCGAATTATTGATGTATTCATTTTGAGATCACAGCTGGATTAATTATTCTTCCTCGACTCTAAATATAATTATTCAAAATGCCCGTCTTTCACACGAAGACGATTGAGAGCATATTGGAGCCTGTAGCTCAGCAGGTAAGTGATTTGATTGTTGCAACAGTGTGAACGACTGAAGGAAGGCTAGCAGACGATATTGGGGTCATGATACCGGTTGCGCAAACATGGAGACTAGATGTCGATGCTCGTATATTTATTTTTCCAATTTGCCTAAGCTCGATCCAGCCCAGATAGTCAGACATTCATGTTGGGAATGGGATGTTAAAGACTTCGTTGTACTAGGCCTCAGCTTTTTATAAAGTTGGTGTGACAAGTTCAGTTTAAACTTTATCTTTATCGCTTTCTTTTCTTCCCTAGCAGTGCTGGCACAGTATGACTCTATGATGAGTATGACACTATTAAACTAAGCATGCACGATGTACACATTTACAGGGGTCCAAGTTTCTATTTACTGCTGGGTCGACAGGTGCGCATCGATAATGGGGGACCAGGTAACCATTTTCAGCTTGGTCGATTGCATTGACCAGCAAGCGCTGTGCTGCTAGTCAGTAGTCCGCACCAGTCCTAGGTCTAGCATCCATAAACACGAAGACGATGGTGCATGGCCACGACGTGTTTATAAATCAACATTTTGATTAATCGTTATTTTTGTTGGTGTGATTTCTATACAATACTTTTTCTTATTTGTGCTAGTCTTCTGACTAAGGAGTACAGTCATAGGTGTTTTTTTTCCAATAAGGAGGAGACATGCTTGTGAGACATAGACAATTACAACTGACCTGAAGCGGAGGATACCTTGGAGATGAGATGTTTCCGAAAACTTCTAAACGTCACATGCAAAGACCGAGTTACAAATGAGGAAACACAAGAAATAATTACAACAGTGATAAGACCTTTGAAAGCCAGTTGGAGACGTTCAAAAGACGACAACTCCCTTGATACGGCCACAGCCACATATGGAGATCAAATGGCCTTGCAAATACGATCCTGCACGGGAAGGTGCAAGGCGGACAACGAAGAGGTCATCCCAAAAAGAGATGGGAGAACAACATAAAGGAATGCACCAATCTCCGACCAGACGAGGCACAGGCAGTGGTCGCTGATAAATAGGGGGGTGTCTACATGTTTGCCCCAAGGAACTCACCGGAGCTGAAGGAGGAGAAGCCAACAAAAAAAATGGCAACCCAAATTTTGTTCACTTGCTTCAAAGAGCACCCTCTCCATCCATCGATCGTCATCAATGGGACGAAACGGAGTTAATATAGTTCAAACTCATGTTTTGTGTGGCTCCAATCTTCTTCTTCTTCTGCGTTCGTTCTCAACCTCCCTCTACAAAACCCTGAAAGGGCTTAAGTACCAGAATGTAGTCCAGAGAACAGAATGCGTTGTGTCGTAGTTTACAGCTTGACTGCGATATTTGCACCTTTCGGTCCAACACATCCGACTTCAGAAAGCATTTTTTAGTATTCCTTCTTCGATCCCTTCTCCTTAGCCAGTCTACCCTGCTGCAGCCTGTTATCCAGGATCACCGCGTGGAGATGTAGAAGGGTCTTGGCAGTTCTGGTTCGCAGGCCCTGACGCTAGCAGTCAGCTATGGGTCGCTGACCACTGCAGCTCATGCGCTGCTCAGCATCTTGATCCCGTGTGGCTCAATTGAACCAGAGACGAATATTCTTACAGCTTGAGTGTTTTGATTATCGATTCTCTTGGTCACGTTACACTGCAGGGTAGTGGACATTGGATAAAAATATGTGCACAAAATAATACGGCGAAGCTGCTGCGGTACTGTAAGTTGTAATGGCTACTTTAAGGGGCGCAAAGTAAAAACCGTAGTGCAACGCACACCGTCTTGAGAAATAGAAATATAAGGTGAACGCCAAAAAAATAAATAAATGGCTACCTACACAGGCTAAAATCGGCTCCATCACTCATGTGTATGTGCGGACAAACAGCACGGCCAGCCGAAGATAAATATATATATACTTAAACAATTGCGTGCTGGGCACTGGTAGACGTACCTCCACACAAAGCTGTTTGGAAGCCTTGAGGAACTCTCTTCCACGGCAATCTTTATACAAAGAACTGGTCTTCGCGTGTAGACATAATAAAAAACGTGGCGAACGAGAAGAAAAACGAGACAGACACATCTGGCTCAGATACTACTAATACGAACGGAACCACCATTACAACAAAAAAGCCTTAATCAGGATTGCTGAACAACACACATGATTCTTCTTCTTGGAGATTCGTCCTGAAAAGGACTTTGTGTCATAGTTTACGGTCAGGCTGCGATTCCTGCACCTTTCCCAACACCTCTGATTTCTTCTGCCTTTTTTGAGTAATGTAATGCGATACACCTCAGCAAACTCACCAGTTTAGGAATCACAGTGTTGATCCCGACCTCATTGACCAGACTGCTGTGTGCGAGGAAGCCTGAATTTGGCGTGACTGGTATATTGATCAATATGTTTCACATGATCCTGATGTTACTCTTCTATCCCACCTTGATCAATGTTTCACGTGACCCTGATGTTACTCTTCGCTCCCACCTTGATCAATGTTTCAACGTGACCCTGATGTTACTCTTCGCTCCCACCTTGATCAATGTTTCACGTGACCCTGATGTTACTCTTCGCTCCCACCTTGATCAATGTTTCACGCGACCCTGATGTTATTCTTCGCTACCACCTTGATCAATATGTTTCACGTGACCCTGATGTTACTCTTCGCTCCCACCTTGATCAATGTTTCACGTGACCCTGATGTTACTCTTTGCTCCCACCTTGATCAATGTTTCACGTGACCCTGATGTTACTCTTCGCTCCCACCTTGATCAATGTCTCACCTGACCCTGATGTTACTCTTCGCTCCCACCTTGATCAATATGTTTCTCGCGACCCTGATGTTACTCTTCGCTCCTGAAACAACAAAATGTTCTGACCCAATTACTCTCTTTAGGGCATATCAAAGAACTGTTGATGCCCAATAGATACACGTATATACTGATCCCACAATTGTTACCGGGGCCCGAAAAAGGATAACAGAATTATAACACAAATCGGGTTCATGATACTGAGCAGTGCATGTGCTGCAGCGGTCAGCGACCCATAGCTGACTGCTAGCGTCATGGTCTGCGTACTAGAGCGACCAAGACCCTTCTACACCTCCACCCGGTGATCTTGGATATCAAGCTGCAACAGAGCAAACTCGCCAAGGAGAATGATCGAAGAGGGAAGACTAACCCAGTACTCCAAAATTCCTGTTGAAGTCGGATGTGTTGGACTGAAATTGCAAAATATCGCAGTCAAGCTGTAAACTACGACACAGCCCATTCCCTTCTCTGAACTTATCTGCTACTTACAAAGCTCTTTTCAGGGCTTGGTAGCGGGAGATTGAGAATGAACAACGCCAAGCCATGACACTTATCTACCAGGCATGTCATAAGCGGCACTAAGGAGGGTTGCGCATGGGGCAGGGTACCGAAACTTGTAGAAACTTAAAGCTAGAAAAACATCAATAGATATGAAGACATGAGCTTCACAGTTAGCTGAAAAAGTGTTGATTGATTGATTGATGTACCGATGTATCTGCATTCGAGGCCATGATCAAAGCAGGTTATGCCATTATATACCGTACTCATATGAACTTTAATGAACTGTCTGGTGCTTGCGGCGTGGTTGGCTACAGCTATGAAGCTGACATCACAACACCGGAAACAAAAGTGTACCACTTGAAGATTATTTTTGATGCCTTCCCATGATAGGCTCATATCAAACACTAGTCATCTTCTATCCACTTGTGTCGGTAGACGATGTGGGGAGGTGCAGTTTTCTTTCGTGTGCCAGATGCGTCGCCGATGTTGTTGTCATTCCGTGTTTCTTCACTGGCTCACTTACTTTCTGTCCATCTATTTCTTTGTCTCCCTATTGCTATGCAGCCATCTGTAGTTTGCCCATGGTACTTGCGTCTCAATTCACACCAAACAGAGTTCCATGGGTTCACATCGTACGTCACGGAACATTCCATTTCGGATTTAGGGAGGACAGGTCAATATAATTTTTAAAAAAAAATTAAAAAATGTAGACTTGGATAAAGATAGAAGTGAAGAAAAGATGGTTATATTTAGCTCTGCGAAGAGTTAGGTTTAGGGTTAGGAGTACTTGCGTCTTAATTCACATGAAACAGAGTTCCCTGGGTTCCTATCGTGCGTATTTGACTGCAACAGGACCTTCTATTTCGGGCTAAGGGGAGGACAGTTCGATATCATTTATTTTAAATACATAAGTAACGACTTAGATAAAGATAATACGTGTAGAAAAAGATGCTAATCGTAACATTAACCAAAGAAATTCATTGCTAAGACAGGAGAAATAAACACAAATTCGCGTCTATTCTCGCAGAATTTTTGACACCCAAAATAGTTGAAAATTGGACTATTCTGTGACGTCATTCCCTCAACTCCCGTGCTAAAAATAAAATGTCTTTTGTTTGGGATGAATTAAGACGCAAGTACACGCCCGTTTATTGGAAGCCTCATCTGATCATTTGCAACAATAGTTTCATAACAATTGTTTAACATGAGGAGGTTGCTGGCCGCCATGCACAGCCCTCCATTGTCGTTTTTTATGACATGCCTTGAAGGCCATAGTTGTCCTATTCTTTTCAACCCGCTCAGATTAAGATGGACGTTGCGGGCTTACAATTCATGGAGTCACGCCCTATATAACCAATCTAGAGACCGTCTATGGTGGGACGCGTGAAAAAAACAAAAAACAACTATAGTGGGACGCGTGAGTGATCGCCACAAGCAGGCACAACTAAACACGTCAGATTCTGATGGTAGATAAAAGGTGAAAGGTCAGGGATGAGGGGGGCCAGAGACTTCATTGTAGTAGGCCACGCTTGTTTATGGTTTGGGGTGGCCAGCTCCCTTCCTCATTGCCCATCCTTTTCGAACAAGTTAACTATTATAGTCAGGATGGGACAAATCATACTGAGTAAACACGACGTGTACAGGATACCACTGTCTGCTTCACAACTGCGCACAAGTAGGCTAAACGGCTATGTTTTACAGAAGTGTCCCCTGTAAGACCAGTTGGGGAAGTTACACTGGCCCAACGATTCAACATTAGGCTACATAGCTGTGCGAAACTAAAAGATAAGACTCTGCCGTCTACTGTTTTACGACTTTTTCCCATTGCTGAGGTAGTCGAGGGGTTTTATAGGCTGAGAACTACAGGCCACTTCGCCACGTCGTGTGCTAGCTATGTTTGTTTAATTCACACCCAACAGAAAAACAACATATGTCATGCCTGGGATTCGAACCACTGCCCTCCTTGTCGGCAGGCAGGCAAGCATCGAAACTATTCGACCATGAGCTACTCTTAACTTCATTATACTGGTTTAAAAGTCTCCGCAGAGTCTGAATACAACCAGTGTATTCCAATCCACCGATACTAAAAAAAATAATTATGAGCATTCAATCTATTATTGAATGCATGAATTAACTGCTTCTACCACATTCGGTATATCCTTGGTATAGCCTAAATGTATCCTTCCCATTGATTAATTGACAAACTTGTATTAAGTCACCTCGAATTATTATCTGTTCTAGACACTGTAGACCAGTTTATCTGATTCTTTCCGCATAACTGTAATTCATGAATCCCACGATCGGTTTTGTAGCTCTTCTGTGCATCATTTCTAGCATGTTTCTAGACAAAGGTCGAGTGCATCGCGGTAACTCGTATGACTGCAAACATCAAAGATGCAATCACGAGTAGAGGATGAAAAGATGTCAGGTCACCGTTTACAACTGGAACGAATTGAGCGTTTCGATAACGGGGCTCGAACCGGTACCGTTGTCTTGGAAACACAACCACCACACTCATCTAACGCTACTCAGATGCTGATGATAGGAACATCACACAGAGAGAGAGAGAGAGAGAGAGAGAGAGAGAGAGGGCGCATTGTTGTAACAGGGGAAGGGATAACGTGTTCTTTTTGTTGAATGTCCACAATGAGTAGATTTACTTTTTTGTTCGCCCTGAAAAGGACGTTAAGTGGCGGTTTGTTGTAGCTTTCCTCACATCCCGAGCGTGCTGAAGAAGGTGGGCCGGGGTCCTCCACGTGGTTGTGCTATGCTTGACTTCGTCTGCTTGTTGCTCACTACTACGGAAATAACTTCGATCGCTCACCTCGTTAGTCATACTACCACGTTTCAAGGGAGGACTACGTGGAAGTCGAGGTAATGGTCAAGGCAAGTATAATTTACCTGGCCCTGACTAACATGTCTGATCAGTATGTTTTGCCTGACCAGACGTTAAGTCTTCCTAGGATAGGTACATTATCTCTCATATAAGTTCTGGGATCAAGATGCTGAGCAGCGCATAAGCTGCAGTGGTCAGCGACCCATAGCTGACTGCTAGCGTCAGGGCCAGCAAACTAGAGCTGCCAAAACCCTTCTACACCTCCAAGTGGTGATCCTGGATAACAGGCTGCAGCAGGTAGACTGGCCAAGGAGAAGGAATCGAACAGGGAATGCTAACCCGGTACTCAAAAAATGCTTGCCGAAGTCGGATGTGTTGGACCGAAAGGTGCAAATATCGCAGTCAAGCTGTAAACTACGACACAACGCATTCCGTTCTCTGGACTACATCCTGCTACTTACAAAGTCCTTGTTCAGGGTTTGGTAGCTGAAGATTAAGAACGAACGAAACCAAGCCATATAAGTTCAAATTAGGAGGTGACAGTAGAGAAAACAGACAGGCCCCCAACTAAACCTTTAACCTTCTATCCACGTAAAGTCAGGCTGAGTATAACCTTTCACTTTTCCCAAGTATACTACCGACTTTTGACCTTTGACTGTTCTCACCTTTTGACCTTTCTGTTCCTTTTTTTCGCCTGCACCTATCACTTTCTTGAGTGTATGAGTGGCAGATCGATTAGAACGCACGTATCTAAGGGCAAAAGGCCGGGGTTTCATCCTTGGTCTAGACACCATCGAAAGTCTCCCCAACTATAAATTGGTTCCTGGTTTGCAGAAACATAATGTTAATAAGTAAAATAAGTCAAGCGTTTGTATTAGACATAAAGAAAACTAAGACTGTATGATATTTGGGAAAAGTGACAAGAAACCATGTATGCATATACAAATAGATCAACTACTGGATCCTGTTTACATAGTTTATCCTATCTAGGTCATATAATAACGGAAGAAGGCAGCTGTGAAAAACAATCAGAGGAGAATATGTATAGTCAAGATGGTATTAGGCAACATGCGACACATGCTAATATCCATACAGATAAACCATAAATTGAAAATGAGATTTGTCAGGTGTTATGTATACTCGTTACTATCTTATGGCACAGAAATGTGGACAATGAATAACACGTTGGAAAAGAGTATTGAAGCCTTCGAAATGTGGGTATATGGAAGATTGGAAAAAGAAGAAAACAAATGTGGAGGTATTGAAAAAAGTTGAGAGTTAGAAGAGATTTTATGACCGAAATCAGGGTTAGACAGTTACGTCATTTTGATCATATAACAAGACCATACTGGAGGATAGGGTGTAAAGCAGTCATTAAATATGCAGATAATGTATACGTGGGTGGATAACATCGGAGATGAACTGGAAAAAGCCTGTCAGATTGAACAATTAGGACAAGAGATAGAACACTGGGAGAGCCATTGCAGACGACCTTTGATGCGGACAATTGAACTGAACTGAATGTAAGGCGCCGGAGAAGAAAGCTGGCAATATCACCTCATAAAAAGGTAAGATAGTACGTTGTAGTCTAATACTGTTACACTTCATCCCAGACACGTTTCTGTTATCAATAATCTATTAATTTAAAAAAAAACTGTTCAGCTCCCCGTGGAGTATATGCCTTCAACAACTACTCAAGTCATCAAATTCTGACCTTTCCATATCTATTGAAGTTTTTGTGGCTTAACGTTTCTACAGGCTGGGACAGGCAGCCACATGCTCAAATTGTCTTATTCGTTTCTTATGACATGCCTAGCAGGTTGCAGTATTACTATTCTTTTCTCCCCTTTCGGGCCTTGGTATGAAGCTGAAGATACTCAGATATGAACACTCGGGCGAGTGTCTGCTATGGCTTCTGCCATATCTTTACCGCACTACATTTCCTCTTTTTGTATGCGTATTTGTATGTGTGTATGGGTGTATGTATATATATATGTGCTGCCGAGGACGGATGTGTCGGACCGAAAGGTGCAAATATGCAGTCAAGCTGTAAACTACGACACAACGCATTCCGTTCTCCGAACTACATCCTGCTTCCTTGTTCAGGGCTTGGTAGCGGTAGATTGAGAACGAACGCTGAAGAAGAAAGAGAAGTATATATGTGTATGTGTCTGCGTATATGTGTGTGTGTACGTAAATATGCGTCTGTGTTTATGTATATGTATGTGTGTGTGAGTCAACGCGCTTGTGTGTATGTCTGCGTATATGTAAGTATGTCTGCCTGTATGTGTGTATATATATATGTGTGTGTATGTCTACGTGCATGTGTGTATGTATGTCTGCGTAACTGTGAGTATGTCTGCCTGTATGTGTATATACATATGCGGGTATGTGTGTGTATGTCTACGTGCATGTGTATATTTGTGTGTATATATATATATATATATATATATATATATATATATATATATATATATAGAGAGAGAGAGAGAGAGAGACAAATGCAAAATACTTTAAACGAAGACAAGCTTTTTGCAAGCACTTTGTCCATTGGGCTTTATCGTGGCGCATATACCGTGTCTCAGCAGCCTAGCCAGACCTTAACTCTATATCAGGACTGTAAAGTGCTTAGTCCCGATAAAACCGAACGCTGAGCATGCATATCTTAACTAGGTAGGCTTGTCAACAGCCGAACGTCGACTTGAGCTACATGGGATTGCCTAGCGTGGGTGATGACTTTAAATTAGTGGTCTCACACTGATGTCACTCTGTGGACTTTGTAATATTCCGTTAAATGGTCCAAGGACCTAATGAAGTCTAGTTAATGAGCGAAGGACAGCACATTGAATCTAAAATCAACTGTGACGATTTATAGGGCTGATGAATAAAGGCAGCTTTTCCCCTGCAGTCGCCACCGCAGTCTAGGTTTTATTCACCTCCGATAGAAAACAAACCGCACGATTTACCATGGTTTGGACTGCAAATCGAAAGACAATATCCAAACCGCTCGACCAGCCACTCCCCAGCTGTTATCAAGCTTTATCCAGCGGAAATATGATGTGCTTGTTGAAAAGCGCATATATCACAGCCTCTCTGTAAACTACGACACGACGTCTTTTTCAGGACGAGCGTCGAAGACGTAGACAAGACAAGAAGGATAAAGATACATACTTTCATAAATAGGTGCCTGCAACATAATAAAGATATTAAATCGGTATGATAATATCATTAATGTGGAACTATTTTAAAGATCTTGGCAGTGGAATTGACCCAATGAGAAGACACTGGCCGTTGGATAGGAACCCGATAAGGAAACCAGCTGATTACATTACAAGACAGTCTCTATTCTGGAATCACCAAGGCAAGAGAAGTAGATGCAGACGAAATCACACACGAAGATGAGAGCTCGAGACAAACGTTAATGAAACGGAAGACATGGACAGATTTGAACGGATGACTCAGAACATTGTGATTTGACGCATATTTCCTGAAGACGTGGAGCTGAACAAGTTTGATTGAATGATGCGGGATGGGGCAGTCGACCAAGTGTCCATGTCTAAGTCGCTCCTCTTCTACCATGAAGTGTAGAGGTCTCAATCTTTTTCGTGTGCATTATAGTTTCTACAGGATGGGAAATGTGGTCCCCATGCCCAGCACTCACTAATCGCTTTTTTATGGCAAACGTGACAGGTTACCGTGTAACTATCCGATGCTCCAGTTTCAGACCGTGGTAGCGCACGGTCGACTTATTATTAATCAGTGTGGAGTATTTGTATGTACCGGCATTACAATATGCAAGATCTTGCTGTAAAGCGAAGGTTTAGAGTTCTCATTGGTCGAAAAGCGCCGTTATAGCGACGCATGCGCCGAAATATGAAAACGCTCCGTAAAGTTGGGTCGATACTAAATCAAACGTGCCGTGGAAGAATCTCATTCAACCAAGTGTGCCCCCAAGTGGGATAGGTTGGGACTCACTGCACTGTGCTATGTTTGCATTATGTATTGTGTGGCGGCCGAACAAACAAAAAACAACAACACCCCACCCCCGCTCTTCCCCAAAATACCAACCTCTGTTAAACGCATTTCCTTTTACTATTAAGGAGTGAAGAATTCATTTCCTGACATGTTAAGCGAGATCCGCTACACGACAAATACACGGAACACATTGGTACAGAAGAAGTCTGTAGTATTTTGTGAAGTATTGGGTCGTCTTCACATTCCCCCATCTTAGTCGCTCCTCTTCTTATCCTGGGGGTGGGGAGATCTTTTATTTGGATGTACTTGCGATCGAGTGTGCAGGCAAACATGTTATTGGCCTTTTGTGTAGTTGCTTGTGGGAGGGACAACTCTGTTCAACGCAGGCCCCGATTGGGTATACATTTCGTTACATTTATTAACAAGTTTTTGGGTTAGCGGCGTCCTCTTTTGATTGTTAACTGATAACAGTTCGTTTGAGTCTACCGGGGCCTTTATGTATGACAAATACAAGAATAGAACCAATGCTCCACAGAAAGCATATCGAAAAAGGCGACTAACTGTGTGACATGGCATAACACCGGCCATGGTTAGGTGGCTTGTTAAGAACAGCATAGATGGCGTCTAATAGGCTGCGGGTCGACTTTGCTCTAGTGTTTGAGTCTATTAAGATGGGCTCGCACATCGGTTAGCCACCCTCTGCGGTACTTGTTCCAACGCAGAGGAGTAATAAGCTATTCGCACCTAAGCAGGAAATTCTCCTCCCGGCTACATCCAGCTCATGCAAGAGCTGGTACATGCACAAGAGCATCTTCCCCTGCAGAAGTACAGGTCAACTAGAACTAAGAAGATTTCATTTACGTGTACGCGTGTACACGAGACGTTCGAGTTTATTGACCCTCTCTGATAGGACTGGGTGCCGATCTCACCTCCTTTGTGACCAAGGACGCTGTAAACTAACGAGATTCGAACATCCATCGTTTCGCGCTTTCGTTCGATTGTTTCTTAACAGGCGAGCGACTTACCTCTCAGGCTACAGCGACTTCACAGTCATATCTTTGTCTTAGTCGACCTGTACTTCTACAGGGGTAGATGCCCATGTGCAGATCCCAGCTCTGGCGTGAGCTGGATGTAGTCGGGACGAGGATTTCCTGCTTAGCGGGCTAGACTCGAGCAGCTTATTACTCCGCTGTATTGGTGTAACAGACCCTCTCCTTGCCCTGGCCGTGATCTAACTTAGAACATTCTCACACTCATCCACATCATCATGACCATACTCAGTAAATGACATATCAAACAGCAGGTGGCATATTTATTATATCATACTCATATCATACAATGAGTAGAGAAATTACAAACACAATATAATACATATCTTAACTAAACATTCTACTAAAACGGGAATTGTAAGCATTAGCTATTGATGGAATTCCCAACTATCTAAAAACCCAGTTCTATTGCCTTGCAATTACATCACACACACATCGCCTTAACTGCGTCTTCAACACACCTTATCAAATACTCTTCCTCACTGAAATCCCCTCAGGCGGGCGATCTCGACATACTCGTTCACAATGTGTCCTTGCTTACAAACACACTTTCACATTATCTATTAATGCAAAACTCATTCATCTATTTGAGCGATCCTGTTCTATCACTAAATATTCGTCCAACCGTCAATCAATCGCTCCTCTATCTAAGTCGGTGAGTTAAAACATACTATCTACATTCAGTCTCTCACTCTTCCATACAGCCTCTCTCACTCCAGCCTCTCTCTCTCCAGCCTCTGGAGCTAAACTTTGTCTCGAGTTATATATCCTCAAGCAAGGCCAGAGCTTGACCAATCGATCTCAGGTATGGTCATCTTCAATCCCAATTGAACCGAAACACTTTGCCCACCTGTCATTCATTCTCTCGCAGCAAGCCCCGCTGCCAATTTCGTCTGTCAATCAATCTCCCCCTACCAAAATCGGAAGGCCAGTGGTCAGTTTCTATCTGTCCACATTCCTTAACCCAACTCTGTTCTCTTTTGCTGAGACGGTGAGTGACCTTGACATGCATTCGTGTAGTTTTAAGCTTTAACATGTTCAGGCATCCTAAACTCCCCTTGCTCCGGCGGGAACTGTTACATTACCTCCCTAAACTACAGACCGAAACATGGATGGTCATTTTTTTCATCTGGCAAATGACCACCATTTTCGTTTCCACTATCCAAAATGTAAACACTACTCCTGTTTACAACTCCACTCAAATTGTACCTGCCTTGAAAAGAAAACACTGTCACACCATTTTCGTCTACACTATCCATAATGTAAACACCACTCCTGTTTACAACTTCACTCACATCGTACATGCATAAAAAGAGATGTCATTTGATACATATAAACTTTTTGTAATACATACACAATCAATACATGCAGAAAAAAAAACACTGTGGCTGGTCGTTTTTACAACACAAGCCACCACTTTTACATCGTTTTACAGTCAAATACACCCGTCTGTCCCTGCGGGACCTTTAACTCATCAAAACAGAAACACCTTAAGGAATTCTTTTTACTCATTGAGGTCAACATACCTCGCCCTGTTCCCGTGCCTTCCTCTAAGGACACGAACCTTCATTGTTACACTCGACCAGTTCAGGTCAATTTTCTCAGGCGGTCTCATTACATGCCTGGCCGACGATTCCCTTCATACTCACTCCTGTGAGGCCACGAATTTACGTGGGTTATCCTCGGGCTAGTTATCATTGTCTCTCTTGACAGCTATCCCCTCTCAAAGAAAACAGCAAAATTCGTTATGTTTCCCACAAAAACGATATTTGACAACATATGTCATAGTCAATATTACAACTTCTGATCAATATAGTCTTCTCTGCAAAGACTCCACATACATGTGATAAAATATACACCATAACAAGTCAGTAACTTCTACTGTTACAACACTAAGTGCCATTAAGTCGGCCAGCTCAGTGTTCACATGCTAGTTCTTATTCTGGAATTCGTGGTGACCTATGCTTGCGGAGGCCTACAGTCTGGATGAGATATACTGCTCTGTAGATCACCTATATAACCTGTATCAAATACCTGTAAACATGATGATTCAACAACAACAACAAAAAACCAACAAAACACAAAGACAAATGCACTGCATACAATGTCGAAACCCAAAATATATACACATGTCAAAATATTTTGCACGCATACTCATGATATCAGTATTTCAGTCCGTAAGTATCACACCTTGATACTTAAGGCAGGACACATAATCATGTTTAAACAAACCAACAACAATCAATTAAAGTGCAAGTAATACGATTGTCAAAAATCCAAATGTCAAAATATTTGTACACATAAACATGATCAAGTGCCATCAACCTTCACCCCTGCTCGTGTCCCACAGATGAGCACCTGTTAATGCCCCCTTCAAAAGATACTAAACTATGACTAAGTTGTAACTTAATCAGATACTAAACTATGTCACTAAACTATGACTAAGTTGTAACTTAATCAGGTACTAAACCATGTCACTAAACTATGACTAAGTTGTAACTTAATCAGATACTAAACTATGTCTGAGTCAAAAGTCAAAAACCGAATCGTCCACCTGTCGAATTACGTCATGCTGTAACTCTACTAGTCCAGGTGCAGTCTTTGTCGCGAGGAATCAAAACCGAGTGTTGTGATCTAACTAATTCACCGCTGTTTCCCCACATCAAAAACTCCCTGGTCAGATTTTGACCAAAACATCACGTCCACGTGTTACCCTGCGTCGCGTAATCATTACCTGGTGCATCCAGCTATCCTGCGTCTCTTGTCCGTTTCTCTGTTCGGAAATGTCCCTGTGATCTCGTCAGTCTAGCTTCAGACTGGCCGTCCGTTTCTCTGGTCGGAGATGTCCCTTTGATCTCGGTCAGTCTAGCTTCAGACTGACCGTCCGTGGTACGCTCATTGTCTGGCGTGTACTTGAGAAAACGAATTCAAAGGAATTTTTAACATCTGGTCATTCCTCCATCTCTATACCCTACCCCCTAATTATCCAAATCTCCGTTTCCCAAGGATAACGGTAGATGAAACAAATTTTATGCAAATGCATACATTAACTGGAGTTTCACACGATAGCCCATGTGTGTAAGTACTCCACACGACTTTACCTAATTCCATTTCTGAATTCCATGTTTTTGGCTAGCGTCAGTAAACATTGTATCAACCGTTCCTTATCACTACTGCTTATTTTAACCAGACTATGCGCTGCCCCATCAGCTGTCTCTGATTGCTGCGCGATTTCCTCCTGTAAAACGCCCATCGTCTGGTCTGTTTGTTTCACGGTTGTTTGGTTCGCATCCACCGGTTCTCTGGTAGTGTTACGTACACTTACATCGTCCGCTACTTCAGCCTTCCGTCCATCTGTATTCACTATTTGTGGGAAAGACCTTTCACACTGTTCGTTTGACTGTTGGTTTATTTCGAACTGAGATCTTTTAATCTTTGCTTCGATGACTGGTTCGCTGTCCTGGCTGTGGTTAACCTGTCTTTCCCTTTTCTTCGTTTTCCTTAGAAACTCTGTTCCTCCTTTGTTGGCTGCACGAGTATTCTTACCCGGTGCGTCCGTTTCACATTCCAACTGTGCGTCATTCCCACTTCCTTCCTCGGTGACCGAAGGGCTGTCCCTTCTTTCGGTCTGTTCAACAACTTCTCCCGCATGGCTAGGACCTGGCGTGGGTGGGCACGAAACCATAGCTGGTCCTGCCACCATTCCTCCCCCTCTCATTTCCTATTTATCTGGCGAATCTCCCGACTATTTCCTTGTTCGATTCTTCGTCGACTTCAACTAATGTTCTACCAGGCTTGACCACAAGTTCCTGGTAAACTTGGCCCCTTTCAGCACGCCCGACCAGGTTAATCGACGTAATACCCTCTTCCTGAATTCTCGGCATACGCTGTCCAATGATGTAACATTTCCTCTGGACCTTTGAGCGAACGTTTGTCTCGTTTGCATTGCGTAACCTGCCCTCCGTACCTAACTTTTCTGGATACACAAAACCTGTATCTCTTTCTTTCCGTCCATCCGCCTCGTGCTCAAGGTCTCTTTGATAGCTCCTGTCCTGCCTCTCCATCTGTAACCGTACAAAAGGCCTCTTGTGGGCTAAGAATCTGCCCGATTCAAACTTCTGCCCAACCATTCCTCCTCCTCTCACTTGACTTGGCCTCTGCACCTGGGTCAAACTCCTACTCTTTTCACCACCTCTGTACAGCCGTCCACACACGTCCGTCCTGAGATTTCCACCTCTGTCCCTCCACGGATCGGAATGTGGAAGTTGGACGGGCTTCTTACTCACTTTCCTACCACTCTGTCCCCTTCCAAAATACTGGACCGTGTTTACTTCTGTGACTTCTTGATTTCTTCTCTCCTTCCTAGCTGGTTTGGAAGCTCCGTTTTCAAACTGTTGCAACAGCTGTCGCAGCTTCCATTGAAGGTTTTTTTGCCTGTTTTTCCAGCCGAATAACTCTGCTTGTTAGTTCTCTTAGCTGGTTTTGTAGTTGACTTTTGTCCTTCAACTTATCGCTGACTGTAGCTCGTGCCATGAAAGGATTGTTTTTGACAAACAGTCCTCTTCTCCAGACAACGTTCGTATTCCGAAATATATTTGGGCATCCTATAGACAAATGTCCAAAAGCTAGACAATGATAACATTGTTTAACATTGTCCAACCTCGACATACTGAATAAACCCGTCTGGCCCACCACAAAAATTTACAAGACTGTCAAGTACGCACTAAGTCTTGTCAATAATACAACAATGGGTGGAAGAAAAATGTCACACTTACCAGTCAGATGATTGGAAAAGCTGTCTATGGTTCTAACACTCTAACCACTAGCTACTCCTCTATTCCTAACTACACACACAAGTTATATATAACTGCAACACTTGTGTTACACAGGCAAATAAAGATATGTAGCTACACACACTATATTTATAAAACTATAACTATCCTGGTCAACAGGCACCAAAATAATAATAACGTGTAACAGACCCTCTCCTTGCCCTGGCCGTGATCTAACTTAGAACATTCTCACACTCATCCACATCATCATGACCATACTCAGTAAATGACATATCAAACAGCAGGTGGCATATTTATTATATCATACTCATATCATACAATGAGTAGAGAAATTACAAACACAATATAATACATATCTTAACTAAACATTCTACTAAAACGGGAATTGTAAGCATTAGCTATTGATGGAATTCCCAACTATCTAAAAACCCAGTTCTATTGCCTTGCAATTACATCACACACACATCGCCTTAACTGCGTCTTCAACACACCTTATCAAATACTCTTCCTCACTGAAATCCCCTCAGGCGGGCGATCTCGACATACTCGTTCACAATGTGTCCTTGCTTACAAACACACTTTCACATTATCTATTAATGCAAAACTCATTCATCTATTTGAGCGATCCTGTTCTATCACTAAATATTCGTCCAACCGTCAATCAATCGCTCCTCTATCTAAGTCGGTGAGTTAAAACATACTATCTACATTCAGTCTCTCACTCTTCCATACAGCCTCTCTCACTCCAGCCTCTCTCTCTCCAGCCTCTGGAGCTAAACTTTGTCTCGAGTTATATATCCCCAAGCAAGGCCAGAGCTTGACCAATCGATCTCAGGTATGGTCATCTTCAATCCCAATTGAACCGAAACACTTTGCCCACCTGTCATTAATTCTCTCGCAGCAAGCCCCGCTGCCAATTTCGTCTGTCAATCAATCTCCCCCTACCAAAATCGGAAGGCCAGTGGTCAGTTTCTATCTGTCCACATTCCTTAACCCAACTCTGTTCTCTTTTGCTGAGACGGTGAGTGACCTTGACATGCATTCATGTAGCTTTAAGCTTTAACATGTTCAGGCATCCTAAACTCCCCTTGCTCCGGCGGGAACTGTTACAATGGGCAAGTGTCGTAGAGGGTGGTTAACCGATGTGCGTGTCCATCTTAATAGACTCAAACCGAAGACGGATTCTGCCGAAGACGGATGTGTCGGACCGAAAGGTGTAAATATCGCAGTCAAGCTGTTATGGAAAACTCATTGACTTACAGCTATTATAAGCTAACCTGGCGTATATAAGTAGGGTGGACGATGTGTGGAAGGATCCGGTCATTATTATTATAGTATCATTTCATCTTCCTTCAGATGAACCTGTCAGAATTGTGGCATGGATACGATATGTAGCCGTTTGGAAGTACGGAAGTGCATGTCGTAAATGACAGATATACAAGTTAGTGTTGATATTGTCTGAAGCTGCACCAGCGTGCCGAGTTTTTCCACTCTTTACGGGTTTCCTCAGTTAGCGGGTTGTATTGAAGAAGGTGAGTCAGGCTGGCTACGTGGATCACAGCGACGAGCTTGACTTCGTTGATCAGGCTGATGTAACACAACCTCTTGTCAGGTGCACGGCATGGAGGTGGTGTCTTCGTTTCACCGAGCGACGTAGCACCTTCAACTAGCACCTTCAATCAACATTGGGTTACCTCCCATCGAGCACATGTTTTCAACAAATACAGGGCAAGTCCCCCTGTTGACGGCCGTTGTGTTGCAGCTATACCCATGTCTTCCTTGTTTTGTTGTAGTTGTTGTTTGGGAATGCGCACAATGAGTAGGTTTACTCTTTTGTGCGTCCTAAAAAGGACGCCAAGTGGCGGGTTGCAGTAGCTTTCCTCACACGCCAATCGTGCTGATGAAGATGGACCGGGGTCCTTCGGGCGGTTGTGCTATACTTGGCTTTATCTGCGTGTCACTAACTACTACTGGGATCACGTCGATTTCTGACCTCGTTAGCCAGGCTGCCATGAAAACCGCCCGTTTCCAGGGAGGAATACTAGGAAGCCGTGGTGAAGGTCTTGTCCAGTATATTTCGCCTGACCAGACGTTAGTCTTTCTCCATTCCTTGTCTTGTATAAAGTTGTCTTCTCCGTGTGTGTTTTAGTCTGCTCCTAGTTCTTCTCTTACTTCGGGGATTCCAGAACATAGACTATCTTGTCATGATATTAGCTGGTTTCTTAAATGTGTTTCCTACCCAAACCTAGCGGTTTTTACTCACGGCAGGTTCCACTGATACATGTATAGTTCTTTCCAACACTTCCACTGATACATGTATAGTTCTTTCCAACACTTCCACTGATACATGTATAGTTCTTTCCAACACTTCCACATTAGTAAACTTAGCAAACAATTTCAATTCCTCTATTCCACGCAGGTACCCATTTATGGAAGTCTGTACATTTATCGTTGTTGCCGTTGTTTTGATTATTCATTCCTCAACTCTATCCTGACATTCTTTGAGGCTAATAATTTTTGTTTCTCTGAAGTCCTTTTATGTCAATGCAATCCTTGTCTTAATTTCTGTCTCACTACGGCCATCTATGGTTTGCCCTAAACATGTAAACTTTTGTACTTGTTCTATTATTTCTCAATTGATTCATTTGCTTACGTTGCTTGGCCGTTACCAAAGTCTGTTTTCGATGTGTTTATTGTCATGTCAAACTATTTGGGTGTGCTATTAATATTGTCAAGCAGCATTTGCAACGTTGCAATAGATCCTCCTACTGTACCTTGGTCATCGGTAAATTTGATGGGATTAACTTTCATACCATTCACATCCCTATTACAACTCCGAACATTTTCCATCGTCATCTCAGATTATGGGTTATATAAACTCGACGAATGCAAGCAACCATATCATACTCCCTGTCTTATATGAAATTGGATATGTTGGTCCTTTATGCAAAATTCAAATAACATAGTCTTCGATAAGGCCGTCATAACCAGAGGTGAAATTGAGGGTAATCTGTTGATTCTAATAAATATTCCAAAAGACACGCGTATTAACAGTCTACGGACAGCAAAACGAATCTCGTAACGGTACAGGTCGTACTTATAGGGGAAAGGTTAAGTTGCGAGTCTGGAGCCCAAACACTAGAATTGCGATTGGTAGATCAACCATAAGCCATAGGTAGTACTTTATAAAAATGAAGGAAAACTCTGACCATCTAGGACAAGAGAAACTATGATTTCAAACTACCTACTAATCTGAGGTAGTTGTCTCGCCGCAGCGACTCAATTTCAACCAGTGTTCGTAAAGCGATCTCAGTCCCGCCAGGCGGAGCGATAGCGCGAGCTTGCGGAAAACGCTCGCCTGCCTTTCCCCGTAGTGCGAATTGGGTGCGGTTTGTTGTAGTGGCTCCTCCACCGAGGTGCGCTAGTCTGGTCCGTATCAGGAAACGTGGTCCGTCCGTGGTGATTTATCTAAGGCTTATAGCAGAGCTCGACAGTACGTCTCGCTGGTGGTCCGACTCTCGCAAAGAGCTTGTGACCGGCAAATGGAAAGCAGGAATCGTTGCCTCGAGGCCCTGCGTTCTCCCTACGGAGAAGGACAGGCCGGCAGGCCAAATTGTCTCTAGTCCCAGTGAAATTCATCGCCGAGGTCGTTGGGATCCGTTCTGCACAGAGCGCTGCCATCCCTCCTCGAGCGAGCCCGGTCGGTCGGTCGTCTGGTGCGTGTGGGAGGCCCCTGTCAGGCGGTCCTAGGTCGACGGAGTGAGGGACGGGTGGAACAAACCGTCCGTCCGTCCCGCCAGTCGGTCGGTCCCTGCGGCCGTCGTCCCAGCGAGGCTTTTTACACACCCTTCCTCCGCCGACCGGTGTGTGCTGTACACAGTACGTCTCCGACAGATATCTGGTTGATCCTGCCAGTAGTCATATGCTTGTCTCAAAGATTAAGCCATGCATGTCTAAGTTCACACTGTCTCACGGTGAAACCGCGAATGGCTCATTAAATCAGTCGAGGTTCCTTAGATGACACGATCCTACTTGGATAACTGTGGCAATTCTAGAGCTAATACATGCTTACCAAGCTCCGACCCTCGCGGAAAGAGCGCTTTTATTAGTTCAAAACCAATCGTCGTTTCCCCTCGCGGGGTTGCGGCGTCCCCACTGGTGACTCTGGATAACTTTGTGCTGATCGCATGGCCTCATGTGCCGGCGACGCATCTTTCAAATGTCTGCCCTATCAAATGTCGATGGTACGTGACATGCCTACCATGTTTGTAACGGGTAACGGGGAATCAGGGTTCGATTCCGGAGAGGGAGCATGAGAAACGGCTACCACATCCAAGGAAGGCAGCAGGCGCGCAACTTACCCACTCCCGGCACGGGGAGGTAGTGACGAAAAATAACAATACGGGACTCTTTCGAGGCCCCGTAATTGGAATGAGTACACTTTAAACCCTTTAACGAGGATCTATTGGAGGGCAAGTCTGGTGCCAGCAGCCGCGGTAATTCCAGCTCCAATAGCGTATATTAAAGTTGTTGCAGTTAAAAAGCTCGTAGTTGGATCTCAGGCGCAGGCGGGCGGTCCGGCTCGCGCCGGTTCACTGCCCGTTGTCTCCTGCCCTACCGTCTGCCGGCTCTCTCCCACGGGTGCTCTTCGCCGAGCGTCCTGGGTGGCCGGCGCGTTTACTTTGAAAAAATTAGAGTGTTCAAAGCAGGCCTCGGCTGCCTGAATAATGGTGCATGGAATAATGGAATAGGACCTCGGTTCTATTTTGTTGGTTTTCGGAACTGAAGGTAATGATTAACAGGGACAAACGGGGGCATTCGTATTGCTTCGATGACTCTGCGGGCAGCTTCCGGGAAACCAATGTGTTTGGGTTCCGGGGGAAGTATTGTTGCAAAGCTGAAACTTAAAGGAATTGACGGAAGGGCACCACCTGGAGTGGAGCCTGCGGCTTAATTTGACTCAACACGGGCAACACTGAAATGACTGACATGCCGAGACCACTTCTCTGGGGTCTAATATGGAACTGGTGCTGGATCTAGACCCTCAGAAATCTGGGGTTATGCTCTCTGTGGCTCGGTTGGTCTGCATCCAGTGTTTGATAAAGGAATTGACGGAAGAGCACTATCAGGAGTGGAGCCTGAGGCTAAAATTGACTAAACACGCCAATAGTGTAGAATGACTGTCAAAAGAGAGCACCTTCGGGGGGTCTAATAGTGAACATGTGCTGGTATTAGACCCACGGAAGACAGGTCAGTCTCCAAACCCCCAAATGAAAGAGCGCCTGCTACGGTAATCTGGTCTTCACCCTGCAGAAATCGCAGGCTCCAGAAACTGGGCCATTGACAAACTAAAAGCCCTCTATTGATACGGTCTGGCTAATATTGAACGGGTGCTGGAAATAGACCCTCTGAAGACAGGTCAGCTTTACCCTACAAATGACAATGCTCTGCTACGGTAATCCTGCTAAGCCCGAGAGGAGCCGCAGACATTTTGGTTCACGTACTAGGCGGATAAACCAACGGTTCGAGATGAGGGATTACGGCCGAACGCCTCTAAGCCAAAAATCCCGCCCAAAAGCAGCCCAGCACGAATGCAAAGGGAGGCTTCGACATGGTGGGGGCCTCGGGGTCACGATCCAGCCCCGCCCGGTCAAGCCGCAGAATGAGGTCTCTGCCGTCCGCTGATAAAAGCGGGCGGGAAGCTGCTCGATATTCACCCCATGCGGCGATGAGGAATGAAATCATTTGTAGAAGACTTAGTTCTCGGTTGGGTGCCCTAAGCAGTAGATCAGCTACCTCACTGCGAACTGCTGAGACTTAACCCTTGACCATGAGATATGTCCGCCCCCTAGGCGGACAACATCTCCGTGCAAGACTAGGCTTGTCACCTGGTCAAATGCACTATTTCGAGAGGAATCACAGGTCGCTGACATTTGGTCCACGTGCTTGGCTGATAAGCTAACATCTGAGGGATTACGGCCGAACGCCTCTAAGCCAGAATCCCGCCCAAAATCTCAGCACCGCTGAGATGGGAGGCTACGACATGGCTGGGGCTTGTGTCCCGGCCCGATCGAGCCGCAGGAATGCACCTGGTAAAATGCACTCCTTCCTCGCTCTTTGCATCTGTCTGCTATCAGTCATTCCAATGGACGCAGAAGAGATGCAGTCCAGCGGACATTGCACCTCCTGTCCTATGGTGACAAGCTCCCGGGTGGCGGGGAATGCTAGGCGTACCATCACTGCAGATGAGCCGAGAAAATAAAGCGAGCAAAAAGATACCTCACTCATATGCATATGCTACGTTTCTGGCAGGACGTGACGATCCTGGGAAAAAGTCACACTGGACTGCATCTCTTCCGGGATAGTACAAACTAGTACATAGTCCATCATATCATTGCCAAACGCTATAGACACGAGTAGGGAAGACTCGATAGTCCTGTAAGACAACTTCCCAAGAGAGACAACTCTGACCAAAAACAACTGCTGCCTTGCAGTCAGGCTGGGGACAGCCAAAGGCTAAGGAGGGCAACCCTACAGAAACGCCTGTCGAAATCGGATGCACTGAGCCACTGGCTAACAAATTAAATCAGTGCAACGTAAATATCGCTGTTAACAGCGTACGAAGAAGAGGAAGAAGAAGAAACTACCTACTACCTTTCGGCCAACTAGGAGCAGGAAAACTATGACTTCAAACAACCTTTTGTCTTCCAGTCATCTAGGAGCAGGAAAACTGTGACTTCAAACAAACTTCTGTCTTCCAGTCATCTAGGAGCAGGAAAACTATGACTTCAACCCTCTGTCTTCTAGTCATCTAGGAGCAGGAAAACTATGACTTCAACCCTGTCTTCTAGTCATCTAGGAGCAGGAAAACTATGACCAAACAACCTTCCGTCTTCCAGTCATCTAGGAGCAGGAAAACTGTGACTTCAAACAACCTTCTGTTTTCCACTCATCTAGGAGCAGGAAAACTATCAACCTTCTGTCTTCCAGTCATCTAGTAGCAGGAAAACTATGACTTCAAACAACCTTCTGTATTAAAAAGGAAAGCTTATTACTCACTGCTTCGGGATAAAGATGTTTGGAGACGGAATAAGGACCTGTACAACCCCCTAAGAGGAAGGGGTCATCAAGTAAGTTAAGTAATCCATGTAGGGTAGTATATTCACCACTAATGGGTAATGCACACTTCACAATTTACACAGACCACAAAGCCTGCCAATAGGGAGTAGCGTGAAAGAAAGCTCTAGAAACAATACTCCCCATAAATGATACAGGAATAACAGAGAATATAACTTGATCTTCCCTGTATGTTTATCACAAGTGAAAGCACAGAATAGAGTACACGGAAACTAGGACATGGACAGAATAAATAAATAGAGTAGTGATAACGATCGCAAAGACAAGAATATTTGTATAAGCTCTATCGCTGTTGCTACTCTCTTTACCATTGCTGGAATCGGAGGGTTCTTATTGTTTCCCCGTACAATTGGTGAAACGAGTTGTGCATGTAGATAATATCATCGACTATTGCCAAATAAGAACAAGAAACAAATACAACACATTTATTACACTCGGTCAGGAAAGAGAGAGAGAGCGCGCACCTCTGTTACCATTATGAACTTCTTCGGCGTTCGTCCTGAAAAGGACGTCGTGCCGTAGTTTACAGCGACGCTGCGATATATGCACCTTTCAGTTCGACACACCCGATTTGAACTGGCTTTTTTGAGTACCTGGTTTTCTCTTCCCACTACTGCGATATTTATCTCTTGGCCAGACGACACTAGTGACTAGTGCAACCTGTTTCCAGGACATCCACGTGTACGCCGAGTAGGGTCCTGGTTCGTTGACCATGATACAAGCAGCCAGTTACGAGTCGATGGCTGCTGTCAGCTGATTCACCGTGCCGCATCTTCAGCCCCGTATCAGCGAGTCTCTGGCTACTGTCAGCTCATTCCCCATGCCGCATCTCCACCCCGTATCAGCAAGTCTCTGGCTACTGTCAGATCATTCACCATGCCGCATTTTCAGCCCCGTATCAGCAAGTCTAGGCTACTGTCAGCTCATTCACCATGCCGCATTTTCAGCCCTGTATCAGCAAGTCTAGGCTACTGTCAGCTCATTCACCAAGCCGCATCTTCAGCCCTGTATCAGCAACGAGTCTCTGGCTACTGTCAGTTCATTCACCATGCCGCATCTTCAGCACCGTATCAGCGAGTCTCTGGCTACTGTTAGCTCATTCACCGTGTCATATCTTCAGCCCCGTATCAGCAACGAGTCTCTGGCTACTGTCAGCTCATTCACCATGCCGCATCTTCAGCCCCGTATCAGCAACGAGTCTCTGGCTACTGTCAGCTCATTCACTGTGCCACATCTTCAGCCCCATATCAGCAACGAGTCTCTGGCTACTGTCAGCTCATTCACCATGCCGCATCTTCAGCCCCGTATCAGCAACGAGTCTCTGGCTACTGTCAGCTCATTCACCATGCCGCATCTCCACCCCGTATCAGCAAGTCTCTGGCTACTGTCAGCTCATTCACCATGCCGCATCTCCACCCCGTATCAGCAAGTCTCTGGCTACTGTCAGCTCATTCACCATGCCGCATCTCCACCCCGTATCAGCAAGTCTCTGGCTACTGTCAGCTCATTCACCATGCCGCATCTCCACCCCGTATCAGCAAGTCTCTGGCTACTGTCAGCTCATTCACCATGCCGCATCTCCACCCCGTATCAGCAAGTCTCTGGCTACTGTCAGCTCATTCACCATGCCGCATCTCCACCCCGTATCAGCAAGTCTCTGGCTACTGTCAGCTCATTCACCATGCCGCATCTTCAGCCCTGTATCAGCAACGAGTCTCTGGCTACTGTCAGCTCATTCACCATGCCGCATCTTCAGCCCCGTATCAGCGAGTCTCTGGCTACTGTCAGCTCATTCACTGTGCCACATCTTCAGCCCCGTATCAGCAAGTCTCTGGCTACTGTCAGCTCATTCACTGTACCACATCTTCAGTCCCGTATCAGCAAGTCTCTGGCTACTGTCAGCTCATTCACTGTGCCACATCTTCAGCCCCGTATCAGCGAGTCTCTGGCTACTGTCAGCTCATTCACCATGCCACATCTTCAGCCCCGTATCAGCAAGTCTCTGGCTACTGTCAGCTCATTCACTGTGCCACATCTTCAGCCCCGTATCAGCGAGTCTCTGGCTACTGTCAGCTCATTCACCATGCCGCATCTTCAGCCCGGTATCAGCAACGAGTCTCTGGCTACTGTCAGCTCATTCACCATGCCGCATCTTCAGCCCCGTATCAGCAACGAGTCTCTGGCTACTGTCAGCTCATTCAATGTGCCACATCTCCAGCCTCATATCAGCAACGAGTCTCTGGCTACTGTCGGCTCATTCACCAAGCCGCAACTTCAGCCCCGTATCAGCAACGAGTCTCTGGCTACTGTCAGCCCATTCGCTGTGCCACATCTTCAGCCCCGTATCAGCAACGAGTCTCTGGCTACTGTCAGCTCATTCACCATGCCGCATCTTCAGTCCCCTATCAGCAACGAGTCTCTGGCTACTGTCAGCTCATTCACCATGCCGCATCTTCAGTCCCCTATCAGCAACGAGTCTGTGGCTACTGTCAGCTCATTCACCATGCCGCATCTTCAGCCCCATATCAGCAAGTCTCTGGCTACTGTCAGCTCATTCACCATGCCGCATCTTCAGCCCCGTATCAGCAACGGGTCTCTGGCTACTGTCAGCTCATTCACTGTGCCACATCTTCAGCCCCATATCAGCAACGAGTCTCTGTCTACTGTCAGCTCATTCACCATGCCACATTTTCAGCCCCGTATCAATCTACACTTTGTATCTCTAATCTACAGCCGAAATTACTGTTGTTTTGATCGCTGCTACCAGTTTTTAGTATTGCCAGCAGGCCGTCTGATACTAAGAATGCGGTGGAAACATATGTTTGTGAAGGTCTACAGCCTGGATGTGATACCCTGTGTTGAATGACATGTCTTTAAGATACCAACTGTTGTGATTCCATGCTTCTCTCCAGAAGAAATTATACGGTGATGATGTTGGTATATAACAGGAATGCTGTTAGATTAGTGCTCAACAGAATGTTTTTATTTTCGTATGAGATTGCTGTCAAGTACAATAGTTCACTAAGCCAGTTCAAAGCTAACTTGGCTTTGTTAAGATTGGCTATAAGTTCCTCGTTCCTCCATCTTTGTCTAGTTCATAACTTTCTTCAGTTATCTTACCTTTCTTTTTTCCTCGTTCGCATTGATTCCGAAGGAGGACTTTGAATTGTGTTTGCGCCCTAACTAAGTAGTGCATTCGATTTCAACAGGCACTTTTTACATGGCTTAAATGACTAACAGTTCGTCACGGCCGACACGACCCACCACCCTGAGACAGACCACACAGTTTATGGCGGAAGCAGATGTGATTGTTAGATGGATTCGTTGTAATGTTCTGAGAGAAGACTGGGAGAGCGGAAGAGACCATTACGTTCATGACTAGAACCAAGATGCGGCACTGCATGAGCTGACAGCAGCCTGCGACTCATAGCTGGTTGATTGCATCAGATCCTGAGAACGAGAGCTGACCAAGACCCTATTCCGTCTGCAAGCGGCGGTCCTGGAAACAGGCTGCACTAGTGTAGTATGTCTGAGAGAATAGAGACGGCAAACCTGGTACTAAAAAAATCCAGCTGGAATCGGATGTGTCGTACTGAAAGATACAGATATCGCAGCCTCGCTTTGAACTACGACACAACGTCTTTTTCAGTTCCAACGCTGAAGAAAAAGAAGTTTGTGAGGACACGGTGTAAAGAGAAACTCAACAACACATAACCAGACATACGCTCGATTGCTGGATTGAAATTCACTGAGAAAAAGAAGCATGGTAAAAGCGAAACAACACTTGGCAAAGAACAATACAATTGCAATCTAATGGACGGGGCCTAAGAAGATGTTCTTCACCCGAATCAACGGAGAATGGTAGTTACAGTCCTACGTTCTTATAAGGGTAGATACAGTTCCAGAGCAGTAACTGCTTATCGGGAAAACATATATTAACGATAGCATTGCACTAATCCACAGTTCGTTCATGGGGATGACAAGACCAGTCCCCTTCTTCGCTGCCTTTTCCTTCCCTAACCGTAATCAAGGTACCCATTTACAGCTTGTTGAACCCGGTACTTGTATCGTGAAAAGCGAGTGATCTACCACCACGCTAATCAGACACTCAATGTTCTAACGTAATCAAAATAAAACAAATGTCAAACAAATAATTCGGTTAGATTGTACAAGTAGGTAGCACCCCACACCTGTCCTGTATATCCTTTGATCCCCCACCGCGGGGATTAAGATCAAGTTATGGGTGGTAGCACAAACGACATCACATCACTCAGGGCAGACCAATAGGTGTTCAGTTTTATTCAACAGAGGACAAAGGATATTGATACGGATGATTCCTATAGCTCACTGATTGTACACACTTCTGAAACGAACTCGCAAAACAGGTTAAGAATCCCTGTTCTAATGGGCGTAACTTATAACTGCCAAATTTTCTCACAAACATATTGGTTGCCATCGAGAGTGCTTACCACTCCTTAATGTAAATGTTTAGACTGACAATATAATACACCCTATTTTGTTGTTCCTTAAGTATTAACCAAACACGACTTTGGCAGATACAACCAAACGCATATTAGTTTTTTCATGGCGGTAAGTTCTACCGTGTCTTACTGTGGCCGGAAAGTGGAGGAAAGAACATTAATGCATTTCGTAATAGACTTATTAACGAAGGTTATATATAACATCTAAATTATCATGTAGATGCTATAAAGCACAAACTTCTCCGCAAAATATGGGCATATCAAACACAAATAGGGATCAAGATGCAGAGCAGCGCATGAGCTGCAGCTGTCAGCGACTCAAAGCTGACTGCTAGTGCCAGGGCCAACGAACCAGAGCTGCCAAGACCCTTCTTTACCTCCACGCGGTGATCCTGTATAACAGACTGCAACAGAGCAGACTGACTAAGGAGAAGGGATCGAAGAGGGAGGGCTAACCCAGTACTAAAAAATGTCTGCTGAAGTCGGATGAGTCGTACCGAAAGGTGCAAATATCGCAGTCAAGCTGTAAACTACGATACAACGCATTCTCTTCTCCGGACAACATCCTGCTACTTGCAAATCCGTTTTCAGGGTTTGGTAGCGGGAGATTGAAAACGAAGAAGAAGAAATACAAGTAAAATATGATTCAGCCATCTAAGACATACAGAGAAGTTTACAACCCTCAACCAGAATATGTACAAAGACACAGTTAGTAGAGTGGTACATGAAGAAGCACTGACTAACAGCTTCGGGATGCAAACAGGGGCGAGGCAGGGATGCGTGCTCTCACCGTGCTTATTCTTGTTGACTATAGATTGGATAATGAATACATCAATCAAAGCAGAACTGATGTTCAGGGGATACTATTGTCACAATTGGAATATCTGGTCTACGCATATGATCTGGTACTTTTGTCATACAGTTATAGCCAAACGCAAAAGAAACTTGAAAGGGTGAAAGAACAATCGGCCAAATTGAGACTGAATATCAACATGAAGAAAACCAAGCTCCTTTAATTCAACACTAACAGCAAAGAACCAATCATGCTGGAGGGAGAGCAGTTGGTAGAGGTGGATACCTTGACCTATTTAGGCAGCACAATAGACACATCAGGAGGTACAGATGCAGATGTTAGGATCAGGATTGGAAAGGCAAGAGGGGCATTTCTGACACTAAACAATATATCGAGATCCAGAGAGATCAAGACACACCAATAAATAGAATATTCAACGTCAGTGTCAAGTCGGTGTTGCTGCATAGAGCGGAGACATGGCAAACGACCAAGGCCATACAACAAAGACTCCATTCCATCGTTAACAGCTGCCTAACTAGGATAATGGGCATCAAGTGGCAGGACATGGTGAGAAATGAGGACTTGTGGGAAAGGAGCCAACACCAGTCATTAGAACAACTCATTAAGCGAAGAAAACGGCTGAATAGGACATACACTGCGGAAGGCAGTCCGATATAGCCAGACATGCTCTTACATGAATCCGAGAGAGAGAGAGAGAGAGAGAGAGTGAGAGAGAGAGAGAGAGAGAAGTACGCGGAGAAGAAAATGTGAGAAGGTACTAATATTAATTGATTAACACGGGGAGAGAGGCAGAAAAAGCAGTCCAGAACCGTGCATACTGGCGGGATGTTGTCAATGGCGTGCCTATTCACCTAGAGAAGAGCGACGTGCTTTGATTGATTGATCTAAGACATATGATGAAATATATAAACAAGCCACACACACACACAGAGAGAGAGAGAGAGAGAGAGAGAGAGAGAGAGAGAGATGGGGCGAATGGTTCCAAACAGGAGGAACTAGTGTGTATTTGTTGAAGACGTGTGCTCCACGTGGAGTTGAGCGATTATGTGATTTTTCTTCTCAATTTCAGTCCTTATGAAGTATAAGTCTCCCATTATAGGTGGTTCCTTACAAAAGTCCTGCGCCAAAACATTGTGTATACTCTTGCAATGGTAATTACTGTACACATTTATTTTACATGATAAGGTTGCTAGCCCCAAGCACAACTTTCTTTGGTCACCGTTTACAACTTGCATTGATGTTGCAGATGACACATTCTTTCCCCCCACGTAAGAGGTCACGAGATCCACACTGAAACATGCATGGAAAGATTCACGAAAATGCGTAACATCTTTGCACGTGGACCATGCTAATCTTCTCTGTATCGTTCCAATGTTGTGTATGTTATGTGTGAGCAGTAATCTTCTTGATCTTGATGACCCGTTCCTCAACGTAGCTGTGGGTCCCAACTTCGTCTCCAGCTGTTCCTGTCTTGAACCACAGAAGTCCAGTTAGTGGTAAGTGCTCCTCTAGAGACATATTGGATGTTGCAGCATACATCATGGGAGTCAGACCAACGCATTGGAGGTCTTCCCCGCGGTCTCTTCTTACCTCCGGGGTACCAGACTGCTGTCGTTATGCTCCATCAACCATCGTTTCGTCGTAACATGTGATCTTCCCATCTATGTTTTGCCTTGTCTGCTTGGATTACCGTATCCTTCACCAGGGACAATCGTCTTATGTCAGAATTGTGGAGACCTTGAATACGTTGGTTTCGGAAAGTTATTCTAACCAAGCGTCTCTCAAAGTAGGCCCGGGTCACTCTCAATTTGTCTTCTAGTGATTTTGTTGGTGTCCACGTCTCAGCATCGTAGCACAAGCGGGGAGTACATTGGAACTGCCAAATATGTTTTCTACAAAATGTCGTAAATATTGACTTTCACAAATTAACAAATAAAAAATTAGTTATCCAGGGTTATAGTAGAAGTTGTCCATCGTATACGAAGAAGGCAATAGCAGCAGGCTTGTACTTCGAGAAGGAATCTTATGTTCTCTTCTTCTTCATAGTTAGTTCTAAATCTCCCGATACCAAGCTCTGAAAAAGTTCTTTGCAAGTAGCAGGATGTTATCCGGAGAACGGAATGCGTTGTGTAGTAGTTTACAGCTTTCTGCAATATTTGCACCTTTCGGTCCGACACATCCTTCAGCAGGCATTTTTTAGCCATCCCTCTTCGATCCCTTTTTCTTAGCCAGTCTGATGTATTGCAGTTTGTTATCCAGGATCACCGAATCGTGGAGGTGTAGAAGGGTCTTCGCAGCTCTAGTTCGCTGGCCCTGACGCTGGCAGTCAGCTTTGGGTCACTGACCGCTGCAGCTCATGCACTGCTCAACATCTTGACCCCGAATCTCATATGACAGGGAAGTCCTATCTATATACGACATACTGCCGCACATGGGGTAGACAAGTAAGAAATCATTCGCAGTGTCGTCGTGCGTTCTGGTCTTTCTGGTATTTCGCTTTCTCTGAGCTTCAGCGGTGAAATTTCGCTCGACGAACTGAGCACCTTGTGCAATGTTAGAGCGCCTAGTGCAACGGTTGTACGTATGTGTTTAAGTGGTGTACATTTATGTCTGTATTGTTAGAATCACTATGTCAAGCTTACCACTTGTCGACCTGTAACATGTGTTTACGTGTTTACCCGTGGGATGGGCATACATGTACACTTGAACGTTGACGCGTTCATGTGCGAGATAAGCAACTGGAGGGCGTCGTTATTATTGCATGTTTAGTGAATTGCTATATTGGCATTTTAAATCACGTTGCAGGCTGTGTTGATGCCAGGCGCTGCGATTTTCATATATATATATATATGGGTGGGGGTGGTGGAGACGTGGACACGAGTGCACCGTCCATGTGTTCCCAGGATTCGACAGACGAGGAAAGAATAATAACACTGTTATCTCCCATGCGATTAAGAAGGTTGAACGTGGGGCCATCTGAAACATCCTATATGCTTGTTGTTCAAAGCTACTCGTCTGTGTTGAGCAGTTTGGGGAGCAGTTTACAGTGGATCTTCTTACATCCTGAGGCGTACTTGAGTTGGTGGGCCGGGGTCCTTCTGGCTGTAGTATAATGCTAGGCTCCACAGAAAGCTCACCACTATGGGGATAAGGATGTCGATCCCCCACATCGTTGTCCAGACTGCTGTGACACAGCCTATTTACAGGAGCGCCATCTAAGTTGTGAGGTTGGGTGTTGATCAGTATGTTTCACCTGACCTGAATACTCTTAACTGCAAAAACAACCTGTATAAACTTTGATTGACTGGTTCGCCTTTTCGCCCAACATGATGCATACTATCACTCCTACAATTGACCCCTTACCGTAAACCCGTATCTGAGTATTTGCAGTGGCGGTTTCACAACACTTATTTTACACGATGAGGTTGCTAGTCCCATGCACAACTCTCTGCAGCCGCCCTCTACCACATGCTTGGATGGTTACAGTGCGCATATTCTGTTCAACAATGGCACCACTCGCGTGATATAAGCTAAACAAATAGAAAGAAGACGTGCACACTCCGCGGTAGATGAGGATAAGAGGAAAACTAAATTGATATTGTAAGCTGTCCCCCGCAAGCGATGATGGCGACATCATCAGACGGTTTTTGTTTTGATGATGTAACTTGCGCTGTATTTGAATTATAGTGAAGAAGAAATCTCGTTGGTCATGAACCTGACTCTCTCCTCCTGATCTAACTTGGACCAATGGCAGGACGATCAGTCGAGACTGGAGATAGCTCAAGATGCATACACTCTGGTATTACTTCTTGGCTTCACAAGATCTCTTTCATTCATCATCATGTAGCATGTCCTTTGTAGAACGTCGCTCCCATCACAGTCTGTCTGAAAGAAACTCGTTCTCTTGCCAAAACTCCAGCCTCCGCTACAGTCATACCCATGCATTCCTGGATATCTTGGTGCCATCGTCTTCTTGGTCTACCCCTTCCTCTTTTGCCTGGCACCATACCTTCCATGACCATTCTCTCAAGACCGTTGTGTCTCTTGATGTGACAAAAGTTTCATTAACGTCTCTTTCATTAACGGAAACAATTACACAGGCTTAATAACCACACCACTATCACTCGTAAGGAGCAATCAAAAATTAAATTTACTAATGACAGAGCGCGAAACGGTAAGCATGTTGCACGCATGGACTAGAATATCTTAATCTAGGCCTCTGCACGGGAAGAGCTGGTAACACTCGAGTGCTACCAATGTCATTTGGGGACGCAAATAGCGGGAATATCGTTGAATATTGTGTCGCAAATTGGGTCTCATCGGAATACAAATGCTGTTAATTCAATACTTGTGTTTTATGTCTTTGTGTCCCGTGGACATTTACCTCAAAAATTCAAAATGTCTGGGGACTAGCCTAGTCCTACTAGTCAATTGAAGGCACGCTACTGGGCGCATCTCATGTAAATAAAAGAAAGCAGATAGGAAAGTATTGCAAAAAATAGGGGCTTAAAAAACGAAATCATAGTTCGGTATTTTAGTTGATATTATGATCACATAAAAAAAACGAAGGAAAGGTGGAGGGCAAATATTCATGCCAGATGTAAAAAACGCAAAAAGAGAGAAGATTACATCAATACATGAAATGTGGAAAGTCTGGCAGATCACACCAACCAGACACCAGACAAATGACGTTTGAGATTAACTGAAGCCAACCTTCGCTGTGGAGATGGCACTTGAAATGAACTGACACTGGACAGTGTCGCTACCGAAGAGTGAACCCATTCTAAACACACAGAAGCTCACAGTTTGTGTTACACATTGTTTTAACATAACGAGGCTACCAGTCTTCCTTAAATGAATCGCCGTTGAAGCCTTTTCTTGTCCTACCAAGTGTTTTGACTTGAAGTGGTCGCTATTCTTCTACCATTGGATATAGAAGTCTTTGTCTTGAGGCTTATAGTTTCCGCAGGATGGGTAGCCGAGTTCTGCAATGACTGACTTAATTTAGATTGTCCTCTACTTCTTCGTTCGTTTTCAGACTTCACCTTGAATGTATCTAAAGAAAGCAGTGGTTCGCCTGAAGCTATTCGTATCTCCATAGAGCTCGTCCAGGAATGGTATTGCTGATGGCCATTTGTGTTTTCTGTTTCTCACGCTTTTGTAGCAGTCATTTTGTCAGTGCCAGAGACACAGTCATCGATATTTCCTACCTTAGTTTGTTCAACACATTGTTTCTATCTGATGTGACCTGCGCGAGGTCTAAAGACGACTATCTGCTCACCTCTGTTGAGCCAGTAAATACGCGTCATTTGACTGTGGCCTGTGTGATCTGCCGTCCATTTGTTCCTGTATCCACACCTGGTAAATCAGTCGACATGTTCATAAGTGAAACCTTTACCTGGGTGATGTAGCATTCCACCGTCTCTTGACAGTCTGTCAGCTTCTTTATTGCTAAGAATGCTGGAATGTGATAAAATCCACAGACACTAATAGTGATACTCTATAAACTATGTCACCTACTCAAGAGAAAACTGGTCAACCAACATCACAATAAGTTGAGAAAAAATAATGAAGTTGGTAGCACGTCATATGGGGGAAAATGTCATGGTCATATGAAACTTAATGACACCTCACGTCAGATGAAACATACTGACCGTGCCAAGAGCCCACCTCACGTCGTACACACAACAATAGGTTGTGTTTAAGCAGTTTGGCTAACGCAGTGGAGATGACACGAAATTTTGATCCTGAAAATAATTCTAGCATTGCACTACAGTCAGGAGAATCACGTCACACTTTCACCACGCCCCACGATTTATAAGATGAATCACTACAACACGCTACCAGAGAGAATCCGACAAGTATAAGTAGCTTCGAACAATAACAGCACTACATCCCCGATGACAGTGTCTACTATGGTACTACCTTTATCTGTACATATAATTATGTAATCATTTTGCGCAGCCTTGTCAAATGGCCTTTTATAAAATGGTTGAAAGGTTACAGTGAACTTGTATTTTCCTTTATTCCGAAAAGGATGCATGTTGTAAAATGCGACTAAGTAAGGTTGTGGATGGGGTTAGCCACACCCACAAACGTCTAAAACAACGTGAGAAGATGCATGTTGTAAAATGCGACTAAGTAAGTTTGTGGATGGGGTTAGCCACACCAACGTCTAAAACAACGTGCTACATGACCATAATAATACAATAATGCACACAATCACGAATGTGTGAATACTATTCTTTTGAATCTTCCGGGGCTGAAGATGCAGCAGCGAATGAGCTGACAGCGACTCACAGCTGGCTGATTGCATCAGCGCCAGCGAACCACAGATGACCAACACCTTATTCCGCTCCCAAGTGGAAACAGACTGCGCTAATGTAGAATAGGCATCGCAGAGCGAATGCAAATCCAGTGTTAAAATTACGTGCTAAAACCAGACATGTTGAGCCAAAGGGCACATATATCGTATCCTCTCTATAAAATGTTGCAGATCGTCTTGAATAGGACGAACGCCGAAGCAGATTTGCATATTTCCATAACTCACAGCATTTTATGCTCGGTATTGTTCGAAGCTACTTCTGCTGAGTTAATTCTTGGTAGCGGGTACAGTGGCTCTTCTCACACCCAGAGGCGTACTTGAGTAGGTGAACTGGGGTCCTCCTCCCTGCAATACAATTTGAGGCTCCCTAGTCAGATCGCCACTATTGGGATAACAGTGTCGATCCCCACCTCGTAGGTCAGACTACTGTGACATAGCCTGTTTACAAGAGCACGAATGAGTACATGAGTTGGGGGTCTAGATCGGCATGTTTTACCTATCCCTGGTTACTCTTCACTCCCACCTTGATCGGCATGTTTTACCTATCCCTGGTTACTCTTCACTCCCACCTTGATCGGCATGTTTTACCTATCCCTGATTACTCTTCACTCCCACCTTGATCGGCATGTTTTACCCATCCCTGATTACTCTTCACTCCCACCTTGATCGGTATGTTTTACCTATCCCTGATTACTCTTCACTCCCACCTTGATCGGTATGTTTTACCTATCCCTGATTACTCTTCACTCCCACCTTGATCGGTATGTTTTACCTATCCCTGATTACTCTTCACTCCCACCTTGATCGGTATGTTTTACCTATCCCTGATTACTCTTCACTCCCACCTTGATCGGTATGTTTTACCTATCCCTGATTACGCTTCACTCCCACCTTGATCGGTATGTTTTACCTATCCCTGATTACTCTTCACTCCCACCTTGATCGGTATGTTTTACCTATCCCTGATTACTCTTCACTCCCACCTTGATCGGTATGTTTTACCTATCCCTGATTACTCTTCACTCCCACCTTGATCGGTATGTTTAACCTATCCCTGATTACTCTTCATTCCCACCTTGATCGGTATGTTTTACCTGACCCTGATTACTCTTCATTCCCACCTTGATCGGCATGTTTTACCTGACCCTAATTACTCTTCATTCCCACCTTGATCGGCATGTTTTACATGGTCCTGATTACTCTTCACCCCCACCTAGATCGGCATGTTTCATCTGACCCTGATTACTCTTCACCCCCACCTTGATCGGCATGTTTTACCTGACCCTCACTACTATTCACTCCCACCTTGATCGGCATGTTTTACCTGACCCTGATTACTATTCACCCCCACCTTGATCGGCGTGTTTTACCTGGCCCCGATTACTCTTCACCCCCACCTTGATCGGCATGTTTTACCTGGCCCTGATTACTATTCACCCCCACCTTGATCGGCATGTTTTACCTGACCCCGATTACTCTTCACCCCCACCTTGATCGGCATGTTTTACCTGGCCCTGATTACTTTTCATTCCCACCTTGATCGGCATGTTTTACCTGACCCCGATTACTCTTCACCCCCACCTTGATCGGCATGTTTTACCTGGCCCTGATTACTCTTCATTCCCACCTTGATCGGCATGTTTTACCTGACCCTGATTACTCTTCACTCCCACCTTGATCGGCATGTTTTACCTCAACCTGATTACTCTTCATTTCCTTTATGCTCAATTGAGAAAGAAAAGGAGAGCGTTCGCTTTTTACGGAAAAGGTACCGATATCAATCCCCGTTATAACTATGTTCCAGTTGAGCGGGCTGTAAATGGAAACCTCGCTTACTATTACAACAGGGCAAGAAACGCGTTTATAAAGAAAACAGGCCCATTGCAATGAAATTTCTAACACGTCATCCCCTACAACAGTTTCTATTTTAGACTTCCTTTCCAAAGAAACGGCCTAAATTTTACAAAGGAAAGGCCTAAATTTTACAAAGGAAAGGCCTAACATTTACAAATTAACCGCGAAACATTTGCAAAGGAATGGTCTAACATTTACAAAGGATCCAGCCTAACATAAAGGTAAAGTTAGACTCATGGCAGACATTGCTGTAGGGGATGACGTGTTATAAATTATTGTCTAGTTTTTAGTTTTTATTTTCTAGTGTGGAGTTTCCAGTTCCCTTGGAATACTTAGTATTCAAGTATACAGGTGTATGCCTACTGCTAGGTAGCCAAAGGCTATCAGCAGCAGGTTCTTTTTGCGATTTTACTTCCCGCAGTTTTCTAGACCTGGGGAAAGGTATGTGGCGATTTGGGTACACACTTCATTATTTTTTCAAATATTTTGTCCGAACAGCGGCTAGCAGACTGCTCTACTCGATTTTCAACGGTTACATTTGTTGTGGACATGTGCGCAGCATGTACACAGGACCTCCGAGTTTATCGTCCGTCTCACATTCCTTGAGTCCAGAGGGTCATTTGAAACTTGTGGGTTTCCAACACCCCATGTTTCGTGCTTTGAGAGGCGAGCGTCTGGCATCTCATCTATAACCACCTCACATTCTCGTACTGTTCACGCAGACTAAAATTGGAACGATACACATAGGATTAGCATGGCCTCTGCGCAAGGATGACACGCACATTCATGAAGCGTTCCACATTTTGTAGGGAAGGACGTCTGGTCAGGCACAACATACTGATCAGACATGTTAGTCAGGATCAGGCAAAATATACTGGCCAAGACCCTCACCTCGGATTCCTCTCAGCTCTTTTTGGAAACGGACAGTTCTTCTTAGCAGCTTGGCCAACAGGGTGAGGGATCGACGTGATATCCGTAGCAGTGAGCGACACGCAGATGAGGTCAAGCATGGCATAACTGCCTGGAGGACCCAGGTTCACTTTCATCAGCATTCTCAGATGTGAGGAAAGCTACTGCAACCCGCCACTTAACGTCCTTTTCATGGCGCACTAAAGGATAAACCTGCTCAATCTCACATTCTCAGTTGTTTTCCTCCCTAACAATAATTCAGGTACGTACCAATTTACACCTAGATAGACTAGAGTATATTCAAACCAGGGATCGAACCAGCATAAAGACGTGCACTATAACCTTTATGCCACACACACGTTTATAAAAAACCATATCAGGTCGGATAACTAACTTATCTCATGTTTCTTCTGAATGTTTTAGGTATCTCGACTTGTGATTCTCCATGAGGAAGCTGAGGATGGAAACGCAATGCCTGATCTGGCCCAGTCTGTCAGAGTCGTCAAGCTTGCTGTGGACAATTTGGTCAAGGTTAGTAGTTTTGTACCTTTACTCACAAGTATTACTTTATCAACAAACTTTATCATTTCAACAAGTAACACAGTCAGGGAACTCTGCAGTCTACCTAGCTGCAATTCCTAACCTGACCTTTTTAGAGTTAGAGAAAGTTTTTATAATTTTATCTAGAAATGTATCTGAGTGACAGTGGTCAAATCATTGGCTTATCATTGGAAAAGTACCAGGATTGATGCTCGGGCTAGACACACTTTAGTCTACCCAGCTGTAAATGCGTACCTGAATTATAGTTAAGAAATGAAAGGTAGTGAGGAAAAGAACTGATCTGGAAATGCTGGCATCCTGGTATTCAATCTGGTCGACTCTTTATTAGGTGTCGTCCCTGAATTGTCGTTTGGACTCAAATTTAACTATTATTCGAGATGATGGCGACATCATCAGATGGTTTTGTCTTGATGATGTAACTTGCGTTGTATTTGAATTACAGTGAGGAATAAACTGCGCTGGTCATCGACCGCAATTTCTGGTCCCGGTCTATTTGGACCAGTGGCAAGACATAAGTCAAGATGACTGGAGACCACTCAGGATGTAAGCACTCTGTTCCCACCTCCTGTGAGACCAGGTGTCACTTCAAAACTCGCAGGATTCAATCAACCACTGTTTCTGTTCATCACTTTGAGAGGCGAGTGCCTGGCCTCTTAACCACAGTGACCCACAGAAGACTCTACAAAGTCTGTAGACAACCAGTTTCACATTCCAGTCCTGTAGTTTCATCACAAAGTGACCAGCGACGATTGGGATGTTCATACCACCAGAAGTCACCCCCGCGCAGTCATGCTGGAGGGGTCTAGGCTGATGGATCTAGGGTTGTCATTGGCCATCTCTTTCCTAATCAGACTGCCAGTACTAATCAGGTACGATGGTTTCACTAGTTCCGCTCGGCTGCAGCACCACTCCGTCTGCCTTTACCAACTGTTGTTGACCTGGAAATTTGGAAATTTACTATTCCTTGAGAAGTGCCCTAATGAGCATGCTGGAACATGGTTTTCATAGATTTCCTGCATGATGTCTCCATGAAAACGGGCTGTGTAGCCGAGGTAGAGAAGTTGTTATTGCACTGGTTTTCCGGCCGCACGATTGGGTTTTGGCTCCCAGTTGGTGTTGGATTTTCTGATCACAAAATGGCTTCTCCAGACTTTTCTCTGTTGACATTTAGTCTACTCAACATTATAGGACCTGCACTCTGCCTATACCAGTGAGGTCATTGTGTGAGGTCTTTGCTGTAGAGCATTTTCCACCACCACCTCTAGGACATACGTTAACATTCATGGACGATCACCCCACCAATAAAACAAACAATCTGTGAGTGATTCGCCTGGGTCTTTGTATTTGGCAAGGACAAGAATAGCACCACTGCCCCACACACAGCATGTCGTAAAAGGCGGCTAACTGTGTGACAGGGCATAACACCGGCCATTGTTAGGTGCTTTGTTTAGAGCAGCAAAGATGGCGCCTAACAGGCTGCAGGTCTTCTTTGTTCTAGTGTTTGAGTCTATTAAGATGGCCTCGCACATCGATTTAACCACCCTCAGCAGCATTTGTCCCAACGCAGCGGAGTAATAATCTGCTCGAGCCTAGCCTAGCTACATCCAGCTCATACCAGAGCTGGGACCTGCACAGGTGCATCTGCCCTTGTAGAAGTACAGGTCGACTAAAAACTAGGAACCTGCGAACTTGGTAGTAAATTCAGTTCCTAACAGTATCAGCTATTGGGTCATCTTTATTATATTGAAATTTCACTTTCTATACTAAACATTATTCTACCACTGCCGAAGACGGATGTGTTAGACCAAAAGGTGCAAATATCTTAGTCAACCTGTAAACTAGCGACACAACGCACACCGCTCTCCGGACTACATCCTGCTGCTTGCAAAGGCCTGTTCAGGACTTGGTATCAGGAGATTGAGAATGAATGCAGAAGAGGAAGAAGAATTATTCTACCCTTAAATATGCCATTGTCTTCTTCTCCTTCTCCTCTTCCTCATTCTTCTTCTTTCTGTCCTGAAAAGGATGTTAAATCATAGTTTAAAGCTAGGCTTTGATATCTGTGCCTTTCAACCTGGGACATTCTATTTCAGCATAGTAGTTTTTGGACCAAATTTTTTTTCCCTACTTCAGTCTCAATTCTCTCAGACAGACTGCACAGGTGCAGTCTCTATCCAGGGCTAGCACTTGGAGGTGAAATAAGGGTTTTTGTTAGCTATGGTTTGCTGATCCTGACACAAATTGCTAGCTGTGAGTCACTGGCTGCTACAGCCCATTCCCTGCGCTGTCTTCGGCCTCTTAATATATTTAATTTGAGGCACTTGGGTTTCCTAAATAATGTACTACTTTTATCTAGTTGCACTCATATACAGGTTGCGCACCATTGACCTTCGCCATATTCTCCCAATTGAGTAATGTAACTAATCTTATACAGGTGGGATACGACACAATTAACAGCAGTGATGACCAGATTCTCAAGCAAGATATGCCTCCAGCCCTGAAACGAGTGGAAGAATCATCCCTCTTTCTATTGGATGCTTCAGAAATGCTGAGGACAGACCCATTTTCAGTTCCAGCTAGGAAAAAACTAATAGATGGATCTAGAGGTTGGTCATTCATGTCAATGTTTTAGATGGTTGCATTGTAAGTCCTGATCAAGACATGCTTTAATCTACCCATCTGTAAATTAGTACCTGGCTCACATTTAGGAAAGACAATACAGCAAGGGAAAGAAGTAAAGAAAAACCTAAAGACGGTAGGAAATATGTTGAAGAGAAAAAGGGGGGGGGGGGGGGAAGGGAAATCTTGTCTTGAAATGAGATTGGGAATGACAGGAAGTCTTGGCGAGTATTTGTTGAGGACCTATGCTCCACAGAAAGTTGAAAGATTGTGATTATATATATATATATATATATATGAGGCGTGTTCCAATGTAATGGACCTAACTGCACCAAGTGAACCACTGTAACCTTCCATGCATATCATAAAGGGTAACTAAAGACGGATGTGCATGGAGGTTGCAACCACATCATATAAAATCATTGCTATGAAACCACCACTGCATATGCTGGGATAAAAGTGTGCTGTAAAGTGGCCAGTTGAAGCATAAAGGTGAAACAATCAAAATCAATCATACCATTTCAATCCTTACATTCCTTACCAGCACCCGTTTATGAAAGGATGAATTAATTTAGTTTGTCGTATTTAAAAAAATTGTTCTTGTTTCCGATCCAAACAATAGTTTTTACTTTACTTTAAGGTGATATGTGTTTTTATGTTGAACTTTTTATTTTCTTTAAATTTTAATTAATTAATCTTAAAAACATTTTTTGTGTGTGTGCGTTCACCTTATTTCTCTATTCCCCAAGGCAGTGTATGCTGCACTATGTTTTTATTTTGTGCCTTTTGGGCCAGTCCATCCGACATCAGCATGCATTTTATGTAAGGGTCTGCTTCCTCCTGCATTTTCTAAGGGTTTGCTTCTCCGGGGTAACGGCTGGTGCTGTGATTGGGAAGCGAACCCAGTACCCTCGGCTTATAAGCCGTGTCACTTAACCACTAGCCCACGCCATCCCCTATGTTGAACTTAATTTCATTCAATTTTCTTGTTCAAAGAGGCAGCTAACAGTGTGGTCTAACTTCTGTAGGTTTGTTGATGCCCACAATGAGTAGGTTACTCTTTTGTGCGCCCTGAAAAGGACGTTAAGTGGCGGGCTGCAGTAGCTTTCGTCACATCCTGAGCATGCAGATGAAGGTGGACTGGGGTCCTACAGGCAGTTGTGCTATGATTGGCTTCATCTGTGTGTCACTCACTACTACTGGGATCATGTTGATACCTCACCTCGTTAGCCAGGCTCCCATGAAAACAACCCATTTCCAGGGAGGGCTACTAGGAAGCCGAGGTGAGGGTCTTGGCCAGTATGTTTTGTCTGACCTGTCTAATCATTATATTTTGTCTGACCAGACGTTAGTCTTCCTCCCCACTTCTGTAGGGTAGAAGACTGTGTGTGGCAGAGATAAGAGTAGGATGGCTGACACACTGAGAGCATAATAAAATAGGCATCTAATAGTCTGGTCTAACTTCTGTAGGATATTCTTTAACTCACATGGTGTTGCGTGCATCACCATTGATGTAGACCAAAAGCCTATAGAATGTAAACCAGCCTTCATGATTTGAAAGAAAGCTCTAGAAACAGTATCCATTAAGTGATACAGGAATAGAAGAGTGAATTGCTTGATTTCCTGGAGAATAAGAATTACCAACTTTCTGGTACCACATTGCAATAAAAATAAAGCCCCCAGTGATAGTTTAGTTTGCTCTCTAGTAAATTACTTCATAATCTGTATTTTCCAGGCATACTTCAAGGTACCTCGTCATTGCTGTTGACTTTTGATGAGTCTGAAGTCCGTAAAATCATTAGAGTGTGCAGGAATGTCCTCGAGTATCTGGCTATTACAGAAGTGGTCGACAGGATGGATGACTTAGTAACATTTGTTAAGGTATGTTACTTAACCTTTTGATTTCCAGATTACAAAATTACATCTATTTTCTGTATCTGCATAATTTTGGCGTGGTTATTGATTTTGAGAACTTCAAATTTTTTCAAATATTTGTTGTTCTGGATGTGTCTAGAGACATATATTAATAAAGAACTTGTTGGTGTTATTGTTGTTATTGTGTGTATGTTAGTTTCTGAGATACAAGGCGGTGTGCGTTGCACTGTAGTTTTTATTTTGCGCCTGTCGGCCCAGTGCATCCGACCTCATCATGCATTTTATGTAAGGGTCTGCTTCCTCCTGCATTTTCTAAGGGTTTGCTTCCCCGGGGTAATGGCTGGTGCTGTGATGGGGATCGAACCCAGCACCTTCGGATTGTGAGCTGTGTCACTTAACCACTAGCCCATGCCGTCCCCACAAGAAGATGAAGGTGACAGTAGTGAAAAATAGTAGAAGCATATAGACTCACCCAGTAGCGGTATCCCTTGGTTAGGTTAAAAAAAAAAATTGCAGAAAAACATACTAATACTACTATTGATGTTTACCGTAATGGCTATGTCTGTCACTTCGACTATAAACATAATTAATGTATCTACATAAACAAACTAAATAGATCTGCCTCCAAAAAATCCGTTGCAGAAACATCTCCCATCCTCAATAATAGTGAGAAACAAGAAATCTTTTCCATAACCTAAAACAAATAAAAAAATTGCCATTGTTTTTGTCTAACCGTTCATGAATGAAGTTTGAACTCTCTACAATCGTAAAGAGCAGTATGTTCAGCCGTTTCTAAGGCATTAACCCGGTAGTTTATATACAATAAAGCAATGACCCTAGAGCTGGCAGCATGCAACGCCAGTGGAACAGAACCAAATCGTCGTAATCTCACGCGGTTGGGACACAAAAGGCTAACCATGTACTTTGTCAGTGATGATCAGTTATCATCATGCCTGAAGTGTCTTTATAGGCAGCAACAAACTCCCACCACTCATCCAGTTTATGCTCATCTTTTGTACAGTGTCTTAGCTCAGGTTTGTGATCTTTATTAAGGTTTCTATGGTTCTCCACTAAATTGTCTTAGGATTTCCCTTTTGCTTTCCCTTGATTCCATAGTACGAAGTGTGATAAAAAAGTATCCGGATTGACATCAGCTGGTAGTTTGACTTCTGAGTCTAATGTGAATGTAGCCTGAGTCATGTCTGTCTGGCTCATCTGGTTTGTTTGCAGTAGTGCTTTGACCTGCGTGTGTGAACCACCTTTGTTGCATTGTCATGGCAGAAAACATAGGTCAATGAATTTGCATCAATTTTTGTCAATAACTTGGTGAAACATGTAATGACTCATACTTAAAGTTACAGGAGGATTGTATGAGTAGTACACCTGTTTGTGAGTGGTATAAACATTTTAAAAATGGCAGTGAAAATGTTATATGTGATCAACGGTCTGGAAGACCCAACAGCTAGCAAAAGTGAAAACAAAATTAAACTTATGCATGCTGTACTGGGAAATCTGCAAATAATAAATTCATGTGTTGTCTGAAGACTTATACATTAGTTTCGTTTCTCTCAGTTGATACTTACGGGTTGATACTTACTGATGATTTTGGAATGAGGTACATCTCATTCAAATATTTGTTTTAAAATTGCTATAAGTTGACTAGAAAGAGGTTCATTATTCAGTTGCTAGGGACCTGCTTGTGTTCATGGAAAATTCTGAAAATGATTTAGAAACAATCATAACTGGTGATGAATTTTGTGGATTTATGGGTATGACCTTGAAACTAAAGCCAAATATTCACAGTTTCACCATGACAAAGTCTATTGTAAATGTTTTTTTCTTCCACCATGACAGTCAATGGGACAATCCAGATCACAAATGTAAGGCCAAAGTACTACTGCAAATAAACCAGAAGAGCAGGGCAGATGTAACTCAGGCTCTGAGCATATTAAGTTCAGAAGTCAATCTGTGCTAGCAATTTCTTTCTGTATCCTTGTGATGCCACCGATGATACTTTTTTTTATTACACCTCGTATAGTGGTTCTGTGGATGGCATCAGGATTTTTTCTTACAATTGCAAATTGGCCGGCTATGATGGTGTGCATATCTTTTTGGTTGCTTTATGCAAACAGTTCTTTGTTGGTGATGATGTTCCGCCAGAAAGTGTGATCAATCTTTCTTAGACATATTATGGGGAAAGATGACAATTTGGACATTTCTTTTTCTGTTGCTCTCCAGCACTTTACAGAACCACAGAAAGTACATAGCTGTTTTAATTTCTTAGTCTGGTGTTATGGGCGAAATGCTGGCCAAGACCACTATCTCTCTTCTATGTAGTGTTCTCTGGAAATATTCTGTTTCCAACGCAGTCCACCTTCATCTTAGGATGTGAGAAAAGCTGCGGCAACCTTCCACTAAATGTCTTTTTCAAGGCACACAAATAAGTAAACTTACCCATCATGGGCATTAAACAACAACAACAACAAAAGCCTGGTGTTTGTGCTGTACTGCAAAGACTTCCTAATGTTAGTTAAGCTGCCAAAAGCTGCTCTTGCTTTGTTTATTCTGATGTTGATGTCTTTGTCTGTTAACTTAACTTAACGTCTTTATTCTGGTTTAGAAGACCCTGCAGAGTCTGTATACAACCAGTTTCATTTACATCACCTTGATCTAAAAACTATGCGCATCCAATTTATTCTTAAATGCATTAACTGTCCCTGCCTCCACTACCTCTATTACGCCTGTCTGTAATGACAGTGCTTCCAAAATATGTAAATGTGTCCGTCTTTGCTTGTTCTTTATTCCTTATATTAATTGTTGTTGGATTGTGTGCATTTAGTGTCATTAGTTCTGTCTTCTTGAGACTATTGCTCAGTCCCACTTGTTGGCTTTATCTACTCAGTCTACCAGTTCCCTCTTGAATGTGTTGGTGTTAACCTTTACAAAACAACACTAACAGTTGGCACAATTTCCACTTGCAACTGCATTATTTATCAGCACGTCACTTTTTACTATGGTTGTTGACTTTGAAAGCCTGTAACATTTTTATTTGCTGGTTAATAGATATGATTTTGTTGTGTGTAGTGATATAAGTTGTTGTTGCTGTTGTTTAATGCCTACAATGAGTAAGTTTACTCTTTTGTGTGCCCTGAAAAGGACGTTAAGTGGCGAGTTGTAGTAGCTTTCTTCACATCCCGAGCATGCTGAGGAAGGTGGACAGCGGTCTCCAGGCGGTTGTGCTATGCTTGGCTTCATCTGCGCGGTGCTCGCTACTACAGAGATCACATCGATCCACACCTTGTTAGCCAGGCTGCCGTGAAAACAGCCTGTTTTCAGGAAATGCTATGGTGAGGGTCTAGTCCATTCAATTTGGCCTGAACCTGATTAACATGTTTGATCATTATATTTTGCCTGACCAGACGTTAGTCTTCTTTCCCTTCCTTCATCATCATTGGTGTTTCAGTCTGTGTAGACCATGCCACAGATCGTACAACCATGATGAGGCTGGCTTGCCTGGCTGTTCCTTGATCACTTCACTCTTTCTCTTTTCTCTTCCCCCAAAAAGCCTCTACGAGCATCAGCAGTCACTATGCCCCTCCAACTGACTGTCTCCAAACAACTCGATCCTGAGCAATTTTTTTGCAAGCCCTCAGGTGGGAGGTCGCATGACTTCATGTCCCTATTGCATACGTCCTTGAATCGCAATGTATGATGGCTGATTCTTGTAACTCCAATAGCTATCTGTCCATAGAGGATGTGTTAGGAAAATAGAATGATTATTTGATGGTGAAAGACGGTGAAGCAGAAGAAGAAAGAGGAGAAGACATAATCACTTCATAAATGTTGCTTGGGGCATAACTCATTTATTATAATTGCTATTTTCTACGCTCCATTCGTGCGACATGTGCAAAGTTTCTGAGAATCTGCACCATGCACTTAGTCGGCTCAGTATTTTTGGTGTGTGAAGATAAACAACTTTGTATTAATATGTTTATGTTGTTTCAGAATCTAAGTCCAGTGCTAACTAGGATGACAAAAGAGGTGGATAGCCGAGAAAAGGAATTGACTCATCAGGTGCACAGGGACATGCTGGTTAGGTCTTTGGAGCAGGTCAAGGTCCTGACCCCAGTGCTTATCAGTGGAATCAAGATATTTATCACTGCCAGCCAATCAGGTAATACAAAACTCAAGCTTGGGTTTTATAATTCTAGTGATAATTTGTAGTAAAGATTCATTATGTGTAGCAATAAGGGTTATCTGAATCTGCTATCCAGGGCTGAAGACTTAGTGAAAACACCTTGATCTTGGTGGCAGCACTGATTCCCTGCCGACCGCAAAAATTCACTTGTATTCTAAAAGCAGCATTTTCCCTTGCAGTCCTATTCTAGATTTAGAATTGATTTTTATCTACCAAGGTAGATAAAGCTATTAGCTGCTTCTAGATGTTTGCCCTGTACAGTGATGTTTGGTTCGGAGTATGACTTTCGTTTTCTTTATATTTATGGTCACACCAAAGATAGACTATAGTTGACATGGCACATGAAGAAGAAGAAAACGTTATCTCATTGAATTAACCCATGATAATTCATCTAGAGGAAGGAAAATTGACTTGAAAACAACTATTGAAGGTTAATTCCAATAAATAGTCTTGCAGAAATCTGGTGTTCTGGATCGAAAGGCGGAGGTATCACTGTCCAATTATAACATTCAGCAAATCAAATCTGATGCTAAAAAAATAAAAATAAAATAAAGGACGAGAAAATGTTATAGGTCTGAAGTTGACATGAGGTCTCATCTAAAGATCTGAATTTGACATCTGTTCTTGGTTAAAGGTCGGAAGTTGACATCTGTTCTTGGTTGAAGGCCTGAAGTTAGTATGTACTCTTGACTAAAGGTCTGACGTTATTAAGTACCATTGTTGGCTAAAGTTCTGGAGTTAATATGTGCTTACAGGCCAAGGCACAAAGGAAGCCCAAAATAACCGCGACTACACAGTACGTAAGATGTCAGATGAGATACATGAGATTATCCGTGTCCTGCAGCTGACCACTTATGATGAAGATGAGTGGGATGAAGATGACATTACCGTCATGAAGAAAGCTCAGGTAAACATGGTATTGCAAGGATCCACGTTTCTTATTTCTGTCTTTCCCAACCCCTGATACTTTTTCTTCTCTTCCATAACTTTTTTTGCAAGCTTTTATTTAACTTGCCATGACTGTTTTCCAATTAACTCAATTCAACTTAACTTCTTTATACTGGTGTAGAAGACTGTAGGCTGCCGGAGACGGATGTGTCGGACCAAAAGGTGCAAATATCGCAGTCAAACTGTAAACTAGCGACACAGCGCATTCTGTTCTCCGGACTACATCCTACTACTTGCAGAGCCCTTTTCAGGACTTGGTAGCGGGAGATTGAGAACTAACGCAGAAGAAGAAGAAGACTGGGATCAAAATGCTGAGCAATGTATGAGCTGGAGCAGTCAGCGACCCATAGATGACTGCTAGCGTTAAGGCCAGCAAACCAGAGCTGCCAAGACCCTTCTACACCCCCATGCGGTGATCCTGGATAACAGGCTGCAACAGAGCAGACTGGCTGAGGAGAAGGGATTGGAGATAGAAAGCTGACCCAGTACCCAAAAATGTTTGCTGAAGTCGGATGTGTCGGACCAAAAGGTGCAGCTATTGCAATCATTTAAACTATGATACAGCGCATACTGTTCTCCGAACAACATCCTGCTACTTGCAAAGCCCTTTTCGTTGCTTGGTAGCGGGAGTTTGAGATGGAATGACGAAGAAGAAGAAGAATCGACTTCAAAATGTCATCTCTATCCACTGCCAGTGTCACCAATATGGGTGCTCCTGAGGCCAGTGTGTCAGCTCTTTCATTTCAGCAAACCCTAGCATGATAGAACAGTAGATCCACACATGATTCTGAAGGTTCGAGGTCTCTATTGTCCACTGTCCTCTCATGCCATAGCCAAGTTGGACCAGAGTATCTGCGTCCAGTATGTCTTGACTTATGTCTTGCCACTGGCCCACATAGCTCAGGACGAGAGAGTTAGGTTGATGACCAGCGCAGTTTCTTTTTCACTTTAATTCAATTACGCACAAGTTACATCATCAAGACAAAACCACCTGATGATGTCATCACCATCGCTTGCTATGGAAAACTAACTTTTTAAGAACCTTCCAAAGCAAGGATTGATAGGCAGGATTATTAATGGCACTCATAAAGGGGATCCCAGATATCCACTTCAGAGCTTAAGTCACTGTATTAATCTCCATTCAGGCATACAAGTAATCACTCCAAAGCAGTGTGGATCACATGGGAATGGTTTATAGTTAAACATGTAAATATACAAGCACTAAGTTTTTTTTGGTACAAGATTTTATTTATACATAGACATATTTTGTTTTCTTTTTGCGACTAAAGGAGTGTAATTTAAAAATAACAATTTATTGGTGTTGGTCAACATTCATTGGCAACTTTAATCTTTGTGAAAATCATTGTGCATATCGATTCCTTCACCTGCGTCATCTTCAATGTTTAGCTTGGGTGGTTCATTATTTTCCAACTCAGTGAAATGTGACTTGAAGTTGCTGATCTCACTTAGTCGACCTGCACTTCTAAAAGGGTGGATGCCTCTGTGCAGGTACCAGCTCTGGCGTGAGCTGGATGCGGCCGAGATAAGGATTTCCTGCTTAGGCTCGAGCAACTTATTACTCCGCTGTGTTGGGACAAGTGAGGCAGAGGGTTGTTAACCAATGTGTGAGTCCATATTAATCCAACACTTCATCCCCGATGACAGTGTCTGCTATTCCACTACCTTTACCTATAGTTGTAAAGTTTGTGTACAAAATTTAAGCTGTCTAGGTTATGGTGAAGTTGGTTAAAATAGGAGAAATAGAAGTCCATGCAAATAGAAAACAGTCACGTCAGGTAAAAGCTTGCAAAAATAATATATGTATTGTGTTAAATGTTTTATCACATCATTATTAGCTTAGAATTCAAATGCTGATTACATCAGCGATATTTAATTTTGTAATATGAATTCTTCCGTTCTTAAGTTTTCATCTTGTCATCTAGGTCTCAGTTTAACATCAGGGGTACATGGGCAGTGCATGAATTTACATGTAATAATTTGTGATAACAAAATCACACAACAGCATGCTCACATTGATAACAAAATCGAACAGTAGGCTCACATTGATAACAAAATCATACAACAGTATGCTCACATTGATAACAAAATCATACAACAGTAGCTCACATTGATAACAAAATCATACAACAGTATGCTCTCATTGATAACAGTATTGTACAACATTAGAGTATGCTCTCATTGATAACAATATTGTACAACATTTGTGTATGTTGTCATTGATAACAATATTCAGGTCAGGTCATCCCGTAACCGGTGAGGTCGTTGGGGCACACATGAAGACATCCTCACAACTCCACGCCATCCCTCTCTGTCAGATGCCGCTGCCTGTGACTCTTCTGGTCGGAGACTGGTCCATTCTTTTATGTTGTCCTCCCATCTCTTTTTGGGCCGGCCTCTTCATCGTCTGCCATGCACCTTCCCGTGGAGGATTGTGTTTGCAAGACCATTTGATCTCGATATGTGACTGTACCAAGTGAGTTTCCTTCTTTTGACAGTTGCCAAGAGATCTTCGAAAGGCCCTATTGCTGTTGTAATCTCGTATTTCCTCGTTTGTAACTCGATCTTTGTACGTGATGTTTAAAAGTTTTCGGAAACATCTCATCTCCAAGACCTGTATCCTTTGTTGAAGGTCAGCTGTAACTGTGCATGTCTCACACGCATAGAGGAATATTGACAGGACCAGTGTACGCATTAATCTGATTTTCGTGCTTAGTGCTAACCGTTTATCTTGCCAGATTCTGTTAAGCCGTGCAAGCGCCGCTATTGTCTGTGCTATTCTGGTCAACACTTCACATTTTGATCCTTCATCACTGACAATCGACCCAAGATATTTAAAACGGTCAACCACTTCGAGTTCCTGACCGTTAGCTTTTATCTTGTTGTTGAAGCCCGTAGCGCTGTTGGTCATTAATTTTGTCTTTCCAGCATTTATCTCCATACCATAGTCAAGAGCTGTTTCATCGAGCCTTCTGACCCATTCCTGGAGTTCTGCTTCTGAACCTGCCAACCCGTCGATATCATCTGCAAAACGAAGGTTGGTAATCGTTCGGCCCCCTATCTTGACAGTACCAACGTGACCTCCAAGTGCCTCACTCATAATTCCTTCAATGTATATATTGAAAAGAGTTGGAGAGAGTGTACACCCCTGTCTCACACCAACTGATGTGCGAAACCAGTCTCCTCGCCTCCCATTCAAAAGAACTGCGCTAGACGCCTTGTTATACAGGTGTTCAAAGACCGTTATAATATTTCCGTTGATATTATACATCCTCATGGTTGCCCAAAGCGCTTTATGCCATACCCTATCAAACGCCTTCTTAAAATCCACAAACACGTGATACAGTGTTTGCTGCTGTTCTAGATATTTCTCGCTTAGCAGCCTTAAATTAAATATCTGTTCTATAGTGCTTCTTCCCTGTCTGAACCCTGCTTGCTCCTCGGCAATAATGTTCTCTGCTTGGGGTTTCAATCGGTCTAGGATTAATCTAAGCATGACCTTGCTAGGGTGGCTAATGAGGCTTATTGTTCTGTAATTTTTGTCACAGCTTTAGGTTTCCAGACTTATGTAACGGTATAACTATTGATTTCGTCCATAAGTCCGGCCAGTTTCCTGTCGCCCATATTTTGTTACAGATGTGTGTCAGGCCTTCCACCACTACCTCTCCACCTGCATGTAAGAGCTCTGCTGGTATATTGTCCACGCCGGCTGCCTTCCCTCTTCTCAATGTCATCAGCAGCTGCAATTACCTCTTCCTTCGTTATCAGTTGGTTATCCTCTATATTTGTTGGTGTTGGGGGGAATGTTTTCTCAGGTTTGTTTCGCCCTTCATAGTTATATAGCTCGGAACAGTACTCTGTCCATCTTGCCAGTACGTCATTTCCCTCCATGAGACACTTGCCGTTTTTATCATAGATCATAAGGTTCCTGCTTTGTCTTGGTGTTACCAGTTCTTTGACCACTGTGTATGCTCCTTTAGCATCATTTCTGTTTAGTCTCTCTTCGATGTTTGCGCATTGCTCACATATCCATGCTTCTTTCGCCTCTCTCATCTTTTGTTGTATGGCTTTCTTGACCTCGTTATAGCTGCCGACCTCCTCTGGTGGGTGATTGTGTTTTTTCAGTGGCCTTCTTTTATCACAAAGGTCTAGAATGTCTTTGGTCACCCAAGGCTTCTTTTTTTGTTTGGTGGCATCCCAGGATCTCTGTTGCAGTATCTATGAGATCTGCGTTAAGAGACTCTGTAACTGTATCTGTATCCATTCCCTCTCTGAGAGCCAACAGTGGCGCAAATCTCCCTCCCACCCTTACTTGGAACACTTCGGTGATTTTTGGGTCCATTAGTTTGTCCAGATCAAACTTTAGCCTGGTCACATTCTTCTTTGCGACTCCTTTCAATCGCAGAGGCATGGTCATCATAACCAGATCGTGGTCGCTTCCTATATCAGCTCTGGGGAAACTTCCTTTTTTGTCGGTGTTGATGCTCGATCGGAACCTCCTCTGGACCAGTATATAGTCAATCTGGCTATGCACTTCATTGCTTGGGTTATGCCATGTCCAGCGTCTCGACGGCTTGTGTAACCCAAACATATTTGCTACCAACAGCTGGTTGCATCTTGCAAATTCTAGGAGTCTGAGGCCCCGGTCATTGGTTTCTTTATTTCCGTATGGGCCACATGTTCCCCTCCAGTCGTGGACTGCATCTTCTCCAATTTTTGCATTCCAATCACCCTGGACTACCAATATGTCTTTTTTTGGCGTTTCGTGTATCAGACATGGAAGTTGATCATAGAATGCCTCTATTTCACAATCTTCGTAGTCTGCAGTGGGTGCGTAGCACTGTAATATGGTAATATTAAACGGCGCTGCCTTTAGCCGTAAGATGATAAAACGGCTAGATATTGGCCGGCAACCTAATATGCACTTGGCTGTGTCTTTATGCACCAGTATCCCCACTCCGTGTAAATGTTTGTCCTCCCTACCACTGTAGTAGAACAATATTGTAAAACATTAAAGTATGCTCTCATTGATTATAAAATTATACAACAGTATTCTCATTTAAAACAAAATCAAATGAGGGTATGTTCTCATTGATAATAAAATCATACAACAGTTTGCTCTTATATTTCTGTTTGTTTTAGAATGCAATTGAAGGCAAAATCAAGCCTGCCCATGATTGGTTAACAGATCCAGCAGCACTGGTAGGAAGTCTTGGTAAGTAAACACCTGAGGTTGATTTTTGTCTTCTTCTGCGTTCGTTCTGAAAAGAATGTTGTGTGCAGTGAGGCTGAGATATCTGTGCCTTTCAACTGGACGCATCTGGTTTCAGCTAGCTTCTGCTGATTAAGACTTGCAGCCTAACCACTTTGACACTCTAACACACCATTTCCCATAACATGCTCTCAATAAAGTTGAGCTGCACTTTCTGATGTTAGGAATCAACTACCAAAAAGAAGAAGGTTGTTGCTGTTGTTCGAAGCTACTTGAGCAGAATTAACACGATGTTGCTTTAGTAGTGGGTTACAGTGGCTGCTTGCATCAGGGTCAGCAAACCAGAGCTAACCAAGACCTTATTTCGCCTCCAGGTCGCAGTCCCGGAAACAGGCTGCACTAGTGTAGTCTGGCTAAGAAAATAGGGATTGCATTGGGAAAAACCCGGTACCCAAAATAATTGGCAGCTGAAATAGGATATGTCGGGCCAAAAGATAGCGCAGCCTCTCTGTAACTGCAACACAATGTCACAACGTTCTTTTCAGGATTAACGCCAAAGAAAAAAAGAGTTTATTCTTATTTCATTTATTTTGTTCATCTTTGATCTGCATATCCTGAGCTGCACATTTGATTTGTCAGAAATGTTATGGTAGTTTACGATGTCATACTTTGCTGTATGATTCAGGTGATAAAGCTGTCCATCAGATCATTGATGACTCTAGAAAGATAGCAGAGAGATGCTCGAATCCTGCCAACACAGATACTATCTTGCGCAGTGCCAGCGATGTGGAAAGCATGGTGAATGCCCTGTCTGAGTTGAGACAGCAAGGAAAGGTAAGCACCGAAGACATGAATTAAGATTAGATTAGAATTTAAGAAAACATTTTTTTCGTCAGAGAATGCTAGGACTGCATTACCACAGGAAATAGTGGAGGCGGGGTCAGTTTATGCATTCGAGAATAGATTGGATGCACATAGTTATTTTTAGAACATGTGGAGTAGAAGAAACTGGTTGTATACAGACTCTGCAGAGTCTTCTAAACCAGTGTAAAGAAGAGTTAAGATAATGGGAAATCACTCGTTAAGAGGAGAGAGACAAAACACCTATGGCTCTGCCTGGAGTGCAGTACTGTTGATTTTGCATAACAAAAAATATTAAATGACATTTTATGTATTTGTTGAGTAAATATTTACACTTACGTCATGTCCATTAGGGAAGCAGTCCACAGGCTGTGTCTCTGTCCCGGGGCATCCAGGAAAAGCTGAAAGAACTACAGCATCACACAGCACAGGGAACTATAAGTACAGAGCGCAGCGGCATTAGGAAACCTGCACCTACAGTGGATGGCAAAGTTGAACAAGCTCGACAATGGCTGGCCAACCCTGGACTTGATGATAAAGGACTTGGTGAGTCATTGTTATCTCTTAAATGTATCCCCATTTTCTCTCCCCCCCCCCCCCAATTTAAATGTTTCTAACATTGGTATGTATTTTTCAATCAATGGCATTGTACAATCGCCATCAAATGAAAATTTTGTCTGACTTTAGGTGATTGTCATTACCTAACAAATTTGGCAGTGGAACTTCCTGTGTTTGTCTTGTTATAATATTGTTGCATCTTTGATCTCAGTGGTCTAGAGGTAAGGTGACCGCCTCGGGTGCCGAGGTTGCAGATTCGAATCACAGTTAAGACTGGGATTTTTTTCATGTAGATCTTCTGGTAAATATTCCCCTGATCTCTGGGTAATGAGATCTGACTCAAGTGTCAAGCATGTTACGACGTTAAGGTAAGTTAAATGTGAAGTGGACTCTGATATATTTAGAAGGAAGTGATATGCAACATAGCACCTAATAAATAATTTGTTCTTAGTAAATTGATTGAAATGATCAATTTTAAATGTGTGGTAATTATGAATGACTGTAGTTAGAATCAAAAACTCACAGCAACAGAAAAAAAAAAGTAAAATCGAGAGCTATGTATGCAAAAATAAAACACTTTCGAACAAGGGTAGATGAAGGCAGAGGTTGCATTAAGGAGAAGAATCGCAACATCATACTTGATGAGAGAAATATATCAAACAGGTGGGTTGAATATCTGCGTGAACTGTTTGACAACAACAGAGGGGACAAACCATCATAATTTAGTAGTGACAACCCCAGCATCGTCAGATCAGAAGTAGAGAAAGCTATAAAAGATATGAGGAAAGAGAAAACAGCAGGTGTGGATAAAATAAATTTAGAAATTATAGATGCTCTATAGGAATTTAATGCAGATGAAAATCACTGATCTCGGTAACGAGATCTACAATACAGGATGTAGACCTGATAACATGTCTTTAATAATCCAACCTGGTACCTAAGAAACTTTGTGGAACCGAATGTTCAGATTTTAGAACCATCCGCATGATGACCGTTAAACTACTGCTTAAAATCATACAGGAGAGAATAGGGCGTAGAGTAGACAATGAATTCAGGGTACACAATTTGGATTTAGACAAGAGCAGAACACGAGAAGCAATATATTGTATAAAGATACTGAAGTAAATAGCATGTCCTTTGCAGAACGTCGTTTCTTACAACTGCCAACCAATTAAAGTTTCTTGGTAAGTGTGCAATACAGCAGGTCGCCATTATTTTCCATACATGGAGGAGATGGGGGAAAAAACCATGTCTGTAAAACTGGACACGAGCGTGATTCAGACCAGGTGCGCTGGGATTGTGAGACGGATGCTTCAGCCCTAGGCAACGCAGCCTCGGATAAGAAGACTAGCAGAAAAATATATTGAAGTACAGAACAAAATTTATATATGCTTTAACGAGTCCAGCATGAAAATCTAACTACATGTCTGGAAGCATAAATATGGATGGAAAAGAAACAAGAATACTGAGTAACCTGTTCTGGGAGCAAAATGCAACTGTAAGATCTGGTAGGTTTTACTTGCCGTGTATCGATGTAAAAAGAGGAGTACAACAATGATTCGTGCTATCTCCTTGTCTAACATTTACAGAGAACAGATTTTTGGACAGATATAGGGAATGCCAAGACTCAAAATCGATGGAGTATGAATAAGTAATCTCAGATAAGCAGAGAACACAGCTCTCCTGGCTGAAAGCAAACAAGCACTTCAGGAATTGCTGATTCAAGTAAAGAACAAAAGTCAGATGTATGAATTGGACATTAATACTCAGAAAAGGAAAATTTGATATTTAGCAAATTAGACTCAATGTCTACTCTACAGACAAAAATAGATGATCAAATACTGGAACAGGTCAAAAGCTTTTCCTCTTGGAAATATAATAATGGAAATTAGAAAGTGAATTGGGATGGCCAAATCTGTTTTCACCAACATGAGCCACATATTGACATCCAAGCAAGTCACAAATTTAATTGGGGATTAACAGGTGTTATGTACACTTATCTTTACTAAGTACAACAGACAATTCAAGGCTCCGATTGGCTTTTTTGGTACTGGGCTTGCCTGATCCCTATTCTCTTAGCCAGTTTCCAGGGCTGTCACTTGGATTAAGAATAGGATCTTAATCAGCTCTGGTTTGCTGACCTTGATGCAAGCAGCCAGCTATGAGTCTCTGGCTGCTGTCTCATTCAATGTACTGCATCTTCGGCAACACAAGTTATCTAATACAATGAGATAGGTGAAAGACAAATGCATACATGACACTGGGCTACAACTCGGTAGAAAGTGCAATGACAAAAGTAGAGGAAAGCTCATCTTGGGATTTTTATTATCATTTTGAAATCTTTATCTTGTCCTTCTACTTTGATTTGACTGCTATAAAGAGTTATGAATGATCCTAAATGTTGTATAGGTTTTTTATTGATGTGAAGTTGACATGTATGGTAAAGAGTAAATACACTCGTTATTTCATTTTAATGCCTTGTTCTAATAACCTTGTGTATGACAGGTGAATCTGCCACACGTTTGGTGGTCAGTGAAGGACGGAAGGTGGCCAGCTGTTGTACAGGCCCTCAGAGACAGGACCTGCTGCGACTGTGTGATGAATCAGAGATCTTAACCAATCAGCTTGCAGAGCTGGACACGAAAGGCCAGGTGCAGAAAACAAAATATTGTCTGTTCATTGTTTGATGGGAGGATAAGTCATTCTGTAGGCAACATCAAGTGGTGGAGGGAAAGAGCAGATGTGTGTCAACCCATATGTAGATCCTGGGCTCTATGTTAGGAAGTAAAGAACATGGTTCAGTGGAAAATTAAAGGTAGTCCCCTAGCACAATCCTTCTGAAAGTGGTAGTTCATCTTCTTTCTTCTTCGGCTTTCCTCCTGAAAAGGATATTGTGATATAACTAACTTAACTTAACTTAACTTAACGTCTTTATACTATTTTAGAAGACCCTGCAGAGTCTGTATACAACGAGTTACATTTACATCACCTTGCTATAAAAGCTATGCGCATCCAGTTTATTCTTAAATGCATTAACTGTCCCTGCCTCCACTACCTCCCCTGGCAATGCATTCCAAGCAGACACCACTCTCTGACTAAAAAAATATTTCCTAATATCTAATCTGGACCTCTCTTTAGTCAGCTTGTAGCTATGCCCTCGTGTTATTGTGGGTGGCTGAATTTGAAAAAACTTGTTATAGTATCATTTATCCGTTCCTCTGATCTTATAAACCTGTATTAAGTCATCACGAATTCTTCTCTCTTCGAGACACTGTAGGCCGGTTTTTCTGAGTCGTTCCTCATAACTGTAATTCTTGAATCCCACTATCATCTTTGTCGCTCTTTTTTGTATTCTTTCCAGCATGTTTATATCCCCTCTATGATAAGGACTCCACGCCTGTACACAGTACTCCAATCTAGGTCTAACTAAAGCTTTATACAGTTTGACGATCACTTCCTTGCTCCTATGTTTAATATTTCTTTTTATCATACCTAACATTGCATTTGCCTTTTTCACTGCTACCTTAACTTGCTCACTCACCTTTCCTGTATGATCTATTATAACCCCTAGGTCTCTTTCCTTATTTATCTTTCTAATATTGTTTTCTCCCATTCTGTAATTATGTTCCATATTGGATCTACCCATGTGGAATGACTGTACATTTATCTACATTAAACTCCATTTGCCAGCTTACAGACCATTCTCGAATGTTATCTAAATCCGACATCAATATATCCACTTCAGCTTTAGATGAGACACCACTGCATAGTTTGGTGTCATCAGCAAATTTTGCAATCATGGATCCCATATCAATGTCCAAATCATTTATATATATCAAGAACAAAATTGGTCCCAAAACCGAGCCCTGTGGTACACCACTTTTCACTTCACACCACTCAGAGTACTCCTTATTTATGCCCACCCTCTGCCTTCTTCCCGTTAACCAATTTTCAATCTGTGAGACTGCGATATCTGGCCCTTTCAGCCTGACACACCCAGTTTCAGTTGGCTTTTTTGGGTACCAGGTTTGCCTTTACACTGCGATCTCTAGTCTCTTAAGCAGACTGTTTCCAGGGCCACCGTTTGGAGTCTGTATTAGGGCTTGGTGAGCTCTGGTTTCCACTGACACGACTAGGGATCAAGATGCTGATAGTGCATGAGCTGTAGTGGTCAGTGACCAAAAGCTGACTGTTAGTGTCAGGGCCAGTGACCCAGAGCTGCCAAGACCCTTCTCCACCTTCACATGGTGATCCTGGATAACAAGACTACAACAGGGCAGGTTGGCTAAGGAGAAGGGATCGAAGACAGAAGACTAACTTGGTACCCAAAATGCCATATTGAAGTCGGATGTGTTGGACCGAAAGATGAAAATATTGCATTCAACCTGTAAACTACGACACAACACATTCCTGTGTCAGCTCTTTCACTGATGGCTTGCCGACTGGCACTGATCCATGGATCATCTAGATGACCTTGAAAATCCAGCACAGTAAATGAGCTGACAGCAGGCAGAAACTCATAGCTTACTACTTGTTGGCTACTTGTGTCAGGGTCATTTTCTTCTTTGGGGTTCGGTCTCAAACTCCCGCTACCAAACCTCGAAAAGGACTTTGCAAGTAGCAGAATGTTGTCCGAAGAATGGAATGCGTTGTGTCAAAGTTTACAGCTTGACTGCCATATTTGCACCTTTCGGTCCCACACATCCGACTTCAGCAGACATTTTTGAGTACTAGGTTACCCTTCACTGTTCGATCCCTTCTTCTTGGCCAGGCTGCTTTATTGCAGTATGTTATCCAGGATCACAGCATTGAGGTGTAGAAGGGTCTTGGCAGCTCTGGTTTGCTGATCCTGACACTAGCAGTCAGCTATACATCGCTGCCCTCTACAGCCCATTTGCTGCTCAGCACATTAATCCCCGTGTGTTAAAGATTTTATTGTAAGTCACCTGCTCCTTACTCTGCCTGTCTTAAAGAAACAACTAAAGTGGGGACCCTATGTTTTGTGGGGAGCAACATGGAAATGAAGGATAATTTTTTTAGCGACATATTTGATGTGATGCACAACCCACATTACCTACCATTTACAGCATGCAGAGGTAGTATGTAGTGGCACCTATTCTTTTCTATGTGTTATAGGACTAATGTATCATTGATTATATCTGACAAATTTTATTTCCACTATTTCAGGGCAGTGGACCACAAGCAAAGGCCATAGCTCGTAATCTGGATGAGAAACTTGCCACTCTCAAAGTCAAGGTTCAAGATGCATTGGTTAACCAGGTCAACATATATATCTTCTTAAACATTGAGGATGATCCTATATAATATTATCCTTTTAAGATAAGGATTGTTGTTGCTAAATGCCCACACTGAGTAAGTTTACTCTTTTGTGCGACCTGAAAAGGATATTTATTGGTGGGTTGTTGTAGCTTTCCTCACATCCCGAGCGTGCTGATAAAGGTGGTCCGGGGACCTCCAGGCATTTGTGCTATGCTTGGCTTCATCTGCGTATCACTCACTGCTATGGGGATCGTGTCGATTCCCTCCTTGTTAGCCAGGCTGCCATGAAAAAAGCCTGTTTACAGGGAGGACTAAGTGGAAATCGAGGTGAGGGTCATGGCCAGTATATTTTGCCCGACCCTGACTAACATTTCTGATCAGTATGTTGTGCCTGACCAGACATTAGTGCCCTATGATGAGGATAAAGTTGTGATAAAGTCAGATTTATTGATAAAGGGGACAGCCATATTAGCCATTTGATGGTTTGTCTTGACTTCCCTACTTCATAAGTGTTTAGGTCTGCCCTTAATTCTCTTGCCTTGAGGATTCCAGAACAGTGGCAGCCTTATTATGCTGTCAGCTGGTTTTCATAATGTGTGACCTATCCATCACCAGTGCTTTCTCTTTACGTTTAGTCATACTGACATCTGACTGGTTCTTTCCCACAGTTGTGTATTATCATTCTAGTTTCAAAATTTTAAAAAATGATGTCACAAACATTTAGACTTTCCCATTTTTGGGTATACTAGCTGTTTTGTAAATCCTTAAAGTTGCCACAAAGCACTGTTCCTAACCAGATCTGCATTTCTGTTAAGTTCCAACTACAAACGTATTTATAACATCTACATAAAAAAACTAAAAAGACCTACCTCAGAAAAGTCTGTTGCTACAACTTAAATTCCATGACCCCCAATAATGGGATAACCTTCCAAATTCATGTGAAAAGAAAATAAATTTAATAAAAAATTGTCCAAAGTAAAAAATAACCACTGTATTGTTATCGAGGCATACATAAGTGGTCTCGTTTCATTTCTATGTTCCCCAAGGCGGTGTGCGTTGCACTATGTTTTTATTTTGCGCCTGTTGGCCCAGTGCATCCGCCCTCGGCATGCATTTTATATAAGGGTCTGCTTCCTCCTGCATTTTCTAAGGGTTTGCTTCCCTGGGGTAACGGCCATTGCTGTGATCGGGAAGCGAACCCAGCACCTTTGGATTGTGAGCAGCGTCACTTAACCAATAACCCTCGACGTCCCCATATTTGAGCTAATTAATTTGATTGATTGTTTTAGAAGAACCTAATGCTGTCAAGACATCAAGAACTTGAAAATGGAGTACATTTAGTACAATTTGTCTTTATAAAACTCCTGAGGAGATCATTCCTGTACAAAACGGTGTGCAACCGCTTTGGACATTGATCATATTCCCCATTCTGGTTGTCCCTGGAAAATAGGGCCACAACAGACGCTCTCCGTCTGTTCCTTTTCTGTGCCGTCTTCTTGAGTTCCGCCCAAGCGAACTTGATTGAATTGACTTCCTCTGCCGTTCAGCACCTTTCAACCCCAGGTGTTTCTTGACCAACTCATCCATCTCTTTCTCTGTGGGTTCCAATCCAGCACATGTCTAGGTTATGCTGTCCAGCTTCTTTCTGAGAGAGTGTCCTATCCATCTTTACTTTCTCTCCATAATTCTCCACTGAATTGGTTGTTGTCATGTTCTTTCCCACAGATCTGAGTTTGCCATTACCTCTGGCCATACACTGGTAGAAATGTGACTCGGCCATACAGATTACCAGAAACCTTCCAAGCATGTTGTAAAAGGCTACAAAGTTACTTATTGTTTGTTAGAAGCATCTTTGACCCTGAGTGGATTCCAGGGCTTCTTACAGATGAGGAAAAAATAGGACCACTGCACCTCCATGCATGAGGCTACCAAAGTTGGAAATGGAAAATGGTTTGTGGAACCGATTTCATTGTAACTCGGCACCCCGGATACTTAAATTAACTTAACGTCTTTATACTGGTTTAGAAGACTCTGCAGAGTCTGTATACAACCGGTTTCTTGGAGGGATGTTAACCAATGTACGAGTCCATCTTAATAGACTCGAACACTAGAGCAAAGTAGACCCGCAGTCTGTTAGGTGCCATCTATGATGCTATTAGCAAACCACCTAACCATGGCCGGTGTTATGCCATGTCACACAGTTAGTCTCCTCTTACAACATGCTCTCTGTGGGGCAGTGGTGCTATTTTTGTCTTTGTCATACACAAAGACCCTGGCGGACCACTTGGGAATATGTGTTCAGTATCTTTCATCGCTGAGAGTGCTGACGACAGCACAAACTCTATAGCTCCTGCTGTGACCCACAAATTTTCCAATGACTGTATTTAGTACCCATTTACAGCTGGGTAAAGGAAGCGGTCAGACCATAAAAAAGTAAGTAAGTAATTTAAGTGCATTAAGTAATTCAAACCTGTAATGTTGTCATTGTAAACCGAGCTCACAACCCATAGGCCACCGAATCGCCTAATCTACTAAAGTTATTTGTTGTTAGTTAGATGCATTTCTATCACATTTTGAAGAGTCACATCTCCTTCAACCACAGACTGAATTCTTTTGGTTGCATCGGAACATGTTTACCCTCTTGTTGGAATGGAAGCCGGCCTTAGATTAGCCTTTTCTGGGCTGAATTATTTAGAATTATTTAGTGTACTTGTCGTACATTCACATTTTTTACAACTGAAATACAAATTTTTATTAATTTAAATGAAAAAGGGTTGTGCGTGGGTCTAGTAAACATTATCATGTAAAACTATTGGGGTTAATTAGGGACGGGCAGTGGAGGCAGCATAGCTAAGTGTTATTGCTCAGACACCAAACTTGAATCAGCATGAATCAGCAAAGTCGTAACCCTATGGGATGTGAATCCATTAATGAAAATGTGTGCTGAATTCATATGCACTGCGCTATACATTGCAAAGCATAGTACAACACACTTGGTCTTAGAAATTTCTTCCTCGTTGGTCTTCAGACCTTGACTTCATTGACTCAAACGAAGGCAGCAGTTCAGTTAAGGCTCCGTGCACTTCCGTACAGCTTCTCGTGGAAGGACACTGGCTGCTGCCAAATGCTACTTCTTTTGTCAGTATACAGTTCTGCCTTCATGGGGACTGTGCCGCAGGCACAAAGGTCCGTAGTGCCAATCTTGAACTTGTTGTACAGATGACATCTCAGTCTGTTGTGACCTGTGCATAGCCAGATAATGATGACCTGGTCTTGCCTGGAGAGTTGGTGGTAGGCATCGTTTTCTGTGTGGCCAGGGTGGTCTTTTTTCCATTTTGCACTGTATGTTGCCCTGATGGCTGCTTTTGTCTCATTGTATGTGATTTCTGTATCACTCTGCTGCAGCATTCCTACATCTCTGGTGAGTTTGTTTGCCTCCTCGTTGCCTGAAATCTTGCATTTGGCTGGTATCCACTGGACTGTTTCTCTTTAAGCACTGGGACAGGGGCTTAAGCGAATTTGCCAGAGCGCAGAGTTAATTTTTGTTCTGGTTTTTGAGAGCCGTTAACACTGAGAGGGCATCTGTGAGGATGAATACTTGCTTTTCTGCCTGCTCCTTATGGTCTATAAGTGTTGCAGCTGCTTGTCTCAGTGTATTGGCTTCGGCACTGAAGTTGCTGCAGCATCTCCCAGTGGCAAATGCTACTGAGTATACTTCGCTTTTTAGTTTTATAGTGATGGTCTTAAAAAACAAAATGAACGGAACAAACAAACAAACAAAGACCCCCAAAACCATTGAGCTGACAGTAGTCAGTGACAGATGACTGCTTGCATCAGGTTCATGGACGCATAACTGACCAATACCCTATTTTACCTATAAGTGACAGCAGACTGCAACCATGTAGTTTGGCTAAGAAGTTAGGTATCAAAGTAAAGTAAAGTAACCCATAACATTACTGTCGTAGGGGTGTGAGGTGTTAGTGATCTCACATTTCAAAGGCTCGGCTATATGAGGGCGATAGCCATCTCCTCTCCCTCACCGCTTTTACTTCCCATTTAAGGATGGTTCGACCCGGGAGTCGTTGTGGCCTGAAAAAAACATTTCTACCTCAACTGGGGAATGAACAGAGGACCACTCAGATGCAAAACCAGCTCACTAACCACTGCGATACGCGGCTCCCTAGGTATCAAAGAGGGAAGGCAAATCTGGTCTCAAAAATGCCATGCTGAAATTGGAGTGTTAGGTCGAAAGGCGCTGATATCACAGCCTCGCTGTAAACTATGACACAATGTCACAACCATCCTTTTCAGGACAGACGCTGAATAATAATAAGAAGAAGAAGTCGTCTTCCTGTAAAGTAGTTAGCTGTAATGGTGGGCCCTATGCTTATCTTGGAACTATACATAGCTTATTATTTTGTTCTGACTTGCAGGTTGCTGAAGACTTCATTGACACAACTACGCCAATGAAATATCTCAGTGAGGCTTCAATTGTGCTCTTGGGTATGTGTTGTTCTCTAAAACACTACTTGTAATAGAATCACATTTTGACTGCAGACCTTCACCCAGATATGTTCCAATAGCATACTTCATATCAAATGGCCAGAGGGGCAAAAGACGTAATGAACAAGCTGATGATAGTCGGCGATTCATAACTGGCTGTTGGGAACTGCAAAGAAAGCTAATAATGTTGTACTTGAAGAGGCACAGACACAAGGACAGCTTATGTCAGAAATCAGGACAAGGCAGTCATCCTTTTTCTGGCACAACATGAGAAAAGGTGGATTAGATCACACAGGACAAAATCGCAGGGATGACGGACAGAGGGAGGAACATATAGAAAATACTGGACAGCTTGCAGGAATGGCATAGAAAGGCAGAACGGATAAAGGACACACATGATAAGAATAAGCGGAGATCCATGATTGCCAACCAGCAGGCACTTGATGATGATGAGAAAGTTCTGCAGAGAACAGAAAATAATGACATAACATGATGAGATGACTTCAACAATAGTCTCTGGACTAACTAACCTGATTATGATAAAGATGTCTTATCCTTTGCTGTAGCTTGAGGTGGTAATGAAACTAGTATTTTAACTGTTACTATCGTACATTCCATTGTCCATTGCAATTGTCCCACAGCCAGTGTGAGGCTTTTTGTGATACATAATTTAGGCCAAACTAAATATTGTTTTCACCAAGTGTATCACACAGCCTCTTAATAAGGAGGAAAGAATAGGGCCACTGCTTCTTCATGCACACCATAAAAGGTGACTAAAGAGAGTTGTCCATGGGGCTAGCAACCTCATTGTATAAAACAAATTGCTACAGAAATCACCAGTGTAGTCTGGCTAAGAGAATAGGGATTTGTAGTTGGAAGGCAAATCCTGTACCTAACAAACCCTGAAATCAGATATAAATTATGACGCAACAATGAGATGTCCTTTTCAGGACGAATGCCAAAGAAGAAATGAGATTTTGACAACTGGGGTAGGAAAGTATTGGAACTTAGCTATGGAATCTTCATCATAACTTTAGCTTATTCATGACAATAGGAACATGATGTTGGTCTCCTTGTACGAAGCCTGTCTGGGATGACGTATTGGAGTCTTCATTATACCAGATCACAGCTTGTTTATGATGTGGGGTGAATTGTTCCCTTCCTTGCTATCTTTCTTTCATTGGCATTAACCCAGGCACCTATTTACAGCTGGGTAGATTGGGGAGTGAGGACAATGGGAGTTGAATCCCTTACCTTTTCCATGAAAAGCTAGTGCTCTACCATTACAATAATCAACTGGTTAGCGCAAGCCAAATGCAGTGTTGGACCTATGCTTCAAAAAATGACTGCAATCATGCTTTCCCAAAAGCTGGTTAGGGCAAGGCCAAATGCAGTGTCGGATCTATGCTTCAACAAATGGAGTGAAGGTATCTGAATAAATGAAGAGACCATTATAACCATACAAGTTATTGAATACATAGCAAAATAAGGAAATTAGAGGGTGATTTGAAAAGTTTTGCCTCCAGTGTCATAACTATGACAAAAGTGCTCAGAGTCACGTGACTCCTATGTGAAAATAATCTCTAATCTAGTTACTATAGAGGCATGAAGGGGCATGCGCCTGGAACATGATGCATGCGCACAGCAGACAGTAAAATGGCGGCCTACATGGAAATACAGTTGAAGCAGCGTGCTGTGATTGAATTCCTGACTATGGAAGGTTGTGTGTGCATCGAAGAATGACTGCGATATGCAGTGACGCCTGTGTGAATGTAATTACTGCCAGCAGGTGGGCACGGACTGTAAAAGGTGACAATCCAGCCAGGGCAAACCTGCATGACAAGGCTTACAGCTGTAGATACACAGCATCAACCTCGCGTGGACGAACTGACTTGTGCCAATCACCATGTTAAGCAGAAAGATATTGGTGCAATGCTTATGATTTCGATCGAGCAAGACCATCACATTATCCATGCACTGCTTGGGTGTAGAAAAGTGTGTGCGAGTTGGGTCCCTTGCATGCTGATACACATATAAATTCTTCAGTACGACAATGCTCGCTTACACACGAGTCGACAAACAATGGTTGCATTGCAAATATCTCAAGTTTGACGACATTTTACGGCACCCATCGTACAGCTCCGATCTGACACCTTGTGACTCTTTCCGAAGCTGAAAGAACACCTGAAGGGACACCGTTACTGAGACATGAAGAAGTATTGATTCAGAATTTGAAAGAGAGAAATGGACAAACAACCCAAAGCACCCTATGTTTGGACATCAATCAAGTACAGTGCACCAGACTGGATTCTAGATGAAGTTTTTTCTAGAAAACACAGCCGCTACAGACTAGTCCTGGAAAATGTTGCGTCAAAAAATGGAATGAACTGACGCAGATCCCTTGGTTTAAACAGCTGGAGGAAGCTACAGCTGGATACTGCTTGCCTTACGCAACACGGAAGTCACTAGACTCTGAGCTGGTGTATCATGATGCAGGAAGAGATGGGGAAACAAAGATGATGAGACATACGACTAGAATAACACAAGACCCAGACAACCCGATAATATGCTCACAATTTCTGGAAACATGCAATATTGATGACATGTTGAGGAGGAATGACAAGGCAATCCACATGGCTGAACATTGGAAATATCATGTCTGATGATGTGGTGCCCAGGACACAGAAAGTAAGCGAGATTGGTATCTTACCCTCTTGGCCACCTGCTCCTTCTAAACTAAACCAAAACTAGCAGAAAGAAAACACAGTTTAGGTTCATTACTTCATTTATTGTCAAAGTTTTAAAATTGACTAAATGTCACGTGATCATATGGTGGTACATGTCATATGTCTGTGTTTACAGGCACACCTGGACGAGATGACAACTTTGAGTCCAATGTTCGTCAGTTTCAGGAACACGCATTCCGTTTAGCTGACACGGCTAACTCTGTGGCCACAGCTGGTGGCTGCAAGGACAAACAGACTGTTGAGGCCATTTTTAAGAATTCCAGTCAGGTAACTAGTTGTGAATAACTGATCACAATTTGGACTGAAAATACACACAGAAAAGACAGAGTATGAAAATAAATCTAACGAATGGCAATAGGATTTTGCTGAAAAAAGATAAATTCTAATGCAGTTTTGCTGAGAGATCAATTCCAACAAAGTAGAAGGCAAAGATAAAGATATCAAAACAAGAATAAAAATCCTAAGATTTCATTGAATTGGATAAATTATGAAAATCAAAAGAAATGTAAGTCCAACACAGTAATAACAATCTTCATCTCCAATGTAAAGTGATTCAAATTGTATATCCATGAAATATGGAATAACAAAAACAACAGCCAGTAGGATACAGACTTTCATAAGTGGGGGCTTGCTCTGGATAGAAGGAATGAAATGGCATGATTAGATGACTAAAATGGAACTGTTGGGAAGATCCAGACAGAACTGGGGAACGGACGGTTAAGAAAATGCTGGCATTGTATAGGATGCACATTCAAAATACTAACTGAAGGTATTAAAAAGTAGTTTTAGTCCTGGAATCACGCATATGAGAAATAGAGGTGGTCCAAAACATGTACAAGAGAAACCTCGAAATGGACACAAGTCCATTTCGAGGGATAAAGAAAATACGGAGAGAGTTTGAACGAATAGCACAGGGCAGGAAGACTTGCAACCTGTGCTCTACAGGGAGCAGAATGGTGTTGAAGATTGAATCTGGTAAACTGACAGTAAGAGAATGATCAAGTTTTTGAATTGAATGTTATAGCTAATGATCTCAATTATATGGGCAGTTAATGTGACAAACTCTTAATGTGTGTTTCAGAACCCTCAATAGGGACGGCTGTGACAACAGCATTAATAAATAACGTGTACAGATGTTTAAATATATATATTTCTGTGTAATCATATTCTTTTTCAGTGTTTATCCTGAAAAGGATGTTGTGTTGTAGTTTACAGTGACTCTGCGATATCTTGCGCCTTTCAGCCTGACACATCCAGTTTCAGTTGACTTTTTTCAGTACAGAATCTATCTTCCCACTGCAATCCTTATTCTCTTAGCCAGACTGCATTAGTACAACCTATTTCACATGAAAGTGGATTAGGGTCTTGGTCAGCTCTGGTCTGATGCAAGCAGCTAGCTATGAGTCACTGGCTGCTGTCAGCTCATTCAGTGAGCTCCAGGTCAGGTCAGGTCATCCCGTAACCGGTGAGGTCGTTAGGGCACATATGAAGACATCCTCACAATGCCACGCCACCCTTCTCTATCAGATGCCACTGCCTATGACTCTTCTGGTCGGAGATTGGTCCATTCTTTTATGTTGTCCTCCCATTCTTTTTGGGACAGCTTCTTCGTCATCTGCCTTGTACCTTTCCGTGGAGGATTGTGTTTGCAAGACCATCTGATCTCGCTATGTGACCGTATCAAGCGAGTTTCCTTCTTTTGACAGTTCTTTTAGCGTCATTTCTGTTTAGCCTCTCTTCAATGTTTGTGCATTGCTCACATATCCACGCTTCTTTCGCCCCTCTCATCGTTTCTTGTTTAGCCTACTACATCATAGCTGACATCATAGCTGTGGTAATTGTTTTTCACACATTCCTGGTCACACTTTCTAGCAAACTGCTGCCGCCAAATTTGTATAATTTAAAAAAATCTTGCTACTCTTCTACCCTGGGGTGTAGAGATTTGCCAGAAAGAGTACCAGACTATTCTACCCACTGTCTGCTGCCTCTTGGCCTGGTACCAGTCTTGTCCATGGTCTCTTATTGACTGTCTTCTGTTGTCTTCTCAGCAGACTTTGGGTCATCCTTGGAGTTTTGATCTTTGACTCTTTACTTCCTATGACTGCCTTGGTAGGCAGTCATCTTTTCATTCTGCAGATGTGGCCAAACCACTGATGTTGAAATTGCTCCACTCGAGTCTGTAAGGGCTGGGCATTGAGATCTTGTCATATTGTCTGATTATGTCTGCTCTTGTTACTTGGGCTACCTTCTTTCGATATCTCATTTCTGATGCTTGGATCTAGCTTTTCTGGTTTGTTGTCGTTGCCCTTGTGCATTTAGGTCATCTCCTTACAGGCTTTGATGACATCATTCATGAGTAGTATGAAGAGGTGATATAATCTCACCCTGTCTTACATCTGGTGCTCTTGAGAGAGAGAAAGAGATACACACGCACACACCTCAGCCTGACTTCTGGTTTCATGTCCTAATGTAGTTTCTGAAGGTCATAAAAATTCTGTGTAGCGCAGGTCAAGGGTGCTGGGATGTTGTCGCTTTCCAGGCAGTCCCAGAACCTGTTCCATGGAACCTTACCGAATGCCTTTTTCAGGTCCAAGAAACAGTGGTGCATTTCATCATCATACTCGAGCTTTTTCACTCAGTTGCTGGAGTGTGAAAATAAGTTCTTGAGTTCTTCGGTTTGCTCTGAAACCGCACTGGACTTGATTCATCTGTGGCTCAGCCAGATGTTTCCGTTCCTAGAGTAGACTTTGCCGTGGACACTAAGGAAGGACATGCCTTTATGGTTTTCACATTGTCAATTGTCACCCTTTTTGAAAATTGGTATTATGATCTTTGGTTTAACCTTAAGGCACCAAGCAGTATGGAGAACCCTCAGATAAAAGAGTTCACATGCAGTTCCCTGCACTTGACCATTTCTGGTGTTACACCATCATGTCCAACTACTTTGTCAATCTTTATTTTCTCCAATGTTGCCTTCAGTTCATCCATTGTAATGTTGTTTTCACTGTTATTGGTTGCCTCTACTGTATTAGTTCCTGTCATACCTGGAACGGAACTTGGTCATGCTCTGCACAGAGGAGCTCTGAGAAATAGTCTTTCCATCTATCCATTATCTCCCTCCCTGTGTTAAGCAAAGCACCTTGTTTGTCTTTTACAAACTTCAGTGCATACTCTTTTTCATTACGCATGTTCTTGAAGGTCTTGTAGAACAGCTTCTGGTTTTCTCTGGAGTTCCTTTCCAGTTTTTCTCCAAAGTCCTTCAAAGATTTTTGTTTTGCTGCTAGCACTGTTTTCTTGACTTTACTTATGACTAACATATTCTTTGTATTTCTCTGTTTTTCCTGTTGTATTCTTGGTATCCAAGTATTGCTTTCATGCCTTTTTCTTTTCCCTTATTATGATTTTGGCTTTTTCTATCCTCTATGTATCCTTCTTAACTTTACCACATGCTTTTCTGCAGCTGCCTTGAGGATAGTCTTCAATGTTAACCAAAGAGCTTCTAGATCCTCAGGTGGTTTTCCTGCACTTCCCACAGCTGTTGATATAAGCCCCAGATATCTGATCCTTACTTCTGGTTCTCTTAGCTTTTAGGCCTTTATTTTTGTTTCTGCTTCTCTGGTATTTGGTTTCTTACCTGTTTGTGGATGTTGTTTTAGTGTGGCTACTCTTGGTTTTTCTCTTTATTGTCATGAGGTAGTGATCAATTCTGATTTCTGGTCCTCTCCAGGCTCTGGCATCTCTCACATACTTAAATGGATTTTCCCTCATGATGACATATTGAATGATGGAATTTCTCATTCCTTGTAGCTCAGATCGAGTGTGTGTGTAAAGACTTGTGATGGAACTTTGTATGTATAATGACCAGATTTTTCTCACTACATGAGAATCAATGTGAGTCAAACTGAAACAATGACAATAGCAAGAACAGAAACACCAGCTTAGATCTACGTAGAGCAGCAACAACTCAAGCAAGTGAAGGATTTAAAATATTTCGGAAGCAAAGTATCATCAAATGGAAGAATGCAAAAAGAAATAGATCACAGATGCACCAAAGAAAACCAAATCATTGGTGATGTCAACAATACTGAAGATCAAGCACGTAAAGATCGGCACAAAAAAGAGCCCCGTTCAACAAAATTTTCATTCCTACACTATGCTACCAGTGTCAAACTTGGACACTGACAGCAACAGATTAGAGAAAAATATAAACAACAGAAATGAAATGCCTGAGACGAATGCTAAATGTGACAAGATGGGACAGAATTAGAAACGATGAGATCAGGAAACAGATGGGCACTAAGCCAGTGCTAAACTTCATTAGAAAACAGCAAATTCAGTGATTTGGCCACGTGTTACAACAGCAACACAACAATGTCCCACAGTTGGCTCTAACACTTAAACACAGCGGTACTAGAGCTAGAGGCCAACCCCACAAAAGATGGATTGACAGAAGATCCGAGGCAGCCTGTTCCACCTTACACGAAGCGCATACCAAGACGCTGTCAAGATGTCACTTATATACCTGAAGCCGAAAGGCAAACCAGGATCAGAAAATAGATAGAAACACATGAGTACCCATCCATTGTCATTAGGTACATATTCACCATATCCAAATCATACCATCTGATCTAGAATGATAATTTCCTACTTAAGGAAGTGGACAAAGTTCCAGGAGATGGACCACAATATCAGTTTCTGAGGCTGCTAGACAGATTAAGTCAATGTTATTTTTATTTCTCCTGCAATTCCTTTTTCAATTCTGCATGATATCCAGACTTAAAAATGTCATTTACATTTGATAAAATCCAGCTCAAAGATTTAACTCCACAAGTCATTTATGCCGCACGTGTAGTGTTCTTGAATCCCAGCAATCAGGCAGCTGTTGAGCACTTCAACCTGCTGAAGAAGCAGTGGTCGGATAACATGGATAAAGTTAGGTCCATGGTAGATGAGGCTTTGGATTCTCAGGCACTTATCCATGCACAAGGTAAAAAGACATATTTTATTGTCATAGTTATTACTGTTAATGCTGTGATATGAATGATAGAAAACTCTATATAACAGGCATTCTGTTCATCAGAAGCCAGATGTTGCTAGGTACAGGTTGACCTCTGAACATTATGTGTATGTTGCATGAGTCATGTCTGCCCTGCTCTTCAGGTTTGTTTGCTGTAGTTCTTTGTCCTTATTGCGTGTGCATAGCATTCATCCCATTGTCACAGCAATAAATGAGGCGGGTCGGATAGTATCAGGGTGCCTAAAACCCACCACATCAATAAAATATACCCCATAATTGGCATAGCACCACCCAAGAATAGAAGAAATATCGCAGCTAAAATCAAACGAGAAAAATAGGAACACAACCCAAGCCACCCAATGTTTGGACATCAGGTACAGAGCACAAGACTCACATCCAGACATAGCTTCCTAAATTCAAAAAAGGCCCATACAAACAAACTCTGAAAGTCGCTGTATCAAGAGATGGCAATGAATTAATGCAGGTCCCAGAGATGGAATTTCGGAATGAACCTGCTCCCAGACATTATCTACCATACACAACATGGAAGTTGCTGAACAGACTCTGAACTGGTGTATTACAATGCAAGGGGAATATGAACGATGCGGATACACAGATGACAACAAATGTGACACTGGCGCAATACAGGACCCAGACCACCTGATGACCTGCCCCAACCGCTAGGAAACATGCAATAGGTGCGACACACTATAGGCAAATGACAAGGCAATCCGTGTGGCTGAATACTGGATGCAAACTGTATAATGTGGTGCTTGAACACGGAAAGTAAGCAGAAAAAAGTTGATCAACCAATTTGTATCAGATGTCACAAATTTGATGAAACATGTAAAGACACATACCTAAAGTTACAGACAGTCTACGGGTGATTGTCGGACCTATGTAATACACAAGCTTTGATACATGGACAGGCACATTGTCATGATGGATTTTCCACTCACATGCAATGCCTGCCAATTGCGATGAAATGCGTCCCTCAAATGCAATAAAACTGAACCGAAATTAATGTGTAAGTTTTCTCATCACTCATGAATTGCAATTCTGCAGTTTATCAGTGCAGCTGTGTAGGGAGAGCAATGTCTGCACAAGGGTAGGTGTTGGGAATTGATGCGGTTCAAATGGCTATTGACTCTGGTGTGTCCTGTTCGAAACTGAAAGATGAGACTTTGATCTTTTCTATGTAGTGCATGGAAGAGTTAGATAAATGATTACAGGGGCTGATGTTGGTTTTGTATTTTTTGTTACAACTCCCAGACATGTACGAAAATAATTTATATTAGTAAGGATCATAGTCTGTCCAAATATGTTGACTCGTGTAGCTCTTGTTTTGACTGCAACTAATTTCTTGCTGTATCTTCTTTTAATGTAATTGAACCTACCGGCATCGTGGCAAAGAGTGGCTAGAGTGTTGTGTTTGTGTATCTTTGTGCACATTTATGCCACAAATAAGCAGTGAATCATCCACACGAGAAAGATAATGAGCTGGTATTAGCTTTTTATGTTTCTCCTTCAATGTTCTGAATTGTTTCTCACACTCTGTGCACAGATCTGCCAAACACTTTATATGGTGGTCAAAGGTATGTTCCATTTTGATAAAAAAGTATATAATGGACACATATTGTAATAATTCACTCAGATGTTCTCACTTTTAAAAACTGGTGAATTGAAGTTTAATGGTTTTTTGCAACAGTTTGACTAGTTGCAACAATGCGTGTAATCTGTCTACGAGGAAAGACCAAAAAAAAACAAAAAAAACTAGTCTTCAGTGTTTTGAACAGAGAAGAATTCGAGGTGACTTAATACAATTTTATAAATTAATAAATGAAAGGATAAATTAGACTATACCAAGTTTTTCAAAGTATGACCAGCTACAAGAACAAGAGGGCACAGCTACAAATTGTTTAAAGACAGGTCCAGATTAGATATTAGGAAATAGTTTTAGTCAGAGAGTGGTGAATTTTTGGAATGCATTGCCGCCGGAAGTAGTGGAAGCTGGGTCAGGTAATGCATTCAAAAATAGATTGGATGCTCACAGTATTTTCAGTATCAATGGAGTGAAATAAACTGGTTGTATACATACTTTATGAAGCCTTCTAAACTAGTATAATGAAGTTAAGTTAAGTATTCTCAAGGGAAATGAAGATGTTTTAAAAAATGTATTATCTATTATAAATACAGCTGTTGTTATTCAAAATTAATCTTGATTATCATCTCATTAATCTTTTTCAGATATTTTGCATACATAGCATGCACTTTCAGCTCAATTTGATTGTAAAAAAGTATAACCCATATTTATAATTTTTGCTAAATACAATTGTAATGGGTACTGCTTTCAAACGTACATTTATGTAAACTCACAAATTCGTAAATAATCCACAAAATAACCAAATAGATGTTGATTTTACCTCACAATATGTTAATTCTGTCATGCTAGCACAAAGGCCTTAGATATAGTGATTGAAAGTCATTATTTTAAGGCCTCAGTAATTAACATCACATAGATAATGGCTGGGTATGTCCAGTTCAGTAAAGTAGAAAATCCACCATGGAATACATGATTTGCAGTCCTATGTTTTTAAAGAAATGAAAGGGGAAAGTCAAGTGATGTTTTATGTGTTTTATGCCATGATCAATATTATTCTGTGATATGTGAATGATATCATCTGGATCTCATGATAGAGGCCGGCATATTGAGAGACACTGAAAAGGTTGAGGAAGGAATCAGATCTCAGGACCCTCCGAAGATTGTTGCTGGGGCCTCCAACATTGCCCGTAGAGCTGACAGAGTTCTTCAAATGGCAGAGATGGAGGCACAGAACAGTGAAGACCCAGCGTTTGTCAATCGTGTCAGTCATGCCTCGGTGGTTCTGTCTGCAGGTTAGTACTAAGGGTAGATAGGTTTTTCTTTTAAAAGAGTTATGGTACTTGGATTTTTCAGGACTTTCTGATGTTTAGCTTAGGTTCTAGAACTTTTTGTTCAATTAAAATTGTCAAGCAGTTCCAGGATTTAACATTGCACCCCAAATAATCTGATTTTGTGTGTGTTTCATTGTCTGTATAGTGTATTTTTCATCATATCTCTTCCCTGGGGGCCGTCTTAAATGGTGTCAAAGTACTGCAAACTGCTGAAATGTGGATTGATCAGAAAACAACATATTTCTCCACTGCTCTTCAGTCCAATGTTCAAACTTAAAAGCAAATTCCAGCCTCTTCTTTTTCATTTCTGGTGTTGATTTTAGTTTTTGGGCAGGTTTCTGTGATTTTAGTCCTATCTCATCGACTAATCTGCAAGACACAGTCCTCAGACTCACATCAACACCTCTAGAAAGCAAAGCAGATCATATCTTCTGACATGAAACTTGTAGAGTGTGATCCACTAATCTGCAAGACACAGTCCTTCAGCTTACATCAACACCTCTAGAAAGCAAAGCAGATAGTATCTTCTGACATGAAACTGTTGTAGAGTGTGAAATTATGGATTTTATTACCCGGTCATCTCTAGGGGTTGTTTTTTTGTCTTACTCAAACAGAAATATCAAGTTCTGTGTACTCTTCTACATGTAATGTTGTTATTTGAGCTCTTCAAATGGCACAAAGTGTTGGTTTTTTGCCCATTTTCTTGCAAACATAAATTCCAGAGATAACACCATTGAAACAACCAAAAGGCACTGGATAGTCTGTGTTTTGATGCAATAGACTGCAATGATTGCTTTTAGTGTGCCCTGAAATAGTCAATGATGCAACAATTTTAGTAGTATGTAAATATCCATTTTGATTAGATGGTCTTTTGATCACATATCCATTTTGATTAGATGGTCTTTTGATCACATATCCATTTTGATTAGATGGTCTTTTGATCACATATCCATTTTGATTAGATGGTCTTAAACTTTTGATCACATATCCATTTTGATTAGATGGTCTTAAACTTTTGATCACATATCCATTTTGATTAGATGGTCTTAAACTTTTGATCACATATCCATTTTGATTAGATGGTCTTAAACTTTTGATCACATATCCATTTTGATTAGATGGTCTTAAACTTTTGATCACATATCCATTTTGACTAGATGGTCTTAAACTTTTGATCACATATCCATTTTGACTAGATGGTCTTAAACTTTTGATCACATATCCATTTTGACTAGATGGTCTTAAACTTTTGATCACATATCCATTTTGACTAGATGGTCTTAAACTTCCGTCAGGACTATATATACACCTTTTTTTTACTACATCTTGCATGAATTCAGCACCGGCAGGAGACACAGCTGGTGACGAATAACACGGATAGAATTCAAAGATAACATAACTATAAATAGACAAAAGATATCTAGGATGTGTAAATGCAGAAGAAGGAACCAAAGTAGAACTGAGATCAGATTATGTGTCATCATCATGTAGTATGTCCTTTATAGAATGTCACTCTCATCACAGCCTGTCGGAAAAAAAATCTCTTTCCCATACCAAAACTCCAGTCTCCGCCACAGTCATACCCAGGCATTCGTGAATATCTTGGTGCCATCGTCTTCTTGGTCTATACCTCTCTCTTTTGTTTGGCACTTTACCTTCCATCATTGTTCTCTCGAGACCATTGTGTCTCTTGATGTGACCAAAGTATTTACATTTTCTGAATATATGTATAAAGAGAATAATTAATTTCACAGCCACCTTAATTTCTATGCATATCTACTTTTGTTTATTAATGTCCAGCTATTGCTCCGGAAGTACAGAGTGCAAAAGCTGTTGCCATGAACCCAGCAGACAACAGAGCTGCTACTAACTGGCGGATAAACAATCAGGCGGTGAGTTATCATTAATTTGTGTTTCCATTTTGTCATACATGTACAGCAACAGGTTGTTGTTATTTAATGCACATATTGAGTAAGTTTACCCTTTTGTGCACCCTGGAAAGGACGTTAAGTGGCGGGTTGTAGTAGATTTCCTCACCTCCCGAGCGTGCTGATGAAGGTGGACTTCGTTCCTTCAAGCGGCTGTGCTATGTTTGGTTTCATCCGCGTGGCGCTCATTACTACGGGGATCACATCAATGCACATCTTGTTAGCAAGGCTGCCTTGAAAACAGCATGTTTCCAGGAAACGCTACATGAAAGAGACATTGTGGTCTTGGTCAGTGTATTGTCAGTGCCTGACTGGACTAGCATCTCAGTTCCCTATAGCAACAGATATTTTATAATAAACTGCAGGAGGTCCTGGATTCACAGAAAAAAAGACACCTCACAATTATGATATGGGACTTTTATGCTAAGAAGGGCAGGAGACTAACGTCTGGTCAGGCAAAACATCAGGCATGTTAGTCAGGGTCAGACAAAACATACTGATCAGACATATTAGTCCGAGCCAAGACCTACACCTCGACTTCCTTGTAGTCCTCTCTGGAAATAGGATGTTCTTCTTGGTCAGCCTGGATCACCATATCGAAATCGACGTGATCCCAATAATAGTGTGCGACATGCAGATGAAGCCAAGCATAGCACAACCGCTTGGAAGACCCCAATCCACCTTCATCAGCATGTTCGAGATGTGAGGAAAGCAACTGCAACCCGCCACTTAATGCCATTTTCAGGGTGTACATTAAAGAGCCAACTTACCTATTGTGGGAAAAACAAGAACAACATACCTAGAAATGAGCAAACAACCTGGGATTTGAACAAATCATGGGAAACACAGTTGGTCAAATGAATGAAAATGAAGAGATGTTTACAGAGTTATGCGCTGGAAACAAAATGGTCATTGCTGTCAGTGTTTCCCACAAAAGAGCATCCACTAAACCACATGGAGATCACTGGATCATAGAACAGAAAACCAGATTGATCACATCTGCATTAACCAAACCTTCAGAACTACATTGCAGGATGTAAGAGTAAAGAGGGAAGGATGCTGCATCAGACCATCACATGCTGATCGGCACACTGCAGGTCAAGCTCAAGAAGCATCAAGAAAAAGAGATTAAAAAAAGAAGAATGAGGCGTAATGTACATCTTTTGCAAGATAAAGAAATTAAGACAGAATGTTTCACCTGACCCTGATGTTACTCTTCACTCCCACCTTGATCAGAATGTTTCATCTGACCCTGATGTTACTCTTCACTCCCACCTTGATCAGAATGTTTCATCTGACCCTGATGTTACTCTTCACTCCCACCTTGATCAGAATGTTTCATCTGACCCTGATGTTACTCTTCACTCCCACCTTGATCAGAATGTTTCATCTGACCCTGATGTTACTCTTCACTCCCACCTTGATCAGAATGTTTCACCTGACCCTGATGTTACTCTTCACTCCCACCTTGATCAGAATGTTTCATCTGACCCTGATGTTACTCTTCACTCCCACCTTGATCAGAATGTTTCACCTGACCCTGATGTTACTCTTCACTCCCACCTTGATCAGAATGTTTCACCTGACCCTGATGTTACTCTTCACTCCCTCCTTGATCAGAATGTTTCATCTGACCCTGATGTTACTCTTCACTCCCACCTTGATCAGAATGTTTCATCTGACCCTGATGTTACTCTTCACTCCCACCTTGATCAGAATGTTTCATCTGACCCTGATGTTACTCTTCACTCCCTCCTTGATCAGAATGTTTCATCTGACCCTGATGTTACTCTTCACTCCCACCTTGATCAGAATGTTTCATCTGACCCTGATGTTACTCTTCACTCCCTCCTTGATCAGAATGTTTCATCTGACCCTGATGTTACTCTTCACTCCCTCCTTGATCAGAATGTTTCATCTGACCCTGATGTTACTCTTCACTCTCACCTTGATCAGAATATTTCACCTGACCCTGATGTAATTCCTCACTTGATCAGCTGCTACAAAAGATACAAAAGCAACTACTGGTCTGACTGGGCCACAACCTACACCATGAGGGTCCATTGAAGAATGTCTTGGAAGACAGAACACAGTGAAATAGAGGAAGGAGCAGACCAAGAAATACATTTGTGACACAAGCATGCAGATACATTTAAGGGAAAAAGACACGCTGAACTGAAGATGGCCACAGATGACAGACAGAAATGGAAGAGCATGCAAACCAGTACCAGGATTTAATGACTTGATGATGATGACCTCAACAATGGGAGTAAACAAATTATTATCATAACAGTATTTATTCACATTGCGACACCAGGAGGATTAATAAGACAGAGGAATAAAAGCTACTTGGCCCTACAGTTATCAAACACTGTAGTACACAGGTATATTTGTTATATTATGTCCAATAGAAAAATAACCTAAGTTTTACTGAGGTTTTGAAAATATGTCCTTGTTTTCACAATGGCTGGCATCCAAACCAGTTGGCCAGCTGCTCCTCACAATAGGAGTAAATTTGGGACCGAAGTTGCAGCAGTGAATGAGCTGATAGCAGCCAATGACCCATAGCTGGCTGTTGGCATCAGGGTCAGTGATGCATAACTGAACAAGACCCTATTCCGCCTCCAAGTGGTGGCCCTAGAAACAGACTGCAACCATGCAGCTTGGCTTAGAGATTAGGGATCAAAGTGGGAAGGCAAACCACTCAATAAAATGCCATGCTGAAATCAGTTGTGTCGAATCGAAAGACAGGTATTGCAGTCTTGTTGTAAATTACGACAATGCTATGAATGTCCTTATCAGGATGAACGCAGAAGAAGAAGGAGGAGTAAATGATATTAGTTTCCACACTCAAAGCGTAAGTCATGGATTTGACTGCAGTCCCTCATATATTCTGTCTGGTGTTGTTTTTCAGCTGATTGAAGCTGTAGGAAGTGTGAAGCAAGCTGTAGCAGTTCAACCCATAGGTGACTACTACGATAGCAGGTTCCCTCCTCCTCCTCCTCCAGACTTTGCACATCTTCAGATTTCAGGTAATGAACACAATCGTTTCTATTAATTTCTAGAACGGGGCATGTTTCTTTTAGTGAACAGACGGATATAGGTTGGGGGAGATGGTAGCCTGTCAGGGCTCCGGTGCCAGCTTGACAGTGCACTACACTATGCATTTTACTGTGCCAAGTGTGCTCAACTTGGTATTGCACTATGAAAAATATGTCCCCTGCCTTATTGCAAAACTGAAACACAGCAGAACTAACAGATATTAGATTCCTCTCAAGGTTCCATATGTTGGTGGAGATGTTGAGCACACCATGGGCTCCTCAGCATTGTTTTAGCTTGGCACTCGACATTGCACATCATCAAATGCAGCATGCTCCTCTCTGTGGTTAAGAAGGAGCCAGATACATTTCAGAATTAACCTGAAGCTTGGTGTTGAGAAACCCTTATATATATATATGGCAAATGTTCAGGACAGTATATCAACCATACAGCATTGTTAGAAATTGTGTGAGCCAATAAAACAACTCTACAGATTGAATCAGTTGAGAGAATCTATACACAAGTACTTCTTGGAGTGTCATCTATTAAGTATGAAGTACAACTTAGGGAGCCGCGTAGCTCAATGGTTAGAGAGTTGGCTTTGCATTTGAGTGGTCTTGGGTTCATTTCCCAGTTGAAGCGAAAATGTTTTTCAGACCTCAACGGCTCCAGGGCCGACCTAGCCTTAAATGGGTACTGGTTCAGTCCAGGAAGTAAAAGCAGCGAGGGAGAGGAGATGGCTACAACCCTCATATAGCCGAACCTTTGAAAGGTGATATCGCTAACATCTCACACCCCTATGGCAGTAACGCTATGGGTTACTTTACTTGACTTACAACTTGATATGTGAGGTTGTCAGTCATTAGGCAATGTACTGGAACAGTTTTACTGCAATCCATGTAAACTAAGAACCTGACTTCAAATTTGGAAAATAAATAAGTAATTTGTTACCTATAGACAATGAGTTAATAGGTTGTTGGGGATGGAGATTACTCTTCATGGACTAAGCTGCAGCCTATGTGAGGTGAGGTAACCAGCTCCCTTCCTTGCTGTTTATACTTTCCCACTGCCGAAGACAGATGTGTCGAACTGAAAGGTGCAAATATCGCAGTCAAGCTGTAAACTAGCAACCCAACACATTCCATTCTCCGGACTTCATCCTGCCATTCAAAGCCCTGTTTAGGACTTGGTAGCGGGAGATTGAGAACGAACACAGAAGAAGAAGAAGATACCTTCCCCAAGTCATACATCAGGTGCCCACCATTTACAGCTGGGTTGAGTGGAGGAGCGGTCGTACCAAGAAGAACCACGTCCTGATTTTTGTCTATCTGTTTGTCTGTGATTTCAAACCGTGGTGCAGTTGGTGTAATCCCAGTCTTAGCAAGCCAGCTCACTGTCAACTAGGCTACACGCTTCACTCTTTTGTGCACCCTGAAAAGGGTATTAAATTATGAGCTTTAGTAGCTTTGCTCACATCCTGAGCATGCTGATGAAGGTGGACCGTGGGCAGCTTAATACTCCACTGCGTCGATCCCCCACGTTGTTAGCCTGGCTGCCATGAAAACAGGGAGAACTACGAGAAAATAAGGTTGGTCCTTGGCTAGTATATTGTGCTTGACCCTGACTAACATGTATGTTGTGCCTGACCAGACGATAGTCGTCCTTCCCATATTGAGAAGGCAAAGTAAGGTTAGATGTGGCCACGAGTAATCAAATATTGAAAACCGCCCGTCATATAATCCCGCTGTACCTAACAAATATTTAGATTACTCATGATGGCTTAAGTTCATGTGCCGAAGAACGGTACCCGCTGGATTCAAGAGGAAGTTACTTAGACAAACACTAAAACTCATCATCATCATGTAGCATGTCCTTTGTAGAACGTCGCTCCCATCACAGTCGGTCTGAAAGAAACTCGTTCCCTTGCCAAAACACCAGCCTCCGCCACAGTCATACTCAGGCATTCCTGGATATCTTGGTGCCATCGTCTTCTTGGTCTACCCCTTCCTTCTCTTGCCTGGCACCATACCTTCCATCATCGTTCTCTCAAAACCATTGTGTCTCTTGATGTGATCAAAGTACTTGCATTTTCTAGCCAAACTGGAATTGATAAACCAGTTCTCTTCTATGCTCAACTCTTGCCGAATGTCTGCATTTGTTTTTTTCTCTGTCCAGTGTATTCTGAGGATCTTTCTGTAACAATTTGACTCGAAGGATTTGATTCTTTGTCTAGAAGTTTTGGTAATCGTCCATGATTCACAGCCATAAGCTGCCACAGGAAAAACACAGGCTCTCAAGACTTTTACTTTTATCATTTTATTGGTGCCCTGTCGTAATTTCTTCAGGCTGTTCAGTCTCTGCATTGCCATAGCTAGTCTTCTTCTGATTTCTTTCGAGCAGTCGCCATTTTTGTCAATTCTGGAACCCTGATATTCAAAATGTGTGACCTGATCTATTTCCTCACCACCGACTGTAAATTTATGTTGACATTGTGTTTTGTCGGTGGTCATTATCTTTGTTTTATTTATGTTTATGAACAGGTTTTGATCTTTACTATGTCCATTAACGGCTGAAAGTAGCTGCTCTAGCCCTTCTGCAGTTCTTGATAGTATGACTGTGTCATCTGCGTATCGTAACTCTGGAATCTCGTACCCCCCAATCGTAAATAGGTCGAAACTTTCAATGTTCACATCTTCTCGAACATTTTTCATTATACATTTCGCATATATGTTGTACAGATAAGGTGAGAGGATACATCCCTGTCGGACTCCCTTTTCTACTGCAAACCAATCCGATGTTTGCTCAGATACTCGGACAGCAGCTTGTTGATCTTGGTATAATGTTTCAATGAGATGAACTATGTGTAAAGGAAACCCCATTTCCTTCATGATTCTCCACAGATTTTGATGTTTTACCGTGTCGAAGGCCTTAGTGTAATCAATGAAACATGTGTACAGGTCTACATTAAACTCTACATTTTTCATAGATATTCCTTAAATTTAATATGTCGTCCCGGGTCCCTCTGTCTTTCCTAAAACCTGCCTGGACTACGTGAATTTCAGATTCAAACCTTTTCTCTATTCTTCTTAACAGGATTCGCAAGAGTATCTTGCTAGCGTGGCGGTTCGGTAGTTTGTGCACAGCTTCAGGTTGGGGAGGGGAATATAAATTGATTTCTTCCATGCTTCTGGCCACTCTGCACTGTGCCATATCTGTTTACACAGCTTGTGATAGACTCGAGCACATGCCTCCCCTCCTGCTTGTATTAGCTCTGCTGGGATATCATCGCATCCTGGGGACTTTCCCTTTTTCAGGCTTTTAATTGCAGAGCGTACTTCTTCCAATGTTGGTTCAGGTTCTTTCTCTAGGATTGTAACTGAGCGCTTTGTGCTATCTCCATACATGGTTCTGCAGTACTCTCTCTATCTGTTCAGTATGTCTTTGGTTTCTGTTAATGTGTTATTCTCTTTGTCATTTATGACACGTGGAACCGGACGGAACTCCCTTGTCAGTGTTCTTATTGCTTTAAATGCATCTCTCTCTCTCTGCCTTGTTGCTGTAGGTTTTCTATATCCTTACACGTTTCTACTATGTATCTTTATTTATCTTTTCTTATTTCTCTTCTAACTTTTCTTGCACAGTTTTTATATGCTGTGTTGGTACCCTTACTTCCCATTTGTTTTAATAGTTGCCTTTCTGCAATGAGTTTCTGTGTTTCCTCTGTTATATAGCTCTGTGTCTTGTACAAAATCTTGGGAATCATTTCTTTCGCTGTCGAGATCAAAATATCCCTTGCATACGATGTCAACTCCTCAGATGTCATCTCTTCCTGTACCGCAAGCAACGCCTCAAATTTGTTTTCTACTTTGATGTTGTATTCAGTAGGTATTGCTGATACATCGAAGCATATTGGCTGGCAACCTTTGTTGATCCTACGTAGTCTTGTTTGGAAAACTGCAAACAGTAATTCATGGTCCGTATCGCAGTCTGCTCCTGGCAGCGTTTTTGCTGCCAGCATATTTGATCTCCATCTTTGTTGCACTAGGATGTAATCTATTTGGTTTCTGCTGTTGCCATCAGGGGAGGTCCACGTGTATAGTCTACGTGGATGTTGTTTGAAGAAGGTGTTGGTAATGGAGAGGTTGTTTTCCGTGCAGAATTTAACCAGTTTTTCTCCTCGCTCATTTCTGTGTCCTAAACCGAAAGGTCCTCGAACACTTCTCTCCTCTTCGGCTCTTTCCTCTAAAACTACAGAATTTTAAAAACACTCTGTGGGTGCATGAATTTATGTTTACATTTTTCAACTACATTTGTGTCTTAATTCTTAGCTGTAGTTTTCTAGAATTCTAAATTTTCAACATATTTTAAAATATGATTATTTTAGAGATAAATGAAATACGATACAACAGTACGTTTAGTCGACCAGGGCCTGTCGCGTCGAATGAACATTTCTATGACCACATCTGATGGCCGTGTCCCAGGCGGCCTGCAGTTCTGTTTTGTTTTGTTCAGTATGTTTTGCCTGACGAGACATTAGCTGCCTCTACCCTGGAAAATGGCTTATAGAACCAACTTCATTGCACATGATCACCTCCATATATGCTCAGTCCCTTTCAATGCAGACTTCATCAGGTACCTATTTACAGCTGGGTCAACTGGGAGAAGCAATCATACTATTAAAATGTCTGATTTGTCAAACTGAGCATGATGGGATTTGAACCTGATGTGTTGTAATTGTAAACCAAGGTCACAATCCCTAGGCCACACAACTTCAGATATAACTTAACTTTTTCCTTCTGGTACCAATTGAAACATTTCAATTCAATTCAAGTGCCATCTCCGTAACGAAGCTTGGCTACAATGGACATTCAATATCCTCTGTCTCTTTTCTTGACGGTACACTCTACCAGACTGACGTTATCCTATCTTTTGATGTTGCTCTCCCACTTATGGCGCTGCCCGCCTCTTGTCCACCGACTTTCAACCTTCCCCTCCAGTATTGTTTTCAATAAAGTATTATGTCTTTTTATGTGACCAAAATATTTAACTTGCCTAATTTTAATGTTTGTCAAAAGTTCTTTACCCATGCCTACTCTCTTCAGGACGTTGCTATTTCTTTATTTCTCTTTCCACGAAATGTGACACATTCTTCTGTATAACAACATTTCAAGGGCCTCTATTATGTTCTCCAACTGTTTGTTCATTGTCCATGTTTCTCCACTGTATAATAATGTTGAATATATATAACACCTGATGAGTTTCATTTTTAATGTATAGGAGATTTGCTTTGATGCCAATATATTGAAACTTGGCTTCTTTGGATATCTCCACGGATTTTGGGCCATATTTTTAAGCTTTGCCCCAAAAGACTAGCTGCTCTTGCCTACTCTTTCACTGTTTTTCACAAAGTTTTCACCACCCTTTTCCCTTGTAGGCTGCAATCCAGCCAGGGAGATTCTGACCAAGGGGTTCTGATCTTGGCTCACAAATATAATGTACCAGGTTCAAATCATGTCAAACTTGGGTTAGTTTTGTTTTTTTTTGCGTTCGCCTTAATTCTCTATTCTCCAAGGCGGGTGTGCGTTGCACTGTAGTTTTTTTAATTTTGCGCCTGTCGGCCCAGTACATCCGACTTCAACATGCATTTTATGCAAGGGTCTGCTTCCTCCTGCATTTTCTAAGGGCTTGCTTCCCCGGGGTAAAGGCTGGTGCTGTGATGGGGATCGAACCCAGCACCTTTGAATTGTAAGCAGTGCCACTTAACCACTAGGCCACACCGTCCCCTCACACTTGGTTTGACAGACCAGACATGTTGTGTTTTTTTTTCCATGGTATGACAGCTTCTCCCAGTCGAATTGGCTATAAATGTGTAACTGACAAAGTCAGGCGAAAATTTTGGAGCTGCCACTGGAGTTGCAAATTACGAAGTGTGTGCTCTGTTGTCAGAACAAACTGTGGGATGTTCAGGTGCAGTGAAATTGATTCACTGAGCCATTTTCCATATCCAATACAACACATGTCTGGTTATATTGCTAGGTCTCTTCTTGAGATTGTGTCCTATTTAACTTCACTGTATCTCCCCTATCTATAGTTTATTGGTTATTTAGCTGAGGAAATACTGTATAGAAAAAGATATGCAGATCATCTGGGCATTATTTTGTTATGATGGGATCTGTCAATACTTTGATGAATGCAACATATTTCTCCATAGCGTCACTGAGAACAGAGACTAAGTTCCACCAGCAGAGGGTGGCACCTGTTTCACCTATGTCACCCGCTCCTTCATTCGCACCACCAGTTGTGCCTCCACGCCCAAAGGATGCATACGGATATTACAATGGTCAACAAAAATAATGACACTCCTTACTAACTCCTCCTAATGTGGAATCTTTTGCATTTTTGAATAGCATTGATTGAAGTGCATCATCCGTGTTTTGAAATGTTGTTAGTTGCCATTTTGACTACATTAGAGATTTGACAAATTTCTCATTTCTGGTCACACTTTGCTGGACAAAATTCAACTGTTGTACAAGTTGATTTATATTGTACTGTTCTGTTCTGTTAAGAATCGACATCATTGCACTCTGGGTAGACCTATAGGTGCCTAGTCCCTCTCATTTATATTAAAATAATGGCAAAGGTAAAAGTAGTTCTATAGCAGACAATGCTGTCAGGGAGGAAGTGATAGCGACTTGATAATACTAGGCGAGTACTAGGCTTGTTTATGAGGTGGATAGCCAGTTCCCATCCTTGCTGCCTTCCTAAGAGTAAGCCATGTACCTATTTATAACTGGGTCGACTGGACAATGCCCATAACTGGATCCTTTTGAATGGCTCCGCAACATGGATGGTCTTAGAGGGAGATCAGAAGCATTTTGAAGCATCCTTGGAGTCCGCTGGTAGGACCTAGTCACGAACACTGAGATCACACAATGGACACAACTTGAGAGCCTTTCGTCAGTGCTGTATCGACACCGTCTCTTTTTCTTTGGCAATGTGACCTCCCTCTCTCTTGAGACATCCCGGCCTAACAGCTTCTACATCTGTCCATGGAGATCAAGGGTAGGAAGAGACAGCACCCCTCATGTAGTTGTTCTCAGGACTGCTCAGGCAATACTTGGCTGAGCTACATCACCCCCACACAAATATGATAATGATAAATGAGTTGTTTTTTTTGGCGTTCAACTTATTTTTCTATTCCCCAAGACGGTATGTGTTGTGCTATGTTTCTATTTTGCTCCTATCACACCAGTGTATCCAACTTTGGCATGCATTTTATTTAAGGATCTGCTTCCTCCTGCATTTTTTAAGGGCTTGCTTTCTCGGGATAACGGCTGATGCTGTGTTTGGGGAGCGAACCCAGCACCGTCCGGTTGTGAGCCATGTCACTTAACCATTAACCCACACTGATAAATGAGTGATTTTGAGACAGCATGCTAGTGATAACAGAAATGTGATAATGATAAATCGCATAGTGAACTAACATTTCAGATTTGTGTTCTTTGAAGGCATGTTTGGTTTTGTCAACTTTTGTCTTCCACATATTAACTATCTTTTTGTTTGTGTTTAACAGAGAATGAATTTATTTGTCAACACAGTTGAATTGAATGTAATGCTTCTTCCATGACATGCTAATAACATCACTAGGGCTAATGTACGAATGTACTCATAAATTTCCTTTATAAAAATCTCATACTTTTGTTCATTAAAGAAATATTCAGTAACGTGAATACATCTTAGTCGACCTGTACTTCTACAGGGGCAGATGCCCATTTGCAGATCCCAGCTCTGATATGAGCTGGATATAGCCAGGAGAATGGTTTCCTGCTTAGTAGGCTGGGCTTGGGCAGCTTAATACTCCACTGCGTTGGGTGGTTAACCGATGTGCGAGTTCATCTTAATAGACTCAAACACTAGAGCAAAGAAGACCCGCAGCCTAAGCTCTTTCTTTGCTGCTCTAAACTAACTATGGCCGGTGTTATGCCAAGTCATACAGTTAGTCGCCTCTTACGACATGCTCTCTGTGAGGCAGTGGTGCTATTCTTGTCCTTATACACAAAGATCCCGGATGACCACTCGGGATTACATGCCACCACCTTTTCCCTATCCCCAGTTATAAAATATTCTTTTCCTACTGTGAGAATGAGATCAATTTTTCTAGAGCTGTCTTTGAAATCTGATGATTATTGTACATCCTCCAAGCTTTGGCTTGTGTTGGTGGAGAGTTGTGCTTACCCATTAACTGATCTCTTCTACCCTAGAGATATTTACGTGTGTGATATATATATAACATCATATGTCATCAAGCTAGGAGAGGAAGCCATCGAGGATGTCAACTCATATATCTAGGTCAAGATAAAAATGCTAACTACAAAATAGACCACGAAATCTCTAGGCGACGAAAAACAGCTTGGTATTCCTTCGACTTCATTAAGCCAATACACCAAAAGATGAAAGACACCACGGCAAGAACATGCACTTTTAATGTCATGGAAATTCTAGCAATGATTTACGGATGCAAGTGTGGAACTTGCGCAAAACTGATGTTTAGAAGCTCAGAGTCACTCAAACAGCAATGGAATGACATGTACTAAAAATTTTGATAAAGGGAGAAGATCTGAAACGAAGAAATTTGACATGCTTTGTTTAAGGTCATTGTGGAAGCAGCAATATCATTGAAACATTGCTGGGCTGGACATGTAGTACAACAGATGGACACTCAGAACAATGTTTTGGGGACTGTGTTTGTATACGTCCACATGGCCGCCCACCTATGTGATGGCGGGATGGTCGGACTGCTTCCCTCCCCTTGACATTTCTTATTATCACTATGTTATGAAGACTCTCCTTTCTACACATGTTAAACTTAACTTAACTTAACGTCTTTGTACTGGTTTAAAAGACTGTGTACAACCAGTTACATTTATATTTCCTCGCTCCAAAATCTATGCGCATCCAATCAATTCTTAAATGCACTGATTGTCCTTGCCTCCACTACTTCCGGTGCCTGTGGCAATGCATTCAAAGCATTCACCACTTTCTGACTAAAATAATATTTCCTAATATCTAATATGAACCTTTCTTTAATTAATTTTTAACTGTGTGCTCTTGTTCTTGTAGGTGGTTGTATTTGGGGAAAAAAATTGTAATAGTCTATTTTATCCTTATTAATTCACCTCAAATTCTTCTCTTTTCTAGATATAGTCATCTTGTTTTTCTGAGTCTTTCCTCATAACTGTAATTCTGGAATCCCACTATCAGTTTTGTCGCTCTTCTTTGTATTCTTTCAAGCATGTACATATCTCCTTTACCATAAGGACTCCACACCTGTACACAGTACTCCAATCTAGGTCTAACTAATGCTTTATACAGTTTGACTATCACTTCCTTGCTCCTATATTTAATATTTCTTTTTATCATACCTAACATTGCATTTGCCTTTTTCACTGCTACCTGGACTTGCTCACTCACCTTACCTGTATGATCTATTATAAACCCTTAGGTCCCTTTCCTTTTCTATCTTTCTAATATTGTTCACTCCAGTTCTTTAATTATGTTCCATATTGGATCTACCCATGTGCACGACTGTACATTTATCTACATTAAACTCCATTTGCTAGCTCTCAGACCATCCTTGAATTGTATCTAAATTGGACCTCAATATATCCACTTCTGCTTTAGATGAGACACTACTGCATAGTTTTGTGTCATCCGTGAATTTTGCAATCATTCATCCGATATCATTTTCCAAATCGTTTATATATATCAAGAACAAAATTGGTCTCAAAACCAAGCCCTGTGTCACTCAACTTTTTACTTCATACCACTCAGATCATGGCCAAAGTGACCAAATGGTTCAATGAGCAACCAGTCATTTTTCTCGGATGGCATGCGACGTCTAACCAAGCAGTGGGATGCATATCTGAATGCCTATGGCGACTTTTTCTAACGAACCCTGATGCATGCTTGCTGCATAAAAATTGCTTTGTTTAATTCTGCCACACCTGCTGATGTCCCTTTCATATGTTTGTAATTAATCCACTGGGGTGGGTTTCATTTGAACACAACTCGTATATGACCAATTTATTTTGCCAGTCTACTCTTTTACCTTTGCTAGCAGAAATGATAAATCAATAAATCAAAATTTTCAAGCTTCCTATGAAGCACAGGCCTTCATTAAATACATGCTGTCAATGAACACTGACCTCTTTATATCTGTTTTTGTACCTTAGTAAGGAAAACAAATTGGGAAAAGAGTATTGAAGCCTTTGAAATGTGGGTATATAGAAGATTGGGTCGCATTTCTTGCAAAGAGAAGAAAACAAATCTGGAGGAATTTGAAAAGTTGGGGCTGAAAAGAGAATATATGACCGAAATCAGGGCTAGATAGTTACGTTATTTTGGTCATATAACAAGACATACCTCCTTGTTGAAGACCATACTGAAGGGTAGGGTGGAAGGCAGTCGTTCAAGAGACAGACAACGTTTTAAGTGGGTGGGTAACATTAGAAGATAGACTGGGAAAAGCCTCTCAGATTGAACTATTACGGCTAGAGTACACTGGAGATCCATTGCAGCCGACCATCGATGGGAAGATGGCACTTGAACTGAAGGATAATTTAATATTATTGTCAAGGTTATGTGCATAATTTGTTTCCCCAGGCAGATAATATTTGTTATGTCTCTATTTGCACATCCAATGTTCAAAACTCAGTTCTATACATCGTTATCTTTTTAACACAATGCTGCATGATTGCATTCTTCATCTACCTTGTTTGAGACATGTTTTGTTGTGCTAACAATAAATTGGTGTGTATGTTAGTATTATTTTGCTAGTGGCTTTAATTCATTACTTTTAACTGTGAAATATTTAGACACAAATATTTGAAGTTTACTCCTTTTCATTATTTGTAAAAAGAAGTGTACACCAAAGAATGAGGTGAAAATCGTAACAAAACATAAATAATGATAAAAAATATATGGATTTAATGACCAACAGAGAACAGCCAGTCTTAGTAGCCACTTAAGTCTACCTTATTTGATAACAAACATGATAACAACAGTAACACAATAATTGTAAAATGTACAATTGAAATGGCCTGATAAGCTGATTAACATGCAATTGTTGGAAAGATCTAGGTAGATATCGGTAGAACATAATGTAAAGAAAAAGTTTTGCCATTAGATAGAACACACGTTAAAGAAACCAGTTGATAGCATTACAAGACAGTCTCTGTTCTGGATTCCCCAAAACAACAGACGCAGAGTCAGACTAAAACACACGTGGACAAGAGAGCTCGAGACAAACATAAAGGAAACGGGGAAGATGTGGACAGAGCTGCAACAGATGGCCCAGGACAGGATAACGTGATGTGTAGTTGTTGAATGCTTGTGCTCCACAGGGAGCGGAAAAGCTTTGTAATTTGATAATGCACTAATAACAATTTCTAAACATTTTAATGTTTAAATTAAAACTGTTGAAAGTGTTTAGTAATATTTAATTTTCCTTGGGTATTATAAACGCTGGAGCACAGCAACCACTCTGGCAACTAGTGTGACAAAAAAAGAATTGGAAGACCTCCCACTTGGTGGCAAGAGCTGCACAAAATTTGCGGCCCTGAAACAAACAAGCTAGCCATCCACTGAACAACCCGTGAATGGGACAGAACCATGAGCTAGGATCTGCACAGGACCAAAGAATGCAGTACTGATCAAGCCTAGCCCGCTAAGCAGAGAAATGCACCTACCGGCTACCACCAACTCACACAAGAGTTGGGACCTGCACAAGGGTAACCACCCTTGTAGACGTACAAGATGCAAGGGATCAAGATGAGCTGCAGCGGTCAGCGGCATTTAGCTGACTGCTAGCTTCAGAACAAGCGAACCAGATCTGTCAAACCCCTTCTACACCTCACGTGGTGATAATGGATAACAGGCTGCAACAGAGCAGGCTGGCTAAGGAGAAGGGTTTGAAAAGGGAAGGCTAACCCAGTACTAAAAAAATGCCTGCTTCCGAAGACGGTTGTGTTGGACCAAAAAGTGCATATATCGCAGTCAAGCTGTAAACTATGACACAACGCATTTAGGTCAACATCCTGCCACTTGCAAAGCCCTATTCAGGGCTTGGTAGCGAGAGATCAAGAACGAGCGCAAAAGAAGAAGGTTGACTAAGACTTTTATTATTCTTATGCGCTACATTTTCATATGAGCTAAGTTGTGCACAGCTCTGAGAAACAGCTACTAAGAGATAATATTTGAGTAGCTAAAACTTGATATGGTTTACTTCCCCCAGGAGATGAAGCACCACCAAGGCCACCATTACCTAATGAGCAAGCCCAGGCACCATACTTCCCACCTCCACCAGAGACAGATGATGAAGAAGAAGCAGCATTCCCAGTACCCCAAGCCAACCAACCTATTATGGTAGGAAGTTCCTAATGTAGCTATCTCTGTAGCCTTTTTTTTCTCAATTTCTTTCTACATTTTCTTCTTTTTCCCCCTCCATTTTTGTTTTTTTGTTTTTTTCTTCTATTTTTTGTTGTTTTCTTTTCTTTGTTTCTATCTTTTTTTTTCTTTTTACCCTCCTGTTTCTTTCCTCTTTTTTTCTTTTCTTCTTTTTTTTTTTTCGATTTTCTTTCTTCTTTTTTCTGTCTTTTTCTTGTAATGCTATCTGAAGGACTCCTTCATGTGTGACCTATCAAGAAGGACGTGAGTTAACGCAATAATATGGTCTCGGAAAATTTTTCGTCAAGTCACGTCCTCTTTTAAACATTGTTTTCCAGTTCTTCACTGTTGGCTTCGACACAGTTTTGTCACCATACACTGCCTGCAATCTACGATAAATGTCAACTGGTCGACATCCTTCAGCCGTTAAAAACCGAATTACCACTCGCTGATCAACTCTGAACCGAATTACCGCTCGCTGATCAACTCTGAACGTATTCCGTATCACGCCCACCATGTTTTCAACGGTCTGCTGAGGAAACTATAAGTCGGAGGATAATTAAACTTTGCAAACTTGATGGTTGGTATATGCTGTTTACACCAGAAGTGACGTCATCATGTGCATCATATGTATGTTCACTTGGTGCAGTTAGGTCCGGTTTCATTTGAACACGCCTCGTAGATTAGCATTTAAATCTCATTATTAAAGGAAATAGTATATGAGTGATGCAAAGATAGATCCCCGTGCACTTATGAAGATATATTTTCTGTTTCGTAGCTTAAAGTGTAAACGGTTAAATGATTTCCTAGTATTACAACACTGTTGACATTAATGAAACTCTCCATACAACAGATGGCAGCTCATGCACTGCATATGGAAACCAAGCAGTGGTCTAGTAAAGACAATGAAATTATTGCTGCAGCCAAGAGGATGGCTCACCTGATGGCTAAACTCAGCCAGCTTGTCAGGTTAGAATATTTTCATATTTGAATTCAAGACAGGTATTGACCTCTGGCATACTTCATTATTTTGCTTATCTGTCCACTTGTTAATATTGATGTCGTGAAATGTCTCACTCCAGATATTATGCTCATTAGTAACAGCATCAACTTCAGTATCCATATTACTATTAGAATCTAAAAGTGCTGTCATCGTTATCATACACAATAACATCTATATCTGATTCGGAATTGCTTTCTGTATCACTAATTGGATATTAGGCACTTCTTTCATATGCTGAAGCCATCCCTCAAGAATTGCAAAATCATGGTTTTTGCAAAAATTAAGACGAACTTTGAAAAACAAAATTAGAACTTTCCTTGAAAAACTCCTACACATGTCGTTTTGGTTTCAAATAAAAGGATATCCAGCGAGGTTGTTAAAAACACGGAAGTTTCATTTCATGCAAAAGAATTTCTCATTGAATTTAAATTAACCTTTAGTACGCATTTGTCAAGAATGTCTAGACTCACACTCCATTCAAAAACGGTGTTCGGGATTTTTTTGTTTTTTGAACAGAGACACTCCCGACAGCCATTTTTTACTGCTGAATACGTCACCCATATATACACGATATTTTGCCAGTTAAAGTATTGTATGTTCGATTACAAATGGCTTTTGAACAGTTTTAATTTTGTATACGCTGTTTGGAACAAGCCGACTTTTTGCGAAAGGTGAAGTAGGTTGTTGGGAAAGATCTTTATCGAGTAGATCTGTTTATTTTGTTTGTTTAGATGAAAGAACTACGTTTGAATTAGAAACTAACAGTTGTGTCAATATTATAAACACAGTATCGATACGTTGTTGTGGTTTTCATGGTTTTCTATCGGAGCGACTAGGCCTAGCCGTCGAGTCCAAATTTTTTCTGAGATTTCCATAAATTTTCAACTTCATCTTTTTGTATCTCAGAAACTAACAAACACACAACAAAAACAATAACACCCACAAGTTCTTTATTCAATTGTGTCTCTACACACAAGAAAATCATATTTATTGACAAACAGTAAAGTTACAAATTTTGAAAGTCGACTACCATAGCAAGATGCACATTTTTTCTTAAAAATATGTAGCGTGCTAAAGGTTAAGAGCAGGGGATTCCCCAATGATTGTTGGTAAGATTCTGGCAAGAAATGGGCATATTAGAGTGTATATAAGAATATTTCTTGGGTTCTTATGGCCAGACCAGGGAGTAGAGGGTTAAACATCACCTGGAGTAAGGTGCCTTTCTTAGGCCAAGCATGTTGGTTTGTGTGTTGTAAGTCCATATTGTTGTAGGATATCTGACTAATTGTAGCATTTATAGATCAGTAGAAACCTTCAGCCAGAGTGGATAGGAATGAACTATAATATTAAGAAACTATAGAATCGTAGTAATAGCCCCTTTCAGTTATAAATGATTATAGGATGATGCAACCTTGGAGTGGTAGCTCTACTGAGTTTTGGGTTTTCTTCTTTCTTGCATAAATATAAGATGTACTGTAGGAACTTCTTCCTGTATTTAAGACATGACAAGATAGAAAATAAGATGGTTTGAATATCATATGAGAACAAAATCATATCAACAAACACGGGAGGCTATATCATTAAAAGATCTGGTTACAGGGCATGAGGAAGTCCACATGTTAGATGGCTAGATGATGTAATAGATGTCCCACACACTTGACCCAAGTGAGAAAATCTCAGCTTCCCATGATGCTTAACTTTTACATAAACATTAGCGAAAAAAATTGCCCAGGACATTGTCTGTCGCTTTTGTCCAACTGAATTTATGTTTCATGGCCGCCGTATTTTCAAAGTTTTTAATCATAGAAAGACAACCAGCTACCGTAGGAATTGGCTGAAAATACTGCTCTTTCAATTGTAGAGAGCTCCAATTTATTCCTGTCAGGTTAAAAACAATGGCGATTTAGAAATTTGTTTTAGGACATTTGGAATGATTTCTTCTGTTTTTCACTTGGATTTGAAGACTCACCCATTTTGATAAAGAAAATTAAAGGTTTTGCAAGGGATTTTTCTGAGGTAGATCTGTTTCAATAAATATGTTTTTAGTGAAAACTAACAGATATGCTGATCTTGTAAGCATTCTCTGTGGAACTTGTAAATTTGTTTTATTCAAACAAGAAATGCCGAAAATGGGTAAGTCTGTGCTGTTTTCACCTTCATCTCCTTGTATATCGGATACTAACACACACACAACAAAAATAATAACACCAACAAGTTCTTTATTAATTGATGTCTCTATACATAACAGAATCATATCTGTATATATCTGTACCAGAGTTGCATAACCTTGATTTCTATTCTGGTCACAAGCAACCATATATATATATATATATGTAGCAGGGCTGCTTAAGACTGTGAGCTAGAGTGTTACAACGTTATGACTTCAACATAGAAAACACTAAAACTTACGTTAACCATGAAACAAGATAATTCATTTATTGACAAGAGTATTGGCTACAACAATATCAAACAGGACTAAATAACATGTCAAATGTTAACTAACACAGAGGAATGACATCATGAGCTATTGGTGGAACCCCTGTAACTAAAATACCCAGGTTCTCAGTCTACTATATGAACTACTACGAATCCCACACTTGATCTGATCAGACTTGATACAAATTAATGGCTGACTATCTAACTCGTCTCTGCCATTCTCTTCGGGTTTTCGGCTTCAAGGATGAATCTGTCACTCTCTCTTCGGGCTGTCTGGATAGATGAGGAATCTGTACTCTCTGGTTAACTGACAGGCTGTAAACAAGATCTTCTCACATGGGTTAGATTGATCTCCTGAAGGAGGCTTAGGATACAACTCACTCTTGGACCAATTACCAGTTCTCAAGTGTTGAAAACGTGTCCCTCTTGTGCTAGTGTTACACCTGTACTGAGCAAATGCGTTCCCAGAGGGCTCTTATGATGCACCTCCCTTTTCATACCACAAGCCTTTGGGATCGCAGTCCCAGGATTTCACAGAACCCTTTTCATGCCACGGGGGTCACAGTCCCAGGTTTTCACAGAACCCTTTTCATGCCACGGGGGTCACAGTCCCAGGTTTTCACAGAACCCTTTTCATGCCACGGGGGTCACAGTCCCAGGTTTTCACAGAACCCTTTTCATGCCACGGGGGTCACAGTCCCAGGTTTTCACAGAACCCTTTTCATGCCACGGGGGTCACAGTCCCAGGTTTTCACAGAACCCTTTTCATGCCACGGGGGTCACAGTCCCAGGTTTTCACAGAACCCTTTTCATGCCACGGGGGTCACAGTCCCAGGTTTTCACAGAACCCTTTTCATGCCACGGGGGTCACAGTCCCAGGTTTTCACAGAACCCTTTTCATGCCACGGGGGTCACAGTCCCAGGTTTTCACAGAACCCTTTTCATGCCACGGGGGTCACAGTCCCAGGTTTTCACAGAACCCTTTTCATGCCACGGGGGTCACAGTCCCAGGTTTTCACAGAACCCTTTTCATGCCACGGGGGTCACAGTCCCAGGTTTTCACAGAACCCTTTTCATGCCACGGGGGTCACAGTCCCAGGTTTTCACAGAACCCTTTTCATGCCACGGGGGTCACAGTCCCAGGTTTTCACAGAACCCTTTTCATGCCACGGGGGTCACAGTCCCAGGTTTTCACAGAACCCTTTTCATGCCACGGGGGTCACAGTCCCAGGTTTTCACAGAACCCTTTTCATGCCACGGGGGTCACAGTCCCAGGTTTTCACAGAACCCTTTTCATGCCACGGGGGTCACAGTCCCAGGTTTTCACAGAACCCTTTTCATGCCACGGGGGTCACAGTCCCAGGTTTTCACAGAACCCTTTTCATGCCACGGGGGTCACAGTCCCAGGTTTTCACAGAACCCTTTTCATGCCACGGGGGTCACAGTCCCAGGTTTTCACAGAACCCTTTTCATGCCACGGGGGTCACAGTCCCAGGTTTTCACAGAACCCTTTTCATGCCACGGGGGTCACAGTCCCAGGTTTTCACAGAACCCTTTTCATGCCACGGGGGTCACAGTCCCAGGTTTTCACAGAACCCTTTTCATGCCACGGGGGTCACAGTCCCAGGTTTTCACAGAACCCTTTTCATGCCACGGGGGTCACAGTCCCAGGTTTTCACAGAACCCTTTTCATGCCACGGGGGTCACAGTCCCAGGTTTTCACAGAACCCTTTTCATGCCACGGGGGTCACAGTCCCAGGTTTTCACAGAACCCTTTTCATGCCACGGGGGTCACAGTCCCAGGTTTTCACAGAACCCTTTTCATGCCACGGGGGTCACAGTCCCAGGTTTTCACAGAACCCTTTTCATGCCACGGGGGTCACAGTCCCAGGTTTTCACAGAACCCTTTTCATGCCACGGGGGTCACAGTCCCAGGTTTTCACAGAACCCTTTTCATGCCACGGGGGTCACAGTCCCAGGTTTTCACAGAACCCTTTTCATGCCACGGGGGTCACAGTCCCAGGTTTTCACAGAACCCTTTTCATGCCACGGGGGTCACAGTCCCAGGTTTTCACAGAACCCTTTTCATGCCACGGGGGTCACAGTCCCAGGTTTTCACAGAACCCTTTTCATGCCACGGGGGTCACAGTCCCAGGTTTTCACAGAACCCTTTTCATGCCACGGGGGTCACAGTCCCAGGTTTTCACAGAACCCTTTTCATGCCACGGGGGTCACAGTCCCAGGTTTTCACAGAACCCTTTTCATGCCACGGGGGTCACAGTCCCAGGTTTTCACAGAACCCTTTTCATGCCACGGGGGTCACAGTCCCAGGTTTTCACAGAACCCTTTTCATGCCACGGGGGTCACAGTCCCAGGTTTTCACAGAACCCTTTTCATGCCACGGGGGTCACAGTCCCAGGTTTTCACAGAACCCTTTTCATGCCACGGGGGTCACAGTCCCAGGTTTTCACAGAACCCTTTTCATGCCACGGGGGTCACAGTCCCAGGTTTTCACAGAACCCTTTTCATGCCACGGGGGTCACAGTCCCAGGTTTTCACAGAACCCTTTTCATGCCACGGGGGTCACAGTCCCAGGTTTTCACAGAACCCTTTTCATGCCACGGGGGTCACAGTCCCAGGTTTTCACAGAACCCTTTTCATGCCACGGGGGTCACAGTCCCAGGTTTTCACAGAACCCTTTTCATGCCACGGGGGTCACAGTCCCAGGTTTTCACAGAACCCTTTTCATGCCACGGGGGTCACAGTCCCAGGTTTTCACAGAACCCTTTTCATGCCACGGGGGTCACAGTCCCAGGTTTTCACAGAACCCTTTTCATGCCACGGGGGTCACAGTCCCAGGTTTTCACAGAACCCTTTTCATGCCACGGGGGTCACAGTCCCAGGTTTTCACAGAACCCTTTTCATGCCACGGGGGTCACAGTCCCAGGTTTTCACAGAACCCTTTTCATGCCACGGGGGTCACAGTCCCAGGTTTTCACAGAACCCTTTTCATGCCACGGGGGTCACAGTCCCAGGTTTTCACAGAACCCTTTTCATGCCACGGGGGTCACAGTCCCAGGTTTTCACAGAACCCTTTTCATGCCACGGGGGTCACAGTCCCAGGTTTTCACAGAACCCTTTTCATGCCACGGGGGTCACAGTCCCAGGTTTTCACAGAACCCTTTTCATGCCACGGGGGTCACAGTCCCAGGTTTTCACAGAACCCTTTTCATGCCACGGGGGTCACAGTCCCAGGTTTTCACAGAACCCTTTTCATGCCACGGGGGTCACAGTCCCAGGTTTTCACAGAACCCTTTTCATGCCACGGGGGTCACAGTCCCAGGTTTTCACAGAACCCTTTTCATGCCACGGGGGTCACAGTCCCAGGTTTTCACAGAACCCTTTTCATGCCACGGGGGTCACAGTCCCAGGTTTTCACAGAACCCTTTTCATGCCACGGGGGTCACAGTCCCAGGTTTTCACAGAACCCTTTTCATGCCACGGGGGTCACAGTCCCAGGTTTTCACAGAACCCTTTTCATGCCACGGGGGTCACAGTCCCAGGTTTTCACAGAACCCTTTTCATGCCACGGGGGTCACAGTCCCAGGTTTTCACAGAACCCTTTTCATGCCACGGGGGTCACAGTCCCAGGTTTTCACAGAACCCTTTTCATGCCACGGGGGTCACAGTCCCAGGTTTTCACAGAACCCTTTTCATGCCACGGGGGTCACAGTCCCAGGTTTTCACAGAACCCTTTTCATGCCACGGGGGTCACAGTCCCAGGTTTTCACAGAACCCTTTTCATACCACGGGGGTCACAGTCCCAGGTTTTCACAGAACCCTTTTCATGCCACGGGGGTCACAGTCCCAGGTTTTCACAGAACCCTTTTCATGCCACGGGGGTCACAGTCCCAGGTTTTCACAGAACCATTTTCATACCACGTACCACAAACCTTTGTTATTTACAGGAAGCTCACCATCCTCACCAATGAGCAAATAAATGCAATGCTATCGATGTACAGTGAGATAACCTTCCTATAAAAGCTCTGTTTCTTGATTGATCATGGAAGGGCCCATTCACTTCAAGAGGCACAAATGCAATGGTCCATGGAGCATAGTGAGACATCCTTCTAGATTCACTCTCGCATTGAATGCCAAAATCTACTCTGCTCCACTCCAGCCCTGGGAAAACCAAGATGGCAGCGAATGTTCTCTCTGAGCTGACTAGTCATTCGTCAATCATACCTTGGCTCCTCCCATCTTGTCTTAGCCAAGTTGTCTAGACATGTCTCATTTACTCATCTCTATCGGTCACTTTGTCATCATTCTAACTGTGACAGCCCAGCGTACTATTCTTGGCTGCCTAAACAACAAAGGGGCGTTCACCAGTAACAATGTTGCCTCTCACCCACTCGACTCCTAGTCAATCTGACTATGGCGTTGTTTTGATCTCAGTTTTCCCAAACATCACGAGAATGAACTGTTGTTTCTACCATCTATGCTTTTCGTGGTTGGTGGTCATGTTATATACTACTCCCTGATACATAACACTGTTACATATCTATAGACTAACAAATAAACAGGTTGCAGGCTCTCAAAGTCAAACACCATAGTAAAATGTGACATTGTGAAAAATAATGTGGCAGTGTAAAAGTTAACAGCACAAGTGGACAGAAGAAGTAGTGTAGAGTAATTAAGTAATGATCTCAGAAGATATTTATAACATCCATCTGAACCCACTTCTGCCATGGCAAAGAATAATACTTCAATCAGAAACAGCTTTAGAACTTTGTTTGTGCTTGTCTTGGGAAACCTTTCTAACCTTTACGCCGCCACATTATTTTTCAGCACGTCACATTTTACTATGGTTGTTGAATTTGAGAGTCGTTAACCCTTTTATTTGCTGGTTTATAAATATGATTTTATTGTGTTTAGAGACGTAAATTAATAAAGAACTTGTTGATGTTATTGTTTCTGTTATGTGTGTGTTAGTTTCTGAGATACAAGAAGATGAAGGTGATAGTGTTGAAAAACAGCCCAAACATATACTCACCTGTTTTTGGTGTCCCTTGCTTGGAAACATTTTTTTTAAAGTTCTACAGAGGACGAATAATCAATGCTTACAGATGGCCATATCTGCTAGTTTCCACTTTAAACGTTTTTATTAAATCTTTTGTTGTTGTTGCTTAGATGTTTGCCTCACTAGTTTCTACTGGCGGAGGTGCGTTATTTTCCATCCCAGACCGTAGTCCATTGCGCGATATCAGGACACATAAACCAGTGCTTGGATGCATGTGTGCGTCTGTATGAACCTATGCTAGGTGTGTGCGCCCTCAGAAGCTAGCCCAACCAATGTGCAATGGAAGGGCCTCACCATGAGGGCACGTATGAAAGTTGTGCAAGAGTGTGACTGTAGGACAGAGTCAAATGAAACAGTGAGGTTAGAAGAGAGAAAAGGGGAAAGAATTGCCCCCAGGGTGAGCCGCATTTATTATATCTACATAAACAAACTAAACAGAACTACCTCAGAAAAATCTGCTGCAAAAACTCTTAACTTTCCCGTTCTCAATAATGGGTGAATTTTCAAATCCAAGTGAAAAACAGAAAAAAACTATTTCCAAATCCCTAAAACAAATTTAAAAATCACCATTGGTTTGAACTGGACAGGACGAAAGTGGAACTCTTCAATCGAAAGAGCAGTATTTTCAAACGATTTCTACTGTATCATGGTTGTCTATCTATGATTAAAACACTTTCACAAACCGTCAGCCATGAAACATCAGACAAATGTCCCAGTCAAATTTTTCCACCAATGGTTACATAAAAATTAAGATTACAGACCACCTTGAAGAAAATGATAATTTGTCATGCTCTGTCTATTCCATCATAAGACGGAAACTCACTTGGTACAACCACATATCGAGATCAAATTGTCTTGCAAATACAATCCTGCATGGCAGGGGGCAAGGCAGATGTCGAAGAGGTTGTCCCAAAAAGAGGTGGGAGGACAATATAAAAGAATGGACCAATCTCCGACCACAGGAGGCACAGGCAGCAGCTGCTGACAGAGATGGGTGGCATGGGGTTGCGGTGGTGCCCCAACAGCATCACTGTTTGCTGGATGACCTTACCTGGCCTCCTATTCTCTCACATCACATGAGGTGTATTTAAAAAGATACACAAACATCGTGATCTTCATCTTCCTTTTTCTTGTGACTTAGTTTCTACAGTATGTTATAATTGACCACATGCCCTGAGGAAACTTGCTGGCACAAGCTGGGGAGCAGACGAAAGAATACTAAAGAAATTGTACACTGGAAGAGTGAGACCAGTTCTCGAGTATGGCATTGCGGCATGGACAACAGCAGCAAAGGCGAACTTTGATCAAATTAGCAAACTTCAAAACCAAGACATGAGAGTTATAACAGGAGGCATGACGGCAACGCTAATTGTAGAACTTTAAAAGATTACAAATCTGCAATCCATGACCGACAGAAGAGACTGCAGAGCCCAACAGCAAGCAGAGAAACTCAGAAGACTGACAAACCATCCAATGCATCAGAGACTAAATACATCTGGAAATGGGAAACTAAAGCGGAGAAACTTTGCAGAAATAGTCAAAGCAAAGATGAGCGAAGACCCAATGAACACCATAAAAATACCAAAGCCCATCCCTACTGTACGCAAACCCACCTGGAAGCAGCATACCATTCCAGAGGTGGTAGAAAATATACAATGTATTGGAAACAAGAACAGCCAGACAGAAAAAGAAAGAAGAGACATAACCCTGAGGTACATAACGGGAAAACTACCCAAGCATGGACTAGACCCATCCATACACCGACGGTTCTGTAACAAACACAACACAGAATGGAGGGGCGGGGGTAGTCCTGAGCCTACCAAATGGTAGAAAAATAACACTGTCAGTGGCAACTGGAAAATACTCAAGTAATTTCAGAGCAGAGGCACTGAGGGCTGCAGTAGAAGCAATGCTCACAGGCGAAAGCAATGAAAGCCAGATAGTCCTGTTTACAGATGCCCTGGCCGTAGTTACAGCACTAAAAAGCCAGAAAAATACTGAACTTAATGATTTAAGAGCAGCACTCTGTCAACTATGCCAGCAGTCTGCACCAAAAGGAGTAGTGGTACAGTGGGTCCCATCACACTGCAACATCAAAGGCAACGAGGAGGCAGACAGACTGGCAAAAGAAGGTGCAAGACTACCACAACCAGATTCTAGTGTGACCTACGAAGAGTCCAAAAGGCTTATTAGGGCCAGATACATGGCCAAATGGGAAACAGAACATACTGGCTACACAAAAAATAATGCCTATTACCAGTTAAACAGAAGAGAGCAGGTCGTGGTCTTCAGGCTCTGCACAGGCCACAACAGACTGAGATACCACCAATTCAATAAACTGAAGATAGGTGGCACTGACGAATGTACTTGTGGTACAGGGAAAATGACCGCTGAACATCTGCTGCAAAACTGCCCGATATACGAGGACCAGAGAAAGCACATGTGGCCATCACCAGTGGCAACACTAGACAAGCTCTATGGCAGTGCCGACAGCCTCAGGATGACAGCTGCTTTCTTCGAAAAAATACAGGTTGACGTCTGACAGCGTACGAAGAAGAAGACCACATGCCCAACCATCCTTGTTCACCTCTTATGATATGCCTGACAGGTTGCAGTGTTACTATTCTTTACTCCCATTTCAGGCCCCGTTAACAAACAGACAAAGTATACATGGTAGTTAATTTATTGATTATCGGGGGCCTAGGGGTTGTGTCAAATTGAGGGAATAGAATTGGTATGACAAAGTCACTAATTTAGAACCGTGGGAAAGAACCAAGCACATGTTGGACTAGATAAAAAGAGAAGGCGTTAGTGATGGATAGGACACACATTACGGAAACTAACTGATAATATTACAAGGCAGTCACTGTTTTGAAGTCCTCAGGGCAAGAGAGGTAGAAGCAGACCTATACATTCATGGAGAAAGGAAGTTGAGACAAACCTAAAATGGCAAGAAAGACATGGGAGATACTGGATATGATGACGCATGACATGAAGACGACTTAGTGAATATTTGTTGAGGATCAATGCTCCACATGGAGTTAACGGCTTTTGATTGATTGATTGATTAAGGTGCTATGGGTTGGTTCACAACTCCAACGTACCAGGTTCAAATCATGTCATGCTCAGTTTGATAGTCCAAGCATGTCCCAGATTTTAATCATGGTTTGACTCATCTTCCAGTCAACCCAACAAAGTCTGGGGATCATTTCAGAACCGCCGCAGGAGATCTAGAGTTCGTTCTGTTGTTGATACTCTCAACAATGAAAGAGACTGAGCACAGATGTGGTGCAATGAAGTCAGTTCTATGAATCATTTTCCATTTTTTCCCAAATTAATGATGAAGAATATAAACATCAGAATAATCACCTACATCCCTTTTTACTTTCTGCAGGGGGGAAGTAGGAACAAAGAAGGATCTCATATCCACGGCAAAGACCATCGCCGAGGCCTCGGAGGAGGTTACGAAGCTAGCCAAAAAGTTAGCAGCTGATTGTACAGACAAAAAGATGAGGACGGTAATGCTTACTGATTTGATATTGAATTTAGTCATTGGTTAATAGAACTTAAACAAATGGGTTTTATGGTTTGTGACATGGTTGTACCTTTCAAATAACAGGATGGTTGCTGGGATGTTGATTGTTGGGGTGATGGTTGCTTGGGTGATGGTTACTCAGATGAAGGTTGCATGGATGAAGGTTGCTCGGATGATTGTTGCAGGGATGAAGGTTACTGGGATGATGGTTGCAGGGATGAAGGTTGTTGGGATGTTGGTTGCTGCGGGGAAGGTTGCTGGGATGTTGATTGTTGGGGTGATGGCTGCTCGGATGAAGATTGCTGTGAGGATGGTTGCTGGGATGTTGGTGGCTAGGATCGTTGCTGCGATGGGGGTTGCTGGGAGAATTGTTGATGGGCTGAAGGTTGCCTAAATGAAGGTTGCTGGGATGGAGGTTACTGGGATGTTGGGTTGCTATGAGGATAGTTGTGGGATATTTGTTGCTTGTTTGATGGTTGCTGGGAGAAGGGTTGCTGAGGTGAAAGTTACTGGGATGAAGGTTGCTTGTATGGACCTAAATGATTGTTGCTGGGATGGAGGTTGCTGGGAAGTTGGTTGCTCAAATGGAGGTTGATGGGATGAAGGTTGCTGGGAGGATGGTTGCTGTGGTGAATGTTGCTGGTGTGGAGGTTGCCTAAATGATGGTTGCTAGGAGTATGGCAGCTAGGATGATGGTTCCTGGCTGCTAGGATAAAAATGGCACTGATGAAGGCTGCTGGGCAGTTGGTTTCTAGGAGGGAGGTTGATGGGATGAAGGTTACTGAGATGGAGGTTACCTAAATGATGGTTGCTGGGAGTATGGTTGCTAGAATGATGGTAGCTAGGATGATCGTTGCTAGGGTGATGGTTGCAGTGATGAAGGTTACTGGAAGGATGGTTGCTGAGATGGAGATTGCTTAAATGATGGTTGCTAGGGTGGTGGTTGCTGGGATGATGGTTGCTGAGGTGATGGTTGTAGTAAACAAAATTGAGGTGATAATACTAATTCTCTTTATGCCCGGCTTCCACTAGGTCTTTCCTTGTCTTTCTGTCTGGGCAACCTTTCACTCAGTGGCCTGTGTCAGATATAAGCAGCACAGCTCATTCTCCATCATGCTTTCCAAGTAGCTCTTGGTCTGCCTTTCTTTCTCTTATCCTCCGGTGTCCACGTAAGTGCTGTTTTTGCGTGCATGTCCGGAGTCATTCTCACAACATGCCCCTACCATTTCCATGCTATCCATATCTTCCTGGTTGGTGTCCTGTAAGAGTTTGCCATTTGATATTTTGTCTGGCCAAAACACTATAAAGATTCTGCCGAGGTATAGTGATATGATTTTAATCTTTGGACATCCCTCTTTGTCATCCTCCAGTATTCTAAACCATATAGAAGTACCAACAAGACACTACTATCATATAGCCTAAGTTTAGTTTTCATCCTATATTTACTAGATTTCCAAATTGGTGTAATCATGGCAAAGGCAGTCCTGGCCTTATTTAAGCGGGATTTGATGTCCTCTTCCGTCCTTTCTTGGAGTGATACCACACTTCTGAGAAAAGTCAACTGTTTATATTCTCCAACATTTGGTTTCCTAGAGACACTGGTTTTTGGGTTGCACGATTGGTCATAATTTCAGTTTTCTTCGTGTCAATCTTCAACCCTACTTGCTTTGCAATTTTTCTAATTTGGTACTCTTATTCAGGATATGTTCATTTTTGTGAGCCAGGAGAGCTATATCATCTGCAAAATCAAGATCTTCTAACATGGTGAATGGTCTCCATCTAATACCTCTCTGACCTTTCTCAATAGTGTTCTTTAGCACACAATCAATTGGAAGGTTGCAAAGCAGTCATGACACATCCCTGTTTAATGCCAGACTTCACCGGGAATGTTCTGTTTGTACTTCATGCTGCAGGAAAAATCTTTATTGAAGAGAGTAATGAAGTTAGCAAACTACCGTGGTATGTCATAATGTCTTAGTATCTTCCACAAGCTGTCTCTGTGCACACTGTTGAATACCTTTTCAAAATTCACAAAGCTGATGTATATATCTCTTTGCCATTCACTATATTGTTCTAGGATGTTAGATTTCTGAATCGAAAACTGACATGTTTTGTGAGGCACAATCTTCCTTCACAGAAATGTACATAAACTAACACAGACACCTCCAAATGGAAGAGATGAAAACCAGACTGAACTGTATTACCTGTGAGATTTTGGTTGCCTCGGACGTAGTTCTCACACTCTAAAACCCCACTTTAATCTTCGTTTTGATGTAATTCGTACTTCATTTCCCATGCTGTTCATGCTAACATAGGGGCTCCATCTCAAGGTTGTCAGACTAGAGCACTTTTCCTGCAGAAGTTTCCGTAAGAACTAATTTAAAAAAATAGTTCACTGCCTCATTGGAGTATGCAAACCTCCTCAGGACTACAATGTAAGGGTCTGATGAGGACGGAGGTGATAATAGAGGTAGTCTTTTTGTATTGATAGATGTGAGGGTGAGGAGTGAGAGGTTTAGGTGCTGACTTCTTGATCAAGAGAAAATGGATTCAGTATACTGGAAAGATAAAGGTGATGCTTTTGATGAAGAGGAAAACAATAATGGTAAAGTAAAGTAAATTGGCAGAGATAATGGAAGTAATATTGCCTTAATTTCACTTTTACCTTTTAATTCCATAAGAACACAAGGTCACAACACTCTCTACCTATTCTATATAAACATAGTGTGACAACAGTCACTCTCCACCTATTCTATATAAACATAGTGTGACAACAGTCCTTCTCCACCTATTCTATTTCCAGTGGAAACATATGGATAACTAGGCTTGAAAATGTTTGATTTATTTTCAGAATTTGTTGAATGTCTGTGAAAGAATCCCTACCATAAGTACCCAGCTGAAGATCCTGTCAACTGTCAAGGCAACTATGCTAGGAGCTCAAGGTAACACTTTTCTAATATCACTTCACTTTTCCCTTTTTGATAACACTGAAACATAGGGCAACATTGCTCACTTTTCACTGGCGTTGAATTTGGCTCATCGTCTTGAGTTGGTATGCTATCACTTCCACATGGGTTGTCTGCGCCGGCTGCTCAAGATCAACTGGCAGGACAGGGTATCCAACTATGAAGTGCTCCAATGGGGCAAAACTCATCTATACTTTGTTGCAGAGGGCAAAGGATTGTGGACTTGGCATGCTGTTTGCATGCCTGACCACTGCCTGCCGGAGCAACTCCTGTATGGTGCAATCAAGACAAGCAAATGTCACATTTTACTATGATTGTTAACTTTGAGAGTCTGTAACCTTTTTATTTGTTGGTCTATAGATATGATTTTTGTGTGTGTAGACACATAAATTAATTAGGTACTTGTTGGTGCTATTATTTTTGTTGTGTGTGTGTGTTAGTTTCTGAGATGCAAAAAGATGGAGGTGAAAATGTTGGAAAACAGCACAAACATTTAGACTCATCTATTTCTTGGTACGTCAACTGTCCAGTAAATTTGTGAAATTGTCACAAAGCACTGATAGTGTTCTTAACTGGTTGTGAGTCCTATAAGGACTGGTACTTTTCTTGTATTGTGTGACTAGTCTGTCTAAAACTCTTAGTGGCTGACCTTATCCTAGTTGGGGGGATGACTGTCAGCCCTAAATGAGCTTTTGTCTTTCTTGTATTGTTCAACTCATATTGTCAGCTTGTCATAGCAGTGTTCAACTCGTATTGTCTGCCTTGTGGGTTACCTGCTGAACGGGAAAGTTATTGGAGTAAACCCTGAGGTAAAATCTGCATCCTGTGCTATCTCCAGACGTACTAGCTACATCTTGCCACAGGACCGAGGTAGCTCAGGACAAGAGAGTGAGGTTGATGACGGAGCAAATCTTCCTCACTTTAATCCATTTGAGCGCAAGTGGCAGTGTCAGACATACCAGATGTACTGCACGATTGATTGTGTAGCATGTCCGTTGCAGAACGTCGCTCTCACAATGGTAAAACTCAATCTCTAGCCAGAACTGCCACCTCTGTTGCTGTCATCATCAAGACCTCTGTAATGTCTTGTGTCCATCTTCTCCTCAGTTGTGCCTCTGTCGAGCTTTCCAGACACCATACCCTCCAGTATTGTTCTCTCCAGGCCATTATGACGTTTGATGTGGCCAAAATATTTTAGTTCTCTGGACAAGATAGTGTTTACTAACCAATTTACCTTGATATCAAGTTCTTTTGGGATATCTGCATTTTTATTTTTCTCTATCCAAGGTATTTTGAGCACTTTCCTGTAGCATTTTAGTTCAAAAGATTCAATCCTTTTCTCAAGTGTCTGTGGTAGTCCATGTCCATTGTGTGACTAATCACTCTAAAACTCTCAGTGATAAACCTTATGTGGGAAGACTGTCTGTCAACCATAAAAGAGTTGTTATATTTCTTGAATTGTTTGACTAGTTGGTCTTTTTTTTTTTTTTTTTTTTTTTTGCGTTCGCCTTATTTCTCTAATCCCCAAGGCGGATGTGCGTTGCACTGTGGTTTTTATTTTGCGCCTGTCGGCCCAATGCATCCGACTTCAGCATGCATTTTATGTAAGGGTCTGCTTCCTCCTGCATTTTCTAAGGGTTTGCTTCCCCGGGGTAACGGCAGGTGCTGTGATGGGGATCGAACCCAGCACCTTCGGATTGTGAGCCGTGCCACTTATCCACTAGACCACGCCGTCCCCTACTAGTTGGTCTGAGGACAATGATTGTTTCTTTTCAAAACTTTAATGTACAAACAAATGAAGATGGATGGTATCATGTTTGAGAATTAAGTAAATAACTTCTTTGTAAAAAATTTTTCTAAGATATCTTACATTATTACTTTACTTCTTTTTTGCTATTTTGTGAAAATCTTGTGTTTACTTGTGATTTTCTATTTTTTACGTCATTTTTATAGTTTGTTTTCATTTTTAAAATCTTTCTTTCTCTTCATACTTTCCTCCATTTATTTCTCACAATACATTTCCATTTGTTATCTTTCTGTTCTTTTTTTGTTGGGTTTTTTTCTTCCTCACTCCATATTTGTTCACACATGCTGCCTCTTTTGGTCTCTCTCTCTGTCCCTCAAACAAGCTCTCTATGTCTGTTGATATCTCTGTCATTCTTGCACATATACACTCTTAATCTGTCTCTCACTCACACTTTCTCTCTCTGAACACTGCCATGATGATATGAACAAACTGACAATATGAGTTGAATACTGCTACAACAGCCTGAACAAACTGACAATGTGAGTTGAACACTGCTACAGCAACCTGAACAAACTGACAATATGAGTTGAGCACTGCTACAGCAACCTGAACAAACTGACAATATGAGGGAACACTGCTACAGCAACCTGAACAAACTGACAAAATGAGTGAACACTGCTACAGCAACCTGAACAAACTGACAATATGAGTTGAACTCTGCTACAGCAACCTGAACAAACTGACAATATGAGGGAACACTGCTACAGCAACCTGAACAAACTGACAATATGAGTTGAACACTGCTACAGCAACCCGAACAAACTGACAATATGAGGGAACACTGCTACAGCAACCTGAACAAACTGACAATATGAGTGAACAGTGCTACAGCAACCTGAACAAATTGACAATATGAGTTGAACACTGAAGCAGCAACCTGAAAAAAACTGACAACTGTCTCTTTATCTCACTCTCTGTCATTCTCTTTCTGTCAATTTTTTTTCATGGTGTATTTCTCTGTCTCTCACTGTCTTTTCAATCATAACCATTCACACTTATACCATGTAATGACTTCAACACTGACACGGCAAGTCGAACAATCTGACAATTACCTCACTCGAATTTAACACCAGAACTGGTCCCTGCCCCTGATGGAGGGGAGATGTCCTGTGGTAAAAACTTTTGCAGAATCTGCCATTTGTTATTGACCTGCATGACACTAACCATAATCAAACTTGTCTGACTTAACAGTGTGTGACGTAGCTGTGACTTGTGTGTATCACCAGTGCATGTCTTGAGAACCCTATACTCAGTGCGCCCCAGAAAATAGAGACCCTCAGCTTTATATACAGACCTTGGTGGACGGCGTGGTTAAGCGACACGGCTCACAACCCGAAAGTGCTGGGTTCACTCCCCAATACAGCACCGGCCATTACCCAAGGGAAGTAAACCCTTAGAAAATGCAGGAGGAATCAGACCCTTACATAAAATGCATGCTAAACTCAGATGCACTGGGTCGACAGGGGCAAAATAAAAACTGCAACACACATCGCCTTAGGAAATAGAGAAATAAGACGAACGGAATAAAAATTATATTTTTACAAAGGGTGATCATAACTTATGCATCTTAGTTTACACAGTCTGCTACCAATATGAATGGGGCTACAGCACTTGTCTGTGGTGACACAGGGACCAGGTTCAATGTCTGGTCTTGACATGTCATGTAAAAGAATATCTCTTATAGAGACATATCATTTAACACAATTGTAGAACTTGAAAAGATTACAAATCTGCAATCCATGACCGACAGAAGAGACTGCAGAGAAACTAAGCAGACTGACAGACCATCCAATGCATCAGAGACTAAACAGATTTGGAAAAGGGAAACTAAAGCGGAGAAACTTTGCAGAAATAGCCAAAGCAAAGATGAGCGAAGACCCTATGAACACCATAACAACACCAAAGCCCATCCCTACTGTACGCAAACCCACCTGGAAGCAGCATACCATTCCGGGGGACGGCGTGGCCTAGTGGTTAAATGGCACGGCTCACAACCGGATGGTGCTGGGTTCGATCTCATCACAGCAAACCCTTAGAAAATGCAGGAGGAAGCAGACCCTTACATAAAATGAATGCTGAAGTTGGATGCACTGGGCCGACGGGCGTAAAATAAAAACCACAGTGCAACGCACACCGCCTTGGGGATTAGAGAAATAAAGCAAACGCAAAAAAGAAAGAAAAATATCCCGGAGGTGGTAGAAAATATACCAGGTATTGGAAACAAGAACAGCCAGACTGAAAAAGAAAGAAGAGACATAACCCTGAGGTACATAGTGGAAAACTACCCAAGCATGGGCTGGACCCATGCATACACCGACGGTTCTGTAACAAACACAACACAGAATGGAGGGGGAGGGTATTCCTGAGCCTAACAAATGGTAGAAAAATAACACGGTCAGTGGCAACTGGAAAATTCTCAAGTAATTTCAGAGCAGAGGCACTGAAGACTGCAGTAAAAGCAATGCTGACAATGAAAGCCAGATAGTCCTGTTTACAGATGCCCTGGCCGTGGTTACAGCACTAAAATGCCAGAAAAATACTGAACTTAACGATTTAAGAGCAGTACTCTGTCAACTATGCCAGCAGTCCACACCAAAAAGAGTAGTAGTACAGTGGGTTCCATCCCACTGTAACATCCATGGCAACGAGGAGGCAGACAGACTGGCAAAAGAAGGTGCAAGACTACCACAACCAGATTCTAATGTGACCTACGAAGAGTCAAAAAGGTTTATTAGGGCCAGATACATGGCTAAATGGGAGACAGAACATTCTGGCTACACAAAAAAATGATGCCTATTACCTGTTGAACAGAAGAGAGCAGGTCGTTGTCTTCAGACTCCGCACAGGCCACAACAGACTGAGGTACCACCTATTCAATAAACTGAAGATAGGTGGCACTGACAAATGCACCTGTGGTACAGGGAAAATGACCGCTGAATATCTGCTGCAAAACTGCCCGATATACAAGGACCAGAGAAAGCACATGTGGCCATCACCAGTGGCAACACTAGACAAGCTCTATGGCAGTGTCGACAGCCTCAGGATGACAGCTGCTTTCTTCGAACAAATTCAAGCTGACGTCTGACAGCGTACGAAGAAGAAGAAGAAGATATCATTTAACAGAATGCCTCCTACATTGACATGTCATTTAACAGGTGTCTCCTATTGAGACTATGCCATTTAACAGAATGTCTCCTATAAAGATAATGTCATTTAACAGAATGATGTGTCATTTAACAGAATGTCTTCTATAGAGATTATGCCATCAGAATGAAATTTGTCATTTAACAGAATGTCTGCTATACAGATTATGCCATTTAACAGAATGAAACATGTCATCTAACACAATGTCTTCCATACAGACATGTCATTTAACAGAATGTTCCCTATAGAAACATGTCATTTAACAAAATGTCTCCTCTAGGAACATATTATTTAACAGAAGGCCTTCTATACAGACTATGTCATTTAACATAATTTCTTCTATAGACGCATGTTATTTAACAGAATGCCTTATAAAGAAATTATGTAATTTAACAGAATGGATCCTATAAATACTATGTCATTTTACAGAATGCCTCTTATAGAAACTTAGATCAGGTAATGAAGGCTATCCATTATCTATGATGTCTTATTAGGGACATACGAACCTGCAACTAATGCCTGTAATGAACATATCATTCCTGTGTGAATCTAGGGACAGTGATTGAGTAGGAAAGAATAGTTCTACAGAAAGTAACTATGCATGTTGTAAAATGCAACTATGCAGTGTTGTGCTTAGTGTTTGCAACATTAACATATTTTTTTTCAAGCAAGGCTATGCGAATGATTGAGATGAGAATAGGACCTGCTGTTAGTGATTACCAGTGTGGTCTAACCTCCCTAAAGTAGAAGACTCTCCAACTCATGGGTATTTTGCACACACCCACCATTCACACAACCCCCCCCAACATTTGCTGAATGGGGAGTTTGGAAAAAACCTTTAGAAATAATATGTCATATATGATACAAGAATAACACAATCAATCACTATTATTTTTCCTAGGATTAGAAGAAGACTTATTTAAGTATTACCTGAATGTCATTCATTCTCAATCTTTTGTTGTATTAAAACCATATTGTTGTACTTCTCTCCCCTGCTGCCACTTTTAACAGAGTCTAGTAAGTATAACTTTCCTTTCTGACATTTACACATAAGATGTCTGATAAGTAACTGATGTTATTTTATTTTGGAGCAAACCATTAGCAGCCCTGGTGCGGGCTAACACGACAATATGCCTTGATATCTTCTGCGCATGTGTGATTTTTGTGTGGTCAGATTGTGCATCCTGCTTAGTTACTGCCAGGCTGTCATGACAGCCGCACTGGACCACTGTGCTTATCGTATTTGTGTTTCGAGTCAAAATGGCAGAACGTGTTGAGACAAGAATTTGCATTAAATTTTATGATCAACTCAGTGACACATTCAAAGAAAACTGTTCAATTTGTTTACAAAAAATGTTTGTTTAGGTACATTCGAGAATAATAGATGAAAATAAATACCTTAGAGTAGGGGGGCACCAATTTATTTTGGATCTTAAGCCAGGTAAAAAATGTAGAAGCCATGCATAGTGCTGGATGAAAAGGATGGGCGAATTTGTGGATAAAAATTACATGTGGTATGCATGCCTGACAACAGATGGACACGTAGAACAAAGTTTTGGTGGCCATATGCCTATGCACATCCACAGGGTTGTCCACCTATGCGATTGCGAGATGGACTGACTAAAGACCTAGGCCCGCATTGGTACAGCACTGCAAAAGATCGAGACGGAAACAGAATATTGCTGGCTTCCTCGCATTCGGAGCGGCGCCAAGAATAATCTGAAAGTGATGTGATTCAGACCAGTAGTGTTTTGTTTTCTTGTCATTGTCAGTTACAACGCTTGCATTAAAGGAATGGTAGTCCTATAGTAGACATTGCTGTCAGGGTTGAAGTGTTAGAGTCTTCATTATGCGAGGCCACAACTGGTTATTTTTTATGAGCTTAGGTGGCCAGTTCCCTTAAGCCAGGTAACCATTTACAGCTGTGTTGACTGGACCGTGCAAGCAATGGTAGTTGAACATTGTACCTTGGCCATGAAAAGCGAGCACTCAACCACTAATCAGAGGCTTATGATTTCATACTTTGTCTAAAACTCAAACACAACAGAATGACAGCATAAAGTCATGTTTATTGACAATATGATCATCATGTTGTTATTGTTGTTGTTGTTGAGAATGCCCACAATGAGTAAGTTTACTCTTTTGTATGCCCTGAAAAGGACATTTAGTGGTGAATTGTAGCTTTTCTCAAATCTCGAGCGTGCTGATGAAGGTGGATCGGGGTCCTCCAGGATGTTGTGCTATGCTTGGCCTCATCTGTGTGCTGCTCACTACTACAAAGATCATGTCGATCCCCACCTCGTTAGCCAGGCTGCCAAGAAGAACCTTTCCGTTTCCAGGGAAGACTGCGAGGAAGTCAAGGTGAGGGTCTTGGCCAGTATATTTTGTCTGACCCTGACTAACATGTTAGATTAGTTTGTTTTGCCTGACCAGGCGTTAGTCTTCCTCCTCATGTGACCATCATAAAGTCCAGCCGTTAGCCTAAGGGCTGCATAAACACAATGTGTTGTTTAATGCCCACATTAGCATGATTAAGCATGGAATACAGACAAAGGAGATACTAATTGCTGGTAGGCTAAGGACTCAGTGTTTGAGAAGACATACCACACCATGGGATGCTGCAAACGGTCCTGACTTTCCTTGCACATACCGTGGAAGACGCTTCTCTGCTCAGATTATTCTCACGAGTCACATTCATCATCATCATGGACTTTAGTTATATCCCTTTTTTCAAAGAACAATAACTATCGTCTGGTAAGACGGAAAGAGGCAATGATGAATGCCCACATTGAGTAAGCTTACTCTTTTGTTCGCCCTGGAAAGGGCGTTAAGGGGTGGGTTGTATTAGCTTTCCTTACATCCCGAGCGTGATGATGAAGGTGGACCGCGGTCCTCCAGGCGGTTGTGCTATACTTGGCTTAATCTGCATGATGCTCACTACTACAGGGAGCATGTCAATCCCCATCTCGTCAGTCAGACTGCCTTGACAACAGTCTGTTTCCAGGGAACGCTACATGAAAGAGAGAGATAGTGGTCTTGGTCAGTAAATTGTGCCTGAGCCTGACGCAACGCCGTGGTCAGTATGTTGTGCCCGACTGGACTAGCATCTTAGTTCCCCATAAACATAATTTAAACTGCCTAATTACTGCATTGTCAGGAAAGAAAAGACAGCAGGGAAGAAAACGGGTCCCTCTCACCTAAAACAATAAAGCCAGTAATTGTACAACGAAATCTTCAACACTTCATCCCCAACGGCATCATCCACTATGGGACCGCCTTTACTTTACCTTTTAATTACCATCAATTTAGATGGTTGCCCTTACATAGATAAACAGCAATAGAAAACTCACTAGATGTAAACATTTGTTGTTTGTCAACAGATGATTGAATGAAATAGTATTGAGGAAACACCTAACAATATAGCCAGTTATGACTGGTTTAGAAGTCACAGGAGAATAGAAGTCAATGAAAACCATTGTAAAGAACAGTGAAATAGGAAGCTAGTACTCTTGGGGGTTCATGGGCAGCTTACAATAATGGCCCTAAATGGAAATCCATGGAGAGCACATGTTGCTGTCCTATGTTCCAATGAGGATCTGAAGAGTCAAGTTAATTGATGTTATAAATTGATAAAGGCAAAGATAATTGATGCTATAAATTGATAAAGGCAAAGATAATTGATGCTATAAATTGATAAAGGCAAAGATAATTGATGCTATAAATTGATAAAGGCAAAGATAATTGATGCTATAAATTGATAAAGGCAAAGATAATTGATGCTATAAATTGATAAAGGCAAAGATAATTGATGCTGTAAATTGATAAAGGCAAAGATAATTGATGCTGTTAATTGATATAGGCAAAGATAATTAATGCTGTAAATTGATAAAGGCAAAGATAATTGATGCTATACATTGATGAAGGAAGAGCCAGCGGATGTTTTAAATTTGATAAATCTAGACAATTGATGCTATAAATTGATTCATGGAAAACAATTTTATGCTATAAATGATGTGATAAATTTATAAAGAGAAAAACAATTGTCCCTCTGTGGTACCAGAAACCTAAAGGAAAACAAAGATTAAGGTTATAACCTTCCAAATGTGTCAGAAGAACAATAAAACACCTCTACACCCCATGGTAGTAAAGGAGTGAATCAAGTAAGCTTAACAAGATTTGCATTTCAATTGTCCGAGTTAGATGGCTGCAACCTATAGCAGAAATTACCTTGAAATCTATCACTTGTAATCATTTGACTATCCCACTGTGTTTCATACATTTAAACTTGGATCTTATGACCCTCTTTCAGGCTCTGACGAAGACCAGGAAGCCACAGAGATGTTGGTTGGCAATGCACAAAACTTGATGCAAGCAGTTAAGGAGACTGTGAGGACTGCAGAAGCAGCATCCATCAGAATCCGCGTAGATTCTGGATACACCATCCGATGGGCTCGCAAGCGACCCTGGTATACGTAGATCTGCCTAGTTTCTCGAATTCCGTGACAGACCAGCCACAGATGACGACAAGAAAACTTGAATATTCAATTTAAATATTCAATATAGGAAACATTTGAAATATATATATAAAATACACACAAACACACAGGGAAACACTACCATTCATCTGTCTCTATTATACTCATGCAACGTGGTATTCGTCCAACTTTTCGAATAAAATTTGACACCCATTTCGTATTTGTCTGGAATTCGGACTGTACCACATCTGTCCTGATCAAAAAGCTTTAATAGAATATAGATGAAGATTTGGTCCCATTTCTTGGAAAGAGAAGAAAACAAATTTGGAGGTATTGATAAAGTTGGGGTGTGAAAAGAGAATTAATGAACAAAATCGTGGTCAGACAGTTACATTATTTTGGTCCTTGTTGAAGACCATACTGGAGGGTAGGGTGGAAGGAAGTCGTTCAAGAGGCAGACAACATTTAAAGTGGGTGAATAACATCAGGAGATGGACTGGAAAAAGCCACTCAGATTGTACCATTACGGCAAGAGATACAATGGAGATCCATTGCAGCCGTCCTTTGATGCGGAGTTAGCACTTGAACTGAACTGAAGAGATGAGTAACGGGAGCATTTCCACTAGAGAAATGAAGGAACTGTGTTACCGTTGGGAGTAAACACAGAGCCAGCCTAGTGGAGACAGGACATCCAAACATTGCAGTAGTCAGCAGGAGCATTCATCTTTTCAATGATATTGTTGTTGACCGCTTTAGAACAATTTTTGAAAAATCATCAAAAGCAGGCAACCTTGGAATAAATAATTATTCATTTATTTCATGAATATTTATTGGTTCTATAGTTTATATGTATGATTTTATGCATTAAGTGTTAATAAATAACCAATCATCTGGAGGCCTGGAACGGATTTATTCAACTTACATTATTTCTTTGTGGAAACATTGATTTGGCATTCATACAAATCTTTGTGTATGACATGGACAAGAATAGCACCATTGCCTGACAGAGAGCATGCCGTAAGAGGCGACTAATTGTGTGACATGGCATAACACCGCCATGGTTAGGTAGTTTGTTAAGAGCAGCATAGACGGTGCCTAACAGGCTGCGGGTCTACTCTGCTCTAGTGTTTGAGTCGATTAAGATGGACTCGCACTATGTTGTCATCCCATCTCTTTTTCTGCCTCCTTTACGCTTCCCAGGCACAGTACATTGCAGGACCGTCTTTAATAAAATATTTACAAAAATATAAATGTGTTAATGTAAAAGAGCTTCTACCTGATATGTTTGATTTCCAAGGCTACTGTTTTTTAACCAATGAAATGTACATAAATCAACTGAATCTTCAACAATGCAGAAAAAAGAGGTAATCCTTTTTTTTTTGTGAGTCATGGTTTCTATAGTATGGGATTACTAACCCTATTCCCAAGACTCCTTAGTTAATTATTATCATATTTCTGGTAGGCTATGGAGTAACTTTTCTTTACTCACCTCAAGTCTTTGGGACACATGATCATATGTGCCTCAAAATACATTTCAGTGATAAACCATAAATCAACCCATCCAACCATCTCTTTTTCTCAATTCTGCATTTATTAACAAATGAATGGAATGTATGAGGGGTAATTTCAAAAGTATCAGAATTGGCATCATAATTCTGGAACAGAAGGATACAGCCGGAGGTTAGTAGGCATGTCTCATATGTATTCTTCACATGTTTACAATTATATTTAGTCTGCATGCATTAAGCACGAGAAAAGAATACATACATGTCAATTTGGTCCTGATGAAGTCTTGTACACAAAGAATGAAAACCAAAACAGGAAGAAGAAGACCATACTCTACAAAATGCATGCCTGTAAATTACATTTTCTGGGTGGGGGAACGGCCAGACATTTTTAGATTTATCTACAATTGCAAATTATAGAATGTACAACTATTTTACAATTCCAGATTTTGTCTGTGCATCTCTTGTTATTTGTAACTCTAGTGGATTATATATACATATTTTCAATTGCAACTATTTTGTATCACTATAAGAAACACTAAATATTAACATGAAGATAACCAAGCTGTTTACAATCAACACCTTAAGCAAAGAGCCGGTCATGCTTGGAGGTGAGGCACTGGGAGGTGTGGATACCTTTACATATTTGGGAAGCACCATTGATACTTCAAGAGCCCAGATATAAAGGCTAGAATTGGAAAGGCAAGGACAGCATTCCTGTTACTGAATAATATATGGAAATCCTGGGAAATAAGGACTAATACCATGTTAGGATTGTTTAAGATTGTTCAAGTCAATACTTCTGTGCGGAGCAGAAACTTGGAGAACGACATAAGAAATGCAGAAAGAAATAGTTGTTCGTCAATAAATGTGTATAGAGGATAATGGAATTAGGCTTGCAAGACATGATGAAGAACGAAGACCTATGGGAAAGAAGACAGCAGCAACCAGTGGAGCAACAAATCAAATGTAGGAAATGGGGTTGGATAGGACATAAGTTATGGAAAGCACCATAAAACGTGGACAGACAGGCCCTGGTATGGTATCCACAGGGGAAGAGGTAGTTCAAGAAACACCTGAAGAAATGTGAAAATGAATTTCAGTCCCTGTATCTAAACTGGAGAGAGGCAGAAAGGACAGCTCAAGACCAAACTTTCTGAAGGAAGGTTGTCAATGGCACATGCCCCAAAAGGAGCGACAGGCGTTGATAATGATAAGAAACATCTTCAATTTAAAAGAATGTACCGTACACTCAACATATGAAAAAAGGTATGTTTACTTCATTTGTAAAATCAAAATCCTTTAGGTAGAGAAAATAACCAATACACAGTGGTGTGACATACGCTGAAGGAGATCTGAGAACATGCACAAATTATGTGTCACCTGTACAAGGTGACATGCATGAAAATGTAAGATATTTACCTGCAATTTTTTTGTTTCAACAGAACATTCAGTATTGATCTCTTGCATGTTTATTTAACCTATCTCGGTACAAGGCTCATTGCAGTCAGTACACCATTTTGTGTATATTTTTACAGTATTTTGAATATTGTTATTGTTTATTGCTTATGTCTAGGTGGCTAATAAACATGACTTAACTCATTCACTCCTCAAGTTCTGATACCCAACAATTTATGTATCTTATCAACTAACTCACTCAAATTACAAAGTAAGGAAATTATTTATTCTATCAAATTATTTATTCTATCAGCATTAAACAGCATATTTCTAGAACTTAGAAACCTAAGCAGGACACAAAACTGTTGGCTCCTTGCAAAGCCATCACGTTGTTTGTTTTTGATGATTGTTAGAAATAGATTCTTCTAAAATGGGTTTTTGGTCATTGTCAGAAATAGATTATTAGAAAATGTGTTTTTTACTTACTTTCCGTGTCTGGCAAACTCACAGCCACTGTCAGTGCTCTTTCATTTGCCACCATCAGGTCCTCCACGACACAGGATTCCTGCATCCTAAAACATATAATCAGGTGTTCTGGGTACTGGATAGACCCACATTTGCAATATTCATTGCCTTCAAATCCTCACTTTTTCAGGTTAGACCTACATCTGGAAACAACTGTTCTTAACCTGTTCAACTTGGTCATTGTCAGAAATAGATTATTAGAAAATGTGTTTTTGGTCATTGTCAGAAATAGATTATTAGAAAATGTGTTTTTGGTCATTGTCAGAAATAGATTAGAAAATGTGTTTTTGGTCATTGTTAGAAATAGATTATTAGAAAATGTGTTTTTGGTCATTGTCAGAAATAGATTATTAGAAAATGTGTTTTTGGTCATTGTTAGAAATAGATTATTAGAAAATGTGTTTTTGGTCATTGTCAGAAATAGATTATTAGAAAATGTGTTTTTGGTCATTGTCAGAAATAGATTATTAGAAAATGTGTTTTTGGTCATTGTTAGAAATAGATTATTAGAAAATGTGTTTTTGGTCATTGTCAGAAATAGATTATTAGAAAATGTGTTTTTGGTCATTGTCAGAAATAGATTATTAGAAAATGTGTTTTTGGTCATTGTCAGAAATAGATTATTAGAAAATGTGTTTTTGGTCATTGTCAGAAATAGATTATTAGAAAATGTGTTTTTGGTCATTGTCAGAAATAGATTATTAGAAAATGTGTTTTTGGTCATTGTCAGAAATAGATTATTAGAAAATGTGTTTTTGGTCATTGTTAGAAATAGATTATTAGAAAATGTGTTTTTGGTCATTGTCAGAAATAGATTATTAGAAAATGTGTTTTTGGTCATTGTCAGAAATAGATTATTAGAAAATGTGTTTTTGGTCATTGTCAGAAATAGATTATTAGAAAATGTGTTTTTGGTCATTGTCAGAAATAGATTATTAGAAAATGTGTTTTTGGTCATTGTCAGAAATAGATTATTAGAAAATGTGTTTTTGGTCATTGTCAGAAATAGATTATTAGAAAATGTGTTTTTGGTCATTGTCAGAAATAGATTATTAGAAAATGTGTTTTTGGTCATTGTCAGAAATAGATTATTAGAAAATGTGTTTTTGGTCATTGTCAGAAATAGATTATTAGAAAATGTGTTTTTGGTCATTGTCAGAAATAGATTATTAGAAAATGTGTTTTTGGTCATTGTCAGAAATAGATTATTAGAAAATGTGTTTTTGGTCATTGTCAGAAATAGATTATTAGAAAATGTGTTTTTGGTCATTGTCAGAAATAGATTATTAGAAAATGTGTTTTTGGTCATTGTCAGAAATAGATTATTAGAAAATGTGTTTTTGGTCATTGTCAGAAATAGATTATTAGAAAATGTGTTTTTGGTCATTGTCAGAAATAGATTATTAGAAAATGTGTTTTTGGTCATTGTTAGAAATAGATTATTAGAAAATGTGTTTTTGGTCATTGTCAGAAATAGATTATTAGAAAATGTGTTTTTGGTCATTGTCAGAAATAGATTATTAGAAAATGTGTTTTTGGTCATTGTCAGAAATAGATTATTAGAAAATGTGTTTTTGGTCATTGTCAGAAATAGATTATTAGAAAATGTGTTTTTGGTCATTGTCAGAAATAGATTATTAGAAAATGTGTTTTTGGTCATTGTCAGAAATAGATTATTAGAAAATGTGTTTTTGGTCATTGTCAGAAATAGATTATTAGAAAATGTGTTTTTGGTCATTGTTAGAAATAGATTATTAGAAAATGTGTTTTTGGTCATTGTCAGAAATAGATTATTAGAAAATGTGTTTTTGGTCATTGTTAGAAATAGATTATTAGAAAATGTGTTTTTGGTCATTGTCAGAAATAGATTATTAGAAAATGTGTTTTTGGTCATTGTTAGAAATAGATTATTAGAAAATGTGTTTTTGGTCATTGTCAGAAATAGATTATTAGAAAATGTGTTTTTGAGTTGTAACATTTATGATCTTATCTTATCCTAATGGATGAATAGTATTTCTTAAAAAGGTAGATAGACCAGGGATTTGGAAAGAAAATCATATTTATACCATCTCATATGTCATCTCTCCACTGATGTCGCCTGACCTAGTGGACAGGTGTCATCTTCTTTCATGTGCTGTCTTGAGTCTACACCGCTGCTGTGGTTGAGAGGTTAGACACTCACCTCTGAAAGTAATGAATGGAAATGGTGTGCGTTTGAGCATCACAGGTTTCAAGCTTCCCCTGGTCTCAAACAGGTGGGACCAGAGTGCCTGCATACTGAGTTACATCCAGTCGTCTTAACTATGTCATGCTACTGGTCCAAGGTAGTTCTGGACTAAAGAGTAAGGTTGATGAACCAGCGCAGCTTCTTCCTCACTATAATACAAATATAGCACAAGTTACATCATCAAGACAAAACTGTTTGATAATGTCGCCATCATTGCTTGCGATGGACAAATAACTCTGTTGTAGTATTTCTTTAACACTATCAATTCATCTATTTCTTGATATATTTATACTTAGTTGCTCATCTTTTCATACCTATTAATTTGATAAGATGAAAACCTGTACACTGGACCAAAAAAAACTCACCTATAACAGATTATTTCAACTTGCTACAGTCAACCTTCATTATCATTCAATAAATGAATTATAAATCAATGACACATTTATTTACACAATTTATTTACATTTCAGAAAACCTTACATTATTCATATGTGTTTGTGTGCTTTATTGTATGAAACATACGCACCATTATTGTGCACCACTAGCACCTTAAAAAAACGCTAAGAGAAGTTTTGAACTCAAGGCAGTAGAAGTCAGGTTGCACTGCTGAAAAGTAATTTTTATTTGTGTTGAGGAACAGTCTGAATTCTGTATGCATCTTTTCCATCATTGAAAATTCACTTAACTTAACTTCTTTATACTGGTTTAGAAGGCTCTGCAGAGTCTGTATACAACCAGTTTCTTCTACTTCACTTGATCTAAAAATAACTATGTCTATCCAATCTATTCTTGAATGCATTAACTGATCCTGTCCCCATTATTTACTGTGGCAATGTGTTCCAAGTATTCACCATTCACTGGTTAAAAAAATATTCCCTAATATCTAATCTAGACCTTTCTTTAATTAATTTGAAGCTGTGCCTAATTGTTATTGTAGTCGGCTGTACTTTGAAAAACTTATTATAGTTTAATTTATCATTTCCATTGATCATCTTATAAACATGTGTTAAATCACCTCAACTTTTTCTCTGTACTAGACACTGTAGGCTGGTTTTTCCTCATAACTTTAACTCTGGAATCCCACTATCAGTTTTATTGCTCTTCTTTGTATCCTCTACGAGTAGTCGTATGTTCGTGAACTAATGCTTTCAAGGAAGGTAATCTTGCAGTGACAAAACTTTTAAAATATGTTTACATCCCCCTACAATAAGGAATCAACACCTGTACACAGTACTCCAATCTAGGTCTAATTAATGCTTTATGCAGTTTACCTATCTTTCTTTGCTCCTATGTTTAATATTTCTTTTTATCATACCTAACATTGCATTTGCGTTTTTCACTGCAACCTGGACTTGCTCACCCACCTTACCTGTATGATCTACTATAATCCCTAGGTCCCTTTCCTTTCCTATCTTTCTAATATTGTTCTCTCCCATTCTGTAACCATGTTCCATATTGGATCTACCCATGTGGATGACTACATTTATCTACATTAAACTCCATTTGCCAGCTCTCAGACCATTCTTGAATGTTATCTGAATCCGACCTCAATTTATCCACCTCTGCTTTAGATTAGACTGATCTGCAAAGTTTTGGGTCATCCGTGAATTTTACAATCATGGATCCTTTATCATTATCCAAATCATTTTTTATATTATTTAAAAAAAATATATGTCAAGAACAAAATTGGTCCCACAATCTGCATTATTCTGTAAAATGAGGTAGTTCATACCTTTGACACAGAAATAATGCCAGAAAAGACTTTAATCTAGTGATTGGATCAATCAGTAGGAAACGTCCTCAACCACTTCCTTCAACTCCAAGCTTGCGTTTCCTTGGAGTAGACTCTGCCAATTAAGGGATCACTTCTTGTAAACATATATAATGAATCATGTAAATCTATATAAAAAATATATATACTTTGCGAAATAGGTCTTCAAAAGATACACACCACATCATCCAATGTTGATCTGGTAATATTTATGAGTATTGACGTTTTATGAGGAGCGTGTGGCCGAATAGTTTAGATGCCTGCCTGCTGACAGGAAGTCAGCAGATCAAATTCCCAGTAAAGCATAAGTTTTTCTATTGAGGGTGAAAGAAACCAACAAAGCCAGCACAGGACTTCGCGACAGTAGTGGCTATGCGGCCAGTATTCCTCAGTCTAAAAAAATCTCTCGACTACCCCAGCAATGGTGATAAAGTCGTACAACAGTTATTTTTAATTTTTTTAAGTTGACATTTTTGTGACTTTAATTTTCTACAGGATGGAGTAACCAGTCCCATACCCAACCCTACCAAGTTGTCTGTTACAACACGCCTGGCAGGTTAGAGTTGGCATGTATACTAGATACAGGAAATTGCACATATGTTTACTGCAGCCAATATGTCACATGTTCTGCTATGTTACAAAAAAACAGCATGCACTTACATATCAGCACTCTGGAGTGAATGAGTTAATTGAATTGGATTTATTTTGTATGTACCATAAATAGATACTGACTAAAGTGTGTTTTATATTTCAAAGCTTTAACGAAGGTTTACTTTTTGTTGTAAAAATACAGAGACAATATTTTATATATCCTGCTTTACTGTACTTATTGTGTCTTAAAAACAAGAAAGGTTAAAATGAATACTTAACTTTGACCTATCCATCCACTTAACATCTTTGTAATGGTTTAGAAGACTCTACTGAGTTTGTATACAACCAGTTTCTTGGAGGGTGGTTTAACCGATGTGCGAATTTTAATAGACTCAAAGACTAGAGCTAAGTAGACCCGCAGCCAGTTAGACGCCTTCTATAGCTAATCTTTACAAGCCACCAGGGGAAAGGTACAAATAACTTGAGTAGATTTTTAACTTGAATTTTTTCCGGGCAGCGGCTGTTAAGCCTACTCTTTTCGATTTCCAACTGCCAAGGAATTTTTAACGTGCTCGACACTGAACACGGGAGTCCAATCTCACTATCCAGATATCGGGGGAATTTTTGCCAGAAGATCCACGTGAAAGAAATCGTGATTCAAACCTGCGACCTCCAACACCGAGGCGGGTACCTTACCTCGAGACCACTTAGTCCCCCACTTGTTCTGCTAATTGTTGTGGTTAGCTGACATTTCCTCTCTTTAATCAAGTATTTGATTTGTTGTAAGCTTATGTTATTGTAAGATTGATTTTAGGTCATCTATCCATCTGTCACATAGTTTTTCTCACACCATGTAGGCAGATAATTTTGTGTTACATATGCTCAGTGCTTGCATTTCCATGAGTTAACCAAAGCATCTTTTTGTCTGTATTACTAAATACAGGGACTAGTCTTAGTCTTAATCTTAGTCGACCTGTACTTCTACAGGGGTGGATGCCCTTGCACAGGTCCCAGTTCTGGTTTGAGCTGGATGTAGCCAGGAGAAGGATTTCCTACTTAGTGGGCTAGGATTTGGCAGCTTATTACTCTGCTGTGTAGGGACAAGTGCTGCGGATGGTGGTTAACCGATGTGCGAGTCCATTTTATTAGACTACACTAGAGCAAAGTAGACCTGCAGCCTGTTAGGCACCATCTATGCTGCTCTTAACAAACCACCTAACCATGGCCGGTGTTATGCCATGTCATACGGTTACTCACCTCTTATGACATTCTCTCTGTGGGGCAGTGGTGCTATTCTTGTCCTTGTCATACACAAAGACACCGGCAGACCATTTGGGTACTTACTGTGTAGCGCAGATCCATCAGTATATATGACAGTATCAAGATCCCGGACATTTTCACTTATTAGTTGTTTAACCTTCTGATTTCTAGTTGGGTTGACAAAATTACGTCTCTGTATCTGCATAATTTTTCAGCTTGTCATGCCCTACATAGTCGTTAATTTTGAGAAACCTCTAATTTTAAACAAATATTTTATATTGGTGTCTAGAGACATATATTAATAAAGAACTCATTGGTGTTATTGTATTAATGTTAGTTTCTGATATACAAGAAGATGAAGGTGATAGTGGTGAAAAATAGTACAAACATATAGACTCACCCGTTAGTGGTGTCACTTGGTAAGAACAAACACACGCAAAAATCCCAGAAAAACGTACTAATACTACTATCGCTACTATTGATGTTTACCGTAATGGTTATGTCTGCTACTTCGACTATAAACGTAATTATTATATCTAAATAAACAAACTAAATAGATCTACCTCAGAAAAATCTGTTGCAGAAGCTTAACTTCCCCATTCTCAATAATGGGTGAATCATCAAATCCAAACGAAAAACAGAAGAAATCCTTTCCACAATCTAAAACAAATAAAAAAAATCGCCATTGTTTTCGTCTAACCGTACATGATGGAAGAAGGAACTCTTTACATTCAAAAGATAAGTAAGTTCAGCCATTTCTATGACATTAACCCAGTAGTTTATATACGATTAAGTGATGACCTTAGAGCTGGCGGCGTGGAACATAACCAAATAATCGTAATCTCACATCGTAGGAACGGAAAAGGTTAACCTCGAGGTTCGCTTTTCTGTTGCACTAAAATTACTTACTGACTCACATCCGTAAGTCAAAACTGTTACATAGTATAGTTTACAAATGAGTAACAAAATTCAAATTTGGAATTTGCTGTGAATTTTATCCATTCTTGTTGTTGAGCACTGTTGATTTACACTGATATTGTTTAGCTTAGCTAACTTTTTACCTGTGTGCTGTTTTCTTGTGTCTCACTTAAAAGCTATTTTCTATTGCATTTACAACTTTTTATATTTTGATTTCTAAATCTATTCTTGTACATGCACAATTGTATGTTGTCTGTTTATTGTATGTTTTCAATATATTTGTTGTCACTTCACATTGTCACCTCAAATTTATTACTTTGTCACCTGGATTTTCCACACTGTCATCTGAAGTCATTACTTTCTCACCTGACTTCTCACATTTGATTAATTTGTCAAATGAATTGATTAATTTGTTGCAAGAAACAATCACATTGTCATTTAAATAGATTAATTCATCACCTGAATTGATCACATCACCTGTACAGATTAATTTGTCATGATAATTTATTCAAATGTTGCCAGAACCAATCACATTGTCACACCAAAACAGATTAACTTGTCACCTGAATTGATTAATTTTTAACCTGAATGTATCATTTTGTCACATGAGTAGATTAATTTGTTACATGAATTGATTTATTTGTGGCTTTATTTGGCTTGGCTTCATTCGTTCTCAATCTCCGCTACCAAACCTTGAAAAGGGCTTAAGTAGCAGAATGTAGTCCAGAGAACAGAATGTGTTGTGTCGTAGTTTACATCTTGACTGCAATATTTGCACCTTTCAGTCCAACACATCCAACTTCAGAAAGCATTTTTTAGTACTGGGTTAGCATTCCCTCTTCGATCACTTCTCCTTAGCCAGTCTGCCCTGCTGCAGCCTGTTATCCAGTATCACCGCGTAGAGGTGTAGAAGGGTCTTGCCAGCTCTGGTTCGCTGGCCCTGATGCTAGCAGTCAGCTATGGGTCGCTGACTGCTGCAGCGTGACTTAAATTGATTTGTAACTGAAATTACTTAATTTGTCATCTGAATTGATCATAATGTCACCTGATTTTATTAAGTTGTCACCAAAATAGATTAATTTGTCTTATTCATTTGTTGCCAGAACCAATCACATTGTCACATAAATAGATTAACTTGTAAATGAATTAATTTACTCATCACCTGAATGGGTCACTTTGTCTTCTATGGATCACTTTCTCACATGCATAGATTAATTTGTCACCTGAATAAATTAATTTGTCACATTAATTGATTAATTTGTGACTGAAATGATTTAATTTGTCATCTTAATTGACCACAGTATCACCTGATTTCATAACTTTGTGACCAGAATAGATGGCTTAGATCTTATTCAATTTTCAGCTCAGATAAAACATGGCATCCTAAACATTTCTGTTTATGGTCCTGTATTAGAAATCATAATTATCTTTAGACTAAGAATGTCTTCACCTTCATTGACTTCTTCTTCAGATGATGCTGCAGTATGTCTTCGCCGGGTGTAATCAACTCAGCATTACACTGCACTGAGTATTTCCAACTGCATTGCGCTCAGAGAAACGTGTTCCTTGCCCTATTGTAAAACTGAAACATGGCGGACCTGACGGATACATGAATCCACTTGAGCCCCATCTGTTGGTGGAGTTGGTAAGCCCACCACGAGCTCGTGAGAGTTGTTTTAGCTGGACATTGCATACTGTGGATTACAACACGCTCCCTCCCCTCTGTAGTCAGAAAGGAACAAGATACATTTCTGATTTCTGTCCGGGTTTGGAAGGAAAGCTACGGGGCCCTTTCTTCACTATTAGCTAGAATCTCCAAGAGCTAATCGCTCAGAGAAGCTGATTAATAAGAAGGAGAAGAAGAAGATGGCATCCCTTATAATTGCACGTATATCACTGGCAGGCTGTGGACCGAGTCCAGCACATCGCGACTGATTTCTGCTTGGCCCAGTCCTCATGAATGGTGGTTCCATAGTAGGCTTTCTGCTTGGGCCAGCCTTCATGAATGGTGGTTCCATAGTAGATGCTGCTGTTTGGGATGAAGTGTTATAGACTTCACATTGCACCAAGTCTCTATTTTGTGATGTTGGGTAAGCATTTCCCTTTTTGACTACCTTGTCTATTCTCACAGTAAATCAGGTAACCATCTACAGCTTGGTAGACTAGATTGTGTTGCTACCAGGATGCTATCCTGGTATCATTGCCATGAAGAAACTCATGTTCTAACTACTATAGGTTAATACAAAAATGTCATAAAATTAAATATTGCGTCCAAGTGAATTATCAGATGGCCACCACTGCAGATGGCCACTTACTGGAAGCATGTGTCAATACACATTGTGTATTCTTGCTGTGGTAGTTTCTGTAGCAGTTTTTGTACATGTACATGATAAGGTTGCATTTAATGCCATGGGAGTGAAATGGTGGTATTTTTTCCTGTCCTATAAGATACCCCGAATTCCACACGGTAAAGTTAATTGTAATGGAGAGTTTTAGAGACCACAAGATGGTCTCATGGCATATACTTACATTGGGGAGGAAGTGTTAAAGCCTTGATTATTTGAGGTACCAGCCTTTGTTAGATATGTGACCAGTCCTCAAACTCACTGATTAGCATTTCCTATTATTATCAGTTACCACTTTTACAGCTGAGTATACTGAAGCATGATATGTTTAGATTACATACCTATTCAGTTTTTCTGTGAGAAAAATATGACTGATCTGCCACTTTGACTTTGCGGAATTGGATGACACAGTAATAAAGAAACCATAAAATCTGTAATCTCAACTTCTCATGTTTATTGCCATGTGTCTTTGTGTAGCTGTGCTTGTTTTTTGCAGCAAATTTTATGGAATTTATAATTGACAAGAAAATATTTGTGCAGATTTGAATCATCATCATTGGCATCTCAGTTTCTGTAGACCATGCGCGTGTCATCCTGTGAGTTCTGTCTCCTGTATTTCCACAGTCTGCTATGACTGTAAAGGCCGATCCATGAATGACAATCCCTGCCACAGATCGTACAACCACGTTGAGGCTGGGTTGCCGAGGTGTTTCTCGAAATCTTCAGTCTATCTCTTTTCTCTGCAGTCAGGAGGCCAGTACAAGCACTATGCCCCTTCCAACTGACTGTCTCCAAACAGCGCTCCTGAGCAATTGTTTCCCAGCCCTCGGGTGGGATGTCGCATGACTTCCATGTCCCTTTTGCATATTGTGAATCGGAGTGTGGGATGGCCAATTCATTTAGCTTCAATGGCCAGCTGTCCATAAAGGATATCCTTTTGCAGCCTCAACAGTGAGTACATGATGGTAGTGTTTGATCACTGTAAAATCCCATTATGTGGCACTCTCTCTTGCCACCGAACATTCAGTATACGCTGTAGACACCTCATGTAAAAGGTGTTAAACCACTGTTCCTGCTCAGTGTAAGTACTACAAGTCTCGCTTCCATACATGAGAGTGCCAAGAACGCAAGTTTGAATACCTGACACAATTTACCATCAGAGCCTGCCCTAACTATTGACATAATGGTCACAATGTATTTTCCCCACTTAATCTTTACCTGTATTGGTTCTCTGCCTTATTCTTAATCTGCATTAAGTTTCTCCTAATCTACCTTAAGTACTGACTCTCTCTTAAATGATTCACTATGGGAACTTTGCCTTCTGGACACATTTTTTTCTTAAATATAAGACTCATTTATCTTCAGTTAAGACACAAATCTGATCAGTTTGGCTTGACTGTAAATGGTTAAGACACAAATCTAATCAATTTAGGCAGGACTGTAAAGGGTTAAGATACAAATTTAACAGTTTGGCAGGACTGTAAAGTGTTAAGACACAAATCTAATCAGTTTCGCAGGACTGTAAAGGGTTAAGATACAAATCTTCTTCTTCTTCGTACGCTGTCAGACGTCAACTTGAATTTGTTCAAAGAAAGCAGCTGTCATCCCGAGGCTGTCGATACTGCCATAGAGCTTGTCTAGTGTTGCCACTGGTGATGGCCACAGATACAAATCTAATCAGTTTAGGCTGGACTGTAAAGGGTTAAGACATGAATCTAATCAGTTTGGGCTGGACTGTAAAGGGTTAAGACATGAATCTAATCAGTTTGGGCTGGACTGTAAAGGGTTAACCTTTTACAGTTCAACCTAATTCATAAGATTTGTATCTTAAGAAACAAATCTAATTAAGTTGATCTGACTATATGCATGCCTACCTTGTCGAAGTTGTTAAAGCTATGCCGGTGGGAGTTTTACTCCTGGCAGGGTCACCCAAGCCAGACAGGTCCTTGGAGAGGGGCCAGACAAAAGGGCTGAGGAGCAGGTGGAGCTCTATAGGTGTACCTGCAGAACCCACCAGCAAGTGGTACCTGGATGGACATAGCTTTTATACCAAGGAAATGTAAATGAAACTGGTTGTATACAGACTCTGCAGAGTCTTCTAAACCAGTAAAAAGACATTAAGACAAGATAGGGGCAGATCAAGATAGAACTTGCCGGAGGAGGGTTGTCAAAGACCTAAAGGAGAAACGATCATTGATTGATTATTAAGACACAATGCTTCTTAGCTTTTTTTGTCCTTCAATGCATTGACTAACATGTCACCCATATCAAAGCGTTTCCTTGTTTTCATGTGCTACATTTGAAGATTTGTATTATTGTGTAATATACATTTTTCTCTGAAGCATGTATCAAACAAGCAAGCACTGCTGTAGTATAATAGCAGTTGGAAAAATGATAATAGCCAGTCCCTACAACTGCTAGGAGACTGTTACAAATCTTTACATCCATCTCATTATCCATAGTGTAGGATGCATTTGCACAAAAATATGTTTATATGAGACGTGTTCAAATTCAACCGGACCAAACTGCGACAAGTAAACATACATATGATGCGGATGATGACGTCACTCCTAGTGTAAACAGCACGTACCAATCGTCAAGTTTGCAAAATTTAATTATCCTCCGACTCACAGTTTTCTACAATAGGCAATATGCGCCTGACCTTGTCTCGGGAGATCTTTCGTTTACTCACGTCCTTCTTTAAACATCGTTGTCCAGTTTTTCACTGTTGTCTTCGATACACTTTTGTCACCATACACTGCCTGCAATCATACACGCTATGCTTGGCTTCATCTGTGTGTCGCTCACTACTACAGGAATCACGTCGAACCTCACCTTGTTAGCCAGACTGTTGTCCTCGACAACAGCCTGTTTCCAGAGCGACCAACTAGGATGTCAAGTGAGGATCTTGGCCAGTATATTTCTCCTGACCCTGGCTAACATTGTCTGATCAGTGTGTTTTGCCCAACAAGACGTTAGCCTCATTGTCCTGATATTATAAATGTAGTATCCGTAATGAGGAACGTCAACAATGATGGAAAGTATGACGAATTCGAGCCATTAACAATCGTTGAGAGAGATACCAGAGCTCAGATCAGCAGATGACTCAGGTTCTCTCAAAGAGCGCTGCGGGACTGTAACGGATGATCATGGCGGTAAAACAACACAGCGAAGACCAACATCTTTACCTGAATATAAGTCAAACCAAGTTAATAAGCACAGACAAGGCAGAAACCAAACCTAAAGTTATTCTAGAACAACATGAGATTCAGAAACTATCAAGTTTTGAGTACCTCGGCTCAATTATAAACAACAAGAGATTTCCTGATCGATGCAATGGCAGCGCAAATGTTAAATAAAATGAGAAACTTATGGTAGAACAAAAACATCCTGCCAACTAGCACCTTCGCCGACATACGGATGTTAAATGGGGACCCACACAAACAATTTAGAAAAAGATTGAGTCTTTTGAACTAACATTCTACAGGAAATTGCTCAACATATCATTTAAAAAGAAAAATGTAGACATCCTAAAAGAACTGTATGTCGACGAAAATTGGTTGATAAAAAATATCTTGTCAGGAAAACGGAAATATTTTGGCCACATCAAACGTCATAATGGCCTAGAGAGAACGATACTAAAGGGTATGGTGCCTGAAAAGCGAGGCAGAGGCAGACCGAGGAGAAAATGGGCACAACACATCGGAGGTCCTGAAGATAAGAGCAACAGAAACAGGAGTTCTAGCTAGAGATCGAGTCTTACAGATCAGCTGTTCCGAGAGCGACGTTCTGCAAAGGACATGCTACACGATGATCGTTAATGACGTTATATAAAATTATAATTAAATATATGATTTGGTGAAATATTGAACAGTTTAGTAATTGGAGTATTTATTTATCATCAATTGATTTATAAAGGGAGTCAAATTATAGTAGCATTCATTAACTTCTGTTGTTGTAAAGGATACATTGTGATGAGGTAAACATGTGAACATAGTTCAGGACTAGGCCGTGTTACTGTTGTCTGGGTAATCGGATATCCTATACTGTGTTGTGTGCTGGGTTTAAATATAAGGTGCTTATACTAAAGGTGTGTGTGTTCCTTCGTGGATTGTTCGAGTATTGGGTAAATAACGAGATTTAAGCAAAGGTATGTAGTCTAAACTATTTTAAAAAAACATTTTCTCAAACAAATAATCTAGAACTGTTAATCTCACTGCCAGTGGCGTGCCGTCAATGGGTTAGCCGCCATTTTGCCTACTGACGTCACAATTTCCGTCCCATCTGATCTAACACTGTTTAACAGTACGAGCGTCTGAAATAACATGATATCGGAAGTATAAACTGATTTTACTGTATACATACTGTATCTATTAATAAGAAAAATGCACGAATTAAAATAAAACAAACATACCTTTTCTGTTGATGCGTTGTTTACAACGTCCTAGTGTACCGGCAGAAGCTGCAGATGGGCGTGGGCTAGGGTAGTCCCCAGACATTTGAGTGAAGCTATTTTGAGTTAAATTTCGACGGGACACAAAAGTATATAATAAAAACATTGAATGAACAGTATTAGTATTCCCCTCTATCTGAGTCTCAATTTGCGTCACAATACTCAACGGTATTCCCGATATTTGCTCTTCCCCCGTTACACTGTGGTTTTTATTTTGCGCCTGTCGGCCCAGTGCATCAGACTTCAGCATGCATTTTATGTAAGGGTCTGTTTCCTCCTGCATTTTCTAAGGGTTTGCTTCCCCGTGGTAACGGTCGGTGCTGTGATGGGAATCGAACCCAGCACCTTTGTTTGTGAGCCGTGTCACTAAACCACTAGCCCACGCCGTCCCTAATGTATATATATATATATGACAGAGTTAACGTTCTTCTATCACCACTGTATTACTAACTTACCACTAGTTAGTTAGTTTTCTTTCCACTTGTGCCGTTTAGCTTCGTAGGGAGCTTAAGTCGTTTATACTGCGCCAAGTGCGTTGCATCGGTCAATGTGAGCCCTTGTCGCTGCACAATCACTGTCATCTATCCACCTACCTCACGGCCGCCCTCTTGCCCTGTAACCAGATCTACCAGCATTGTAAGCCATCAGTGGAAGATGATGAGGGTGCATTCTCATGAGATGACCAAACCAACTTATTTTCTGCCTGGAAATGTATTCGACACAAGACGTAGTGCCGACCATACTTCGAATGTCGTCGTTCCGCATTCTGCCTCTTCTGGTAACACCGATGACTTTGCTCAAACTTACTACTATCCCTCCTTAACTCACATTTTAATTAAACCACTAACAATTCTTTTAACAACAGCAAAACAATAAATGTTTATTTGTTGAACATTATAATAAGTATACTTAGCATGAAAATCATAAAGAGTTTCGTTATCAACATTTCTCTAACGACATTCAAGAGTTTCATGCAATTAGCACCGGTCTTTCTCTTTGCACTAAAATTACCCAGAGTTCTCATCACATTCCAGATCTAGCAATTTTTCTATTCACCGTCTATATCCATATGCGTTGATATAATTCTGTCTAGCTACTTGTTCTCAGTCCTTTTCTCTCTGTCCTCGCTCGTCTGATGGCCTTATGTTCCACCTCTCAGCTTACACAACGTGGATGTCTTTTGAGCCTCTTGTCTCGTCTCAACATCAGGAACTCGGCGACTGCAGATGTGCTCGTGCCTATGACATAGGGCAGTGGTTCTGTTACTGTGGTTGTCAGACCAATGTAACACATGTGTCACCACGTGTTGTCCAGGACGACAGCTTCGTGTTGAAGCAACACGTCTCCCTCAGATGAGAATGCAGACGAATGCTACTCAGGTACCTGGAAGTCGGGTCACGAGTGACAGGTGTTAGCGACGACTCAAATAGAATATCACACAGACAGATTCTTACACGTGCCTGTCAGTGTTGGCTAAGCTCCCTGCTTTGGTCAATGACTTCTACTTTCTTGAGTTCAATTCCCTCCAACTTTATTTGAACTGGCGTGTCTCAGAGAAAGGATAGCTTGCTTTTCAACCTACTATGTGACCTAGAGGTCGTGGTATTCCCAGTATAAATCGTGGGAAGGTAACCATTTTGGCTGGGCCATTTTTAACTGCATTGTTTGAGAATATAGCATAATGCCCCGTTCAATGAACTGAACCTCTCGGGCAGAGTTCTCAAGTTATGTGTGAGTACCACGAACGGTATTTTCAGAGCTTCCCTGACGTTGGCTCATTGGACCCTTGTAAGAATGGAGTAATAATAGTTTTTGCTATATCAGTCATTTTCACAAAACCAAGATGAACCCCGAAAATACTCAATCACACATATCATTTATAACTAAATGAAAAACTTTCGGGAAAACCAGAAAATATTTTTGAAAATTTATATAGAATACATCTGTTTGTTTATTCCATTTCTAAACATTGTGCGTCAGTTGAAGGGAGCTAAACCACGTGAACTGTGACCAGTAAAAGTATAATTGGTAAGCCACATAGTGTTCATTATATGGATTACCCGATTTACTTGCCATTTCAATTTCATTCGCAATTGTCTCCGCTACAACGTTCTTCCTCGCGGGTTCACTTCCAAGTTTCACCACGCGGTGGGCTCTTTAAGCCAACGTGAGCTCCGCCATCTTGACCATGCAGATAGGAAGTGTGGCTTCCTGCGTATGCGCTGTATCGCATCCAGCTACGATAGACGGCTCCATGATCTTCATTCCTCCCAATCTCATCTCCTGCACTGTTTGCTAGCTCTCTCCACCCAGGACTACTTTTCCTATGCTATCATCCGCTACATTATTCATACTCTCAACCGTCAGTTATACGACTTCTTGTCTGCTCGCAAGAAGGACAAGCTTACTCGTCTCCGTCCTCCTACCCCTCCTTCCTCCTCGTCCACTGATTATCGCCATCAAGTGGTCTGTATCCCCTCTGATCTTCCTCTGACTGAGAGTGAAATATCAGTTCTCAGCAAAGGCCTTAGCTTTGTCCGCCTCCAGCCCTCCATTGACCAATACTCTGTTCTCAAGGATGTGCATGCCTATCATCGCCGCCTACGTCTTAGACAATGGTACCAAAACAATCCCAACTCTTGCTCTTTTCCTGACCCCGATGACCCTTTCTCCAGCTATTCCCATCGTAAATCTGACTGGACTCCTCCTCCTGGCCGATCCCGTGCCTTAGACCTCTATATTAAAACTACTCTTCGCGATATCAAGGCCTACTGCCCTCGGCGCTTGCGATATTCGAACATTTCCCATACCGAGGCGTGTGCTCTGGCTAGCCTTAGTCGGCGTACGGATCTCGTGATTAAACCTGCTGATAAGGGGGGAGCAGTGGTGGTTTGGCGCAAGGATTTATATGTTCAGGAGGGCAGTCTTCAACTATCTGATCCTTCTTTCTATAAACCGCGCGCCGATGATGCCATTGTCCGTTTTAACAAGGAGGTCTCTACCACCATCCTTGATATGACCAAACGACATCTCCTCCCGAAGAGCGCTACGAACCTCCGTATCTTTGACAGTTGTCTGGGTAAGCCTTCTTTCTACATGCTGCCTAAAATTCATAAGCCCGACAACCCAGGTCGCCCTATTGTCTCTACCTGTTCCTGTCCCACCGAACTGGTATCGGACTTCCTGGATAGTGTCTTCCAACCTATGGTGGAGAGTCTTCCCACATTTCTTAAGGACACCAACCACGCCTTAACCACTTTCTCTACCATTGTCCTCTCCCCCGACCAAACCTATCGTCTCTTCCTACTTGATGTCTGTTCACTGTACACCTCGATCCCCCACTCTGATGGTTTATTGGCCCTCCGTTTCTTCCTTGACCGAAGGGTTAACCCATCCATCTCCACGTCTGCCATCCTCCGTCTAGCAGAACTCGTTCTTACTCTCAATACCTTTGAATTCAATGGCCAGTTCTTCGACCAGATCAGCGGTGTGGCTATGGGCACCAGAATGGGCCCCAGCTACGCATGCCTGTTCATGGGTCACCTGGAACACTTGATCTGGCTTCAATTCCAGGGCCCCTTTCCTTTGATGTATTATCGATACATCGACGATGGGATTGGAATTACTGACATGTCGGAGAAGGATCTCCTCAACTTTATCGACTTTGTCAACGACTTCCATCCCTCGATCAAGTTCACGTCTGACATTTCCCTCACGTCTGTCCACTTTCTGGACATCACTGTCTCTATCTGCCCTTCAGGCCTCTCCACCACTGTCTACTACAAACCCACTGACGCCCACAACTACCTCCTCTACACTTCCTCCCATCCCCTATCCTGCCGCATTTCGCTTCCTTTCTCCCAACTCCTCCGCCTCCGACGCCTATGTCAGGATGACGACGACTTCCTTCTCAGGGCCCACGAGATGCTTGACTTCTTCCGCAAGCGACTCTACCCTGAGACCACCCTCTCCTCCGCTCTTCAGCGGGTTCTTCTTATCTCCCGCCAAGACTCCCTCACTCCCACCCGCCGTTCTCCCTCTGACCGTGTGAAACTCGTCCTCACCTATCACCCTCACAGCGTCTCTGTCCGGGATATCCTATTCCGCCATCTCCCTATCCTTCACTCTGATCCTGCCACTCGCAAAGTTTTTCCCGATCCTCCCCTTGTCGCCTACAAGCGTGACAGGAACCTGAGGGACTTGCTGGTCAGTAGTCGCCTACACACCAGCCCTCATAGCCTCCCAGGCACCAGGCCGTGCAAAAATTCACGTGGGGTGTTACCTGACCTTATGTCATCCTTTCTCGCTCCATTACCTTTCCAAAGGCTGAATTCTTCATCAAAGAGGGGTTCACATGCAAATCTCGTAACCTCATCTATTCCATCATCTGCCGCCAGTGTGGTATGACTTACATTGGGGAAACTGGTATGGAACTACGGGAGCGTTTCCGCCAACACCTCAACGACATCCGCAACAGCACTGGTTCCCCAATTGCCAGCCACTTCAATGGTCCTGAGCACCGGGGTATGGCTGACGTCAGTGTCACAGGTCTAGTTTCGTGCTTCTCTGATGATCGTCATCGATTCGCCCTTGAGAACAGACTTATCTCGAGTATGGGCTGTCTCCAACCACATGGTATAAATATCTTCCATACTTTTTCTTAAACCCTCACACTGGCCCCCATCTATTTGTCTTCCTTTCCCCCCCCCCCCCCCCCCCCGCCTCCTTCCATCAGTTCTCTTCCCCCCCTCTCTTATATCAATATCACGCCCTCCCGGCTAATATTGCCTTCTCATTGTTCTCCTATCTGGACCACTATTTGGCCACGCTTGGCTTATCAGGCATATTCCGCCACTTTTTGTTTGACCGCTCCCATTTCAGTTTTTATCCAGTACTTGGCACGACCCGGTCGCTTAGACAGAAAGCGTCTCCCACCTGAAACAGATGAGTTGACCATTTTTTCTTATATGTTGATTTGTTAGTTCAGTGTTGTTGTCCCTGATGAAGGCCTTTTGGTCGTAACGTAGGTTTTGTTTGTGTTCTCGTCTCGGTGCGGTATCTGACCATACCCATTTTTAAATTTTGATTAAGCTCAACCTTAATCAACTTTTACTAGTTTTTTTTCATGTTTTTTTCTCATTATATGGAGAGTATTCTTCTTTTGTCCGGTAATGAAAGGTGTCTTCGAACCTAGTTCTTTCTGAGAAAAGTCACCGCACGCCCCTGCTCACTGCTGCGTATCTCCAAACATTGCATTGGACTATTTCAAGCACAAACACCAAGCATTCGAAATCTTGTATGTTTACTGTTGGCTGGATAAATGTGGAGGTAATATTCATTGTGTGGCATGTGAAACACGTAATCATAAAACTATACCTTGCTTTAGTATATTTTTGTTCGTTGTATATGTCTATGTTCCCCTGCCTAAATGTAAACAAACAGTTGTCAATGTACAAATTCTTACAGTCCAGGTATTGACACAAGAACTCATTGCTGTCTAGCTGTACACGTATTCTAGCAATGACTTTAGTAACGTACACATTGTCCTGGAGAAATTGGCCCTGATCTAGAAACACAGTCAGTAATTTGTTTTCCTGTGGATCAGAAAAATAAGAGGAAATCTGTATAACATGAATTCAACACTCTCTTATTCTTGCTGATATTTTACAACCGTCACCTTTCAAATGTTTGGGTCAACGTAGGATAACATCAGTCATGTGTCTGACCCCGATAATACATACATACGTACGTATGTACATACACAAACGCGCCCGCACGCACACGTGCAAGTGCAATCACACACACAACTACGCATACAACCCCTTCCCCTTATTGTTCATAACCACACCATCTACTACCCATAACTACATCACCTACTGCCCATAACTACATCACCTACTACCCATAACCATATCACCTACTACCCATAACTATATCACCTACTACCCATACTACATCACCTACTACCCATAACTATATCACCTACTACCCATACTACATCACCTACTACCCATAACTATATCACCTACTGCCCATACTTCATCACCTACTACCCATAACTATATCACCTACTACCCATAACTATATCACCTACTACCCATACTACATCACCTACTACCCATAACTATATCACCTACTGCCCATACTACATCACCTACTACCCATAACTATATCACCTACTACCCATAACTATATCACCTACTACCCATAACTACATCACCTACTACCCATAACTATATCACCTACTACCCATAACTACAACACCTATTGTCCATAACCATAACATATATTGCCATCACTTGCTCATTACACGAGGTATCATCAATTTCGTTAATTACATTTTTGTACAGGAGTAAGTAAGTAGCCTCTTCTCAGTCATGTCTGACTCTTGGTTGATGTGACCTTGGAGTAGCAACTCTCTACTGCGTTTTTGTTTTCCTTTTCCTTTCGGCATTGTCTTGTCACTTCCCTGTATTGCATGAACTTGTTTTTGTCAACCTGAGGTGGCTCTTCAGGTTGCATCTTCATTTGGATCGGTCTGTAACTATGTCTTCCCAAGATGTCAGAGTGCCTTCCTGTCCCGCTTACATGCGTCTTTGAACCTCAGTTGTGGTCAGCCAGCTGTTGTTTTTTTTTACCACACGCCAGCTAACCATAGAGAATATCTTTTGGGATGCGACAGGCTTCCATGCGATGAACACGAGAATGTATCCCCGCATTTGTCACCTTGTCTCTCCATTAGACGCCAAAGATGGATCTCAGGCGCCGTAGGTGAAAGGTGTTGAGCCTATGTTCTTGTTTGACATAGGTTGTCCACGTTTCGCTGCTATATAGAAGCGTACTGACGACACATGCATTGTGGACCTTGGTTGTAAGTTTGAGGTTTTCCCGGGCACGTGTTGTGAGATGAAAAACTATGGCAGCAGCTCTGCCATTGCGATTGACTATGTCGGGGTCTACGGAGAACTTAATCATTGATTACAGACCCCAGGTAAGTGAACTTGATAATAGTTTCCAGTTCACAGTTATCGATAGTGATGGTTAGGATGGTATCTAGGTCTTGTCCCAGCACATTTGTGAGGCCGAAATCGTTGCACGCCTGAGAGAAGCGATCAAACAAGTCCTGACGTTTTCTGCTGAGTGACAATTGCAGCGACATCCCCAAATAAAAAGTCCCCGACCTGGTCTCGGTTTTAGCTTTGAGTCTCGCAAGATTAAACAGACGGACATCTGATCGATAGAGAACAAGCTGGAGGTGTCTTTGTGTACTCTGCAAAAAGAGGTTAAAAATAGTCGTTTTAGTTTTTAAACTCAGTTATAATTTGGATTTGATTGACCTATAGATAGTATGGACACATGCTACTGGTGTGTAGGATGGCTGGAGGCGTGTTATTTTAGTTGCTGCATATTTCGTCATTTAGAAGCAAGCCGGACTCAGCGTTTTTAAAGGTCGGTAGCCATACTCGATAGTAACAGAATAACATATCAATTGCGTGGCAAGGGAACAGTTAGGCTAGATTCGCGGACTATCTGTGATATTATTCGTAATTATGCGATGAAATCAACTGAAAGTACACACGTGGACGAGTGACAGTGTTGTTTGTGATTGTGACCCACTGTCGATTTAATGAACATTTCTAAGGCCCCCACTGCCTTGTGGGATACCTGTTTACGGGTAATGTTTCGGGGGTACACCATGAGAAAAAATCCGGAGCTGGAGCCCCTTAGGCAGTTAAATGATGTTTCAACTAATATTCGGACAACTCGTGCGACGTCGCTGATTCCAGGCAGTATTGGCTAATGTCGTTCCCCTGGATAAATTAGCTTCATGGAGAGAGGGGACCTGCTGCTCTTGTTCTCCTTAGAAATATGTCCAGGCTTCCATCTTGGAGAGGCCCTCGAGCTTTACCCTTCAACACTGACACATCACGTGCCCCATCGAATATCTACCTGGGCTTTTGGAACGTCCGAACTATGTTGAATGGACTGTCTTGGGATCAAGATGCTGAGCAGCGCATGAGTTGCAGTGGTCAGTGACCCATAGCTGACTGCTAGCGTCAGGGCCAGCGAACCATAGCTGACTGCTAGCGTCAGGGCCAGCGAACCATAGCTGACTGCTAGCGTCAGGGCCAGCGAACCATAGCTGACTGCTAGCGTCGGGCCGGCGAACCAGAGCTGCCAAGACCCTTCTACACCTCCACGCGGTGATCCTGGATAACAGGCTGCATCAGAGCAGACTGGTTAAGGAAAAGGGATCGAAGAGGGAATGCTAACCTGGTACTCAGAAAATGCTTGCTGAAGTCGGATGTGTTGGACCGAAAGGTGCAAATATCGCAGCCAAGCTGTAAACTACGACACAACGCATTCCGTTCTCTGGACTACATTCTGCTACTAAAGTCCTTTCAGGGTTTGGTAGCGGGAGATTTAGAACGAACGAAGAAGAAGAATGGACTGTCTGATGACCTTCAGAAAATAAATGATGTAAGAAAAACATGCAATATCAACGACTAACTAAAAATCCTCAATGTGGACATTGTAGCGCTTCCAGAAACTCGCTGAGCGGGATCAGGATCTTCTTCTTCTTCTTCTTCGTTCATTCTCAATCTCCCACTACCAAACCCTGAAAGGGCTTAAGTAGCAGAATGTAGTCCAGAGAACGGAATGCGTTGTGTTGTAGTTTACAGCCTGGCTGCGATATTTGCACCTTTCGGTCCAACACATCCGACTTCAGCAAGCATTTTTTGAGTACTGGGTTAGCATTCCCTCTTCGATCCCTTCTCCTTAGCCAGTCTGCCCTGCTGCAGCCTGTTATCCAGGATCACCGCGTGGAGGTGTAGAAGGGTCTTGGCAGCTCTGGTTCGCTGGTCCTGACGCTAGCAATCAGATATGCGTCGCTGACCACTGCAGCTCATGTGCTGCTCAGCATCTTGATCCCGGATCAGGATCAATAAGTGGGAAGGACTGCATCTTCTACTGGCAAAGGGAAAGAACCCAATGAAAAAAAAATAGAGTATGGAGTTGGCTTTCCAGTGAAAAAGTCCCCATCCCGCATGGTTATACCGGGCGAAAATGGTTCAGAGTACCTGCTCACACTCCGTCTCCATACTACTGTTGGTCCCGTCATCCATGTCAGTGCACATGCTCCTACCGTGTGCTCCACAGATGAAGCCAAAGATGCTTTTATGAGAATCTATCAGCAGTTATTAGAGACATACCGAGTCAGGAACGTGTTCTACTGGACGACTTCATTGCTAGAGTGGGTGCTGATCACGATTCGCGGTCTTTATGTCTTGGCAACTTTGGAGTCGGCAAGGTTAATGAAAATGGGCAACGACTTTTAGAGTTCCTTGTCTACCATGGGCTCTGTGTCTACCATGGGCTCTGTGTCTACCTTGGGCTCTCTGTCTACCATGGGCTCTGTGTGACCAACTCTTATTTTTAGACCAAGCCCCAACATAAGGTCTCATGGATGCACCCACGACCCAAGCACTGGCATCAGCTTGATCTGATTCTTGTGAAAAGGTCTCATCTCAAATGTGTTCTCCTCACACGTCCCTACCATAGCGCAGACTGTGACACAGACCATGCATTAGTTTGATGTAAATTGAAATTGAAATAAGAAAGTTGTCACGAGCAAAATGTCAGATCCTGCACTGATCATTCGCTTTAACGACGCCTTCGTGGAGGCTATAAGAAGTTCACATTGCGGCGCCATGGTCACAGAAACATGGAAACAACTTCGATCCACCATCAACAGCACTGCGTTTGCTATTTTTGGAAGAAGCACTGAAAATTGCAATGATTGGTTTGAAGCCATAATAAATTATATGATACCCATCATGGAAGCAAAGCGCACTGCTATGATTAACTACAAGTGCCTTCCAAACGCAGTAACTCTGCAATCTCTTAAATCCGTCAGAAGCCAAGTTCAGCAAACAATTGGTTGCTATGCAAATGAGAACTGGCTCCAACCCAGTGAAAACATCGGCACAAACAGGAAACATTATGGCATAAAGAAAAGCCATTGGTGGAGGGCATTCCAATGCAACGCTCACATCCATAAGTGGTGAGAAAATAATTGATAAAGAAACGCAGATGAGCGATATGTAGAGCACTACTCTGACGCCGATCCATCTTCAGAAGTTCTCAAATCAGGCATTCACAATTTGGCACTGGGCAAAGCAGCGGGAAGCGACGGGATCCCACCTGACCTGATCAAACATTGTCAAAACGCACAATTTGTATTTATTTTTATTTTTTTGTAAATTTTTATTTTTTTTGTTTTGCGTTCGCCTTATTTCTCTAATCCCCAAGACGGTGTGCGTTGCACTGTGGTTTTTATTCTGCGCCTGTCGGCCGTGACTTCAGCATGCATTTTATGTAAGGGTCTGCTTCCTCCTGCATTTTCTAAGGGTTTGCTTCCCCGGGGTAACGGCCGGTGCTGTGATGGGGATCGAACCCAGCACCTCGGTTGTGAGCCATGCCACTTAACCACTAGGCCACGCCGTCCCCTAAACGCACTATTGAAAACGCTACACTTGTTGGTATGCCAGAGTTGGAAAGAGGCCTTCATACCACAAAATATGGATGATTTAAAGATTGTCACATTATACAAAAATAAAGGCGATAGTTCAGTTCATCCCGTAACCCATCAGGTCGTTCGGGCACACATGAAACATGAAAATCCCACGCCAACCCTCTCTGTCTGTCGCCGCCTGGTGTATCTCACCGGGACGAAGGCCTGACCACTCATTCAGTAGCCGAAGATTAAATATCTGCTCAATGGTACTCCTTCCCGCTCGAAAGCCCGCTTGTTCTTCGGCAATGATATTCTCCGCCTGTGGATTCGGGCGATAGAAGTGATTAATAATTACAGAGGCAGCTCACTGCTCAGTGTTGTTGGCAAAGTCTTTGCTAGAGTGATCTTATTGCGGCTACACAAACTGGCTGAGCGCGTCTACCCAGAATCCCAATGTGGGTTCCGATCTGGAAGATCAACGATCGACATGATCTTCTCTCTACGACAGCTACAAGAAAAATCACGCGAGCAGAACAAGCCTTTTTTATGTCACTTTCATCGACCTGACAAAAGCATTCGATTTCGCTAGCAGGGCTGGACTTCAAAATTATTTTAAAATAGGGTGCCCTAACAAACTCCTGCAGCTGATAGTGTCATTTCATGAGGAAATGAAAGGACTAGTCCAATTCGACGGTTATGCATCACCGCCATTTAATATTTAACGTGGTGTTAAACAAGGCAGTGTCCTGGCCCTGCCACTTTACGGGATCTTCTTTGCGCCTCTGCTGAAGCCTGCATTTGGTAACAGAAGATAGCCTCCGTGTATGACAACATAATTTGTCCATCTGTCCACTAGCTTGTTGATGCCAGATGCATGTTAGTGTGACCTTTAACCTATTTCACATCGTTTCCTTGGGCTAAGTGGAACAGATATTGCAGTAGGGCAGTAAAGTATTGTTCTTGTTTGTTGCCCACAAAGTTTACTCTTGTGGGAAAAGGACATTAAGTGGTGGGCTGTAGTAGCTTTCCTAACATCCCGAGCGTGCTAATGAAGGTGGATCGCGGTCTACCAGGCGGTTGTGCTATGCTTGGCTTCATCTGCGTAGCGCTCACTACCACGGGGAACACATCGATCCACATCTCGTCAGCCAGGCTATTATGAACAAGGAACGCTACAGGGAAGAGATAATGTGTCTTGGTCAGTGTATTATGCCTGACTCTGACGCGATTGGAGCATGGGCCAGACAAAACCGTATTAACTTGCAGAGGCCAGCGCTAATCTCAATATTAGGTACTGGATCCCACCGATAGGATGCGGGGTATCATAATCCCCCCATGATAGGCGTAGATCAAACCCTCTTTTCACCACATCCCCTCACGAGATGTCACAGTGACCGTCGGTCACCTGACTGGGTTCAGGTCAGGTCAGGTCATCCCGTAACCGGTGAGGTCGGTGGGGCACACATGAAGGCATCCTCACAACCCCACGCCATCCCCTCTCTGTCAGATGCCGCTGCCTGTGACTCTTTTGGTCGGAGACTGGTCCATTCTTTTATGTTGTCCTCCCATCTCTTTTTGGGCCGGCCTCTTCGTCGTCTGCCATGCACCTTCCCGTGCAGGATTGTATTTGCAAGACCCTTTGATCTCGATATGTGACCGTACCAAGTCAGTTTCCTTCTTTTGACAGTTGCCAAGTGGTCTTCGAAAGGCCCTATTGCTGTTGTAATTATATCTCGTATTTCCTCATTTGTAACTCGATCTTTGTACGTGACGTTTAAAAGTTTTCGGAAACATCTCATCTCCAAGGCCTGTATCCTTCGTTGAAGGTCAGCTGTAACTGTCCATGTCTCACACGCATAGAGGAATATTGACAGGACCAGTGTACGCATAAATCTGATTTTCGTGTGTAGTGCTAACCGTTTATCTTGCCAGATTTTGTTAAGCCGTGCAAGCGCCGCTATTGTCTGTGCTGTTCTGGCCAACACCTCACATTTTGATCCTTCATCACTGACAATCTACCCAAGATATTTAAAACGGTCAACCACTTCGAGTTCCTGACCGTTAGCTTTTATCCTGCTGTTGAAGCCCGTGGCGTTGTTGGTCATTAATTTTGTCTTTCCAGCGTTTATCTCCATTACATAGTGAAGAGCTATTTCATCGAGCCTTCTGACCCATTCCTGGAGTTCTGCTTCTGAACCCGCCAACCCGTCGATATCATCTACAAAACGAAGGTTAGTAATCGTTCGGCCCCCTATCTTGACAGTACCAAAGTGACCTCAAAGTGTCTCACTCATAATTCCTTCAAGGAATATATTGAAAAGAGTTGGAGAGAGTGTACACCCCTGTCTCACACCAACTGATGTGCGAAACCAGTCCCCTCGCCTCCCATTCACAAGAACTGCGCTAGACGCCTTGCCATACAGGTGTTCAAGGACCGTTATAATATTTCCGTTGATATTATACATCCTCATGGTTGCCCAAAGCGCTTTATGCCATACCCTATAAAACGCCTTCATAAAATCCACAAACACATGATACAGTGTTTGCTGCTGTTCTAGATATTTCTCGCTTAGCAGCCTTAAATGAAAAATCTGTTCTGTAGTGCTTCTTCCCTGTCTGAACCCTGCTTGACTGTGGTATGAGTCTCGTTTCAACACGTAGCGAGCGAGAACTGAGGGAGGCGAGCGAGAACTAAGGGAGAGTTGAAGAACAAGATATTCTTCAACCACTGGGATAATAATATTGTGCTTTGTCTTGTAAACAATCATTATAATAATTATAAACACATTGATGAAGGATATAAATACTTATTTGATTAAATAATGCTTAAATAAACTAGAAGCACATTTTTAAAGCTAATACATTAAATTTACTCACCCCAATCGGTAGTGCATTCAGCCAAGTGGACAAAACGTTCTGTTAGCTAAACATAGTGTGCTTAGATTCCTTCGACAAAAATCTGGATATGGGTGTTTGAAAGAATCAGTTAAATGCCCCATTATTAAGATAATTGCAAAACGGGATGAATCTGCCAGAATGAATAGACTACATTGGTTAACACAGTATAGGAAGACTAAATGACCACTACATTATCTGACATATGGCACAGAGAAACGTAGATTATCTTATTTGCTGTACGTTTCTCTGTGTCATATGGTGGGTAATTTTGTTGCAGATGAAAATTTTTCCTTAATGTATTCGATCGATATTTTTTGTCGAATTGGATGCGCTTGATTGAATTTTCCTTTGTCATGGCTATTTTCTCATCTGATATTTGAACAAAACAAAGCCTTTAAAACGAGTTAGTGAATTGAGTTGTTGGCTCTAGCAGTTTTATTTTCTTTAAGGCCCCCCAAAGGCCGCCACTCCCACCGACCCCCACCCTCCGGCGTGTCTTCACAAAGCCAACTAAATATGGTGTCAGACATATTGTTTAAAAATTAAACTAAGACGTTAAGTCGTTGTCCTAGCGAGATGCAATGTATAGAGCAATATGCCTGGTATAACACCAATAACATTATTGCCTGGAGGGGGTGGGGGGCAGATGTATGATGCCCCGTCGCGCCTTTCGGGGCATGAACCATTGACAACCGCCCTTCACCAAGTTCGGTCCTGAGCTGCCCTTTTCTGTCTCCAGTGCCCTTTCCGCTGCTTTCCAGTTCAGTTGAGGGGCCGACATTTATTTTCAGTCTTTTCTCCACTTGGTCTACCTCTCTTCCTCTTCTCCTGTGGATTTCATTTTAGGACTAATCTGCATATCAACAAAAAAACAGTGAAAACAAAATAATGAAGTAACAGCCGGGATTTGAAATGCAGATCTCAAGGTGACGAAAGTGCCTTCCAACAAAACTGCCCCAAACTTGTTGTCATTCATCACTTGCGACTATGGAATTTGATCTTTCCATGTGAATGATTAACTTTTTCTACATTAAACTCCATCTGCCAGCTTACAGACCATTTATGAATAGTAGCTAAATCTGATCTCAATAGAACCACCTCTGTCTGAGAAGAGACGCTGCTGAACCACCTCTGTCTGAGAAGAGACGCTGCTGAACCACCTCTGTCTGAGAAGAGACGCTGCTGAACCCCCTCTGTCTGAGAAGAGACGCTGCTGCATAATTTTGTGTCCTCCGCGAATGTTGCAATCATGGATGCGATATCATTATTCAAATCATTTAAATATATCAGGAGCAAAATTGGTCCCAATACCGATCCCCGAAGCACTCCACTTAACATCACACCAGTCAGAGTACTATTGGCAACTCCTGCACCTATACCATGTTATTTAAATTTCCGAAACAATCTCCGATAAGGTACTCTCTCAAATGCTTTTGCAAAATCTAGATAAATAACATCTACTGGCTCTCCAACATCCAACATTTTGGTAACCTTTTCCATGAATTCTAATAGATTTGTTAAGCACGATCTCCATATAGTTGACTCTTCTTGATGAGATTAAACTTGTCCACGTGCATTACTTTGTTGTATGTGATAATTGTGCAGAGTGTGCTTGTCAAACTCACTGGTCTGTAAATTGCCTGGATCTGATTTCTTGCCCCTTTTGTTGAAGAAATGGCTTGAGTCTAGCCATTAGCACGCAAACACCTTCCCCGGTATCTACAGTAGTGTTATAGGCCTGTAATTACTGCAGTCTTTGCCTTTGTACACGGAGACGACGACTCCATCGCGCTAGTCGCCGCGAAAGACTCGCATATCCCTCCAAGAAACCGGTTGTATACATACTATGTAGAGCCTTATAAACCAGTATAAGGGTGTAAAGTTAAATAGGTTGACGGTTGTAAGAAACGACATGCTATTTACTTACTTTGCTTACTCAATTTAATATCACTAATTATGGTACCCGACGTTGCTCGAGATAATTAAGCAAAGTACTGAATCGTTGCACAACTCTCACCTGCACCCATGCCCTCCTTCACATTGGCACTCCACTCCTCCCCATACACCACACCAAGGCATGCCATTTTAACACGATCGTCCAAGTTGTGCACCAGATCTACCCGGTGCCGATTGTGCACCAAGTCCCATTCTGCACCAGATCTACCCGGTGCCGATTGTGCACCAGATCTACCCGGTGCCTATTGTGTACCAAGTCCCATTGTGCACCAGATCTACGTGGTGCCAATTGTGTACCAAGTCACATTGTGCACAGAGTACAATTTCTCTCAGTCCCGATTGTGTGCCAAATACCGCAGTGCACAGACCACCATTTCTCATGATGTTTCCCACTTCACTGATTGACTTCCGAATTCCACACTTACATATCAAAAACCCGCTTACACATCAAAAACGTGCTTACATATCAAAAACCCGCTTACATATCAAAAACCCACTTACATATCAAAAACCCGCTTACATATAAAAAAAACCGCTTACATATAAAAAACCCACTTACATATCAAAAACCCGCTTACACATCAAAAACCCGCTTACACATCAAAAACCCGCTTACACATCAAAAACTCTCTTACACGTCAAAAGTGCTCATTTAGAAGTGCCTCCGAGACGAGGATGTCAGCTTTTTCATTGTCATTAACCTCAGCAAGAGACATTTCTGCTTACTAACCACTTATGCTGTAGACTGTTCCTCTGTACCTTTTTTTTGTACGAGCAGCAAAGATGGTGCCGTACCGGCTGCGGATCTAACATTGCTCTGGTGTTTTAGTTCATAATGGGTGGCGCCAGACCATGGATTTACCTGGAATTCCCACTAGTCGACGACTTACATTTATATTCACGGAAACGTGTAGTTTTTTCCATTTGTTGTGTGTTCTCTTCCCACGATTATCCTGGCATGGAAATCGCCTATGTGAATTAGCACTACGCTTAAACCTGTGTCGTATTTTCACGGTTATAGTGCATACGACTGAACTTCACGAGATTGGCACCCTTCGCACTAGATGCAGACAGTTTTGGCTTTGATGTGTCTGTGAAATACAGACACGGGACTAGAACACGTCGCCCGGGAGAGATGCCCAACACATCTCTCAACGTGTCCCTACGACCTCTTGCGGTTATGGGAAAGGCAATACACACAACGAGCGATGTCATTCTCCCTCGCCATACCTTTCCGGTGACTTGCGGAATACCTGTTTAAGGGAAAGGTTTCGGGAGTAAACCCTGAGGAAAATCTGCACTCTGTGCTATCTCCAGTCGTCTCGATAATGTCTTGCCACTGCCCCAATGAAACATGCTATGCATTCTCTGACCCTAATGAAATATGCTATGCTTTCTCTGACCCTAATGAAACACGCTTTGTCCAATTTATAAAATATCATTTTGTTTTTCTTTGAACATTTTGAGCAGTGAGTCAATCAGAGACAATCTAGAGAAGTACGACATTGTCCCTGACATCCAAGCTTATATAGCAAAGGCTAAAACAGGTGAGAATCGGCCAGGTGTTTGTCATCTTTGATCTATGAGGACAGCAAGGGAACAATTAAAACATTGGCTCTCCTTTATTCTTGGTCTCAGTCTGAATAATTTAAATAACACAGCAGCATGAACAATCATTATGCCTTTGTTATCTTTGCTGGAGTACACGCGAGGATTTATAGAATTTAGAAATAAACGCTGCTTAACCCCTGCCGTGTGTGGGTCAAGTTTCCATTTTAACTTCGATAGAAAAGAAAGATGTATATCTCAACAGGGTTTTGGATGTGTGTCCCTTGCACAGGAGACTAGCACACTAACTGCTCACAACTGCTCACAACTGCTCACAACTGCTCCATCAACACTTATCCAACATTGCTCCAACACTCCTCCAATGTTCATATAACACTTGTCAAAAGCAGTTGTGTACCAGAGTTTATTGGCATCTCTATGAACTTATCCCAGAATTCTACTGGCGATGCTTGACAGCATGACATTTTTCTGTTCTACATTTTCTTGGCATCTTCGTTGACTTTCAGACATCAATACAAAATGGTCAAAGATTATTGGTTTTTGCATAGAAATTGACCTTCTTCTTCTTCGTACGCTGTCAGACGTCAATCTGCATTTTTTCGACAAAAGCAGCGATCATCCGGAGGCTGTCGACACTGCCATACAGCTTGTCTAGTATTGTCACTGGTGATGGCCACATGTGCTTTCTTTGGTCCTCGTATGTCGGCCAGTTTTGCAGCAAATGTTCAGCGGTCATTTTCCCGGTACCACACGAGCATTCGCCAGTGCCACCTATCTTCAATTTATTGAATAGATGGTACCTCAGTCTATTGTGGCCTGTGCGAAGTCTGAAGACCACGACCTGCTCTCTTCTGTTCAACTGGTAATAGGCATCGTTTTTTGTGTAGCCAGTATGTTCTGTTTCCCATTTGGTCATGTATCTAGCTCTAATAAGCCTTTTTGACTTTTTCGTAGGTCACACTAGGATCTGGTTGTGGTAGTTTTGCACCTTCTTTTGCCAGTCTGTCTGCCTCATCGTTGCCTTGGATGTTGCAATGGGATGGAACCCACTGTACCATTCTTTTTGGTGCGGACTGCTGGCATAGTTGACAGAGTGCTGCTCTTAAATAATTAAGTTCATTATTTTTCTGGCATTTTAGTGCTGTGACTACGGCCACGGCATCTGTAAACAGGACTATATGGCTTTCATTTCTTTTGCCTGTCACCATTTCTTCTACTGCAGCCCTCAGTGCCTCTGCCTCCGCTTTGAAATTGCTTGAGTATTTTCCAGTTGCCACTGACAGTGTTATTTTTCTACCATTTGGTAGGCTCAGGAATACCCCTGCCCCTCCGTTCTGTGTTGTGTTTGTTACAGAACCGTCGGTGTATGCATGGGTCCAGTCCATGCTTGGTTAGTTTTTCGTTATGTACCTCATGGTTATGTCTCTTCTTTCTTTTTCAGTCTGGCTGTTCTTGTTTCCAATACCTGGTATATTTTCTGCCACCTCTGGAAATATATGCTGCCTCCAGGTAGGTTTGCGTACAGTAGGAATGGGCTTTGGTGTTATTAATGCGTTCATAGGGTCTTCGCTCATCTTTGCTTTTGCTATTTCTGCAAAGTTTCTCCACTTTAGTTTCTCATTTCCAAAATTGTTTAGTCTCTGATGCATTGGATGGTCTGCCAGTCTTCTGAGTTTCTCTGCTTGCTGCTAGGTTCCGCAGTCTCTTCTGTCGGTCATGGATTGCAAATTTGTAATCTTTTCAAGTTCTACAATTGGCGATGACTTCGTGCTTCCTGTTATAACTCTCATGGCTTGGTTTTGAAGTTTGCTAATTTTGTCAAAGTTCGCCTTTGCTGCTGTTGTCCATGCCGCACTCGAGAACTGGTCTCACTCTTCCAGTGTACAGTTTCTTTAGTATACTTTCGTCTGCTTCCCAGCTTGTGCCAGCAAGTTTCCTCTTGATTGCCATTCTTTCTCTGGCTCTCATTCGGTTTCTCTCGATCTGACTTTTCCATGTCATGTGCCGATCAAATGTGACTCCCAGGTAGTTTGGGTTATCGTTTGGCCGCAGGTATTTACCGTTAAGACTTATTTTGGTGTTTTGGGGTTTGTTTGAAAGCGAGAATATCGTACATGTTGTTTTTTCCTGATTTATTTTGACCGGCCATGAGTTCGCCCACTCCTCCAACGATGTTAGGGCCTGCTGCATCCGATTACTTGCTATGGTGAGATTCTTTTCAGAGGTCCACAGCCAGATCGTCGCAAACATGGAGCTGTGGACTCTTCTTGGTATATTCTCTGTGATGTTATTTATATACACCAGGAAGAGTGTGGGTGACAGTACTCAAGTGTCACCTTTTTGCTCATCTGCCCTTGTATTTGAACTCTGGCCGTTCTGTTTTTGAGGTAGTGACTGATCCATTTGTACATTTTCCCACAAACTTCACTTCTTCGTAGCTTGACTTTAAGTCCCTCTTTCCAGACCTTGTCAAATGCCTTCTATAGATCCACCCAAAAGACATTGACCAAGAAGTGTTTCTGGGGATGCCCGCATTGGATTTCTTTGTTCCCCATATCATGTAGACTTTCAAGCATCAATTTAATCTAAAGACCAGCTGTGGTCAGTCCTAGGTTGCCGTATAGACGTTCAAGCATTAATTTGATTTAAAGACCAGCTGTGGTCAGTCCTAGGTTGCTGTGTACACTGTAGTTCTACTAGGTATAGTTGTAGTTGCACTAGTAGTAGTCATAGTGGCAGTTGTACTACTTGTGGGTATAGCGGCAGTTGTACTGGTAGCAGTTATAGTGGCAGTTGTACTGGTAGCAGTTATAGTGGCAGTTGTACTGGTAGCAGTTATAGTGTCAGTTGTACTGGTAGCAGTTATAGTGTCAGTTGTACTGGTAGCAGTTATAATGAAAATCTGGCAAAGATGGCGCCGTAACTGGCTGCGAGTCTACATTTCTCTACTGTTTTGGATCATTATGGATGCCGCCAGACCACGGATTTGCCTGGAATTCACACTAGTCGACGACTTACACTTGTGTTCACGGATACGTGGAGTTGCTTTCCGTCTGGACTTGTTATTTCGTTCTTTTTTTGTGATTTCTTCCATCCGTTTATCCTGGTCTGGACGCCGGCTGAATGGCGCTACGCTTAAACTAGTTATACCTGTGTCGTATCTCACGGGTTAGTTCTGCCGGTTCACCTTCACGAATATGGCGTGTGGGAATTTTAGATGCTACTATGATGAACTGAATACAGCTGGGGAGAGATGCCAGACTCACTCACACGCTGAGTGTTGTCCATACGACCTCTTGTGGTTATCGAAAAGGCACGACAAACTGCGTTAGATGCCATCCCACCTTTCTACCCTGCGGGTTACATGTTTACGGAAAGGCTTCGGTGGTAACCCTGAGGCAAAATCTGCATACTATGCTATCTCCAGTCGTCTCGATGAATGTCTTGCCACTGGCAAAAGGTAGCTTAGGCTCTGTGAGTGAGGTTGACAAAAGGCGCAGTTTCTTCCTCACTTTAATTCAAATCTCCGCGCAAGTCACCCATTTCAGCGGACACAGCAAGAGATACGACTGTCCACACGGCTGAACAAAGAGAGTGGTCTTCATCACTTGTGATGGACAAACTATCAGTTATAGTGGTAGTTGAACTAGAAGCAGTTATGGTGGTAGTTGTACTAGAAGCAGTTATGGTGGTAGTTGTACTAGAAGCAGTTATGGTGGTAGTTGTACTAGAAGCAGTTATAGTGGCAGTTATGGTGGCAGTCATACTAGAAGCAGTTGCACTTGTAGTGGTAGTTGTACTAATAGCAGTTATAATGGCAGTTGTACTAGTAGCAGTTATTTTTGTAGTGTTACTTGTAAAAGTTATAGTAGCAGTTGTACTATTAGCAGTTATAGTGGCAGTTGTACTCGTAGCTGTTATAATGGTAGTGTTACTAGTAAAAGTTATAGTGGCAGTTGTACTAGTAGAAGTTATAGTTGTAATGTAACTAGTGGCAGCTGTACTAGTAGAAGTTATAGTTGTAATGTAACTAGTGGCAGCTGTACTAGTAGAAGTTATAGTTGTAATGTAACTAGTGGCAGCTGTACTGGTAGAAGTTATAGTTGCAGTTGTACGAGTAGAAGTAAGTCTTAGTCGACCTGTAGTTCCACAGAGGCAGATGCTCCTGTGCAGGTACTAGCTCTGGCGTGAGCTGGATGTAGTCAGGACGAAGATTTCCTTCTTAGCGGTCTAAGACAGAGCAGCTTATTATTCCACAGTGTTGGGATGGAATAAGTGCCGCAGAGAGCGGTTAACCGATGTGCGAGTCCATCATAATAGACTCAAGCAAACTAGACCTGCAGCCTGTCAAGCGCAATCTTTGTTGCTCTTAACTTCTTCTGCGTTCGTTCTCAATCTCCCACTTCCAAGCCCTGAACTGGGCTTCGCAAGTAGCAGGATGTAGTCCAGAGAACGAAATGCGTTGTCACTAGTTTACAGCTTGACTGCGATATTTGCACCTTTCGGTCTGACATATCCATCTTCGATGGCCTTGCTCTTAACAAAACTTCTAACTATAGCCGATGTTATGGCATGTGACACAGTTAGTCGCCTCTTACGACATTCTCTCTGTGGGGCAGTGGTGCTAATCTTGTATGTATCATACAAAGACTCCGAAAGACCACTCAGAAGGTAAAGACATTAAGTTATTTAATAAGTAGGCCACTCCTGCAGGACATGTTCTGGTGTTTGTTTGGGTGCTCCACAATCGCTCGTGGCAATGTCTCTGAGACTCATTCTGTGGAGGTGGGCCTTCAGTCTACAATATCTCGTTGTGAGTCTGAAGATCTTTGTTCTGCCCATCTCTGGCAAGTTTGTCTATGCTGATATTTTCTTATTGCTTGTCTCTTCATTCCGTCCTCATGGATAATTTGATGAGTGTCTTCGTTTCTTTATAGCTCTGTGGATGGGGAGTGTGTGTGCCACCATTTCTGGCTTTTGCGAGCTCATCTGTCGTCTCGTTTCCAAGGATCCCACAGTGGGCCGGAATCCACTTACAAACAACTGGAAGATCTACACTGAGTAGATGACAGTCGTCCCATCTCATCAGCCAACTTCAAATGTAGGACATACTCTCTAGGCAAGAGGACCTCTCAGCTAGTAGGACTAAAGACGTGTAGAAATGATACTTACTTACTTAGTCGCTCCTCTTCTACAGTGAGGTGTAGAGGTTTGCCAAAGAGAACGCCACTCTGCTCTATCCGCCGTCTTTTTCCAGACCTCTATCACTTAGAGACTGTCGTATGTTGTCTTCCCAACGTACTTTGGGTCTGCGTCCTTGACTTTTTATCTCTCATGACCGCTTTGGTATCCGATCTTCTTCCATTCTACAGACATGGCCAAACCACTGTAGTTGGGACTGCTCCACTCGTGTCTGCAGGGGTTGAACTTCAAGATTGCTACGTATTGTCTGGTTATGGATCTTGTCCCTTTTCGTCACCTGAACCGCCTTTCTTAGGTACCTCATTTCTGAAGTTTGTAATTGCCTTTCTTGGGCTGTAGTCATTGCCCATGACTCACATCCATATGTCAGGACAGGCACATAGGTCGAGCAGTATACATCCATCTTTGTTTTCCTGCTTATTTCTCTTTTACTGAGGAAACCTCTGTTTATTGCATAGAAAAGTCTACCTGCTGCTGCCCTTTGTTCAGTTAACTCCTCTTTGATTCCTCCCCTGCTGTCTATTACCACTCCTAGATATTTAAAGTTGCTGACCTGCTCCAGTGCTCGTGTTCCCAGGGTTATCTGATGTCTCTTTTCATATTTGGCGATCACCATGGTTTTTGTTTTGGAGTTGCTGATGTGCATTCCTCTCTTCTTCAACTCTTCTTCCCAGACCTCCAAGTTGATCTGGAGATGTGCTTCGGATTTCGTGATCAGGGCCACATCATCTGCAAATGCCAGTTCCGATATATAACTTGGTCTCATATTCCAGTACCCTACTTCGTACTTTTTTGTCCGTTCCTTGCAGGCTTTGATGACTTCATCCATGAGGAGTATGAAAAGGTACAGTGATAGAATGTCCCCCTGTCTTACTCCGCTAGTACTTGAACTCTCCTGACTTTTGATTTGATGTCCGCACATAATTTCTGCATGTTTTATAGAAACTCTGTATGGCAGAGATCAGGGGTCCTGGGATGTTCTTCCTTGTCAGGCACTCCCAGAGTTTGTCCCAAGGAATTTTATCAAATGCTTTCTCCAAATCCAAAAAGCAGAGATGCATATCTTGATCATATTCAAGAGCCTTTTCACTTAGCTGTCTGAGTGTAAAGATAAGGTATTGAGTACTTCTGTTTGCCATGTAGAAATGATAAATTGTAAAATTAAATGAGGCCAATGACACCGCTCCCATCAAACAAATGAAGGCCATAGAATTTTATAGAGAGATTTACATACATAGGGAGCACCAAGATCAAGACAATTTCACATGCAGTGTTGAACAGTGTCCAGGTTTTAGTAGGCGAAAACATAGTAAGGCAGCGATACCACGTGTCAACCATTCTCTACCTGGCATCAACCGGGTGATGCGACAGGTCACACACGACATCCCAAAATGAGTTAGATCGACAGTTTCCTACATTGGATGGAAACAGACACTAGTCTGGTCAGGCACAACATAATTACCAGGATGTCTTATCAGGCATAATATACTGACCAAAACCAATCTCTCTTCCATGTAGCGTTCCCTGGAAACAGGCTGTTTTCATGGCAATCTGGCTGACGAGATGTGGATCGACATGATCCCCGCTAGTAGTGAGTGTGACGTAGATAAAGCCAAGCATACCCCAACTGCCTAGAGAACCCTGGTCCCACTTCATCAGCTCAGGATGTTGTTGTTTCGAATGCCCACAATAAGTAGGTTTACTCTTTTGTGTGCCCTGAAAAGGACGTTAAGTGGCAGGTTGCAGTAGCTTTCCTCACATCCCGAGTGTGCTGATGAGGGTGGACCGGGGTCTTCCAGGCGGTTGTGCTATGCTTGGCTTCATCTGCGTGTCGCTCGCTACTACAGGGATCACATCGATACCTCACCTTGTAAACCAGGCTGCCATGAAAACAGCCCGTTTCCAGGGAGGGCTACTAGGAAGTAGGGGTGATTGTCTTGGCCAGTATGTTTTGCCTTACCCCAACTAACATGTCTGGTCAGTATGTTGTGTCTGACCAGATATTAGTCTTCCTCCCCACCTAGGCATGTTAGTAAAGCTAGTGCAAACCGCCACTTAATGCCCTTTTGAGGATGCACAAAAGAGTAAACTTACTTATTGTGGGCATTAAACAACTACACCGGAAACTTGGAATAGGCAGATGATATTGTATTCAAGAGAAGATGGACAGTCAGTATGATTGGTCAGCAAGTAATGTATGCAAACATTGGCATACCTTGGAAGCACCATTACACCAGATACATTAGCATACCTTGGAAGCACCATTACACCAGAGACATTGGCATACCTTGGAAGCACCGTTACAGTTAGGAGATTTGCATACCTTGGAAGCACCATTACAGTAGAGACATTGGCATACCTTGGAAGCACCATTACACCAGAGACATTGGCATACCTTGGAAGCACCATTACACCAGAGACATTGGCATACCTTGGAAGCACCGTTACAGTAGAGACATTGGCATACCTTGGAAGCACCATTACACCAGAGACATTGGCATACCTTGGAAGCACCGTTACAGTTAGGAGATTTGCATACCTTGGAAGCACCGTTACAGTAGAGACATTGGCATACCTTGGAAGCACCGTTACAGTTAGGAGATTTGCATACCTTGGAAGCACCGTTACAGTAGAGACATTGGCATACCTTGGAAGCACCGTTACAGTTAGGAGATTTGCATACCTTGGAAGCACCGTTACAGTAGATGACAGATACATTGGCATACCTTGGAAGCACCGTTACACCAGAGACATTGGCATACCTTGGAAGCACTGTTACACCAGAGACATTAGCATACCAGGGGACGGCGTGGCCTAGTGGTTAAGTGGCACGGCTCACAACCAGAAGGTGCTGGGTTCGATCCCCATCACAGCACCGGCCGTTACCCCGGGGAAGCAAACCCTTAGAAAATGCAGGAGGAAGCAGACCCTTACATAAAATGCATGCTGAAGTCGGATGCACTGGGCCGACAGGCGCAAAATAAAAACCACAGTGTAACGCACACGCCTTGGGGAATAGATAAATAAGGCAAACGGAAAAAAAAAAAAAAAAAAAGCATACCTTGGAAGCACCGTTACACCAGACAGCGGAATGGACAGATACATCAAAAGCAGAATGAACATGGTAGATTGGCCTATGCTAGCTTGAACAACGTTTAGAAGTAATTGCGATACGGTGCAAGCACCAAACTCAAAACACACGAGCTTTCTGGGTATCTGTATGGGGCGGGAAGTGTTGGAGAGTAACGAAAGAGCAATATCAAATGTGTCATCTTTTCACATAACCTTGTAAAATTCATACAATTTTCTGGCCAAACACCAACCAATAGCTGCATGATTAGAGTCATCAAGACATGAACTCCATCACAACTGACTGACACTGGAATTGGATAGGCCATGTACTAAGAGAAGAACTGGACATCGTTACCAGAACTGCCTTGGTAAGGATCCGAATGAAGGCGAAAGAGAGGTCGCCCTAATACAACTTGATGAAAAACCGCAGAGGCTGTGATGAGAATTATGAATCAAAGTTGAGGCAATGAAGCCGGGAGAAGTGGAGGAAGTTTGTTACTACCTTAAAAGCGACCATGCTTTCGGGGACCAGCGAAAACCTAAGCGCACAGTCTCCTTCCTGAATCTCACCGTACTAGAAGCCTAGCATCAGTTGATCGTGAACCTCACCGGACTAGAAGCCTAGCATCAGTTGATTGTGAACCTCACCGGACTAGAAGCCTAGCATCAGTTGATCGTGAACCTCACCGTACTAGAAGCCTAGCATCAGTTGATCGTGAACCTCACCGTACTAGAAGCCTAGCATCATTTGATCGTGAACCTCACCGTACTAGAAGCCTAGCATCAGTTGATCGTGAACCTCACCGGACTAGAAGCATAGCATCAGTTGATCGAAGAAGAAGCAGGGCTTTACACAAAAATCCCAGAGAAAGGTTATGGACCTGTTATGGTTTGATAAGGTTACACATGAAAGCTGATGTTATAGAACATGACAATGACAGGTGGAACAAGAAATCTTAGGAAGAATGTGGCTCTGGATAGGCTACATGTTGGTCTTCTTCGATCAACTGAAGAAGTTCATGATGTCTGCATGTTTTCTGTGGATTTCTCAGGCGAGTGGTTCGCCGGGGTCTTTGTGTACAACAAGGACAAGAATAGCACCACTGCCCCACAGAGAGCATGTCGTAAGAGGCGGCTAACTGTGTGATATGGCTTAACACTGGCCATGATTTGTTTAGAACAGCATAGATGGCGCCTAACGGGCTACTTCACTCTAATGTTAGAGTCTATTAAAATGGGTGCCCACATCGGTTAACCACCCTCCGCGGCACTTGTCCCAAGCAAAGCGGAGTAATAAGCTGTTCGAGCCTAGCCAGCTAAGCAGGAAATTCTTCTGCCGGCTTCATCCAGCTCATATCAGAGCTAGGACCTGCACAGGGGCATCTGCCCCTGTAGAAGTACAAGTCAACTAAGTAGGACCTGCACAGGGGCATCTGCCCCTGTAGAAGTACAAGTCAACTAAGAAAATGGCTAGGGCTTTTCCTTAGTAGTCTGTTTTTAGTTCTCTCTTGGAACTTTTGGTGTAGAAGGTGATCAGTTAGTCGCTTTAGTTTTTCAGACTAAGGGATTTGCATTTTTTGCTTAATGCGAGGACCTCAATATTTGTTGTTTTCAATAGGTCTGTGACATGAGTGCTTTTCGAGCAGTATGCGCATTATCATACAGGATAGCAGTCCCACTTTTGACGTGCACCCTGTTACTTAATGACTGTCCTTCGTAGTTTATACAGGATTGGGTAGCCCTGCCCCCACAACTAATTTCCATCATACGGTATGTAGACAGATTAGTGTTACTAATCTTTGTTCCCTATTAAGGCCCACTTACACACAGCCAATTTAAGAAATATGTTCACACAAAAATCGATAGCAAGCTTAAATCACAAATTCTTTTATTAACCAGGAACTGCTTTTATAAATTTATGAAAACACAAGTGGCCCTAACTAATGATAGTAGTTTCAGCATGCGATAACCCATTTAGGTACAACTAGAACAAAAAAATCCTGATTTGATTTGAACGCCCCTCATATATGTTATACATAGTATTGTTGTCTCATGGAGCGACAGGGTGACAAATGCAGACGTGCATTGTTGCACTGGTCTCCCAAGTATTTACACTCTCCTTAAGTAGCGAAGACTACGATGGCTTGGTCACGTTTGTGACACGGAAGACGGTGGCATACCCAAAGATACTCTCCACAGACAACTGACTGACTGACTACAGCTGAGGTACAAAAATGCTTGCAAGCTGGACATGAATCTGACATCTTGGGAAGATATAGCTACAGACCATCCAAATGGAGATGCAACCTGAAGAGCCACCTCAAGCAGGACGAAAAAAGAAAAGAATGCCACAAGAAAAAGGAAAAACTAAGTAGAGTTGTTACTCCAAGCTAGTATTATCCTATAAACAGTCATGACTTAAATAAGTAGAGTTGTTACTCCAAGCTAGTATTATCCTATAAACAGTCATGACTTAAATAAGTAGAGTTGTTACTCCAAGCTAGTATTATCCTATAAACAGTCATGACTTAAATAAGTAGAGTTGTTACTCCAAGCTAGTATTATCCTATAAACAGTCATGACTTAAATAAGTAGAGTTGTTACTCCAAGCTAGTATTATCCTATAAACAGTCATGACTTAAATAAGTAGAGTTGTTACTCCAAGCTAGTATTATCCTATAAACAGTCATGACTTAAATAAGTAGAGTTGTTACTCCAAGCTAGTATTATCCTATAAACAGTCATGACTTAAATAAGTAGAGTTGTTACTCCAAGCTAGTATTATCCTATAAACAGTCATGACTTAAATAAGTAGAGTTGTTACTCCAAGCTAGTATTATCCTATAAACAGTCATGACTTAAATAAGTAGAGTTGTTACTCCAAGCTAGTATTATCCTATAAACAGTCATGACTTAAATAAGTAGAGTTGTTACTCCAAGCTAGTATTATCCTATAAACAGTCATGACTTAAATAAGTAGAGTTGTTACTCCAAGCTAGTATTATCCTATAAACAGTCATGACTTAAATAAGTAGAGTTGTTACTCCAAGCTAGTATTATCCTATAAACAGTCATGACTTAAATAAGTAGAGTTGTTACTCCAAGCTAGTATTATCCTATAAACAGTCATGACTTAAATAAGTAGAGTTGTTACTCCAAGCTAGTATTATCCTATAAACAGTCATGACTTAAATAAGTAGAGTTGTTACTCCAAGCTAGTATTATCCTATAAACAGTCATGACTTAAATAAGTAGAGTTGTTACTCCAAGCTAGTATTATCCTATAAACAGTCATGACTTAAATAAGTAGAGTTGTTACTCCAAGCTAGTATTATCCTATAAACAGTCATGACTTAAATAAGTAGAGTTGTTACTCCAAGCTAGTATTATCCTATAAACAGTCATGACTTAAATAAGTAGAGTTGTTACTCCAAGCTAGTATTATCCTATAAACAGTCATGACTTAAATAAGTAGAGTTGTTACTCCAAGCTAGTATTATCCTATAAACAGTCATGACTTAAATAAGTAGAGTTGTTACTCCAAGCTAGTATTATCCTATAAACAGTCATGACTTAAATAAGTAGAGTTGTTACTCCAAGCTAGTATTATCCTATAAACAGTCATGACTTAAATAAGTAGAGTTGTTACTCCAAGCTAGTATTATCCTATAAACAGTCATGACTTAAATAAGTAGAGTTGTTACTCCAAGCTAGTATTATCCTATAAACAGTCATGACTTAAATAAGTAGAGTTGTTACTCCAAGCTAGTATTATCCTATAAACAGTCATGACTTAAATAAGTAGAGTTGTTACTCCAAGCTAGTATTATCCTATAAACAGTCATGACTTAAATAAGTAGAGTTGTTACTCCAAGCTAGTATTATCCTATAAACAGTCATGACTTAAATAAGTAGAGTTGTTACTCCAAGCTAGTATTATCCTATAAACAGTCATGACTTAAATAAGTAGAGTTGTTACTCCAAGCTAGTATTATCCTATAAACAGTCATGACTTAAATAAGTAGAGTTGTTACTCCAAGCTAGTATTATCCTATAAACAGTCATGACTTAAAAAGGCTTCTTATTTACTTAATATTGTTGTCACTGACATATTACATCCTTTCTCACTATCCCTTCTAGTGTGACCAGCACCACTTTCACAAGCATCTTGTGCCATGATTAGGGTACATGGGAACAGGTGTGGATTTACTGTCCTGGTCATGCTTGGGGGCCATGGCAATGAAAGAGCCAACACCCAGGTTTGGAAATCACTATTAGTGGGGACATTAGGAATGTAGGGGGGGCGCAGTCTTTAACCTTTAGCATGCTATATTTAAAGTTGGAAATATTTTCACAACTTTATATTTCGCTATGGTAGTTGACTTTCAAAGCTTGTAACTTCTGTTTGTTGGTCAATAAATATGATTTTCTTGTGTGTAAAGACACGACAAGATGAAGGTGAAAATTTGTTGGAAAAGAAAATATTTGGACTCGACAGCTAGGTCTAGTCGCTCTGATAGAAATCACAACAACATACGGTACTGTATTTATAATATCGACACAACTGTTAGTTTCCAATTCAAACGTAGTTACTACATCTAAATAAACAGGTCTACCTCGATAAAAATCTTTCCCAACAACCTACTTCATCTTTCTAAAAAAATAGGCCGGCTCCAGTCTGCCAATATAATAGGATAAATCATTCAAAATCCATTGTCTAGATGGAGTCTGACGTATTCAGCATTAAATAATGGCTATAGGTAGGGTCTCTGTAGAATAAAATTTTTTTCTTCTTTTCAATTTCCAATTTTGTAGGTCGAGTGTGTCAAAATTTTGACAGCATCATGCTAAAGGTTAAGTAACAATCATTTTATTATACAGTTCATGGAAAAGTGTGTACAACTGAAAATCTCATTTCAGGACACAAAATGGCAATACTCCATGAAGGGATTGAGATGATCAAGCGGTATGCGCATGCACAATATAACATACAGCATGACCGTCACACTGTTGACTTGCACCATGAACCGTCACACTGTTGACTTGCACCATGAAAGAACAACGAAACGTCATTCATTTTTTGTGGTCAGAGGGTGTGAAACCTGAAATCTATAGAAGAATGGAGGTTTAGTATAGAGAGTTGCTTGTGTTAAGGAAGAGTATGAATGAGTAGAAATATTTCAAAACGAAAGACAAAATGTCTCTGATGAACCATGGCGTAGCAGCTGACAGTGAAACAGCATATCAACCAGCTAGTCCGTGGCAGCAGGCAAGTCACTATCTATGAAAGGCATAGATTTCAACATTGATAGGAAATTGTGTAGCAGCTGACAAGGTAATGGAGGCAGTGCAAAACTGGTTAACCTTTAGCACGCCCTTGTCCGATCCCTTCTAACCAGCTCGGCCTGCAAAAACGGTGTGCGGAAATTTTTTTTTTTTTTTTGAACGGAGTCACTCCTGACAGCCATTTTTTACTGCTGACTACGCCCTCCATATATACACGATATTTTGCCAATTAAAGTATTGTGTGTTCGATTACAAATGGCTTTTGAACAGTTTTAATTTTGTATACGCCGTTTGGAGCAAGCCGACTTTTTGCGAAAGGGGAAGTAGGTTGTTGGGAAAGATTTTTATCGCGTAGATCTGTTTATTTTGTTTGTTTAAATGAAAGAACTACGTTTGAATTGAAACTAACAGTTGTGGCGATATTGTAAACACAGTATCAATACGTTGTTGTGGTTTCCATGGTTTTCTATCGAAGCGACTAGGCCTAGTGGTCGAGTCCAAATTTTTCCCCGAGATTTTCATAAATTTTCAACTTCATCTTTTTAAATCTCAAAAACTAACAAACATACAACAAAAACAATAACACCCGCATGTTCGTTATGCTATTGTGTATCTACACGCCAGAAAATCATATTTATTGACAAACATAAAGGTTACAAATTTTGAAAGACGACTACCACAGCGACTAATTAAGAAAATTAATTAGGTCAAATTTTTTTCAAAAATTATGTAGCGTGCCTAAGGTTAAAGGTCACACCAAAAGTCCTTTTTTCTAGAGGGCATCCACAAACTAGTGGACAAGTGTGTCGCCAGGCATGCAAACTACCAAATATTTATGGTCCACACTCTTGTAAAAATGATATTAACAAAATTGGTGCTACTTAAAACTGTCTCTGGTATCTATGGGGAACTTCTGAAGCCAATGCATGGCTGCTTGTTAGACAATAAGCAGTGAGGCAGTATAAGTGGTTACCTGGAGAATACATAACATTTTCAAAGCAAATCATGAGGCAGGTATCAAAGAGATTCAATGCTGTTCTCAAGTCTGACTGCCTATATAATACCATCTAGCTCTATTGTATCAAAGGTTTCTAAGCAGATCAAACTGTCTTCTAGGTTAACCATTGAACTGTCATCGTAGTGGCTCAGACTGTGTGGGGATGATGATGTCCAGAATGTGAGTCCCACCTGTGGTACTACATGGCTCTCATCCGACAGGTATGCGTGGTCTTTTCTTGGGCTCAAATCACCATAAAAACTGGAGTTATAATATGAAAATAATTAGGTACAAATCATTAAATACTTCGTTTAAAAATTACTTGTTTACTTAATAGTTTCTGTCCAGGGAATAGAGGTTCAGTCAGAAATCATATCTTACCAGCTGTCTTCTATCCTAGGGTCTGTTCTGAGATATCATCATTCTATCTTATCTACTTTTTATCTTAAGTTGTACAGGTTTAGTCATAGAGATTACCGTCCTATTCTATGGGCTGGTTAGCCAGAGGTTATCTCATCCAATGAGCTATCATCTACTATAAGATGTAGAGGTTAGCCAGAGGTAGGTTATCTCATCCAATAAGCCATCATCTACTATAAGATGTAGAAACACCTCTAATTCTTTGTGATAATCTCCCAGGTGGTGGGGAATGTCAGATGTGCCTTCACTACAAATGACTGCCTGATGAATGTTTAGATGGTTGACTCAGATTTGTGTGCTACGCCCCTGACAGAATGTGATGATCCTGAGACACCGGCACACTGGTCTGTCTCCCTTCTGGGATACTTTAAAGATGCCTCCATACCTTCCACTTTGATATCATGATGCCTTCAAAACAACAGACTTTATACGAACTCCAACTTGAGGAGGATGTGTGCTTTTGTCTGGGAGGCATTGAGCTGGCAAGAGCTGCCAGATCACAGCTAAAGATATTATATCCTCATCATCAGAGATAAAAGTGTGTCATCAACAAATCCCTGGGAAAGATCCTTGCTCTGCAGTGGTTTAACTAGGTTTCAAACTTTCCAGAAAGCGGTTAAAGACAGGTAGAACAGGAAATCTTAGGAAGAAGGTAGCATTGAATAGGCCATACATAGCAAAAATCCCCCAAGCTTTTGGGACCAATTTTGTTCTTGATATATATAAACGATTTGGACATTGAAATGGGAACTATCATTACAAAATTTGCTGATGATATAAAACTATGCAGTAGTGTCTCATTTAAAGCAGAAGTGGATATATTGAGGAGGTCGGATTTAAATAAAATTCAAGAATGGTCTGTAAGCTGGCAAATGGAGTTTAATGTAGATAAATCTAGTCATCCACATGGGTAGATCAAATATGGAACATAATTACAGAATGGGCGAGAACAATATTAGAAAGATAGATAAGGAAAATAGGATGTGCAATGGTGTGTTATGTGATTGGCATCGCAACCAAGCGATGTCGGGGGCGGCTAGCTCTTCTTCTGAGAGGCGAAAAGCGAAATGAGTAGCCTGCCGATAAAGCGAACACACAAGTCAACCTCACCTCAAAGTGGGGCACACTGGGAAACTATGGCAGCGAGGCCGTAGGCAAACGAGGCAATGGCTCGCCTGGGGAGACGGGCTCCTCCAGGTCAGATGCAGATGTTGGCCCGCACCGGCTTGGAGAGGAGATGGGTTCCGCCAAGAGACAACCGCCCAAGATTCACACATGAGGACACAATCAAACATACCGGCTTAGTCACAGCCCGGTTAACAATGACCGAGCCTGCCGTCCCACACCAAGTTGGAGGTGATAAGTGTGCTACTGGTGGAACCATCAAACTGAGGAAAGACAAGCTCACAATAGGTACGTGGAATGTTGAAACACTGAACCCATGTGACAAAATCAATGAGCTAGCACACGAGATGAAGAACTACCGGTGGAACATCCTTGGTATATGTGAGGGCCACAAGTTCTACTTAAGCGGCAGGGAGGACAAACATTTACATGGAGCGAGGAAACTGATACATAAAGAAACAGTCAGATGCATATTGGGTTGCCATCCAATATCTAGCCGTTTTATCATCTTACGACTAAAGGCAGCACCGTTTAATATTACCATAATACAATGCTGCGCACCCACTGCAGACTATGAAGATTGTGAAATAGAGGCTTTCTATGATCAACTTCAGAGTCTGATACACGAAACGTTAAAAAAAGACATATTGGTAGTCCAGGGTGATTGAAATGCAAAAATTGGAGAAGATGCAGTCCACAACTAGAGGGGAACATGTGGCCTATACGGAAATAAAGAAACCAATGACGGGAGCCTCAGACTCCTAGAATTTGCGCGATGCAATCAGCTGTTGGTGGCAAATACGTTTGGGTTAAACAAGCCGCCTAGACGCTGGACATGGCATAACCCAAGCAAGGAAGTGCACAGCCAGATTGACTATATACTGATCCAGAGGAGGTTTCGATCTAGCATCAACACCGATAAAACGAGAAGTTTCCCCGGAGTGGATATAGGAAGCGACCACGATCTGGTTTTGATGACTATGAGTCTGCAATTGAAGGAAGTCGCAAAGAAGGATGTGACCAGACTAAAGTTTGACCTGGATAAACTAATGGACCCAAAAATCACTGAAATGTTCCAAGCAAGGCTGGGAGGGAGATTTGCTCCACTGTTGGCTCTCAGAGAGGGACTGGAGACAGATACAGTTACAGAGTCTCTTAACGCAGCTCTCGTAGATACAGCAACAGAGATCCTGGGATGCCACCAAACAAAAAATAAATTCTAGACCTTTGTGATAAAAGAAGGTCACTGAAAAACCACAATCACCCACGTGATGAGGTCGGCAAAGAGGTCAAGAATGCGATACAACAAAAGATGAGAGAGGCGAAAGAAGTGTGGATATGTGAGCAATGTACAAACATCGAAGAGAGACTAAACAGAAATGACGCTAAAGGAGTATACAAGGTTGTCAAAGAACTGGTAACACCAAGACAAGGCAGGAACTTTATGATCCAGGAAAAAAGCGGCAAGTGCCTTACTGAGGAAGGTGACGTACTGGCACGATGGACCAAGTACTGTTCCGAGTTATACAACTATGAAGGACAAAACGAACCTGAGAAAACAATCCCCCCAACATCAACAAATATAGAAGATAACCAACTGATAACGAAGGAAGAAGTAACTGCAGCGGTGAAGACATTGAGAAGAGGGAAGGTGGCCGGCGTGGGCAATATACCAGCAGAGCTCTTACAGGCAGGTGCAGAGGTAGTGGTGGAAGGCCTGACACACATCTGCAACAAAATATGGGCGACAGGAAACTGGCCGGACTTATGGACGAAATCAATAGTTATACCGTTACATAAGTCTGAAAACCTAAACCTGTGCCAAAATTACAGAACAATAAGCCTCATTAGCCACCCTAGCAAGGTCATGCTTAGATTAATCCTTGACCGATTGAAACCCCAAGCAGAGAACATCAATGCTGAGCAGAGTTCAGACAGGGAAGAAGCACTACAGAACAGATATTTCATTTAAGGCTGCTAAGCAAGAAATATCTAGACCAGCAGCAAACACTGTATCTTGTGTTTGTTGATTTTAAGAAGGCATTTGATAGGGTATGGCATAAAGCCGCTATGGGAAACCATGAGGATGTATAATATCAACGGAAATATTATAATGGTCCTTGAACACCTGTATAACAAGGCGTTCAGCGCAGTCCTTGTGAATGGGAGGCGAGGGGACTGGTTTCGCACATCAGTTGGTGTGAGACAGGCGTGTACACTCTCTCCAACTCTTTTCAATATATTCATTGAGGGAATTATGAGTGAGGCACTTGGAGGTCACGTTGGTAATGTCAAGATAGGGGACCGAACGATTACTAACCTTCGTTTTGCAGATGATATTGACGAGCTGGCGGGTTCAGAAGCAGAACTCCAGGAATGGGTCAGAAGACTCGATGAAATAGCTCTTCACTATGTAATGGAGATAAACGCTGGAAAGACAAAATTAATGACCAACAACGCTACGGGCTTCAACAGCAAGATAAAAGCTAACTGTCAGGAACTCGAAGTGGTTGACCGTTTTAAATATCTTGGGTCGATTGTCAGTGATGAAGGATCAAAATGTGAAGTATTGGCCGCACAGACAATAGCGGCGCTTGCACGGCTTAACAAAATCTGGCAAGATAAACGGTTAGCACTACTCACGAAAATCAGATTAATGCGTACACTGGTCCTGTCAATATTCCTCTATGTGTGTGAGACATGGACAGTTACAAGCTGACCTTCAACGAAGTATACAGGCCTTGGAGATGAGATGTTTCCGAAAACTTTTAAACGTCACGTACAAAGATCGAGTTACAAGTGAGGAAATACGAGATAGAATTACAACAGCAATAGGGCCTTTTGAAGACCTCTTGGCAACTGTCAAAAGAAGGAAACTCACTTGGTACGGTCACATATTGAGATTAAATGGTCTTGTAAATACAATCCTCCATGGAAAGGTGCATGGCAGACGATGAAGAGGCCATCCCAAAAAAAAAAAGAGATGGGAGGACAACATAAAAGAATGGGCCAATCTCTGACCATAAGAGTCACAGGCAGCGGCCACCGAGAGAAAAGGGTGGCGTGGCATTGTGAGGATGTCTTCATGTGTGCCCCAATGACCTCACCGGTTACGGGATGACCTGAGATAAGGAAAGGAACCTAGGGGTTATAATAGATCATACAGGTTAAGTGAGTGAGCAAGTTCAGGTAGCAGTGAAAAAGGCAAATGCAATGTTAGATATTATTAAAAGAAATATTAAACATAGAAACAAGGAAGTGATAATCAACTATATAAAGCATTAGACGTAGATTGGAGTACTGTGTACACGTGTGGAGTCCTTATCATATAGGGGATATAAACATGCTGGAAAAAATACAAAAATGAGTGACAAAGCTGATAGTGGGATTCCAGAAATAGTTATGAGGAAAGAATCAGAAATCCAGCCTACAGTGTCAAAAAAAGAGAAGAATTTAAGGTGACTTACACAGCTTTATAAGATAATCAAAGGAACGGATAAATTGGAAACTAAAGAATGATCCAGATTAGATATTAGGAAATATTTTTTTAGTCAGAGAGTAGTGAATGCTTGGAATGCATTGCCACAGGAAGTAGTGGAGGCAGTGACAATTAATGCATTTAAGAATAAATTGGATGCGCATAGCTTTTAGAGCAAGGTAATGTAAACGAAACTGGTTGTATACAGACTATGCGGATTCTGCGAAACCAGTATAAAGACGTTAAGTTAAGCCAGTATCACCAGGTAATCTCTGGCATGTGACTCCAAGACGGATAGACGCAAAGGTATGCCAAAGAATACACAGAGAAGAGAAGACGTAGAAGTAGATAGAAGATAAGTGAGAAAGAAGTGGATAAGACTACACATAAGTTGACTGCCTGGAGAGGACTGATTTATGGCTTATAAAACACACCTGAGGTGATAAGAGCAAAGAAAAACAAGAAGAATTTCTGATCTAAAAACATTGCAGTATTCAGATATATGCCTATATAAGCAAAGACAGAACATACCAACATGAAACAAGACGAATGTAGATATGTACTAAACAGTTACCTTTCCAAGCTTCTGCGACATTTAGGCTTCAGTCTGCTGTCTGGCTCGAGCAGTAAGGGAGACCTGAAGAAATTCAATACGTACACATAAACATAGTGGACACTTATGTAACACATTTATACCAGATAACAATATCATTCATCCAACCTTCTTTTTCTTTGTTGTTCATCCTCGGATCAAGATTCTATTTTCTCACCGTTGTTTGCAAAGCTGTTTTATCTCCAAGCAGCTTCCGCCTTTTATCTGTCTCGCAGGGCCAGTTTTGCTGTCTCTCTTCCTGTGTGAGTATGTAGCAATGTATGATGTGTTCCCTACATGGACACCTGTCATCTTTCCCAATCCTCATTTTGTTCTACAAATTACCCTTGATTGAGTCTATTATGTTCAGTTCTCAATATGAAGATGATGACTTGCTTTTCTCTAGTTAAAAAAAGTAGAGATGTTTATCAGCCAATTTCCCTCTAAAGTTGGCTTTAATTATGGCCTTTGTCTCACTATATGTGATGTTCAGGTGTTTATGGAGAAGCTCAGCTCATCTTTGCTAGTCTGTCTGCATATTCATTGCCTTCAATACTTTAGTGGAAGGGGATCCACTGAATGACTATTCTTGGGTGTTCTGCTGAAAGCTGTGTCAGGGAGCGTGTGCATTGATGGAGATATGCCGTTTTAGAGTTGCTATTACTGAGACCTAACAAAATGAGCAAAATCATATACATGTCAACATAGCAACATGAAAGATGCAGACTTTAATGAAAGTTGGAAAGCTGAAGAACATTAAATGTCAAACATACAGAATGAATGTTAACATACTATTTGCAAGACCATTTTATCTCGATATGTGACCTTACCAAGACCATTTTATCTCGATATGTGACCTTACCAAGACCATTTTATCTCGATATGTGACCTTACCAAGCGAATTTCCTTCTTTTCACCATTTTCAAGAGGTCTTCAAAAGGCGTTATTGTTGTAATTCTATCTTGTATTTCCTCATTTGTAACTCAATCTTTGTACATGACATTTAGAAGTCTTTGGAAACATCTCATCTCCAAGACCTGTATCCTCTGTTGCAGGTCAGCTGTAATTGTCCATGTCGCACAAGCATAAAGGAATATTGACAGGACCAATGTACACATTAATCTGATTTTTGTGCATATTGCCAATCGTTTATCTTGCCAGATTTTGTTAAGCAGTGCAAATGCCACTATTGTCTGTGCTATTCTATCAATTACCTTACATTTTAATCCTTCATCACTGACAAATGAGCCCAGATATTTAACCCTTTCGCTGCCACACTTTTTTCAGCCAAGTCTGGCCCAGTGCCACTGCATTTTTTGGACATGATCACTTTTAAGGGTGATAATTTTAGAAAATCATAAAAAATCAAAAAATAAACTTGCGACCTTGAGACTTTCAGATTGTGTTCGGACATGGTTAAGCTTAATAATTTTGACATCATCGCGTAACATTGGGTCACGTGACCTTGGCGGCCATCTTGGATTTACACATTTTATTGTATAAAACAAGGGTACATTCAAAGAAATTTTATAAAAAATAAGATAATTGATTTCAATGCTAAAACACATTGATGACGTGTTAAATGACATGCTATGTAACATTATTTGATGTTTAAATCATTTCTAACATGTTTCTTTTAGTGTTATTTGGGTCTTGCAAAATTCTGTATTTTTCATTCAAAATTTTTTTTAGATAAAAAAAATTATATCATATAGTCTATATTTTTTCACATTTATAAGTCATGTTTTCATATCTACATTGCAACTAACCTGTCTGTATGTACATATAGTCCATGGTTCATAATCCAAATGCTACTTCTGTTGGCGTCACTGCCCATACTTGTCCACAGTATGATACAATTCGAAGCATGGGACAACACACAAAGCAACATTGCATCCTTTACAGAAATATGAAGTTTGGGCTCGCTTCCCAGCAGCATTGCAAACAACACATCTTGGTTTGTGCTTGGGATTGTCATATTTGTTGACGAAGTGTCTGGCAGATAGACGATCCAAAGGTGCACTGGCACTAGAAGCAGAGGCGCTGCGAGCAACAGTTGCTGCCTCAACAAGGGCTGTACTCAGAATTTGGCGAAACTTCTTAGATGACATTTTGCTGCCTGTGGTAGTATCTTTATAGAGAATATAGGCATTTACTGTACATGTTTCTATCAGAAAATGAAACAGCGGGAGATACCACTTTGAAGATTTGTGGAGGTAGGGGTAAGTGCCAGAAATTTGGTCAAAGGGGTCGACACCCCCCATGTGAAGATTGTAGTTCTCAATCAATGCTGGCTTGTGTACAATTCTTCCATTGGGATGGCCTTTAGTGCGCAACCTTTTTTGTATGATATCATTTCCATCAACAGTGGAGATAAGGCTTACACGCTTGTTATCCATCCATGTGACAGCCAACATGGACTCATCATTTCTTACCGCAAATCGAGGAGGTTCACCTTTCTTCAGCTTGAGATGTTTTTTTTTTAGTTGGTCTGGAAATTGTTTCCTGTTTTCAGAAACAGTCCCACAAGCTCCAGTGTTTGCACCTCTGAGTTGCATAAACAGTTCTGGTGATGTATAGTAAGAGTCGGTGAACACAATATGACCTTTCCCCTTGTAGTCTGCAAGAAGCTCATGTACGACTCTTGCGCTAATTGATTCACCTGGATCTCGATTTTCCTCTTTGCCTGTATAAATTTTCAGCTTGAGGCAGTAGTGGGTTAAAGAATCGGCCAGAACAAACACCTTGAACCCCCATTTTGTGGGTTTGGCAGGGAGATACTGCTTCATGTGTATACGTCCCTTGAATCTTACCATTGATTCATCAATTGCAAGATGCTGGCCAGGAGTGTAGAATTGCCCAAATGTTGACAAAATGATGTCCAGTAAGCCTTGAATCTTGAATAAAGGATTGTATCCAGGCTGTCCCCTATCTATTCTTTGAACATTGTCACAAAAATGTAGAAATGAACAAAGAATTTGGTAGCGGTTCCTACTCATGACTCTTGTGAACGGCGTTTGAGTAAGCCAATGAGCCGTTTCCCAATAATCACTTAGTGAAGGCTTTTTGCACAATCCCATTGCAATTTGAAGACCAAGAAAAGCTTCAACCTCCTCAAAAGATGTGGGCTGCCAATTCTGTTTACGGGATTTACCTGAATAACTATTACTGTTGGCATGTTGTTCTGCATAGCGATTTGTCTCTTGGACAATAAGGGTGATTGCAGCGTCTGGGAAGTAGAGTCTAAAATAATCTCTAACAGAAAAGTTTGTGGTGTTTACCTGACTACCCTGTTCAAGAACATATTGAGGTGCCCAATTCTGTGCAAACACATCCTCTACAGTCTCTGGAACTTTCCATGTCCACTTTGCTTCATTGTGTTTAGATCTAGCAGTGGCAGTGCCACGCCTCCTTTTTTGAGGTGGGGGTCCATCTCCCGTCCATGCACCACAAGAAGTATCTCCTGTCGACCTAACATCGTAAACATCGTCATCACTTGAATCGACGTTCAGTTCTATATCAGATTCTGAGTCCGTTATATCACTAGAACTAGCTAAAAAGTCTGAATCAGAGTCATTATGGACCTGGGTATCATCAGCTACATCGCTCATTTTGAAATTTTGGTTTACGTATTGAAAAAATGCGATAAAAACGTTATATTTCGGACTGTAGGTGTTAAATTTTTCAAAACACACGCGTAGCCATTTAGTAGACCTCTCTAACGTTTGGAGGTAATATTCGGGTAAAATAAAACCGGTGTTTGTGTAGCGCAAATCACCGTAATAAAACTTCATACCGCTCGACGACTAAAGTCGTCCGTGGCACTGTAAGGGACATTGAGTTTGGACGACTTTAGTCGTCCGTGGCAGCGAAAGGGTTAAAGCGGTCGACCACTTCGAGGTCCTGGACATTAGCTTTTACCCTACTGTTGAAGCCCTCAACGTTGTTGGTCATTAATTTTGTCTTTCCAGCGTTAATCTCCATACCATAGTAAAGAGATGTTTCACCTAGCCTTATGACCCATTCCTGGAGTTCCGCTTCTGTGCCAGCCAACATGTCGACGTCATCTGCAAAATGAAGGTTTGGAATTGTTCCCTATCTTGACAGTACCAACGTGATTTCCAAGTGAATCACTCATAATTCCCATAAGAGGTGGTGGAGTCATATTGGATTCAGAGAGATCTAGAACAGGGGTGGGTAACCTGTGCTCCTAAGTCACATGCAGCATTAAGTGTGACCTTTTAAATGGATAAATATTGTAAAGTCATTTGATACTAAGAAAAATGCAATAGAATATCCCCGCTTTCAGCAGCACGCACAATTAAAACTTTCTTGCTTTTCAACCACTTGTTGTGAATCTACATTCTCTTTGCGGCCTTATTAGGTTAACATCTAACTTAATACAGCCTTATTAGGTTTACAGCTAACTTAATACAGCCTTATTAGGTTTACAGATAACTTAATACATCCTTATTAGGTTAACATTTAACTTAATACAGCCTTATTAGGTTTACAACTAACTTAATACAGCCTTATTAGGTTTACAACTAACTTAATACAGCCTTATTAGGTTTACAACTAACTTAATACAGCCTTATTAGGTTTACAGATAACTTAATACAGCCTTATTAGGTTAACATCTAACTTAATACAGCCTTATTAGGTTTACAACTAACTTAATACAGCCTTATTAGGTTTACAGCTAACTTAATACAGCCTTATTAGGTTTACAGCTAACTTAATACAGCCTTATTAGGTTAACATCTAACTTAATACAGCCTTATTAGGTTTACAACTAACTTAATACAGCCTTATTAGGTTTACAACTAACTTAATACAGCCTTATTAGGTTTACAACTAACTTAATACAGCCTTATTAGGTTACAGCTAACTTAATACAGCTTATTAGGTTACAGCTGTGGATCTGGAAAAGGCATTTGACAAAGTCTGGAAAGACGGACTTAGAGTCAAGCTAAGGAGAAGTGAAGTTTGTGGGAGAATGTACAAGTGGATCAACCACTACCTCAAACAAAGAACGGCTAGAGTCCAAGTACAAGGGCAGATGAGCAAGAAGGTGACACTAGAGCAGGGAGTACCCTAAGGGGGAGTACTGTCACCCACACTCTTCCTGGTATATATAAACGACATTACAGAGAATATACCAAGGAGAGTCCATAGCTCAATGTTTGCAGACGATCTGGCTATGTGGACCTCTGAAAAGAATCTCACCATAGTCAGAAATCGGATGCAGCAGGCCCTAACATCGCCGGAAGAGTGGGCGAACTCATGGCTGGTCAATATAAACGAGGAGAAAACCACATGCACAATATTCTCGCTTTCAATAAAACCCCAAAATACCAAATTAAGTTTAAATGGCAAATTCCTGCAGCCAAACGACAACCCAACCTATCTGGGAGTCACATTTGATCGGCGCATGACATGGAAAAGTCAGATCGAGAGAAACCGAATGAGAGCCAGAGAAAGAATGGCAATCATGAGGAAACTTGCTGGCACAAGCTGGGGAGCAGACGAAGGCATACTAAAGAAACTGTACACTGGAAGAGTGAGACCAGTTCTCGAGTATGGCATTGCGGCATGGACAACAGCAGCAAAGGCGAACTTCGATAAAGTTAGCAAACTTCAAAACCAAGCCATGAGAGTTATAACAGGAGGCATGAAGTCAACGCCAATTGTAGAACTTGAAAAGATTACAAAACTGCAATCCATGACCGATAGAAGAGACTGCAGAGCCCAGCTGCAGTCAGAGAAACTCCGAAGACTGACTGACCATCCAATGCACCAGAGACTAAACAATTTGGGAAATGGGAAACTAAAGTGGAGAAACTTTGCAGAAATAGCCAAAGCAAAGATGCACGAAGATCCCATAAACGCACTAACAACACCAAAACCCATCACTACTGTTGAAAACCTACCTGGAGGCAGGATATATTTCCAGAGGTGGTAGAAAATATACCAGGTATTGGAAACAAAAACTGCCAGACTGAAAAAGAAAGGAGAGATACTACCCTAAGCTTTATATCGAAAAGCTACCCAAGCATGGACTGGACCCATGCATACACCGACGGTTCTGTAACAAACACTACACAGAACGGAGGGGCTGGAGCATTCCTGAACCTACCAAATGGCAGACAAATAACACTGTCATTCGCTACTGGTAAGTACACAAGCAATTTCAGAGCGGAGGCAGAGGCACTGAGGGCGGCAGTGGAAGAAATGGTGACACATAAAGAAAATGAAAGCCATATAGTCCTGCTTACAGATGCTCTCGCCGTAGTCACAGCGCTAAGAAGCCAGAAAAACACTGAGCTTAATGACTTAAGAGCAGCAATCTGCAAACTGTGCCAGCAGTCCTCACCAAAAAGGGTAGTGGTACAGTGGGTCCCATCACACTGCAACATCCAAGGCAACGAGGAGGCAGACAGACTGGCAAAAGAAGGTGCAAGACTACCACAAACAGATACTAGTATGACGTACGAAGAGTCAAAACGGCTTATCAAAGCCAGATACATGACCAAATGGGAAACCGAACATACTGGTTACACCAAAAACGATGCATATTACCAGTTGAACCGAAGAGAGCAGGTCGTTGTCTTCAGACTTCGCACTGGCCACAATAGACTGAGGTACCACCTATTCAACAAATTGAAGATAGGTGGTACCGACGAATGTCCGTGCGGTACCGGTAAAATGACCGCTGAACATCTGCTGCAGAACTGCCCGACATACGAGGATCAGAGAGAGCAGATGTGGCCATCACCAGTGGAACTGCAAGACAAGCTCTATGGCAGCGGCGACAGCCTCAGGATGACCGCCGCTTTTTTCGAATAAATAATGATTACTGTCTGACTGCGTACGAAGAAGAAGAAGGTTACAGCTTATTAGGTTAACAGCTGTTAATGTGGCCTTCTTAGATTAACAGCTAACTTAATGCGGCCTTCCAACATGAAAAGGTTCCCTACACTTGATCTAGAGCATTGAAAGGATTTTGGACAATCTCAAATTGAGTGCTGCTTTTTTAAACTAAATGGAAGCTCAATAGATATGAACATCGTACAGGCTTATGCCCCCACAACGCATAGCTTTTAGAGCAAGGAAATTTAAAAGAAACTGGTTGTACACAGACTCTGAGAGTCTTCTAAACCAGTATAAAGACATTCAGTTTAGTTAACTGACAGCTAAGACAAGGATATTGACTACTTCTATAGTGATTTAGAAATGGCTGTGAGCCAATGCAAGAAAGAGGACTGATTCTTTAAATGGAGTGAGATTTTAATGCATAAGTGGGATTGGGAACAATTAGGGGATGTAACTGGGGGCCACTTGTACAGGGCTAATTTAACTCTTGACATTTCTTTAGATGCGGGTTACAGTGGTTATTCTTACATCCTGATGCATACTTGAGAAGGTGGACAAGGGTCCCACTGGCTGTAGTGTAATGTGAGGCTCCTCAGTGAGTTCACCCCCTATGGTGGAATTACAGTGTCGATTCCCACCCCAAAGGTCGTACTGCTATGACAAACTCTGGTTATAGGAACCACAACAAGGACATGAGGTGGGTGAGATCTTGGTCAGTATATTTCACCTGACCCAGCTATTAGTCTTAGCTCCCTTTAGTCTCTGGAACAGAATTGGGTGCGCGTCCAAGATGCAGTGAAAGAGTAGATAACAGGCAGAGACTCGCAGCTGACTGCTTATTTCAGTGTCAGCAAATCGTAGCTGATGAAGATCCTATACCGCCTGTGAGTAACGACCATGGAGACAGACTGCACCAATGCAGTCTAGTTGTGAGATAGGGAATCGAAAGGGGAAGGTGAACCTGTTGGAACCAGATGTGTCGTGTCGAGAGGCACAGATATCGCAGTCTCACTGTAAACTATGACACAACATAACAAAATGCTTTTTCAAGACAAATACAGAGGAAGACCCCAGAAGGAAGGCAAAATAGAGACAGACCTAAAATAATTTTACTTTAGAAGCCAAAATTAAAATCATTAACCAGAGCAGCGGAACCGCACAAAGGATGACCTCTGACCAAGAGTTTGTTGTTGTCCTGAAAGATGTGATTAGGTGGTTGTTGTCCTGAAAGATGTGATCAGGTGTGATGATTGGTCCCTGACTTCTTCATGCGTCTTCGGTCATGGATATAAGTAGGCAACAAATACTTACACTTTAGCTTTTTGTAGCTCTTCTGGTTCCTGAGGTTTGTCTGAATTCTGTCTTTGAGCTGGGGTTCTGAGAAAAGTGAAGAAAATTATTTGTGAATATCAGGAAAATTAATATTTAAAAACAAAGCATACAGAGAGAGAGAAATATTATATATATATCATCATGTCCCGTAACCTGAAAGGTCATTGGGGCATCAATACTGCAGATTGTTGGATCAGTTCTTGCCACTGCACTGGGTTTTGTGCCAGGATATTGAATCTTCCATCTGGAAGAGGTTAACTTCAGTGGTATTTTTGTCATTGTTGTGTATTAAGACGGCTGGCGGATTTCTGATGTTTCTCAATGCTTTCTGCAATACCAGCGTGTTGTAGGCAGTTTGCACCTGGCGGAGCCCATCCCTCTCCAGGTAACATGTCCCTCCACAATATATATATAATATTGCTTCACTCATCTCATGAGAATGTGGCCTATTCAACACCCACTATGCACTTATAACACAAGAGGTTCTAGATACAAGGCATGATGAGAGAGACCTCAAAGACGCTGGATAGGTGATAGAAGCGTAATCCTGCAATGACATGGGCTTTTTGAAATAACATTTGATCCAACAATGACGCCTTAGGCTCCCCCATAATGCTCAGCCGCACAATTGGATGGACAATTGAAATGAACATGCCGCCGAAGACGGATGTGTCGGACTGAAAGGTGTAAAATTCGCATTCAAACTGTAAACTAGCGACACAACGCATTTTGTTCTCTGGACTACATCCTGCCACTCGCAAAGTCCTGTTCAGGTACAGGGAGATTGAGAATGAACACAGAAGAATAAAAAATATGACGGAAACACTTACACTTCAGTGCCCAGGCCATTGACCAGGTCCAGTGCATCAATGGTTTCCAGGCAAAGCAGGGTGTCTTCCAGGTCAACCGCAGAACTGGTGTCAATGTAACCCTATAAGCAAGAGAATATAGTTGTTATTAGCAGTACAGTTATAGGCTGTCTCATAGTAGACACTGTTGTCAGGGATGGGGTGTTAGAGGTTGTATTATAAGTGGAGGCTGTCCCATAGTAAATAATGCAGTCAGGGATTGAGTGTTAGAGGTTGTATTATAAGTAGAGGCTGTCCCATAGTAGAATGTTGTCAGAGATGGAGTGTTAGCGATTGTATTATGATATATACAGTATGTTCAAAGAAAATACTGTAGTCAGGGATGCAGTGTTGCTGCCCATAAGTCGCATCTTAGAAGAAACTTTTACTTTGCACACTTTAGAAAGTAATATCTACTATCTGTGCTAAAACACTTCTCTCCAAACTCTAGTACAAATTCAGCATTTTGGTGAAAGTTTCACTTTATGCATCTTTAACTGAAACTGACATAACACACATAGTGAGAATGAAGTGACAAACTTCTTCTCCTTCTTCTTACGCAGTCGTCAGACAGTAACCATTATTTTTTCGAAAAAAGCAGCCGCCATCCTGAGGCTGTCGACACTGCCATAGAGCTTGTCTAGTATTGCCACTGGTGATTGCCACATCTGCTCTCTCTGATCCTCGTATGTCGGGCAGTTTTGCAGCAAGTGCTCAGCGGTCATTTTCCCGGTACCACACGGGCATTCGTCAGTGCCACCTATCTTCAATTTGTTGAATAGGTGGTACCTCAGTCTGTTGTGGCCAGTGCGAAGTCTGAAGACCACGACCTGCTCTCTTCTGTTCAACTGGTAATAGGCATCGTTTTTGGTGTAGCCAGTATGTTCGGTTTCCCATTTGGTCATGTATCTAGCTCGTATAAGCCGTTTTGACTCTTCGTATGTCATGCTAGTATCTGGTTGAGGTAGTTTTGCGCCTTCTTTTGCCAGTCTGTCTGCCTACCCACTGCACCACTACCATTTTTGGTGCGGCCTGCTGGCATAGTTGACAGAGTACTGCTCTTAAATCATTAAGTTCAGTATTTTTCTGGCTTTTTAGTGCTGTGACTACAGCCAGAGCATCTGTAAGCAGGACTATGTGGCTTTCATTCCTTTTACATGTCACCATTTCTTCCACTGCCGCCCTCAGTGCCTCTGCCTCCGCTCTGAAATTGCTTGTGTATTTTCCAGTAGCGAATGACAGTGTTAATTTTCTGCCATTTGGTAGGTTCAGAAATGCTCCTGCCCCTCCGTTCTGTGTTGTATTTGTTACGGAACCGTCGGTGTATGCATGGGTCCAGTCCATGCTTGGGTAGTTTTCCGTTACGTAACTCAGGGTAATATCTCTTCTTTCTTTTTCAGACTGGCAGTTTTTGTTTCCAATACCTGGTATATTTTCTACCACCTCTGGAAATATATGCTGCCTCCAGGTAGGTTTTCGTACAGTAGGGATGGGCTTTGGTGTGGTTAGTGCAATCATAGGGTCTTCATGCATCTTTGCTTTGGCTATTTCTGCAAAGTTTCTTCGCTTTAGCTTCCCATTTCCAAAATTGTTTAGTCTCTGGTGCATTGGATGGTCAGTCAGTCTTCTGAGTTTCTCTGATTGCAGCTGGGCTCTGCAGTCTCTTCTGTCGGTCATGGATTGCAGTTTTGTAATCTTTTCAAGTTCTACAATTAGCGGTGACTTCATGCCTACTGTTATAACTCTCATGGCTTGGTTTTGGAGTTTGCTAACTTTATCGAAGTTCGCCTTTGCTGCTGTTGTCCATGCCGCAATGCCATACTCGAGAACTGGTCTCACTCTTCCAGTGTACAGTTTCTTTAGTATGCTTTCGTCTGCTCCCCAGCTTGAGCCAGCAAGTTTCCTCATGATTGCCATTCTTTCTCTGGCTCTAATTCGGTTTCTCTCGATCTGACTTTTCCATGTCATGCGCCGATCAAATGTGACTCCCAGATAGTTTGGGTTGTCGTTTGGCTGCAGGTATTTGCCATTTAGACTTAATTTGGTGTTTTGGGGTTTGATTCATAGCGAGAATATTGTACATGTGGTCTTTTCCTCGTTTATTTTGACCAGCCAAGAGTTCGCCCACTCTTCCAGCGATGTTAGGGCCTGCTGCATCTGATTTCTTGCTATGGTGAGATTCTTTTCAGAGGTCCACATAGCCAGATCGTCTGCAAACATTGAGCTATGAACTCTTCTTGGTATATTCTCTGTAATGTCATTTATATACACCAGGAACAGTGTGGGTGACAGTACTCCCCGTTGGGGTACTCCCTGCTCAAGTGTCACCTTTTTGCTCATCTGCCCTTGCACTTGGACTCTGGCCGTTCTGTTTTTGAGGTAGTGGTTGATCCACTTGTACATTTTGAAGTGACAAACGAAATCTTATAAGTCATTTTGAGAGGGAAAATTCAACTCTTTATGCATCACTCTTTCTGTCATTCCTAAAGTAATCGAACCAAAAAGTGCAAATATTGGAGTCAATCTGTAAACTAGCAACATTGTGCATTCCGTTCTCTGAACTACATCCTGCTACTTGCAAATCCATGTTCAGGGTTCCGTAGCGGAAGATTGAGAACAAACGCAGAAAAATAAGAGACTAAGGAGTATGCAAAACCTATGGCATAATACAAACAAGGCACTAAAACTAAAGATCCTAAGAACATGCATTTTTCCTGTGACAACCTATGGATGTGAAACATGGACGATTACAAAAGCACTAAGAGCGAAGATCTGTGCTTTTGAGACATGCATTTCGGACAAAGAAAGAAAGAAACAAATCCATCCGACAAGACCTGAATGTCGAGGAGAATTGGCTTATAAATTATGTAATGACCCAGAAACTTTGGCTTCCTATTTTTTGGACACGTTAAATGCCACAACGGACTGGAAAGAGTGGTTATGGAGGGCACAGTCACTGGATAGCGAGGCAGACCGAGAAGATGATGTACTCAGGACATCAAGGAGACGCTGGATTTGACCTTGGAGCAGGCCGGACGACTGGCGGATGACAAGAGTTTCCTACTGACAGACCTCATGGGAGCGACGTTCTGCAAAGGACATGCACATGATGATGATGAATGATTATACGGGCAAATAACAAAATATGGCATGTCATAAACACCATAGCAAGCACTTTATTAACTATGGTGACCCCATGCACAGATTAGAACTAAAATAGTTTATCTTCACCTGAGGCACCATCCTTGAGTTGAACGGGGAGTGCAGCATCTTCCATGGAGAAACCAGGGACTCCGGAGGATTATTGGTGTCCAAGTTAACAGACAAATCATCTGGCAGTTTGACAGGAGTAAATCCATTCAGCACTGGTGATGCCTGGATAGACTTTTTAGGGCTCACCAAACGTGAGGATGTGTGAGACCACCCAGAGTATGATGGGCAGTTAAAATTAAGCTGTAGACAATTAAATATTGGATCATCAACTAGGCAGATTTGTGTACAATCATTTCTTGATTTCAAAATAAACTTTTAATGGACACGTTTGTTTTTACAGTCAATTAATATAGTTGTTTGCTCAAGTCAGTTTAATCAGATTGCATTCGTCACATCGACTATGCCCTATCAACAACTTGACTTATGTATGACTCAGCTAATTCTTCTTCGATCAACTGATGCTAGATCAACTGATCGAGCCAGGTGAGGTTCATGAAGGAGCCTGTGCATTTCAGGCCTCTACGCCCCTCCCCTCCAACAGTCTTTTGAGCTTAGTCTCTCTCGCGGGTCAGACTGCCCTCCACAATTGCATGTGGCAGTGTCTCTGAGACCCATTCTGTAAAGGTGGGCCTTGAGTCTGCAATGTCCCGTTTTGAGTCTGAAGACCTTTGTCTGCCCATCTCTGCCAAGTTTGTCTATGCCGTCATTTTCTGTTTTGTATTCTTTGTGCTACTAGGCCAATAATCTAGCGAGGTGACTTGCAGTAACTTGCCAGTACAACAACCTTTTTGTGAACTGGTAATGAACTTTAATGAATTAATAATTAGTTATACCAAATTGCATTATTCTGTTATATATAGAGTAGTATGCAGTATTATATAACATGATTTTTATAATAATTGTTTTTTGATTAGTGAAACTTACGCTGTTGAATACATAATATAACGCAAGTAAGAATACTAGCCTAAGATTAATTTAAGTGAAGATTGTTTTGTTATTCTATATAAAAGTGACTTTTTACAATAGCAAGCATTAGTTTAACAGCAATACAGTCTATATTTAACTTGTTTCTATTATATGATACATTTTATTTATATTTGTTTCTCAGTGTTTACATTCATAATTTAGTGTTTACCGAACCATTCATAATTTGGTGTTTACATTCATAACATAGTATATACATTTATAACTCAGTGTTTACACCATAGCTTAGTGTTTACATTCATAACATAGTATATACATTTATAACTCAGTGTTTACACCATAGCTTAGTGTTTACATTCATAACATAGTATATACATTTATAACTCAGTGTTTACACCATAGCTTAGTGTTAACATTCATAACTTAGTATTAACAAGTATTATTCCTGTGGCAACCTATGAATGTGAAACATGGACAATTACAAAAGCACTTAGAGCAAAGATATGTGCTTTTGATACACAGAAGAGTCCTGAAAATCCCGTGGAAAAAGAAAAAGAAACAAATCCATTTGGCAAGACCTGAATGTGGAGGAGAATTGGCTCACAAATGACCCGAAAACTGAGGTGGACACGTCAAACGAGACAACAGACTGGAGAGAGTGGTTATGGATGGCATGGTCACTGAAAAGAGAGACAGAGGCCGACCGAGAAGACGATGGACTCAGGACATTAAGAAGACACTAGATTTGACCTTGGAGCAGGCCAGAAGTGTGGCGGAAGACAATTTCCTACAGACAGGATGTCATATGTGTGTGTGTGTGTGTGTGTGTGTGTGAGACAGAGAGAGAGAAAGAATAGAAATATGCAAAAAAAACTTTTACCATTTTTCGAGCTGACCCATATTTTGGTGGTTGCTTTAGGACTACATCATTCTCTACCTGACAGAACAGAGGAGTGTCTAGGTCAAACTTTGGCGTATTCAGTGAGCTTAACAGAGGGTCGTAGCTGCTGTCTGTACAGAGAAAAAAGATATAATTTAGTAGACTTTCTTGTATCTGTACTGTTCCTAAAAATAAACATCACTGCACTCCGCGCATACCTATAAGTGCTCAGTCTCTCTTAACTAATGATGAAGGGTGTTGATACTGATGTTTCCTGCAACTCAGTTGTACACTTTTCTTCGTCCCCTCTTGCGAATCAGTGAGCGAACTTTGTTCGACATCTGCAGTCTATGAATTGCTGATTCATCTATTGCGATGTCATCATCTAACAGGCGGTCACTGACAGGCTTCAAAATGTCACTCCTATCAATATCTTGAATAGCCTATATCAGTCATGACTGAGTTATGGGATGATCCGCCCTTGAGGTGATTTTTTCCTTCTTTTTTACGTTTCCTTTTCTCCTCTGCTTATTGTAACACTCTTTCTTCGCCCAATTTGAGGTCGATGTTGATGCCAAAGATATCTCAGTCGCACCGGCAGATGATGGATTCCAGGCATGCAAAAAAGGCTTTGTTAAATGGGTCCCCTTGACGTACTCTTCTCTGTATTGGTACTACTACTACCGGTCTTTGGAAGATAATCGTGCAATCGGTGTAGCAGTCAGCAAGGATTCTTGTGTATCCCGGGTCGACCCCTTGATCTGTTAGAGATTCCCAGACGAATTTTGGTTCTACAGAGTCAAACGCTTTCTTGTAGTCAATGGATGTGTAAATTAGTGGAATCTGGAATTCTGGCTGTTTTAATCAGTCGGCAGCACGTTGAAATGTGATCCATGGTGCTGTATGCATGACAAAATCCAGCCTGTTAAATAGGTTGCTCCTCATCTAGGGTTGGGCTGATTCTAGCGAAGACACATTTTGTGTATATCCCCATATCTAGTGCACCCATAATTGGTGCCTGTGAGGCCAAGGTGTCAGTTATTTATTTGCCCTGAACCCCAGAATGACCAGGACAGCAGATCTAAAAAAGCCCATGCAGGTTTGATGTGTCTTTTCCTCTGTATTGCCTGGGCCAAGTTGTGGTAGAAAAGCTTGTGTGCACATACTACTCATACTGCACATGCTATGATTATATCTCAGTCTCTTAATAGCCAACTCATTAGTGGTACACATTTTAAAAATGTCACTGCTAGCTCATTCACAACGGAATATTTCTTTTCCCGCCATATTTTTCAAAATATCATTTACATGAGACCTATTTATCTTCTGTAATGTTGCATTAACTTTTAGTATACCGACACTAAATCCACATTTTTACACCGTCTACTTCATACTTCACAACTGAATTCCCAGGGCAAGGGGAATAACTGCGCAAAAATTAGACCTTGTGCAATAAAATTAATAACAAATACAATTTTAAATTTATTTGTGTGATTCAAATAAATGGCACATGTTTGAGTGTCATGTATATTGGATGCAAAAAATTAAACAAGTGAAGAAAAAAAAAAGTGCCAATATAAAATGTCTGTTTCACTCTTGTCAATTTTGCTGATAAATGTTCAAGCGAAAAGCAATCTCCCTTGGTTCATTGCAACTAGTACATCTTTCATCTTCTTGTCCAATGTCTAACTTTCCAGTACACCTCAAAGTTATAGAGGTATCTAGTATGAGGATCTGCAGCACATCAAATTTTAATTCCTCAAGGATCTTTTTTCCCTAAAATTCTGATGCAGGCATATGTACTGGTTTGCTCTTCCAAGTACTCAAAAAAAAAAAAAAAAAAAAAAAAAAAAAAAAAAGTCTGAAGTAGAAATAATGAAAGTGAAAGGTAATCAAAAGCAGAGTAATCTTGATCTGCAGGACCTGTTCCCTCACTAAATCATTCAATAATGATATTACACCGTTGCTTTGACCATTCTCTATCACCACTTAGGCCTGCCTGTGGGGCGGGTTACGTTGTAACCGTCTTCTACCCATAATTCGTCATCACTACTGAGGTCAGTGTCGCTACTTTCATCTTATAAGTCCTGAATTTATTCCTCATCAACGTCTGATTCGTTCTCATTCTCTTCAACTCCATCAACAACTTCGCAACCACTTTCATCTGACTCATAAGTATCTTCAGTCCGCACCAAGTTTTAAAAAAAATTGAAGGTCATTTTTTAAAAATCATGCCTTGAACACCATACGTGATAGAAACGATCTTTAAACTGCAATGGGAGCCGCCATTACCGATAGTCACGTGACGGCTAAATTTAGTGTGTCTATTCGTAGGTAAACCGCAAGGAAAAATTATTTAAATCAGTATATCCACGGCGGCCGTTGCCGGCCGGGATGGGAGTGAGTCGATAGCGGCCGTCGCCGGCCGGAATTGAATGGATTAAAATTGAACCTCTTTGTCTAAGAAAAAAAGACGCAAATGGCTCTTAAATTGTAGTTTATCAAAATGAAGTGACATTAAAAATGTTGGATTGGTCTAAGCTTCTAAATTTGTTTTCTAAACTTTCCTAATAGAGATCTAATATGACTAGCCACTTTAAGTGGCTTGTGTAAAAATTAGTCCAAAAATACGCCACCTGAAGTGGCTCAGGTAGTCTAGGAGTTAACATGTCCTGTATTATGCGCTAAACTGTTCATAACTGAATGAGCAATAGAATGGAATAAAGAAAGCTTAGTGTTGACAGCCATGATGGTTTCCTCTCCTAACTTGGTGTCCTGCTCTGAGCAGTAAAGGTTTCTGAGACATTGTGTTTCACTTTTATTTATCTTCAGACCAGCAGCTCTGCTGACCTGATTTAGGTCGTTCAAGGATTGTTGGGTTTCCTCAATTGTGACTGATGAGCACACTGTAATCTGCAAATTGTAAATGGGCAAGCCACTTATCTATATTTACACCTTTATTGATCCAATGTAATTGTTGAAAAATCTCTTTGAGAGCCGCTGTAAATAGCTTTGAGAAGAGGGTCACTGTGTCGGACCGGACTCCTCTTGCTATTAGAACATATACTAGACAGTGGTATTGCGTGATGGCTATATTGCAGTCTTTGTTAGTTTCCATAATCACTCTGATATAGGTTTCAGAGATGCTCTCTGGTTTCTGAGCATTTACCACAACATTGGTCTCAATACCGTCAAAAACTTTCTCGTAATCATTAAATACTAGACATAAGGGTATGCACAGTTCACGTGCTCTCTCCATCAGTAGATTGATCACGATGAGGTGGTCAATGGTGAAGATCCCTTTTCTGAATTCGGCTTGTTCTCGAGGTTGGTGTTCATCAAATTGCCTGTCGATTCTGTAGGCAATGGCTCTAGTAAATATCTTGTACATTATCGGAAACAAGCAAATTGGACGGTAGTCCCAAAATGCATCTACCTAGGTCAAGAGATAAATGCCAACCATAAAATTTACCACAAAATCTCTAGACGGCAAAAAGCAGCTTGATATTCTTTAAACTCCATTAAGGCAATACTCCAAGACATGAAAGACACCACGGCAAGATCACACGTTTCAATTTCATGGTCATTCCAGCAATGATTTACGGAAGCGAAGTGTGGAACTTGCACAAAACATGCAGAGAAACTCAGTCACTCAGGGAGTAATGGAACGGTGCGCACTAACAATTTTGATAAGGGATACGAAGATATTCAACACCAAATGTTTCGGAATGCTGTGGAAGCAGCGGTATTACGCAAACTTCGTTGGGCTGGATATGTGGTACGCATGCCTAACAACAGACGGACACGTAAAACAATTTGGTGATTTGCCTGTACACATACATGGGGTCGCCCACCTATGCGATGGTGAGATGGACTGACCAGAGACGAAGGCCCACATTGGTACAGCACTAAAAGATCGGGACGCATACAGAATATTGTTGGCTTCCTCACATACGGCACATCTGATGAACCGATGCCGAGGATAATATGACGTGCAGATTAGTATAAAAGAGATTACAGTGACATCATTTTTGTCAACAATCACAAACTTTTTTAACAATATAAATGTACATTAAAAAAAAATGTTCACTCATACACAAAACTAAGAATATTCAACCATTGCATACTTTCTACGCATATGATGCAGAGTACTGGAGAGTAAGAGAAAAAGAATTTCCCAAATTTATATCTATCCATGGGATCAAGATGCTGAGCAGCACATGAGCTGCAGTGGTCAGCAAACCATAACCAACTGCTAGCGTCAGGGCCAGCAAACCAGAGCTACCAAGACCCTTCTACACCTTTACGCAGTGATCCTGGATAACAGACTGCAGCAGGGCAGACTGGCTAAGGAGAAAGGATCGAAGAGGGAATGCTAACCCGGTACTAAATAAAATGCTTGCTGAAGTCGGATGTGTTGAACCGAAAGCTGCAAATATCACAGTCAAGATGTAAACTAGGACACAACGCATTCCGTTCTCTGGACTACATTGTGCTATTTAAGCCCTTTCAAGGTTTAGTAGTGGGAGATTGAGAACAAACGAAGCGAAGCCATATCTATCCATGCAACCTTCCTATGAAAGACTCCTCAAGTGTTTCTGGTCGAACATAATCACCAACCAAAAACTTCATATCGGGTGCACTCAAGTTAATGCTGGAATTGGATTGGGTATGTCCTCAGAAGAGACTTACCATCACTAGAACAGCCACACTAAAAAGAGGTCGCCCTAAGTCATCTTAGGAAAGAGCCATATAACCAAAATGAAAATTATGGACATGAGCTGTGACAAAGTAGAAAGGATGGCTGCCGACTGGGTACAGTGGAGATCGTGTTAGTGCAGTAAAAGGTATATGGTGTGATGGTCACTAGTTGTTTTGTCAGTCATCGATCGAGGACCTAAGAATTAGAAGTACTGTGAAACAAGCCACAGGTTGTACTTACGAGGTTTTGGCTCATCTGCTTCCATCTTCATATCTAGCACGTTCAAATGCTTTAGACTGCTGAATGAGTCTGCACTGGAGGTCAGAGTGGAGATCTTATGTGAGGCATAGTTGTCATTTAGGCTCTTTGGATCTGTGAATGCAATATCCTTGAAGGCACTATGCTCATAGCATCTTGTATCTTGACTATTGCCATCACATATAACTCTATAGCTGTTGAGGCAATCAGTATCATTGCCTGAGTTGCTAAGTCTGGGCCTCTTGATTCTGGTCGTCTTTACTGGAGTCTCCAAACAAGGCACTTCCTGGAGTAAAGATACCAAAACATTTCATAGTACTTTTAATACACTACTGCATTTCTTCAATTTTAAGATGCACATTTCTCCCATTTTAATGTCTCTAAAATTGGGGAGCATTTTACGGTAGATTTTGTCTTACAATTGCCATTTTAAAAACATTTTCTGTTGTCAGCGGATTGGCTTTCAGGCGGTATTGTCATTGCCTAACGCAAGCACAAATTTGGATGTGTTCGTCTTGTTATAATATTGTCGCATCATTTGTTTAGTTTATTCTGATTCCTTATTGCTCTTCAAAATGTTGTCAAAAAGATTACACTGCGACCTGTGTTCTTATTTTTTCCACATCCAAGCACCACATTATACAGTATGCATCCAGTATTCAGTGACATGTCTTGTCATTTGCCTACAACACGTCGCACATATTGCATGTTTCCTTGAAGTTGGGAGAGGTCATCAGGTAGTCTGGGTACCGTATTTCGCCACAATCACACGTGTCATCATCTGTGTATCCCCATCGTTTAATATTCCTCTTGCACCGTGATACACCAGTTCAGAGTCTGTTCAGCGACTTCTATGCCGTGTATGGTATATGATGTGTGGGAGTAGGTTCCGCCCAAAGTTCCATCTCTGGGGTCTGCATCAATTTGTGCCATCTCTCGATATGCCGATTTTCAAAGTTTGTCTGTATGGGCTGTGTTGAATTTAGGAAACTATGCCTGGATTGAGTCTTGTGCTCTGTACCTGATGTCCAAACGTTGGGTGTCTTGGGTCGCGCTCCTGTTTTTCTCATTCGATTTCTGCTGCGGCGCTTCGAATCTCGAGTGGTGCTATGCCAATTATGGGGTATATTTTATCAATGGGGGTGCGTTTTAGGTACCCTGATAATATTTAGATCCGTCTCATTTATTTCTGTAGCAACTAGTTCACGTGGGCAGTTTTTTTAGACTGGCGCAGCGTATTCAGATACGGAAAAACAAGGCAAGTGCAGGTGTCCAAAGGACTGAAGGTTGTGCCGCCAGTTTTCGGATGATATTATTTCTTGCATGTATCTTACGCTTTGTTTCCTGACAGTGCGTCATAAAAGACAGTGTGCGGTCTAACTTCACGCCAAGATATTTGAGAGCTGTGCAGTGTTCAAGCTCCTGCCCATGCTACCTAATCTGAAGTTTTCTTTTTGCTCCTCCGTTTCTGAGGTGGTAGGCACATACATGGGTTTAAAATTTGACATTAGTGATGCAAATGTTCGCTGTTGGAGACATAACCGAAATTTCATATTTTCATGCAAAATGGCTGAGGAAGATATGCATTATTTTGGGATAATGCAGATATCAAGGGCTCGACAGGTGATTTCTGAATATGAATCTGCTATTGATTCTTAATGAAGTGATATATAATATATAGGACCATCCTGAATCATATTTACTTAATACCAACATGAAATATTATAACCCTGGACTGTAGTCTTCTTCTTCTTCGTTTATTCTCAATCTCCTGCTACCTAGCCCTGAAAAGGGCTTTGCAAGTAGCAGGATGTTGTCCAGAGACACATCTAACATCAGCATAGCAATTTTAGGTACCAGGTTAGCCTTCCCTCTTCGATCCCTTCTCCTTAGCCAACCTACTCTGTTGCAGCATGTTATCCAGGATCACTGTGTGGAGGTGTCTTGGCAGCTCTGGTTCGCTGGCCCTGATGCTAGCAGTCAGCTATGAGTCGCTGACCGCTGCATCTCATGTGCTGCTCAGCATCTTGATCCCTTGGACTGTAGTCTGATTCCCCACAGTGACAAATAACAGATCTAGATTGATCATAATCCCCATATTTCATCATTTAGAAAAGCCATTTCCCAAATTTTCAACAAAGTTTTCCAAACAATAAAATCTTACCAAAATGTGTTCAATATGAGTGATACCATTTCAGGGTAACTCTGAAAATGTGTGCACTTTTTTATGTGACATGTATATTTATGCAAAATCCAAGCACTGTCACATCACACAGACATGTCTAACAGTAAAGGTATATGTGCAGCACCAACAAATTGAGGACTCTGGGAATGGGCTATTTACACATGCACACATCACACTTATATATCAATGGCACGCTTCAAAAGGTTAAAGATGATATCAGATGTAATAGTCACTGAATGCTTTATCAGGCAGTGATCAAGGATTTAAGCCCAAAAGATAAATCATCATCATCGGGTGCCCTGCCGGTTGGAGTTCATGGACATCCATCCACTTTTATCATGTTTGTCGTTTACTAACTCTGTTGTTGATTGTCGTCCAAGCCATTCTCTAAAGCTGTCTAGCATATTCTCTTTCGGCCTTCTTCTGTCTCTTTTTCCTGCTATCTTTCCCGTTGTCACGACATGCTCTGAAGCCGCCTCTTCTCATAACATGCTCAAAAAATGATGACTGTCTTGTTCTGATTGTTGCAATAACTTGTCTTTGTACCTCATCTAGTACTATATCATTAATCTTCTTTGCAGTCCATGGAATCTGCAGCATTCTTCTGTAAAACCACATCTCTGTTGCTTCCAAAGATCTAAGCACTTGCTTGCTAATTGTAAAAGATAAATAGATAAGGTTTTTCCCGAAGCTGGTAATTGTTCTATGTAATACAACGTGCCCCGGTAACCAGCACTATTAGTTCACATAAATGCTTTGATCAGACTTCCTGCATGGAAATGGATTGTAATGGTGCCATGCTCCGATTGCAGTGAAATAGGCAGGATGATAATGATGTTCTTACCTGTTCTTTCTCTGCTTCCAAAGATCTCAGTAAGCAAGTGTACTCTCTCTCACTCGGCAGAACATACAGGCTGTTATCAAACTCATCAAGCTTCAGTTTACAGTTTTCAGATGTGTCTTGTGAACAAACATTGTTGATGCTCTTCCCTGAAATGTCACTTACAGCAAATGAGATGGATGATGATGCAGAAGTGGACAACGATGAAGCCGAAGAGGCCACACAATGAACAATGTAGTGCTTCTTTTCACTTCTGCAAGAGTCTGCAGAAAGTAGGTAAACTGGCTCACTAGAAGGAATGACTGTAACCGTGCTAGCGTTTATGGCTCCTCTATCACTCCGACCACTTAAAAGAGCTGTGTCAATGTCATTATCCACTTGATCAAACAGTCTCTGACGAGGACGCGGTTGCTGTCTCACCTAGTGAAAAAACATGGACAATCTTTGTTTTAATTAACATTAACTCCCCTATACTTTATCAGTAAACATTTCTTCTTTTTCTGCAGCGTTTGTCCTGACAAGGATGTCGTATTGCAGCAAGGTTGTCATATCTGCACCTCTCAGTTCGACACATCAGATTTCAGCTGGCTTTTTTGGGGTATCAGGTTTGCCTGCCCACTGCAATCCCTATTCTCTTAATCAGACTACACTAGTACAGTCTGTTTCTAGCAGCCACAGCTTGGAGGCAGAATAGGGTCTTGGTCAGCTCCGTCCACTGACCCTGATGCAACGGCCAGCTTTATTTTGATGGCTGCTGTCAGCTCATTCACTGTGCTGTATCTTCAGACCTAGTAAGCTTTCAAAATGCAGATCGACTAAAGTAGCAAAAGATTTTAGTCTAACCAGCTGTAAATGGGTTCTTACTGGAGGTTATTGGTTATTATAAAACGTGGGGAAAAAAGTATGAAAATTAAATTTAGCAGTTGTGAGCGGTGTGTGTGGGAGGAGAAATTTAGCAAAACCACATGAAGTGAAGACAAATGTACAGACTTGATAAAGTAACTGATTTGAACCATAAAAAACATAATTCATTATCTTTACTTGATGTGGTCATTGGCTCATTAATATTACTTTTTGGGGTCTTCTGACCATTAACCTTATTTCATCCAGCCATAGCTCATTAATTTAATTTCACGCTGATGTTGATCCATTAATATTATCTCATTCAACCTTAAGCCCACTTCATGCTGTCCTTAATGAGGTTTGCAATTGAGGCACTACCACAAGTGCTGTTATAGATGAGAGTGATGGGCTCTCAATCCTAACTAGATGTTCCCAAAAGCATGCCCAATAGATATAGGAAAAACCCAACTCCAGGCATTCTTGTGTGCTATCTTTACATCAAATGTCAGCTGGCCAATTAAGTTCAGGTGCATTCCCCACATCAAAAGCTCAGCTGCAATGAATCTCTAATGCCCTGTCTCTTGTTTTGTTGGTACAACCTGCCACAGACTTTTGAGGAAACAAAAAATGACATTCAGAATTGCAGCCGACATTTGCCCTGGAATGTAAAACAGAAATATGAAAAATTGAGCTGTACTGTCTTATGATAATTAGTATAATAACAAATAAAATAAATAATATATACTGTTTTTCTGAAAGTTTATAAATTTATTTGTCTGAAGATGCCTAACTCGCAAACGAAACAACATATCGTGCTGAAATTTTTTACTAAACATTATATGGCTGATGTCTAAATCAACACAACTTATTTCAAGTTGCTATGTCATTCCCTTCATACGATATGGGCATATAATCTATATACATATAAATGGCCGACAGATTGGCAAAATCAGGAGCCTCGGAACAACAATTGGATAGACCTTGCAGTAACCACACAGTAAAACGAATTATTCAGAATAACCAGGAAATCCGGATGAACAGGTGGGCGACGGGAACAACATGTCGCAGTGTTTTTAGCGAAATGTCACAGCCAAATAGTAACGATGACATAAATAAACTACATAGAAGAGATCAAAGTCTCATCTTTCAGTTCTGAACAGGCTATACCAGAGTCAATAGCCACTTCAATAGCATCAATCCCCAAGATCTACCCTTGTGCAGACATTGCCGTCATCCTGATGAAACAGTTCGACACCTACTCATTGAGTGCAAGACGTTTGTAGACACGAGGAAAAGATTCTTACAAGCACTGCCTACAATTGCCAACACACTGTACGGAGCAGTGAAACTGAAGAAGACTTGTATCTATATAAGAATAGCATTGGGCTGCTAAGAGCAAGCTTGCTCAACAACAACATATATATATATATATATATATATATATATATATATAGGATGGGTCTGACATCCCTTTCGTATGTTGGATGAACGGCTACCAAAGCTCCTCTAGAGTGAGCCGGGGGAGGGATGGACGAGAGAGGGTGCCCATAGAAACGTTTCAAAGACAGTCTGAGGTACTCACCGAAGAGTTGCCAGATAGATATTACCACCTAGGAATGCCTTGCTCAAAACAGATCTAACTGGAGAAGCACATTCAGAGAGGGCATAGCTTCCAGAAAAGACCACTGTGTTGTGAAGGCCCAGAGCAGACGTGAGACTCTGAGAGCATGAACAGCGGGAACACCAACACCCTCTACAGACCTTGTGTTCCCGTCATGCAACAGATGTTTTCGTGCCCGCATTGGCATGTTCAGCCACATGTGCCCACACACCTATCAGGATAAGCTGTGAAAAGGATGATGTCGGTGGTCCTCATCGACAACGATGGACAGCTATTATTATTATTATAATTACATGTATATTAGTCTGAAGATGCCATAACTCATGAACTGAACGACATATTGAGCTGAAATTTTCACCAACAATCTGAACCAAGGAGTGAAAAGATGGGCGAGAAATAGGTGGGCTGGGGGAAAAGATGAATGGAGAAATGGGTGGGCTGAAAAAAAATTGTTATTTTCTAGACGAAGCTGGGTACTAAAGCTAGTAAATAAATAAAAAAAGGAAACATTAATTCTTTCTACGTACCTGGATGTTATCCTCTCTGCTTGCAACTGGTGGAGCACATAGACCTCTCTTGCTGCTGGTTAAACGATCCTCTCTGTTTCTTGGACTCATAACCTGGTCCACTGTTATTTGAGAATACCCCACTGTGACTGTACCATCCTCAGCAAGTGCAATTTCATTGGCGCTGTTTAATGGAATCTCAAATATTGACACACTTGACGTACCGGACATGCAGTCTGTCAAATTCACTGACTCTGCCAGATTCGCTGAGTTTGTCAGATTCTTTGAATCTGTCAGATTCTCTGAGGCACTTATCAGATTCAGACTGTCTTCCCTGATGAATGTCATTTGTTTAGAGTCCGTTGTCATGTTAAATACTTCTTCTTGAATATCCTGAAGAAGGTTGTAGCACCTTCGGCCATGGGCAGACCTGTGGAGTGTTGATCAAACATCCTTATGTTACCTCACAGAGGATGTAGAAGACAGGACTCAAAAAGCAAATGTTTGCTCTCATCAGATATACCATTACTAAGACATACAAACATTCCAGCAGAGAAAAACAAGATTAACCTTTACCATTCTACATACAAAATGGATGCAATTTCCCTGCCTCTGCACTATTTCTTTTGACGTCCCGTCGTTTAATTATGGTTGCAACTTCGAGAGTCTGTAACATTTTTATGTGATGGTCTATTGATATAATTTGTTTATGAGTAGAGAAATGTTTTTTTTAAAATTTGTTGGTGTTTTTGTTATGTGTGTGTTAGTTTCTGAGATAAACAAAATTAAGGTGATAGTGTAGAAAAAAACAGCACACAGACTCTCCCACTTCCAGCGACAATTGGTTGAAAAAAACAAACCATTTTAAAATTGCAGAAAACAGATTACGATGTTTGCCGTAATGGCTGTCTATCACTTCGACTATTAGCGTAATTATTGTATCTAAATAAACAAACTAAACACATCTACCTTAGAAAAATCCGTTGCAGAAGCTGGACTCCTCCATTCTCAACAATGGGTGAATCTTCAAAGCCAAATGAAAAATATAAGAAATCATTTCCAAGCGCCTAAAACTAATTCTACGATCGCCATTGGTATCTAACCGTACATTACTGAAGTCGGAGCTCTCCACAATTAAATAGCAGTATTGTTAAGACTATTACTATGTAGCCGTTCGTTATTAAGTTTGATTAGAATAGACGCCACTATCGAACGGCAACATAAGTCGGAGAGACTCGATGTGTCCGCCTCGATTATTCATGACGTCAGTCGGCCAAACACGATGTGCACATATATATATCTTTATCTTTCTTTTCCATGACATAAAAAATGGACACAATTTTCCCTGCAGCGACATTCATTTTCAGTGCGTCACGTTTATCTAAGTTTGATGACTTTGAGAGCCAGCAACCTTTTATTTGATGGTCTATAGATATGATTTTCATGTGTGTAGAGAAATAAATCAATAAAGAACTTTGTATTTTTGTTGTATGTGTGTCAGTTTCAAGAAGCTGAAGGTGAAAATGGTGAAAAACAGCACAAACATTTAGACTCACCTATTCTGGGTGTGTAATAAATTTTTGAAATTGCAACGGACAACATAAGTGTTCTACAAGATCGACATTTCTGTTAGTTTCCACTACAAACGTATTTATTACATCTACATAAACCAACTAAACAGATCTACCTCAGAAAGATCCGTTGCAACACTATTAAGCCCACTAACTTCATCATCCTCAAATATGGGTGAATCTTCCAACCCAGTGAAAAAAAAGAGAATATATGGTTTCAAAATTCTCTATCCAAATTTGCAAGTATAGTTCTCGCATGCAAACCAAGAAAAGAGGAAGTGAATCCTATTTTATGTTCAACCGTTTCTATAGCATTAACCCGAATGTTTAAACATGATAAACAGACTGTCATACAAATGCGATATTTATATATATTTTTTTTTAATTCAGCACTCTCCACTCCACATGTTCTTGGTCAAACACACAAGCTAGGGGACGGCGTGGCCTAGTGGCACGGCTCACAATCCGAAGGTGCTGGGTTCGATCCCCATCACAGCACCGGCCGTTACCCCGGGGAAGCAAACCCTTAGAAAATGCAGGAGGATGCAGACTATTACATAAAATGCATGCTGAAGTCGGATGCACTGGGCCGACAGGCGCAAAATAAAAACCACAGTGCAACGCACACCGCCTTGGGGATTAGAGAAATAAGGCCAAAACAAAACACACAAGCTGTAAGGTTGTGATCACCTGTAAAACTGTTTAATTTGATTAAATACAGTACAGGACTTAACACTATACAAAACCAACATCTACAGGCAAAAAATAGTTTCACCTATATAGGCAGTACACTCACCAGAGAAGCGAATATCAACTTTAAGGTCAACAACAGAATTTCAAAGGCAAGCTCTATATTTTGGAGACTTCAAGGGAATGTATGGAACTAAAAAGGCATCAGTGTTGCCACCAGGGTAAAAGTGTAACATGTTGTGGTGCTAACCACTCTTCTGCATGTCTGCAAAACATGGACAGTGTTTAGCAGACATGCTAACCAGCTAAATTGTTTCCACATGAGCTTTCTCTACAGGCTGCTCAGGATTAGTACCAAACTCTGAACAAGTCAAACATGTTGGCATCCATATGGTTCTGCTGCAAGAAGCCAGAGTAAGATGTACAGAAAAGACTCCTTGAAAATGCCTGAGAAAAGCTTCAACATTGACGTCAACTCCTGGGAAGATGCCTGCACAGAACCAGTCCACCTGGCGTACTAGCATCGCACAAGGTGCTCAGATCAGTGAGCGAAATATTGTCGCAGAGAAATGAGCTGCCCAAAGACTACAGCCAACTCCTCACATGTGTCCCAAGAGTCTATGATATCACAGTTCTGATGCTATCTTCGCTTGCAATAGGCAACTATTATTATATTCATAAGGAAGAGTAAAGTGAATGAAGGCTACTGCTCTCAAGCTCTTACGTATGGAATACTCTGCGCTGTTTTTCTGAAAAGTCTGTGTGAAGCTTGTCCATTGAGCAAGGCGACCAATGTTTACCTTCCTTCCATAAAGCTACCTGCCCTTGGTTTTTACCTGTGGAGATATGAAAAGAGAATTCAGATAACTAGGAAGTATGTTCAGTGGCAGCATGGCTCTCTCAAACCTAGGAGAGTGATGCTGGTTGGTGAAGAGGGAAATCTGAGACAGATTAGAAAGTTTATGAGTGTAATAGATGTAATTATCTGAGAGGGATGCTGGTTGGTGAAGAGGGAAACCTGAGACAGATTAGAAAGTTTATGAGTGTAATAGATGTAATTATCTGAGAGTGATGCTGGTTGGTGAAGAGGGAAACCTGAGACAGATTAGAAAGTTTATGAGTGTAATAGATGTAATTATCTGAGAGTGATGCTGGTTGGTGAAGAGGGAAACCTGAGACAGATTAGAAAGTTTATGAGTGTAATAGATGTAATTATCTGAGAGGGATGCTGGTTGGTGAAGAGGGAAACCTGAGACAGATTAGAAAGTTTATGAGTGTAATAGATGTAATTATCTGAGAGTGATGCTGGTTGGTGAAGAGGGAAACCTGAGACAGATTAGAAAGTTTATGAGTGTAATAGATGTAATTATCTGAGAGTGATGCTGGTTGGTGAAGAGGGAAATCTGAGACAGATTAGAAAGTTTATGAGTGTAATAGATGTAATTATCTGAGAGTGTGACAATGAAGAAAGTTTATACCTGCAGAAAAGTAAAAGTAATCAGGTGGAAGGGATGGCGGTTTTTTGGTCTTTGACATTCGTCCTGTAAAAGGATGATGTGTCGTATTTTAAAGTGAAACTGCAATATCTGCACCTTCAGATCTGATACAACTGGCTTCAGCTGGATTTACCTTCCCAGTGCGATCCCTATTTTTTTAGCCAAACTACTCTAATGCAGTCTGTTTCCAGGTCTTCTACTTGGAGCCGGAAAAGGGTCTTGGCCAGCTCTGGTTTCCTGACACTCATTCAAGCAGCCACATATTTATTTATTTTTTCCTTCACCTCATTTCTCTATTCCCCATTGGAGCTGTGTGTTGCACTATGTTTTTATTTTCCGCCTGTCGGCACAGTGCATCCGACTTTGGTATGCATTTTATGTAGGGTAGGGTCTGCCTCCTCCTGCATTTGCTTCCCCGGCGTAACAGCCGGTGCTGTGATTGGGAAGCGAACCCAACACCTTCGTATTGTGAGCCGTATCACTTAAATACTAGCCCATGCCGTCCCCACAAGCAGCCAGATATGAATAGCTTGCTGCTGTCATCTTATTCACTGTGCTTTACCCTTGACCGCATGGACGGCTTGATGGAAGAAGAGATGGACGAGTTGGGGAGGAGATGAGCAGGGCAGTGGGCTTGTTGAAGCAGGAAGAGGTTGGCAGGTTGAGATGGGGGTGGGGGAGAGGGGGTGTGGGTTGAGAGACAAAGGATGAGTGGTTTGGAGTGTGGGCTAAGAGTGCAATAGAGATGTTAGGCAGGAGAGGGGTGCAGTAAGGCATCTGTTAAATTAACGACTTTCAAAATTATCCTGGCCAGGACTGAGTTAAAGGGATAACAATGCATGACAAACAAGAATTAAATGGTTTGGTCATTTGACAAGAATGTCTTCAAACATACCACCTACTATGCAAGTCTATAACACACCAGATGGCAGGGCTTTAGAGAAAGAGGAAGATCAAGAAAGATAGATAGGCTGATGTTGGTAAAGAAACACAAGAGCCATAGATTGAAAATAGGAGTATGTCCTTGCTTATCATGAATCAGAACACAAGCCCTAATACACTTGAATAATTAACAATGCATTTTAAAACAATTTAATTTCAATACAAATAATTCAGCCATGTACAACTTTATGTGGCCTGTTCCAGAGTGTTCTGTACTTTTAATGTGAAAGTTAAAGCAAATAAATGTTTAAATCAGGGGAAACACTCATTATATTATCCCACAATAGTCACAATAAATGTAATATATATGAGTTAATGTAATATTGATACAAAAAATATTCTAATCCAAGGTTAGATAAATTCACCACTCAAAGTAGAATATTATGCTTTATCTAGATAAGTTAATGTAGCGATCAAAACACTTTCTCTCTGGATCAACGCCATTAGCGTGTGTCTGTTTCACACACTAGGCTGTCCCATCGCTTTTGGCATTTGTCAATATAATATATAAATAGGACCATCTTCTTTCTGGTATCCTGCGATACATTTTTAATCTGCATTAGTTTGCGTGTAACAATTGCAAACCTTCAGTTCTTCTTCTTCTTCGTTCGCTGTCAGACGTCAACCTGTATTTGTTCGAAGAAAGCAGCTGTCATCCTGAGGCTGTCAACACTGCCATAGAACTTATCTAGTGTTGCCACTGGTAATGGCCACATGTGCTTTCTCTGGTCCTCGTATGTCGGGCAGGCAAACCTTCAGTTGATTTCTACAGAAAAATCCCCAGTTTTTGGTTTTTGTAATTGTGGATCCTAATTGATCCAATTCTTCCACATCTTCTGTTTCCATATTATTGGTGGTAATTACTGATTTGCTCACTGTCCTAATTTTAGTTTCTTGGTTTTAAAATATAGATTCTGGGGCTCGCTGTATATTTTGGTTGACTCCAACTTGTGTTCCCGTAATGAGGACTGTGACACCTGTATATCTGATATCCTTCAATGCTGAATACACTGCACTGTGCACGTTCTAGAGTATCTCTAAAGTTGCTCATGATGCTCTCAAAATAAATGTATAGAGGACTATAGAAGTGAATCATTTTAATGGCATTTCAATTTACAACATAATTGTTGTTTAACATAGTTGCCCCACTGTAAAAGAGACCTTGCAGTACTCACACTCAACATGGAAGAGGTAACTGATGGTTTCTTCGAGATCCTGAATGTGCTTCTCACATTCTTGAAGAATAAGAGCCTGCAAGCAATAACATGATACTCGTACAGAATGATCAAGAAAGCTTCAATAAAAGTATTTCTGTTAAAAAGCTTGCAAAGAAGCATGTACAAAAAAAATTAAGTCTTTGAACAGAAAGATACAAAATTTGGTCTTTATACAGAAAGTTGAAACAAAAAATGTCACCATACAGAAAACTGACAAAAAGTCCTTGTACATAAAGATGGGGAAAAAAAAATGTGATATTCATACATAAAGATGACAAATTAAGTCTGTGCACGGAGAGATGAAATAAGTATGTGCATACAGATGGAGAAAAATTGAATTTACAAAAACATGAGAGAAAAAAAATGGACAGAAAGGTCTTTCTGTGGAAAGATGAAAAATGATGTTTAAGTACAGAAAACAATAAAAATTCATCAATCTTATCTACTATTGGCTCCAATGATGCAAAAGGCCACCGCTGCTGCTGGACTCCTAACAGGAAATCTGTATGCCTTCTCTTGAAGTAGTGATTTATGTTGAAATTTGTTTGCATGATGAGGTTGCTAACCCATACACAAACCCTCTTCAGTCACCTTTAACATCATTTTTTTAAAGTTTAGTGACCTATCTCATGTCTGGGTACCACTCAGGCAACACAAACATGCCCAGGAGAGAAGAGTAACACCTGGGTCTGGTGAAACATATTGATCAAGATATTGCCTCTCATACAAGTCACTCTTCTGGAAACAGGCTGTGTTACAGCGGTGTTGCTAACGAGGTGGGGATCAAAACTGAGATCCCCATTTTGGTGAGCTTACTGAAGAGTCGTGTTAGGACCCAGGTCCACCTTTTTAAATACGCCCAGGTGTGTAAAAAGAGCCACTGTAACCCACATGAAATAAACATCACAAGTTAACTGAAATCAGTATAAGTACAACTAAAATTGTCAAAGCTTTCATCAAAGGATTTTCAAGAGATTGAGTTAAAGAAGTAAGAACACAGATCAGAGCTCTACAAAAAAACCATAGCACAGGCACTCCAACAGAATGCATGACAGTGAAGTTCACCCTACAGGGGCTAGAAGACGAAATTAAGAAACTGTAGGAGAGAAAAGCACCAGGGGCAGATGGTATCACAAATGAATTTCTCAAACACCTCGGCCCCATAAGTAAAAGGTTCCTCCTTAGAATTTTTAACCAGAGCTGGCATGTGGGTACTGTTCTAGCACTCTGGAAGGAGGCTTTCATTCAACCTATTCCTAAACCAGAAAAAGACAAACACGATCCTAAAAACTACAGGTCCATCTGTCTCCTCAGCTGTTGGGAAACTGATGGAAAGACTGATAAATAAAAGACTCACCTGTTATCTTGAGACCAACTCGCTACTCGCCTTAACTCAAACAGGATACAGACAGCACAGAAGACCAATTAACATATCTAAAACAAGACACAGAAAATGCCTTTCGAGAGAAAAAGAAAGTGCTAGCCATCTTCTTTAATCTCTCCTGTGCCTTCGATACTGTCTGGAGAGAAGGCATGAAGTTGAAAATACTTCAAGTGGGAGTTACCAACAATATGTTCTTATCCTCTTCCAAAGATCTGCCAGGGTTAAATTGGACAACTGTACCAGCAAGTCTCTACGGCCGCAGACCCTCTAGTAATACTCCAGTTCGCAGTGCGGATGGGGCACTGCTAACAGATAAGGTTCAGATTCTAGACAGATGGGCAGACCACTTCTGCAAAATACTAAACCACCCATCATCCATAAATGAAGAGGCCATACGGCGAATGCCGTAGGTGGAACTGAACCTGGCATTGGATGAAGTCATCACTGAGGAGGAAGTTGACAGGGCAATCAGTTCACTATCTATAGGAAAAGCTCCAGGAGCGAATGCAATACCAACAGAGGTATATAAGACAGCTGGCCCATCCCTCACCAAAAGGATCACTGTACTCTTCTGCCCCATGTGGGCTGAAGGACGCCTCAATCGTTCACCTGTACAAAAGAAAAGGCAACCGTCAAGAATGCGACAATCATCGTGAAATATTGCTACTCTCCGTAGCAGGCAAGATCCTAGCGCGTTTACTGCTAAACAGGCTCAACAAACACCTTGAACAAAGCCACCACCTGCCAGAAAGCCAATGTAGATTCAGAGCCGGAAGAGGAACAGTGGACATGACTTTTGCCGCTCGCCAAGTGCAAGAGAAGTGTCGGGAACAAAATTAGGCCTTGTACACCACAATTATTGATTTGACAAAGGCATTTGATACAGTAAACAGAGGAGGGCTGTGGATGATAATGTCCAAGTTTGGCTGCCCCAACAAGTTCATAACCATGGTGAAACAGCTACACGAAGGCATGTGTGCTCGTGTACTGGACAGCGGCGCAATCTCTGAAATGTTTCTAGTATCAAATGGAGTAAAACAAGGATGTGTACTCGCCCCGACCTTGTTCAGCATGATGTTCGCGGCCACGATGAGACGCCTTCAGATCACTGGAGCTTGGAATATCCATAAAGTAACTCACAGATGGCAAGTTACTCAATCCCAGAAGAATGAAGGCCAAAACGAAAGTGGCTGGCGACATAATCAGGGAACTTGTATTTGCTGATGACTGCGCTCTAATGAGCAACTCAGAACTGAACACGCAGGTTGGAATGGACCGGTTCTCTGCCGCATGTGACAATTTTGGCCTGACCATAAATGCCAAAAAAACAGGTCATGTACCAACCAGCACCAAGCATGCCGTAGACAAATTCACATATCTGGGCAGCACGCTGTCGAGATCTGTCAGCCTAGACGATGAGGTGGCAAGCAGAATAGCAAAGGCCAGCGCAGCCTTTGGTAGAATGCGCTCGATGGTCTGGGCACGTCGTGGCATCAGCGTCAAGACCAAACTCAAAGTCTACCGTGCAACCATCATTCCAACCCTACTATACGCTTGCGAAAGCTGGACTGTATACTCTGGACATGCAAGGAGGTTAAACCATTTCCACACAGGTTGCCTGAGGTGAATATTCCACATCCGATGGCAAGATCGTGTCACTGACATCGAGGTTCTTTCGAGGGTTAACATGCCCAGCATCCATGCACTGCTAGAAAAAGCACGACTAAGATGGGCCGGACACCGCGTCCGTATGTCAAACGAGCGGCTTCTAAAGAAGCTTCTCTACAGCGAGCTGAGAGAGGGATGGTGCGAGAGAGGGCGCCCAAAGAAACGATTTAAAGACGGCCTGAAGGACTCACTGAAAAGTTGCCAGATAGACATCGACACACGGGAATGTCTTGCGCAAAACAAATCTGACTGGAGAAGCGCAGTCAAATCGGGTGTAACTACCGGCAAAGACGACCATGTTGTGAAAGCCCAAAGCAGACGCAAGACCCGGAAATCCTGAACAGCGGGAACACTATCACCTTCTACAAACCTTGTGTGCCCGATATGTAGCAGATGTTTTCGTGCCAGCATTGGCCTGTTCAGCCACATGCGCACCCACACCCAACAGGGAAATCTGTGACAAGGATGATGTCGGCGGTCCTCGTCGACAACGATGGACAGCTATTATTACCAGCAAGTCAATCAGACTGAGATAGGGAGTGCCACAGAGAAGTATAATAGCGCCTACTCTCTTTTTGACATATATAAACGACATCACTAAATGCTGCCATCAGCGTGTCTGATACAGCTTACACACAGATGAGTTTGCTGTATGGACAGCCACAGTACACACAACAATAGCCTCATACTTGCTCCAAAACTTTGTTGTATGGACAGCTACAGAACACACAACAATAGCCTCATACTTGCTCCAAAACTGTGTTGTATGGACAGCCACAGAACACACAACAATAGCCTCATACTTGCTCCAAAACTTTGTTGTATGGACAGCTACAGGACACACAACAATAGCCTCATACTTGCTCCAAAACTTTGTTGTATGGACAGCTACAGAACACACAACAATAGCCTCATACTTGCTCCAAAACTTTGTTGTATGGACAGCCACAGAACACACAACAATAGCCTCATACTTGCTCCAAAAGACAGTAGGAAATTTTGGAGAACTGGACAAGAGAGTGGGGACTGAAAATAAACCACACCAAATACCAAAACCTCTACCACTCTCTTTTCACCTCCCCCCCCCCCCCCCCCCCACCAAAAGAGACAATTGCAATAAAGATAGGAAACCAACAAGTGCCCTAGTTGGACACACCCACATTCCCCAGGGTCAAATGAGACTTACCTGGAGGTCAACTGTAGAGAAAATCCAGACAAGGGCCATGAAAAGACTCTCAGTGATGAAAAAAACTGGCTGGTACATCTTGAGTGGCCAACAAAAAAATCCTCAATCAGACCAATCGTGGAATATGCCTCTAGCACTTGGGTTAACAGCAGTCAAAACAAACACAGGAAAACCGAGTCCAAAATATGGGTCTCAGAATTACCCCCAGGGCATTGAAAAAGCACTCCAATCACAGAGCTGGGAAATATAGCAAATATTGAGCCCCTTGAATTAAGGAGAAAATATAAATCCCTTTCTCAGTTTGAAAAACTAAAGAGGCTACCTGATCATCATCTACACCAGAAGTTCCAAGAGAGAACAAAAAACAGACTACTAAGGAAAAGCCCAAACTATCTGGCCAGAGAAATCCACAGAAAACATGCATATATCCTCGCTGAAACCAAAAAGTGCGAAGCACTCATTCCAGGGCATTGGACACGGAGCCAGGATGATCTTGGAGGTTTCAGAGTTAATGGGGAAAAGTGAGAAGTCAGTAACAGAGCAAAAATTCCACGTTCTGCGGGAGTTCGGGAGACATTGCCCTGGTGACTCTTGGACACAAGTGTATACAGATGGATCGGCCTCGGTGAGCGATAAAAGAGGAGGCAGTGGAGTCTACGCCGCACCCTCATATGGTGACATGGAAAATCACTCCATACCAGCAGGAGAGACCTGTACTAATTTTGGAGCTGAAGCAAGAGCTATTCATGCAGCAACTCAGATTCTTATCAGCCAAGACATAACTACAAGGAAAGCGGTCATTGTGGTAGACTCCAGGAGTGTACTCAGGGCCATCTCGGACCCCAAACAAGATAGACTCTCACATAAAATGAAATACAACATAGGATTGCTGTCTCGGAAAATAGATTTTGTCCTACAGTGGATTCCAGCCCACTGTGGAATCCCTGGAGGCGAGAGAGCAGAAGGGCTTGCAGGGGTCAGAAGTAGTGGCACGCAGATTCCCCATCCACAGAGCTATTGAGGGGCAAAGACACTCATCAAATGATCCATGAGGACAGAATGGAGAGACCAACATAAAGAATACAAGCCAGAAAATGACAACATAGACAAACTTGGCAGAGATGGGCAGACAAAGATCTTCAGACTCAGAACAGGACATTGTAAACTCAAGACCCATCTCCGCAGAATGGATCTCAGAGACACTGTCACGTGCGATTTTGGAGCACCCAAGCAAACACCAGAACCTATTCTACAGGACTGCCCTACCTATACATACCAAAGAGAGGCAGTCTGGCCTAGGGGAGCGACCATGCTAAAAAAGCTGTGGGGGATCGCCGAAGACCTGAAACGCAGTGTCTTCTTCGTGAACCTAACCGTACTAAAAACATAGCATGAGTTGATCGATGAAGAAGAAATCAACGGATGCTTCTGCCAAAATGAGGGAATAAGATGGTATGATAAAGTTCCTAATTTAGAACTGTGGGAAAGAACCGGACAGATGTCAGTGGGACTAGACATAAAGAGAAGGCATTTGTGATGGATGGGATGCATATTATACAATCCAACTGATAGTATTACAAAGTAATCACTGTTCTGGAATTCTCAGGGAAATGGAAGTTGGGGCAGACCTACAAACATGGAGAAGGGAAGTCAAGATTAAAAACGGCTTGAAATTATGACATGACAGGAAAACTTGGCGAGTATTTGTTGAGGACCTATGCTCCACAGGTTGTTGAAGGGTTTTGATTGATTGATGACAAGAGGATGGTTGGAGTACAATGTGACAACACAAAAAATCACTGAAAAGAGGGTAGGTTGAGAAAGTTAAATAACAACACAGCATTTAGTTAAGGATTAAATAACAATAAACACATACCTTAGATATTTTTTTTCTTTTGTAAAATTCTGGACATTTGGAATGACATTTCAGACATACCTGAGATATTTTTTTTCTTTGACAAATTCTGGACATTTGGAATGACATTTCAGACATACCTGAGATATTTTTTTGCTTTGACAAATTCTGGACATTTGGAATGACATTTCAGACATACCTGAGATATTTTTTTTCTGACAAATTCTGGACATTTGGAATGACATTTCAGACATACCTGAGATATTTGTTTTCTTTGACAAATTCTGGACATTTGGAATGACATTTCAGACATACCTGAGATATTTTTTTTCTGACAAATTCTGGACATTTGGAATGACATTTCAGACATACCTGAGATATTTTTTTCTTTGACAAATTCTGGACATTTGGAATGACATTTCAGACATACCTTAGATATTTTTTTCTTTGACAAATTCTTGACATTTGGAATGACATATTTCAGAGCATCATAACAAGTGGCAACACTAGCCCGCCATTTAGCATCACTCTGTCTTCTCTTGTCTCGTATAGGGCTATATCCTCCAGAAATTTGTTGACTCATTTTTCTGAAAAATAAATTGTACATTATTGTTTCTGTAAACCATTTTGAATTAAGGAAGTCTTTTTCTTCTTCTCATTCGCCAACAGTGTGAGCACCATATCGTTTATGACCAACGCTATGCTAGGGGTGACGTCGTCAGCCAAATGCAGTGTTGAACCTATGCTTCAATAAAAGTTACAATGGGTACATTTTAGATTAAGATAACTGCTATATAAAGAAATTACTATGAACAAAAAGATACAGAAAGAAAAGGACAAAACAAATGGAACAATTTTACAAATAAAAGTTTCTCAAAATAGACCTAGTGCAAATGTAGACCAGCCGGGGGGAGGGGGGGGGGGGCCCAGGGCATAGATTGACAGTACAAACAGTCTGGCAATGTTCTAGCTATCCAACCAGGGCCACTATAACTGATAGATAAAGATGCTTGTCTCTTAAGAATCAAAAGCGTGAAATGGTGAGGTTTTGGATGTGACAAGTTTCAAGCATCCGCTGGTCTCAAAGACCAGTGCCTAACCATATTGGAGATTGAAGAAAAAGTGTGAGATCATGTGTACACACTTTTCACGCAAAAGAACCATTCCCAGTTAAAATATATATAAGAGTAGGTTGCTAGGCAGTGTCCAAGCAAAATTCTAAAAGCAATGAAATTCCTACCCAGGACACAGCCTACTATACTCCAAGCCTAGTAAGCAGCAAAAAGTAGTAGTAAGCAGCAAAAAGTAGAAGTTACAATAAAAAATTAAACGTACCACAGATAGCCTTTGGCTACCTGGCAGCAGGCATACACCTGTTTGAATCACAGGCTTTCAAATGTCCTTCTACAGAACAATGTGCCAGAAATCCCACCACAGAATAATGTGCTAGCTATCCCACCACAGGAGTTTGAAAGAATGTTATTATTCATAACTGACGCTGCACTTCTGAGCACAGAACAATGCCATGTGCCTTATTAGTCGAGCAATGAGGTCAACTCAAACTGCTGCTTGTGAAATTCACATGAGTGTGGAACCCCTTGAGATGCGGAGAGACGAGGATGCTACCGAAGCTTTTGAGAGGAGTTAAATAATGAACAAAGATCACCCCTAAAGACATCTTGTGGAAAATTGGCAACAAAAGCAAAGAATAAAACAAAAGTCAAGTCTTCCACCAGGACAGTGAGATAACAAGAGAAGAAACACAGAGAGAACCAGAAATTTACTACTATACATACTGTCTTGAAATGCCATAAATTGAAACAAAACTTATAAGATAATACAACAAGAAGTTCTGATCCAGCAACTGTTATGAGAGCATCACAGAAGATGAGTGATGCCTACCAAGAAGAATGGATACATACTGATAGGTCTGCTTTTAAGGCCACGATTAAAGTTGGATATGGAGTCTACAGACAGAACATCTGATGCGCTGTTTGATGCCTGTGGGGAGATATGTACAAACTATGAAGCTGAAATAACAGCATTGGAAGCAGCTCTATACCTCTTGAGGACTGTATTTGATGCCTTCCTATTAAAAGTCCAAAGCATCGTAATCTTTAGACTCATTATCTGCACTTCAAGCTCTACAAAATGGTGGTCATAGTAAGCCTGAACTAGCCAAAATATCCCTAGACACCAACCAACTTATTACATCTCATTAAGTCAGAATAGTTATACAATGGATCCCTGGTCACTCAAATACAGCTGGCAATGACACGGTAGACTGTCTAAGGGATCAAGTCAAGAACAGCAATACACACCAGCGACCCTACAGTCAAACAACTACTGAAGACTGTAAACATAGTGGCTTGGCTAAATAGATGGGCAATATTGGGAGAGAAATCTACAAACATGGCGATCCCAAATCCCAAAGACAACATCAACTTCCTGAAAAGGAGAGATCAAAGCACCATTTTCCAAATTCATACTCAACACTTAAGTCACTTGAACAGAATTCAACCACAAAATACTCCTGCTGTGCATACATTCCTACGAAACTGTTGAACACGATCTTCTTGAGTGTCTAGCCGTAATGATGTGAAAAAAGAGCTTCTTCCTCCAATGCCAGACAAATGGAACACTCTGTGCGAAACTAAACAACAGCTCAAAAACACTTGCAGATACCACTATATGGCATTGGGCCAAAGAGCAGGAATCCACAGGCTGCTAAATCAATAACCAACCCCTCTGGACATACCCATATGTGCTCATATCTTTTAGTAGCTGGAGAATAATATAAATAGTGTTTCTTGCAGTTCACTGGTTGTACATACCCCTGATCCCTCCTCTGGCCTCGCTCCCAACTTCCTTTAATTAACATACTAAAATAATATCAATACAAATGTGGCATTAGGTATTTTACACACATCCCAATATGTAAGAAAGAAATACTTATTTGGAAAATATTGTGAGGTTATACCCATGGTAGTCATAATCAGACAATTCTTCAGATTATTTCCATCCTGGCAAAGACAGATCAGCATTTGTTTATTTGATAAGATGTAATGGACCACAAAAACAGCAGATATGAAATGTTTCTAAAGCATATCTGACAAAATTAAAACAGAATGATAAATAAGGGTATAGTACACAAACACAAAGAGTTGATAAATGAACAGAATGAAGCAAATTTAGGCCCATTTAATTTTTTTTCTTCAAATTTTCTTCTTTAGCCCTTTTGCAGACGACGTCAAAGATTGTTGGGCAGGTGACTTACTGCGAAAAAAGGGAAGATTGGTGGAGCACAGCGACAACAATATGGTACCGAAGAGACAAGAAGCGACCACGAGGACGATCATCAAAGCACTGGTCTGACTCCATTGTATTGCACAACAACATTCACCTTCACGATATTACAGATGGGCGACTGATTATTCACTGGCCCACCGCGGTCAATGACAGAGGATACCATTAGAAGAGCAGCTGGGACACGCAACTAACCGCCGCTGAAGGACAGGTCATCCAATAATCTCTTTTACTGAAATTGATGCTAAATGAATTCACTTACAAATTCATTACCTGCTATTTTTTCTTCATAATTGTTACACAGACATGGAGGCGGTATCACCTTTTTACAAAAATTACTTCAGTGTCAAGAACATTCTTTCTACCTGTGATGGTATTTTTAATATCATTTCATTTGATGTTTAAATATTCAATATCTCTTTTTAAGAGATTCCCTTTCATGATGTGTAGTTCCTGATTTGTTCCTGGGTAAGGCATCCATGTCATAAGATAGATGAGGGACGGCGTAGACTAGTAGTTAAGTAACACGGCTCACAACTAGAAGGTGCTGGGTTCGATTCCCATCACCCAGGGGAAGCAAACCCTTAGAAAATGCAGGAGGAAGCGGACCCTTGCCTTACATAAAATGCATGCTGAAGTCGAATGCACTGGGCCAACAGGCGCAAAATAAAAACCAGTGTAACGCACACTGCCTTGGGGAATAGAGAAATAAGGCGAACGCAAACAACATTTTTTAAAAATTAAATAGGTTTCGTTCTTGTTTATGTTCATGGCGGCATCTGAACCATACCTATCCATGTTCTTTTAAACTTTAATAAGTAACTATTTTTTAAAGTTTACTAAATATCTTACAAATCATGTTTGTTGTGCTTAAAGTCCCACTTGTATTACCAGTGGCCCCAGTGAATAAGTTAAGTAGTTGTTAGAATATACACATGTGATTATTTTTAGGAGAAATACAGTATTTAACTTCGTAAGAATTCAGAAATGTTGCCATTGTTGACTGTCGACGTGTCGTTCCCATGATGAAAATGAAGCAGTAGTGTACTACTACTACCTACTAGTAGTACTAGTCAGACTAGTAAGTACTTAGTAGTCTTAATGTTTTAGAAATTATCAGAAAACTTGACCAACCTGTCATAATATTAAGATAATTTACTATAAGTAGTATAAGTTAAATATTTATGTTGTCAGTAAATCTAATATGTTATTTTGGCATACTTGTATTTAATGATAATGACACTGTAGTTACTTACAGAAGTAAGACGTGTCGCGCAGTTCTTCGAACAAGCCCACCATTAAAACTACAGGTCGCGTCAGAGTGGCCAGATGAAGATTGTGAAAAGTGGTCAAACTTTATTTTAAAATGTTTCACCAGAAAAAATTCCAAACCTGTTAAAATATTTCGGTTTTTTTCCACTACAATCAATCAATCAATCAAAAACATGACCACTGCTTGCAGAGTATAGGTCTTCAACCAACACACGCCATGTCTTCATATCATGAGCCATCTGAGCTAGTTCTGGCCACGTCTTGTCTGTCACCCTAATAGTGGTATCTAGCTCACTCTTCTATGAGTAACTTGGCCGTCCTTTATCCCTACTCCAAAGTAGATTCCAGAGCAGAGACTGTCTGGGAATATAATCAACTGGTTTCCGTAATGCATCCCCGCCCAGCAGTTCCTCCGCATGCCATTCTCCACTGGTATCTGTCTTTCCCCCCCCCCTCCCCCTCCCTAACAGTTTCACATTTGTGATCTTATCGCACCATTTACACACTTCTTTTCTACGCAAGCAACCATTTACGAAAGTATGTGCCTTTTTCGTAAGTGACTTTGTTGTCAAGAAGTTAATTATTTTAGTTTATTAACTTTATTTAGTTATTTCCGAAGAAGTAATCATTTTAATTTGGTGTTAGTTTTAATTTCTTTTGATTTCCATAAGGTCCTCAATGAAAGGAAATCTCCGTTCGTCCTAACATTATTTTCTGTACCTCATAATATGTCTATATTGCTTTGTTAACTTTGTAAGACGAATGTAAGATTCCCCATTCGGAATGAAGACGTCTGTCTTCCAAACATACTTCTATCGTTGATTAATTGTATTTATTTTCAAGACCTGTGTGTTGTCTCTGTGGATGTCAGATCCAATTGCAGGACCACTAGCATACTTATCTTATTTTGCATCTGACTGTGGGTATAGGATAGAAGAGCCAAATCGTTGGCAAAGTCTAAATTGTCAAGTTGTGTTGTCAATGTCTATTTCATACCACTGTCGATGTACGATGTTGTTGGCTTTCTAATCTAAACTTATTTTTCTTTTTCTGCGTCTGTTCTCAATCTCCAGCTACCAAGACATGAACAGGGCTTTGCAAGTAACAGGATGTAGTCCGGAGAACGGAATGTGTTTGTCACTAGTTTACATCTTGACTGCAATATTTTCACCTTTCAGTTCGACACATCCGTCTTTGGCAGCATAATCCAGTTAATGGCCAACAGGAATAGTAACGATGATCGTGGACAGCCATGTTGAATCACAATTATTATTTGAAAGGGTTCAGAAAGCTGACCTTCATGTAGCACTCAACATCTCATAGGCTCAGATGTTTTCTATAACTTTAAGGGCACTCCATAGTGACTATGCAGCTTTCAGAATGTAAAATGACTGTCCATTTTATCCAAGCCGTCAATGTTGTTTTTTTTTTTGTAGTCTATGTCTATGTATATGTAGACCCTTACATAAAATGAAAGCTGAAGTCGGATGCACTTGGCCGACACAGGCGCAAAATAAAAACCACAGTGCAACACACACTGCCTTGGAGATTAGAGAAATAAGGCGAACGCAAAAAAAAAGGAAATATATCTTCCGAAAACTCAACTCACAAGAGGTTTATTTATTGTATTTCAATGCTGTAATAAAATAAACCCAGTGTCATGATTTCATTTTTGGCTGTTTGATTAAAATAAAGCACACGACAATATTATATAACAAAGTAATAAAGATAATGAATTTAAGAAATGAAGCAATAATCTTGAGATTTGAACATTAAATGTTACATTAATTAAGTTGTACTTTTGACAACTGTCATGATACAAAGCTTTCCATTTCTTTGATGGAATGGCAATTGGTGCAAATAATAATTGATTTAAAAGAATGAATACATATATAGAAAATAAATATGACAGCTGCTCAGGGATTATTGTATAGAAAGAAAATACAAAATGTGTTTTTTTCGAAAAATTCTAATAATGCCACGCACATAAAATGAATACAAAATACTAGTGCCTGAAAAAGTGAAAGAGGTCGTCCATGAAGAAGATGGTACCAGGACATTGCTTACAGTTAGAAGATGTCCATTTGTGAAGCGGGCCATCTTGGCATAAACCGAGATGTGTTCAGGGCCGCTGTGAATAAAACTACATTCTGGAAAGAATATGTCGCATTATAACATGTCTATAGCTTCACTTATCTTTATTAAATAAATCCCAATAAATTTGAAAATTTTGAATCCCTGCCAAACACTTCGGATTGAAAATAGGAAGTTTGGGTCTGAGAAAAGTGCTGAACTACTGGATTAATAGGAAAGCTCGAATACAACAATTTTATTTTGATACAACTTTAGAGAAGGACAAAAATGAATATATTACACTGTATATAATTGTGTACAGAAAACAACACCTGGTAAAAGACATCAATACAGAAAAATTTACTTAACGTCTTTTTCTGGTTTAGAAGTCTCTGAAGAGTCTGTATACAACCAGTTTCTTGGAGAGTGGTTTTAAGGATGAACTGAATACAGCTGGGAAGAGATGCCAGACTCACTCACAAGCTGAGTGTTATCCATACGACCTCTTGTGGTTATTGAAAAGGCACGACAAACTGCGTTAGATGCCTTCCCACCTTTCTACCCTGCGGGTTACATGTTTACGGAAAGGCTGCGATGGTAACCCTGAGGCAAAATCTGCATCCTATGATATCTCCAGTCGTCTCGATGAATGTCTTGCCACTGGCAAAAGGTAGCTTAGGCTCTGTGAGTGAGGTTGACAAAAGGCGCAGTTTCTTCCTCACTTTAATCCAAACCACAGCGCAAGTCACCCATTTCAGCCGACACAGCAAGAGATACCACTGTCCACACGGCTGAACAAAGAGAGTGGTCTTCATCACTTGTGATGGACAAACTATCAAGGTTTTAACTAATGTACGAATCCATCTTAATAGACTCAAACGTTTAGAGATAAGTAGACCATCAGCCAATTAGGTGCCATCTGTATGCTGCTCTTAACAAACCACCTGGGGAAAGGTACAAATATTTTTTTGGTAGATTTGAAGCTAGAATTTTGAATTTTGTCCGGGCAGCGGCCGTTAAGCATACTCTTTTCGATTTTCAACTGCCAAGGGATTTTTAACGTGCTCGACACTGAACACTGATGGTTATTTCTTTAAGCTGATTTTAAAAAAAATATGCTAGGTGTTTTTTAAAAGCCATAAAAAAATATGTAAATTGCCAAACCAGAACAAAAGATTCCAAAGGGTTTGAAAAGATGACAAATTTCTTGAATTTGGTTAGTAAGTTGCCAATATGGCAGCCATGGTTCTCGTCTGGAAGTGGATCGATACTTTCGTCAGTTCAGTTAGCACGATAACTTATATGTCGAATACCGATATTTTAGTGCGATATTCGCGCCGAAAAACTTGTTTTTCATCGTTCGACATTGGAGCGAAGATTCAAGTGTATCAATGTGGATCAAAACGTCATAGTCAAGTGTAGAATACTGACCAATGCCTGAGATTATGTCAAGGTCAGGTGTAACATACTGACGAAGACCTCACGTTAAGGTCAGGTGTAACATACTGACGAAGACCTCACGTTAAGGTCAGGTGTAACATACTGACGAAGACCTCAGGTCAAAGTCAGGTATAACAAACTGACCAAGACCTAACGTCAAAGTAAGGGGCAACATTCTGACCAAGACCTCACGTCAAGGTCATGTGTAACATACTGACCAAGACCGCACGTCAGGGTCAAGTACACCAATCTTTGCTCCCTTGATAACACTCGCAAGAAATTGCTGCACAAAGCGAGAAACTACTATCCGTGTCAAATCACCCAACGCATGCAAAAATCCATAACCTGTCCAAAAACAGGGCGAAGTGAAGGAGCTTCCTTCACACCTCTTAACATCTACATCGATGCCATGAAGACCTTATCCCCAACCAACACTCAGAAATGGGAATGTTAACTAGCGAGGAGTCAGACTAATAACAGCGTACGAAGAAGAAGACTAATAATATGAATATGTCTCAGTCATCTTTGAAATCCCTGGAATTTAAAATAAATACCACCATTGCCAGTTCCAACTAGTAGATGATTTATGAAAGATTCAATCACCAGGAATAGATACGTCTACGCAGAGGAAACTGTGAAGAATGGAGGAAGAAGTATATACATATAATAATAATAATACTAGCTGTCCATCTTTGTCTATTAGGACAGCCGACATCTACCTTGTCACAGCTTTCCCTGATGGGTGTAGATGTGTATGGTGCTGAACAGGCCAATACGGACACCCACATTGTGTGTGTGTGTGTATGGTGCTGAACAGGCCAATACGGACACCCACATTGTGTGTGTGTGTGTGGTGCTGAACAGGCCAATACGGTCACCCACATTGTGTGTGTGTGTATGGTGCTGAACAGGCCAATACGGACACCCACATTGTGTGTGTGTGTGGTGCTGAACAGGCCAATACGGACACCCACATTGTGTGTGTGTGTGTGTATGGTGCTGAACAGGCCAATACGGACACCCACATTGTGTGTGTGTGTGTGGTGCTGAACAGGCCAATACGGACACCCACATTGTGTGTGTGTGTATGGTGCTGAACAGGCCAATACGGACACCCACATTGTGTGTGTGTGTGGTGCTGAACAGGCCAATACGGACACCCACATTGTGTGTGTGTGTGTGTGTGTGTGTATGGTGCTGAACAGGCCAATACGGACACCCACATTGTGTGTGTGTGTGTGGTGCTGAACAGGCCAATACGGACACCCACATTGTGTGTGTGTGTATGGTGCTGAACAGGCCAATACGGACACCCACATTGTGTGTGTGTGTGGTGCTGAACAGGCCAATACGGACACCCACATTGTGTGTGTGTGTGTGTATGGTGCTGAACAGGCCAATACGGGCACCCACATTGTGTGTGTGTGTGGTGCTGAACAGGCCAATACGGACACCCACATTGTGTGTGTATGTGTGTATGGTGCTGAACAGGCCAATACGGACACCCACATTGTGTGTGTGTGTGTATGGTGCTGAACAGGCCAATACGGACACCCACATTGTGTGTGTGTGTGTATGGTGTTGAACAGGCCAATACGGACACCCACATTGTGTGTGTGTGTGGTGCTGAACAGGCCAATACGGACACCCCCATTGTGTGTGTGTGTGGTGCATAACAGGCCAATACGGACACCCACATTGTGTGTGTGTGGTTCTGAACAGGCCAATACGGACACCCACATTGTGTGTGTGTGTGGTGCTGAACAGGCCAATACGGACACCCACATTGTGTGTGTGTGTGTGTATGGTGCTGAACAGGCCAATACGGGCACCCACATTGTGTGTGTGTGTGGTGCTGAACAGGCCAAATACGGACACCCCCATTGTGTGTGTATGTGTGTGTATGGTGCTGAACAGGCCAATACGGACACCCACATTGTGTGTGTGTGTATGGTGCTGAACAGGCCAATACGGACACCCACATTGTGTGTGTGTGTGTGTATGGTGCTGAACAGGCCAATACGGACACCCACATTGTGTGTGTGTGTATGGTGTTGAACAGGCCAATACGGACACCCACATTGTGTGTGTGTGTGGTGCTGAACAGGCCAATACGGACACCCACATTGTGTGTGTGTGTGTGTGTGTATATATATATATATATATATATATATATATATATATATATATATATATATACACACACATATAAATATATATATATATACACACATATAAATATATATGTATATATATATACACACACCCGCGCGCACACACATATACGAGGGGCACTTCAAATTAAAACCTTAAAAGTGGAAAAGAAATTAGAAAAAAACCTTGCCGTTGAATTGTAACTTGTTAATATGGTTGCTAAGGATGCCAAGAGGTGTCCTACACGTGCATCACGGTGCACACGACCAACATCACGTCATAATTGCAGTTTAAAGATGACCACCCCACTAATAACATGCACCAAAGAGGGCCCTTGTTCTGTAATCCGTTTTTTTAGCAGCGAAAGGGTGAAACCTATAGAAATTCATCGGCGAACGAAGGTCCAGTACGGTGATTCATGCCTTTCATTCACAATCAATCGGCGATTTTCCTTTACCAGACGGTCAAACGGCTGCAAACAACTCTGGTGCCACTACTCAGTGTACCTGACCCGGTCTTGAACTCTCGCCGTTGTAGAACTTCTTGCTCCCCTGATACACTTGCTGGAGTGAAAGGCATGCATCACCGTACTGGACTTTAATTTGTCGATGAATTTCTAGTCCTTTCATGGATGTTGTCTTCCCATCGTATCCTCGGACGTTTTCTTGTATTGTGTCCGGTAGTATCGTATCTCCAGGGTACTTGAGCCTCAAGACGTGGCCAAAGTAAGGAAAGCGGAGTAGGACGAAAGAAGAACTAGAAGAAGAAGAGGAGGAAGAAGAAGAAGAACAAGAAGAAGAAGAAGAAGAAGAAGAAGAAACAGAAAAAGACATAACATTTTAAAAAACAAAACAATACAAGAAGAAAATCTGGACGCAAACAGGCCAGATGTTAAGAGCAATGAGTTGGATGATTTAAATATGGACAGGGAAACGCCTAGCAGATTGTTCCATCAATGCAAGAGACAGAGGATACTGGGAGATCCAATTCAGCAAACTTTCGACGTGGAGATGACACTTTAAGTTGTTCGTTCATCGTAATCGATGAGAACAACTTTGATATCAATCACTGTTCGTATGAGTTCGAAGATGGCTAACTAAGCCAATCTGAGCCTTGAATTGTTTGTTACACGCTGTACATGGAAATAAGACACCTCCTTCAACCGGGGTTGAAGAAGGGCTGATGTGAGTTGACTTGCGGAGTGATCTTCTCTGGAAAGTCTCATCAATTCTTGATGCCTCATGATGTTAGAAGAAAAGGAGCATCCCACAAGAATTCAAAGACGCGTCCATTGTTCATATACATAAGCGTATAGGTAGTAAACAAGTATGTGATAACCACAGAGGGATATCTCTGCTGTGTGTATGAGGAAAACTACTGTAGATGCAAGGCAAGCTTTTACTCAACTGAGCTATTAAAATAAATATTAATTTGTTGGACTCTATTTTGATGGTTTGATGGAGCTTAGCTTGGCTGCTCGTATATGTAATTTTGTGAAAAGGTATAGCGATGTTTTTTTTTTGGTTAAAGTACAATAACAAACCGAACCGATATTTTGATCTTAATACACTAACTACTCGACTCAATAAGCCATTCCTCAGTGGCGGGTGCACCACATCGCTTCTCATATTAGTTTCCAACGACCTCTCTCAGAGGCTATGGATGACAAGTGAGCATTAAACTTTCTTTTTCATGTATCGTGGATGTTGTAGTGTATTGCAAGGGGATCTGACCAACGCATTGGAGGTCATCCCGCGGTTTTGTGCCTCTGAGTTACCACACTGTTGTCGATGTGCTCCAACATTAATATATTCTTCTCAGCAACTTCAACACATGAAACTACTAAAACAAATCGTCAGCTTGTTCGCGTGTACCCCTTTACTAGGTGTATTAGGGAAGAGGAGACTAACGTCTGGTCAGACAAACATACTGATCAGACAATGTTAGTCAGGGTCAGGCACAACATACTGATCAGACAATGTTAGTCAGGGTCAGGCACAACATACTGATCAGACATGTTAGTCAGGGTCAGGCACAACATACTGATCAGACAATGTTAGTCAGGGTCAGGTACAACATACCGACTAAGACTCCACCTCACTTTCTTGCAGTTCTCCAAGGAATCATTCTGACTAACGATTTGGGAGATCGACGTGAACCCTGTAGTAGTGAGCGTTACACAGATGAAGCGAAGCAAAGCATAACAGCTTGGAGGATGACAGCTCATTATCACCAGCATGCTCGGGATATGATGAAAACTACCGGAAACCATCAGTTAACGCAATTTTCATGGCGCAAAACGAGTAAACTTACTCATTGTAGACATTCAACAACAACAAAAACAATTAAACATTATTAGTGTTGCTGTCTTTTCCTTCCCTTCAGTTCAGTTCCTCCCAGTACCTCTTGAAATCGCTGTAGCAATCACTCCACAATCCTATGTCATCCCTATCTGTCTGAGGCTGCTTTTTGTACCTCCTCGGGTCGTAGGTTAGTCCATTCATGGATCCTGTAATCCATATTGTCCAAAAACTCTTCTTTCTGCCATTTTTATTTGTATGATTTTTGCAGATATGTATTTTGTATCTGTGATACATTTTACTATCTCTGGATGCAATATAAAGCAAAGACCCTGTTGTGTTCCTTCTTGTGTTGTTATACTACTCCATATTCATTAACCTGTAGCACTCCAATGTCCGATCCCTTTGGACCAGCTCGGCCTACAAAAACGGTGTGCGGAAAAAAATTATTTATTTTTGAACGGAGTCACTCCTGACAGCCATTTTTTACTGCTGACTACGCCCTCCATATATACACGATATTTTGCCGGTTAAAGTATCGTATGTGCGATTACAAATGGCTTTTGAACAGTTTTAATTTTGTATACGCCGTTTGGAGCAACCCGACTTTTTGCGAAAGGGGAAGTAGGTTGTTGAGAAAGATTTTTATCGCGTAGATCTGTTTATTTTGTTTGTTTAAATGAAAGAACTACGTTTGAATTGGAAACTAACAGTTGTGGCGATATTGTAAACACAGTATCGATACGTTGTTGTGGTTTCCATGGTTTTCTATCGAAGCGACTAGGCCTAGTGGTCGAGTCCAAACTTTTTCCGAGATTTTCATAAATTTTCAACTTCATCTTTTTAAATCTCAAAAACTAACAAACATACAACAAAAACAATGACACCCACATGTTCGTTATGCTATTGTGTATCTACACGCCAGAAAATCATATTTATTGACAAACAAATATAAAAGTTACAAATTTTGAAAGACGACTACCACGGCGACTAATTAAGAAAATTAATTAGGTCAAATTTTTTTCAAAAATATATTGGAGTGCGTAAGGGCATGGGCTGTTTAACACAATTGTAAAGCCGATACCGTTATGTGGTTCTCATACTTGGCTTGTCATTAACCCTTTACAGTCCAAATTGCCCATTGCATTAAACTAACCATAGTAGCACCACTTCCAGTCCGATTTATCTGAAGTCACATGTCGTATATCAACCACATCTTGTTATTTAACTACATTTGATTTATAAACAAAAAGCTGTATCTTTAATTTTATAATTCATAATTTTAATTCCATAATTTTTTTCTATTAACCATGAAACACATAAAATGGCTGTTCTTGTCTTGGACTAACATCTTGTAAATAAGGTTGGATTGTAAAGGGTTAAGATTATTACATCCACACTGTAGACTTTTGTTAACAAGCGTTATCCTCGCATACTTCGTGTTAGATGACCCGAGATAACAGCAAACACAGATCTGTGGGAAGTAACACAGCAACAACCAATACAGCGGAAATTGGAGAGTGAAAGTGGAGATGATAGGATACTCTCAGAAAGAAGCCGGACAACATAACCAGACATGTGTTGGATTAGAACCTACAGGAACAAGAGACATGTGGGAAGGAAATGAAACACTTGGCAGCGAATGGTCGAGGAGGAAGTCAGTTCAATTTCATTGGCGGGGATCAAGATACTGAGCAGCGAATGAGCTACAGCGGTCAGCGACCCCTACCTGACTGCTAGCATCAGGGTCTGCGGACCAGATATGCCAAGACTCTTCTACACCTCCACGCGGTGATCCTGGATAGCAGGTTGCAATAGAGCTGACTGGCTAAGGAGAAGGGATTGAAGAGAGAAGGCAACCCGGTACTCAAAAATGCCTGCTGAAGTCGGATGTGTCAGACGGAAAGTAGCAAATATCGCTGTAAACTACGACATAACGAATTACATTCTCCGGAATACATCCTGTTACTTGCAAAGCTGTTTTCGGGGCTTGGTAGCGGGGGATTGTGAACGAATAATAATAATAAGAAGAAGAATCTAGTAGGCAAAACTCAAGAAGACGTCACAGACAGTCTGTTGCGACCCCATGTTCCAAGGGGAACCATATGGATAAATGATGATGACGACACCACACGATAAAGCAACCAATCCAAATCTATTTGTCTATATGATGTATCAATCTTTAATGCGTTATTTGTTCCGTTCAATTACACAATTGGTTTTTGTTATTCTCAAGGCATTGTTGTTATATAATAAATCTACATTCACGCCCAAACTCTTGAGCAGCGGCGAAGAGCAGTTTCTAATTAAACAGACTCAAATCAAAACTAGAAAAGTGCATTTTTATGTTTATTCAAGGCGTGTTCAAATGAAACCGGACCAAACTGCAACAAGTGAACATTGGTACAATGCGCATGAAGAAGTCACATCTGGTGTATACAGCACATTCCAACCGTAAAGTTTGCAAAATGTCATTAACCTCCGACTCATAGTTTGCTTAGCAGACCATTGAAAAAATGGCGGGTGTGATACAGAATCTGTTCAGAGTTGATCAGTGATCGGGGATTGGGTTTCTAACAGCTGAAGGATGTCGATCAGTTGACATTCATCACACAATGCAGGCAGTGTATGGTGACAAAAAGTGTGTCAAAGACAACAGCGAAGAACTGGTCAATGATGTTTAAAGAAAGACGTGAGTTAACGAAAGATCTTCCGAGACCAGGTCAGGTGCACATTGTTGTGTCAGAAGATGCCATCGCCAAAATTGATACCGCAATCTCTGGTGGACCGTCACCGGAGCTTACGTTCGCCACACTTTTGTCACCATACACCATTATGCGATGAATGTCAACTGGTCGACATCCTCCAGCTGTTAGAAACCAAATCATTGTTTGCTGGTCAACTCTGTCTGGGCGGATTCTGTATCACAGCCGCCATGTTTTCAACGGTCTGCCGAGCAAACTATGAGCCGGAGGATAATTAAATTTTGCAAACGTTACCGCTGATATATGCTGATTACACCAAAAGTGACTTCTTCATGTGCATTGTACGTATGTGCACTTGGTGCATTTAGGTCCAGTATTTAACCGCTTGCTACAGTTTGATTGGTTCATGAAAGAAAAAACCTGAATTGTTTAGTCTTACAATTCTATCTATTTTTCTTCAACGCAAACACGGTGCATAATGCAAAGCTCAACTCTGTGAAGGCAGATCGGCCTGCAGCCACTCGTTGTAGCTCCTGTATATTCTGGAGCGTGTAGCCTGGTCGGCAGCGAGCTGAATTGCTAGACTGGGATTACAGCGTGCTAATGTTCGAACTTACGGACAGACATAAACAAAAATTAGGGTCGTGGTTCGCGCTTGGTACGACAGCTTATCCAGTAAATCCAGCTATAAATGGATACTTACGTATGAGTTGAGGAAGGTAAAAACAGCAAGGAAGGGAACTAGCCACCCCACCCTACATAGGCAGGGCCGTAGTACATGGAGAGTTATCTTCATCAACGACGACAGTTGTTGTCATGGAACTGACCTTCACCTTTTATATTGTTGAGACACACCATGGTGACCTCTCTAGTGATTGTTCTGCGAAGTGTCTCTCTTGGCCTGCTACTCTATCTCGTGTTAGTTAGGGTCTCCACATAAATGATTGGACTAAAAGTCTGTTGCTCTTCATTCTAAGGACATGGCCGATACACGCTCAACGTTTTTTTATTTATGAAAGAAACATTTTGATGTTTGGTGTCTAATCATGTTTGTTTGGATGTCTCAAGTTCTATTCAGCCAATGCACAATCATTTTCGAAAACAATTTTTTTCAAATACATTCAGCCTATTTTCAAGAGTTTTTATCATTTTACAGCTTTCATATATATGTTAATCCTGGTATTGTGTTAGAGTTGAACAGCCTGCGATTGATGTATTTGCTCCGTGTTTTCGACCTCCATATATTTGTTTAATGGTTAAAAGCCAAATTTGGTCAAGGTGATTTGAATGAAGACTTCATTTACTGCGGCATTTTGTGTCTTAGGTACGTGAAATGTTTCACCTTTTGTTCTGCAATTGCCTGCGCGTTTGTGCGCTCAAAGTTTTGATGTGCGGCAAATCTTCGTTGACTATTGTCAACCTGGCATCGGTGTAAGTTATAATTATAATTTAATTAGCTATTAAAATTTGGGTTCAGAAACAAGGAATAATTAATTGGCTGTTGTAAAGCTGGTGTCGATGTGCCCGGTAAGTCACAAAATTATTGTTAGTTGTAAACTGGTCTAGGTGTAACGTAAAATTTCATTGGCTTTTGTGAAACGATATTTCAAGCTCAGCTAAATATTGACTTTCGTCTTCAGGATTTGCCATTTCTTTATTCATTACTGCACAGGAGCATCCGCCCAAGTATTTTGGCTTCGAGTGGACTCAAGGTGAATGGATTGTTTTGTTCTACTTAACTTTGTGAGTCTTTGTTTGTACAGAAATGTTTGTGCCGGTAGTTTAAAAAAATTACAAGAACCAACCGACAGACGAGCATCTAGATAACTGCATGTGAATGGGACTTACAGATTACTCACCAAAATGGGATCAAGATGCTGAGCAGTGCAGGAGCTGCAGCGGTTAGCACCAGCGAACCAGAGCTGCCCAAAGCCCTTCCACACCTCCAAGCAGTAATCCTGGATAACATGCTGCAACAGAGCAGACTGGCTAAGGAGAAGGGATCGAAGGTGGGAAGGCTAACTCGGTACAGACTGCAACAGAGCAGACTGGCTAAGGAGAAGGGATCGAAGGTGGGAAGGCTAACTCGGTACTTTAAAAATGCCTGCTGAAGTCTGATGTGTTGGACGGAAAAGTAAAAATATCGCAGTCAAGTTGTAATCTACCACACAGCACATTCCGTTCTCCGGACAACATCCTACTACTTGTAAAAGTCCTTTTCATGGCTTGGTAGCAGGAGATTATGAACGAACGAAGCAGAATAAGAAGAAAAAGAACTCCAAAATGTAAACAAATTGTGGAGGAAAATAAATGCCATTCTTGTTACATTTCAAGTTATTTTGGTCACTAATGAACACTTACAATATATATTTGATTATATATATAAAATCATATAATAATTTGTTTTATTGTGTGAATAATTTATTTCAATATCTTATATTATCAGTTTGAATGTAATGTTTAAACGTAGCTCGCATGCTTGTTGAGTTTGACGACCACTAGCCTTGGAAAAGAAATCTCTGACTTGAAAGCAGCTGCTACCTTACAATTAATCTGGTGACAGCCAAAGATTTGGAAGAAGTAACCAGCAAAACAGCGCAAAACGCTGTTGTGCCCTGCATAAAGGTGCGGAAATACGCTGAGACGTGAACTGCGGGGCAACTTATTTGATGGTATCACACAAATATCGGTGGAAGAACAAGAACTATTCACAAATTAAAAATGGGGTTTGTTTTTCATACAACCTGTGCCTAGGTACTTTTCGTATAACCCATTTTCCTTGCTAACACTGTACGCTACCGAAGACGTAGCGCCATTTACATTCTTGATCAGATGCGCCCGACCATTGTGCTTTCCGCCGGCATATTTACTAATAAAATAAGCGGCTCTCGTTGGTTTCCTCGATAGGATATCTCTCATGGACTTTCCCGTACAAAGGTAGGGCAGGTTGCAAGTCGCGTACTTATCAAATTTATCGTCAGGAAGTCTACGTTTTGCACTCTGTCTGGAAATATTGACACAGTTCTCTGCTAAAGCACATTCGTATTGAAAAGATTTAGACATGCGACTGTCAGGTTTGTTGTCACGTTCGTCCTCAGAGAGAATTGACATATCAACGTTGTCCCCAATTTCACACTCATGCGGTGTCATCTGTCTTTGGCATGGCCTCTCTACCTCCTTCACAGAGCCCATCTCAGACTCGCTTTGATCTTTGTTACCTAATGCTGCGAGCTTTTCTTTGGCGCCATCTCCTATTGCTTCCGGTTTATTAAGTACGTTGTGAGCGCGACTAACGTTATAATCTACTGAACGTTTCCAGCTGTCGGATTGTAAATCTGCATTAGCCTTAAATGATTGATCATTCAGGAGCCCTTGCAGAGAAGCATTATTTCTGTTTGTCTTATTCTGAATCATTCTTTCTTTGACCTCCGATGCAGTCGTTTTTAAATTCATCTCAAGCATGCTGGTGAGAAATGAATTTACGCCTTGATTTGCTCCATGGAAGTTATTTGTATGCTTCGAGCACTCCACAGAAGTTCTAGCAACTGCCCATCTCGCATTATTAAACTCTCGCGATAACTCGGTTTCCTTTTTTGGCGTAGTAGTCAAACTCCGAGAGGGTAGCGATGATCCCGTCAAACATGTGTTCTTATCAGACTTTTCATCAATGGTGTTCTCAATACCGCTGCTCTGAAACTGATCGCTCATGTGAACTGGGTCCCCCAGAGATGTCATTTTTAACGTCTGGAAGTTCTGCCTTAGACTGACGTCATACCTTAACAAAGACAAGACAGACGAGACACGTCTTTTAGTGGAATTAGCAGTTTTCTTATACATTTTTCTCTTTCGCTTCTCCTTCCTTTTCTTTTCTTTCGCTTCTTATTCTTCTTCCTCTTCTTCCCTATCTTCTTCTTTTTTCATTTTTTTCTTCTTCTTTATCAATTCTTCTTTTTCTTTTTCTTTCAGTTACTTTTCTTCTTCTTCTTTGTTTTCTTCTTCGTCAATTCTTCTTCTTTTACTTTCACTTCTTCTTCTCTTCTTCTTCTTATTTTTCTTTTGCTACTTCTTTTTCTTCTTCGTCAATTCTTTTTTCGCTCCTTCTTCTTTTTTCGCTTTTCCTTCTCTGTCTTCTTCCTCTTTATTATTATTATACTTCTTAACTAAAAGAAAATGATTTATGATAGATAAACAAAAAGGAGAGACACTATCTAGCTCCTTTACCTCATTAATCTCATTTATCATCTCACCTCCTGTGCAACAAATTTTTGCTTTCTAACACTCTCCACCATAACTTCATCCATTTATTTATCAAACTCCCCCCCCCCCCCCCCCATTGCAACCACCTATCTCTATTCCTCCACCACGAACACCATTTATCTCCCCCCCCCCCCCATTTCAACCACCTATCTCTATTCCTCCACCACGAATACCATTTATCCCCCCCCCCCCATTGCATCCACCTATCTCTATTCCTCCACCACGAACACCATTTAGCTCCCCTCCCCCCATTGCAACCACCTATCTCTATTCCTCCACCTCGAACACCATTTAGCTCCCCTCCCCCCATTGCAACCACCTATCTCTATTCCTCCACCACGAACACCATTTATCTCCCCCCCCCCATTAAATCAATCATTTATTGTTCTTACCCTCCTCACCATCAAATAAACCATTTAACTACGTATTATTCTAATTATAACCACCAACATCAATGCCTGTATTTCTGTCTCCAATACCACCACAATACTTGACCTCTGTCTCTCAACCCAAACAATTTATGTCTCTGTCTCTCCACCCAAACAATTTATGTCGGTGTCTTCCCACCCAAACAATTTATGTCTCTGTCTCCTCACCCCAACAATTTATGTCTCTGTCTCCTCACCCAAACAATTTATGTCTCTGTTTCCTCACCCCAACAATTTATGTCTGTGTCTCCTCAGCCAAACAATTTATGTCTCTGTCTCTCCACCCCAACAAATTATGTTTCCATCTCCTCACCCAAACAATTTATGTCTGTGTCTCCTCACCCCAAAAATTTATGTCTCTTCTTCTTCTTCTTTCGTTCGCTTTAAAATATTGTCTATATCTGCAATGTTGTCTCTTGTATAAACTTCATTGTCTTTTGTAGTTCACACACAGGTCCAAAAAGTTTCTCTTCCAGTGTTGTTTCTATGGGCCAGTGAGATTTTCTCTGTAAATCATATTCGGGGCAGTTTTGCAGTATGTGCTCTGCTGTCTGGGGCGCCTGTCCGCATGTACACATGGCTGAGTTGCCAATCTTCATTTTTGTGTACATGTGGCTGCGGAGTCGGTTGTGTCCTGTTCTAAGGCGCAACACAAGTTTGCTCTTGTCTGTTCATGTTATGGTAATCGTCTGGTGTTACTGTTGGTGGCTTTCTGATTGATTTGATCATCCTTATCTTCTGTTGGTTGGCAACTATCATATCTGGTTGCTCGTCTGCAGAACCCTCCTTTGCCAGTCGATCTGCTCTCTCGTTTCCTGGTATTCCACAATGAGAAGGTATCCACTGCATGACAATCTTGCGCTGGTTGCTCAGTTCAGACAGTAGAGCCTGTAGATCTGGCAGTTTCTCAAATTTAAGTGCTTGGAGTGCTGATTGTGCATCTGTAAGAAATACTACAGGTTGTGGACCGACATTGGTGTTCAACAGTTTCTCAGTTGCCACCTTGATTGCCTCTATTTCTGCATCATATATATGACAGAATTTCCCAGTTGGTACTTTGACTGTATCCCTAATGTTGTTTGGGTATTCTATGTACACTCCCGCTCCACCATTCTTTACTGCATTCTGTGCTGACCCATCTGTGTATACTCTGATCCAGAGGTCTTGTGGGTATTCTTCATCCAGGAAATTGAGGATCACTATCCTACCTTGCACACTGTTCTGTTCATCCTTGTCTAATATTCCTTTCACTTTTGTTTGAATGCATACTGATAGTCCATGCTCCTCTCTCCAAGGGGTTTGTTCTGCCACAGACTTTAGGGGGATGTCAACTTCAGGTAGATCCATAATTTGCCTGCGAAGTTGTTTCGCCTGATGCATAAAACTACTTCTTTTCAGTCTTCCCATTGCTAAATTTTGAAATATGTCTTTCATTGGATGGCTCGGCATGCAGTGGAACCTTTCTGTCTGTGTTAATACCTTTGTGTCTCTGCGCTCTCTTAGTGCTTGTATCCTTCCCATTTTCTCCATCTCCACAATAGCTGTTGATTTCATTGCTCCTGTAATGACCCTAAGTGCCTGATTTTGCACCTTATCCACCTCTTTTAGGGTAGTGTTTGCTGCGGGGCACCACGCTGCTGACCCATATTTCAGATGTGGCCGTATACCTTGTTGGTAAACTTTGTTAAGTATTTTTCCCCTAGCACCCCATGTGGTTCCACTTAATTTTCTCAGGATGGCTAACTTCCTCTTGGCTTTTTTGGCTGCCTTGTTGACGTGTTCCCTCCATGTCAACCTATCATCAAATGTAACTCCAAGATAGGTGGGTTGTTTATCTTCTTTGAGGTGTTCTCCATTTATCTTGATAACTCCAGCTTTTTTGTTTTGGGGAGAGGGTGAAAAGCGTAGTGCTACATTTTTCGGTGTTAATATTTACACACCATCTGTTTGTCCATGAGGTCAAGGCATCAATAGCTCTTTGCAGCATTCTGGTGGCCACTGTTGCTTGCTCATTTACACACCATATTACCAAGTCATCTGCATACATTGCAATTTTTGTTTCTTGTAGTAGCTCAGCAATCAAGTCATTGATGAAGACTATGAAAAGTGTAGGGGAAAGAACTCCTCCCTGAGGCACACCATGACGCAGTAGAATTTTCTTACTCTTGAGACCATCTAGTTGGACTCTGGCTCTTCTGTTATGTAAGTATGCTTTTATCCATTTGTACATCCTACCCATCACTCCATTATTTCTCAGTTTCTTTAAAAGTCCTTCTTTCCAAACCTTATCAAAAGCTTTCCTTAAGTATATCCATGCTGCTAATACTAATTTCTTGTCCTGGAATGCGTCCTCGATCTCTTGTGAGAGGTATGTTGCCTGGTCTTCAGTGGTGTTGCATTTCCTAAATCCTGCCTGTTGTGGCACAAGAAGGTTTTGGCTCTCAAGATACCACTGGGGCCTTAGGTTGATGATACGTTCCATTGTTTTACATATGCAGCTTGTGAGGCTGATTGGTCTATAGCTGGATGCCATGGAACTGTCTTTCCCTGGTTTTGAGAGTGGTATCATGATTGCTTCTCTCCAGGTCTGTGGGACTGTACCTGATGTCCAACAAATGTTGAAGATCTGAAGCAGCTTTGTTTTTGCTGCTGTTCCCAAGTTCTTGATCATCTCATTGGACACTCCGTCTGATCCTGGCGACTTTCTCATTTTCAGTTTGGATATTGCAAACTCCTGTTCTTTATATGTGATTGGTGTCTCCATAACTTCGGGCATGTCACCATCTCGCTCTGTATTTTGTCGTTCCTCACGAACACTTTGTTGTTTCTCTCTGTCTACTTCAATGTTGCTATCTTTTGCAAAAGAGTCCGCAAAGTAAACAGCGGCTTCTTTGCCTGTGAGGATGTTTCCATCTTTGTTTAATGTAATTTTTGTGTTTCTCTGTGCACCCTCATCATTAAGTTGTTTTACCAACTTCCACAGTTTCCTAGTATCCTTTTCAAAGTTCAGAGACTCTGTTTTCTCCCTCCAACTTCTTCTTCTAGCCTGCAACTTTTCCCTTTGAAATTTGACCTTATCATGTTGATATTTTTTGTGGTGTTCTTGACATGGACTAATCTCTGCTTGCTTTCTAGATGTTTCTACCTCGTTTTGCAGTTGTTTTAATTCCCTATTCCAGTATGGCCTATATTGTTTGCGGGCCCCTCTAGGTATTGTTTCATGGGCAGCCTGTAGTATGCATCTGCTGAAATTATCGACTACCTTATTTATGTCTTCATCTGTTGTTAGATTTCTAGTCAGCACACTAGACCGATGCTGGTACATTGACCAGTCTGCCTTCCTGTAATTCCACCGAGGCAGGGTACTACTTTCCTTGACATATTCATTTTCAATAGTTAGAAATACTGGTCTGTGGTCACTACCTCCAAGTTGTTTCCCTACAATGCGTGTAATGTTCCATTCCATGCATGGTGAGTGGAATGCCAAATCTGGCGTAGAAGTGGTGTGCCATGATCTCGAGTAGAAGGTCGGTGGGTCCCTTTGGCTGGTTAATCAGGATAAGTCCATTGTCATCCTGCCAGTTTTCTAGCTCCTCACCCCTCCTATCCATTTGATCATAGCCCCAGCTCTGTGAGTGGCTATTGAAGTCTCCACACACAATCAGTCTTTCCTTTGTTGCAATCGTATTCAGTGCCAGTGGACGATCACTCGGACAGTAATAATTTAGAAGGTGGAATTCTGTACTTTCTGTCTTGAGATGCATCATCTGGTATTCTGCCCCCTCCATATATACTTCCTGCTGATAAGCATTGATGCTATTTCTTACAAGTGTCAGTATTCCACCCTTCTGCCTGTCTTGTCGGTCAGACCTATAGCACTGGTATCCTCTAATTTTGAAGGCTATATCTTTATTGAGATGCGTTTCTTGCAAGCAACAGACATTTACTTGCTCTTCATATAGAATATTCTCAAGCTCTAATTTTTTACTATAGCCATCTCTTTTGCTGATGACGCCTTCAGCATTCCAGTGCATTATTTTAAGTGTTCTTTCCTTTGTTTTGGGTTTTGTTTGGCCAGTAGCTCTATTCTCGTGCCTCCTAACTCCACTAGGCATCCGAGAAGGACCTCCAGTAATAAAGTTTGGGCCCTTTCGAGACGGGGGACCCGGCACTGTACCTGCCTGGTTGTCCACCATAGGCCGAGCGCCATAACGTTTTGCAGATATAGGCATACTCTCATGTTGCGTATTTGCGTGGCATCCTGATTTCTGTGGTGCGCCTTTTGGCTGGTTGCCTCCGTCTTCAGCACCTTAACGTTGCTTGGGCAGACTGTGGTCTTGCTCGAAAGGATGTGTGATGATGATGATATGAACTTATGGACCCATTTTTAAAGTATCCCTGAAGAGAGGCAGTCCAGTGTGTCCGTGTCCCAGGATCGTCACGTCCTGCCAGAAACGTAGCATATACATGTGAGTGGGGTATCTCCTTACTCCCCTTTAGTATTCTTGGCTCCTCTGCAGTGATGGTACGCCTGGCATTCCCCGCCACCTGGGAGGTTGTCACAAAGGGGCAGAGGTGCAATGTCCTCTGGCCTGCATCTCTTCTGCGTCCATTGGGATGACTGATAGAAGACAAAAGTAAAGAACGAGGCAAGAATGCATTTAACCCATGAAGTGGGGGTGGATTGGTTTAGCCCAGAGCGTGTACCACTCGCCGGTGGGTTCTACAGCTCCACCTAAAGGGCTCCACCTGCTCCTCGGCCTCTTAGTCTGGCCCCTCTCCAAGGACCTGTCCGGCTTGGGTGACCCTAACAGGAGTAAAACTCCCGCCGGCATAGCCCCCTGAATCACTGGGACACACAAGCTCTCCAACCCCGTCAAGGTAGGCCTACATTTGGAGAGTCTCTGTCTCCTCACCCCAACAATCTATGTTTCTGTCTCCTCACCCCACAAATTAATGTCTCTATCTCCCCGCTCCAACAATTTATGTCGCCGTCTCTCCACCCCAACAATTTTTGTCTCTGTCCATCCACTCCAACAATTTATGTTTCCATCTCCCCATCCCAAACAAATAATGTAACAATTAATACGATCATATACGGAAGGTGCAAGGCAGACGATGAAGAGGCCGTCCCAAAACGAGGTGGGAGGACATCATAAAAGAATGGACCAATCTCCGACCAGAAGAAGCACATGCAGCGACCACTGACAGAGAACGGTGGCGAAGAGTTATGAGGATGTCTTCATGTGTGCCCCAACGAACTCATTGAATATGGGATGACCTGACCTGACCTGATCAATCAATCAAGCCCGTCGCTCCTTTCGGTGCATAGGCCATCGACAACATCCAGCCGTCATAGAAAGTCCTGGGCTGCTCTTTCTGCCACTCTCCAGGTGTAATAATTTAATCTTAGTTCCTTCTCACTTTCACTTTTCCATGTATATAGGGTCTATTTTTCTCTCGCTTCTCTTGGGTATTCCACGTAAGAGCCCGTCTGGCTATGTTGGACGGTGAATTCCGTAGCGTATGTCCTATCCAGCCCCATTTTCTTCTCTTAATTTGTTGTTCCAATGACTGTTGCTGGCTCCTTTCCCACAGGTTCTCATTCCTTACCAAGTCCTGTCACTGTACTCCAATTATTCACCTTAGCCATCTGTTAACGAAGGACTAGATTCGTTGTTCTATGGCCTTGGTCATTCTCCATGTCTCCTCTCCAGCAGCAACAATTGATTGATTGATTGATTGATTGATTGATTGATTGATTGACAGAATACACTCTTGCTGTATTTGTTCAAAATCATCGCAGACTAGTTTATCTAATATTTACTTTTCGTTTTTTTTGGTTTAAAGGTTTACCGTTCTGGATTCTGCTGGCAAAGACACATGCTTCCTTCAACCCCAGACCGTGGTCTTTAAGGTTATATCAGGACGTATTGGCCAGTGTATGGATGCGTGTGTGTATGTTTCTAGTGTTGACATATAGGCCAGTGGCTGCGTACGTATATGATGAACCTGTCTGTGATGTGTTATCCCGGTCTTATATTTACGGCTGGTGTGTAAGAACCATTCGGGGGTTGCCGCAGGTTGTTGCCCCATAACACCATCAGCACAACAAAAATAACGACAACAACAACCAACCTATCGCTATGTTGCCTCAGCTTATTTAGAATATCGATTATGCTGTCTCTGTTATGAAGTTCAAAATTACTCAGATCTTCTTTGGCGAAGTCTAATTGCTTCTGTAGATGATCTTTGCGTGCTTCCAAAGACTCTTTCTTAATTTGCAAATCCTGTTGATGTAGTTAGCAATTTTAAAATGCCAAACATTAGTGTATGAAGTTAACGTTTTGCGCAAGATTCCCCATGTAATTACATAGCAAGTATGCAGTTACAAAGTTTGAACAGTTTACGTGTCGAGCTAAATGCTTGAATTACAATTAAAACTGCCGCTTGAAAGATAGAGGCATTCCCAAATATATCCTCTATATTACTGTTGAATAATGGCTGAAGAATGAAACAGCAATAGGGTCTTTTGAAGACCTCTTGGCAACGGTTAAAAGACGGAAACTCGATTGGTACGGCCACATAACGAGATCAAACGGTCTAACAAATACGATCCTTTACAGAAAGGTGCAAGGCGGGCGACGAAGAGGGCGTTCCAAAAACAGATGGGAGGACAACATAGCATAATAGACCAAACTCCGACCACATGAGTCATAGGCAGCGGCCGCTGACAGAGAAATGTGGCGTGGGGTTATATTTTTGTCTGCCTGAACGACGTCACCGGTTACGGGATGACTTGACTTGACTTGACTTGAAGAACAGAACTGTATCCCGACCACACTTGAGGCTCACAGATGTATTCACGGGTGATATGAAGGACCTGGTTGGGAGTCTGACATCTTAGGAAGACGAGCTGGTGATCGTTCCACATGAAGACGTCCTATGAAGTACGACTCCATGCTTGGTGAAAAGAAGCTTTTGCAACACGGAGAAAGGAAACGACAACGCTACACGAGAAGGGAAACGACAACGCTACACGGAGAAGGGAAACGACAACGCTACACATAGAAGGGAAACGACAACGCTACACGGAGAAGGGAAACGACAACGCTACTCGGAGAAGGGAAATGACAACGCTACAAGGAGAAGGGAAACGACAACGCTACACGGAAAGGGAAACGACAACGCCGCACGGAGAAGGGAATTGACAACGTCGCACGATGAAGGGAAATGACAACGCTACACGGAGAAGGGAAACGACAACGCCACACGAGAGGGCAAATGACAACGCTACACGGAGAAGGGAAATGACAACGCCGCACGAGAAGGGAAATGACAACGCCGCACGGAGAAGGGAAATGACAACGCCGCACGGAAAAGGGAAACGACAACGCTACTCGGAGAAGGGAAATGACAACGCTACAAGGAGAAGGGAAACGACAACGCTACACATATAAGGGAAACGACAACGCTACACGGAGAAGGGAAACGACAACGCTACTCGGAGAAGGGAAATGACAACGCTACAAGGAGAAGGGTAACGACAACGCTACACGGAGAAGGGAAATGACAACGCTACACGGAGAAGGGAAACGACAACGCTACACGGAGAAGGGAAACGACAATGCCGCACGGAGAAGGGAATTGACAACGTCGCACGATGAAGGGAAATGACAACGCTACAAGGAGAAGGGAAACGACAACGCCGCACGGAGAAGGGAATTGACAACGTCGCACGATGAAGGCAAATGACAACGCTACACGGAGAAGGGAAATGACAACGCCGCACGAGAAGGGAAATGACAACGCCGCACGAGAAGGGAATTGACAACGCCGCACGAGAAGGGAAATGACAACGCCGCACAGATAAAAAAGAAAACAAAAGTTAGGTAGAGAGTTTCCATTGCAAGATCTTGTCATCCTATAGTTTGTGATGACTGGAAGGGGCGACTACTACTGCCATTAGAGTTAGAATGAGACTGATGTCAGACACAAAGTGGTGGGTTCTGAGCAAAGACTAACGTCAAGGTCAAACGAAACATACTTACCAGACTCCACTTCTCCCCCAGGTCGTCCTCCATAAAAAAGAGGTTGTTTCACAGTACTCTGGTCAACTAGGTGGGGATCGACACGATGATCCCCTTAGTTTTCAGCTTACTAAGAAGCCTCGCATTTCACTACAGCCAGGAGGTCCGCAGTGATGTAAGTACGGCTATATAGAAATAAATATAACCATATTTCCTAAAGTGATGTCTCAGACTTCATATTTGGTGAATACTTTATTGTTGTTGTTGTTCATCTTCTTCTTCTTCTTCTTCTTCTTCTTCTTCTTCTTCTTCTTCTTCTTCTTTTTCTTCTTCGTTTGTTCACAATCTCCCGCTACCAAGTCCTGAAAAGGGCTTTACAAGTAGCAGGATGTTGTTCGGAGAACGGAATGCGTTGTGTAGTATTTTACAGCTTGACTACGATATTTGCATATATCGGTCCGACACATCCGACTTCAGCAGGCATTTTTGAGTACGGGGTTAACCTTCCCTCTTAGACCCCTTCTCCTTAGCCAGTCTTCCCTCTTAGACCCCTTCTCCTTAGCCAGTCTTCCCTCTTCGACCCCTTCTCCTTAGCCAGTCTTCCCTCTTCGACCCCTTCTCCTTAGCCAGTCTTCCCTCTTCGACCCCTTCTCCTTAGCCAGTCTTCCCTCTTCGACCCCTTCTCCTTAGCCAGTCTTCCCTCTTCGACCCCTTCTCCTTAGCCAGTCTTCCCTCTTCGACCCATTCTCCTTAGCCAGTCTTCCCTCTTCGACCCCTTCTCCTTAGCCAGTCTTCCCTCTTCGACCCCTTCTCCTTAGCCAGTCTTCTCAATTGCAGCTTGTATTCTAGGATCTGCGCGTGGAGGTGTATAAGGGTCTTGGCAGATCTGGTTCACTGTCCCTGGCGTTAGCAGTCAGCTATGAGTCGCCGACCACTGTCGCTCATGCACTGCTCAGCATCTTGACCCCGAATACATTCCATACGTTTGCATATGCTTCCCTGCTCATTCCTCTCTTATGATCTCTTTTCTATTCCATTTCTCATACGTGGCATATCTATCTTTTATTATTTTATTGTTTATTCGTCCACATGTTCTGCCCCTCTTTCTGTACAGTGTCTATATGTAGATGTGAAAGTCTGGGGCTCCATTACGGTGACAGAGCAGTGCCAGCAGGTGAGTGGAATATATCCCGGCTGGTACCCAAATATTTTTCTCCCCTGTCGTCTAATTGTCTATGACGGTTTCTTTGTATAAACTACGTGATCCCAGCCTGGAGAGATAACGTCTTGCCAGGTAAAACATACTGATCAATGTTTGTTAGTACGAGGTAGAATATACTAATCAGACAATGTTTGTCAGGACCAGGTAAAAGATACTGATCAGACAATGTTTGTCAGGGCCAGGTAAAACATACTGATCAGACAATGTTTGTCAGGGCCAGGTAAAATATACTGATCACACAATGCTTGAAAACAAGGTGGAGGATCTACGTGATCCCCGTAGTAGTGAGCGACACACAGACGAAGCCAAGAATAGCACACCTGTCTGGAGGACGTAAACCCACCTTCATCAGCCCACTCATGATGTAAAGACAGCTACTACAGTTCGTCACGTAACGTCCTTTTCACGGCACAAAAGAGTAATATTACAACAACAACAACAACTCACTGTGGGCATTCAGCAAAACCAAGGGAAATAACATACCAGACTGTCAAGGCTAACATTCGATGCAACACACAGGGCACAAGAAAGACAACGTGTGCTCCCCGCGTCCCTAAACGACACACGAGGACGGACAAAGTGTGATGCTCATGTTTACCCTCTTTTGAGACTGTACTCTCCTCAACATGCTTTCGTTTTTGTCCACTTTTGATATGGTTTGTATCTGGTCTTTCACTTCGGCTATCAGGGTCGCTGTTGCATCGTTTCTGGAAACAACGGAACACCAAATTCATCATCATTATCACAAATCGTCAGTATTATTGCCATTACTAGCATTGCCACTAGAGCGAGAATGAGAGAGAGAGAGAGACGTTGAGAGAGACAGGAGGATAAGGGAAGCGATAATAATGAGAAATACAGAGAAAAAGAGAAAAGAAACTCAGTAAGAGAGAGTGAATGAGAGAGAGAGAGAGTGAAAGAAAGAGAGAAATAGAGACACAAAGAGTGAAAGAAAGAGAGAGAGAGAGAGGGGCTGAGAGACAAAGAAGATGAGAAAGGGAGTGTAGGTTAGCGAAATATAGAAAGAGATCAAAAGTGAAAGTTAGAATGAGATAAATAGCAACAAAAGAAGAGGAAGAAAGGGTAAAGGAGATAAGATAAAATGAGAAAAAGAAAGAAAGAAATTGAGAAAGAGAGATAGAAACAAAAAGAGATGTAGGGTGAAGATATATATATATATATATATATAGAGAGAGAGAGAAAGAGACAGAAGGAAAAAGGTAAATAGTGAAAGAAAGAGAAAGAGAAAATAGAGAGAGAGAGAGAGAGTTGTATGGTAAGGAAGAATGATAGATGTAGTGTGAAGGATATAGAAATGGTAAGAAGGGAACAGAAAGAGAGACAGAAAGATTTTTAAAAAAGCGATGAAGAAGAAAAGAGAATGAGAGAGAAAAAAGAGTAAAAGAATGAAAGAGGAGCGAGAAAAAGAGAGTGATTCAGAGTAAATAAGAGATAGAGAGAGAGAAAGAGAGAGAAGAATGAGAATCAGAGGATAAAAGATAGATAGAAACAGCGAGAGAGTTAAGAAATAGAATAAAATATAGGGAGAGAAAGCGAGTGAGCTAAAGATTGAGAGTGAGAAAAGAGAGACAAGAGACAGAGAGAGAGAGAGAGAGAAAGAGAGAGAGAGAGAGAGAAAGAGAGACATCATTGCTTACTGCTCCTGTTGGTATTCTAAGACACAGAGAAGTTTAATCCAGGGTTTGCGAATTTCTTCAAAAACTTGACTGATGTGCAACGGGTTCATGTCCTGGGCCTGGGCGCCATCAAGGTAAGATGGCTTCTCTGATATGGGCAGCGGTTTGACGGTGACGTCAGATCTGACTTCCGCTTCTGAAGTAGAACAATGGCGCGTGTCCAGATGCCACGCCATTATTGGTTTCCCAATTTCGTCCGGGTCGTCGATTGAGCGCTGAAGGGCAAAGACACTTACATTAACGTTTATTGTTTGTTTTGTCGCTTGCTTTCTTGTTTGCGAAAATTCACGTACCACTATCATGACGAATAGTCTTTTCTGTACTAACTACTGGCATCTATGGACGTACTGATAAATGTGGACCTGGGTACTGTCCGCTGTAGGCAGGTTGGCAACACGAGAACAGAACGGACAAACAATCACCTTCCAAGAAAAGAAGACCTTTATCAATAAGGAAAGTTGACCAAATGAAAGACAGCTATCACTGTCTTAATCGAGCAGAACAAGTTATCCTGTTTCGCTTGAGAATGGAACATAACAGATTAAATAGCCATTTGAACAGGACAAACTTAGCTCCATCGCCAAGGTATATGTGTGGGCAGGCAGCATGGACATCTGAACATATCCCGCAAGACTGTTATATGCTTAGCCAACTGCAATTGAGCACTGGCCCACGGATACAGATATCCACAGAAATCTGTTTGGAAGCCCCGAAGAACTCTCCACTACGGCAGCCTTTATTAAGAGAACTGGACTTCTAGTGTAGAAGGACAGAGCATGGCGAACGAAAAGAAGAAGCCTGTATATTTTTCCTGACCCGAATGTAAAGTGGAGTCTGGGCCAGTATATTTTACCTGACCCTGATGTAAGGTGTCTAGGCCAGCATGTTTTAATTCTGACCTTGACGCGTGGTAGGGTCTTGGTCAGCATTTTTCACGTGACTCTAACGTATGGTGGTAGGATCTCTAATTTCCTAACAATATTTTAACTATAATTTCCTCAAAATATGTTGACTTTATTTACTTAATATGTGTTCCTTCCATTTTTCTCCAAATACTGGACATCCATTCTCTTGACGAGGTTGCTACTCCCAAACCCAAGGGTGCCTGTGTTCTAATTCCTGAACCACAAAGGCCGTACCTTTATTCTAAGCATGGGGATGGCGTGGGTTAGTAGTTAAGTGACACAACCCGAAGGAGCTGGGTTCGATCCCCATCACAGCACCGGCCGTTATCCCGGGGAAGCAAACCTTTAGAAAATGCAGGAGGAAGCAGATTCTTACATAAAATGCTTGCCGAAGTCAGATGCACTTGGCCGACAGGCGCAAAATAAAAACCGCAGTGCAACGCACACCGCCTTAATAAATAGAGAAATAAGGCGAACGCAAAAAAAAAAATAAAAATAAAAAATAAAAAAAAAATAAGCCAACTCTTTTAAAATGGGTGCTGAATTCGCAAGAAGCAGGATGTTACGTCGCAAAACACAGTACAACGTCTTGAGAGCGAAAAAGGACGTTATTAGACGTTGTTGACCACATATCGCTTCTTGGGTCATTGGCTTGGCTTTGTTCGTTCTCAATATCCCGCTACCAAACCATGATACGTGCCTAAGTAGCAGAATGTAGTCCAGATAACGGAATGCGATGTGTCGTAGTTTACAGCTAGCCTGCGATATTTGCATCTTTCGGTTCAACACATCCAACTTTAGCAAGCATTTTTTGAGTGCCGGGTTAGCATTCCTTCTTCAATCCCCACTTTTAGCTAGCCTGCTCTGTTGCAGCTTGTTATCCAGGATCACCGCGTGGAGGTGTAGAAGGGTCTTGGCAGCTCTGGTTCGCTGGCCCTGATGCTATAATTAGAAGAAAACAAGTTCATTCCTCCCTCTTCTCACCTCACTCTGCTTCATTTGACTCTGTCATATAATCACACTCTTGCACAACTTTCATACGCACCCTCAGGGTGAGACCCTTCCATTGCACTTTGGTTGGGCTGACTTCTGAGAGCGCACCAAGTTAGCATAGGTACATACAGACAGACATATACATCCAAGCACTGGTTTACGCGTTTTAATATCGTCCATATGACATTACTTTTCGTACGGGGAGGAGCATTATCCCGAGAAAAAAAAACAGTGTCCGCCAAACTGGACACAGGTGGGAATCGAGCCCGAAACGTTGGGATTGTGAAAACCGAGCGAGTTGAACCCCTTCGCCACGCAGCCTTCTTAGTGTATTGGCGCATTCAAATTAAATTATAGGTGTTGGTCAACATTCAATTGTCGACTTTAATCTTTGAAAATGATCTTGATCAAGGCGATTTCTTCACTTGCGACATCTTCAATGTTTATATTTCGGGTGGTTTGTGATTGTCCAACTCAATGAACGCGTCTGCCTGATCGAATGCGACATAAATCTGTTGATCTCGCCATTGGTGCATGTGAAGATAAGAGACTACATTTTTCGGTACACTCTTTTGAATGGACTGTCTAGGGTCAGTTAAAATTTGATAAATTAGCAGGTCGTACTAATAGAGACCATCTTTGATTCGGAAGTCCTATCAGCGCTTTGCTGTTGTAGCCAAACCTGGTCGCTAACACAAGCAGCAGAGAACCAGATGAGAACAGCACACACATCTCTTGAAAGACGCCTGGGGGCATAACTCTCAGGCAGCAGCGGGAAAGCTAACTTTACAATAGCGATATCCGGAGAATGTCACACATCAAGTATGTCCTACAGCACGTCAACTATTCAAAACACCGCTGAGCTGGTCATATAGTTAGAAGACAAGAAGAAAAATGGAGTATCAAAACCAACATGTGGTACACGCGCAACAAAAAGAGACCTCGGGGACGGCCCCCAACTCGCTGGCGAGATTCACTTGAAATGCACATCACACACGATCCCACAACATGTCCCATTGGACGACACGCGCCCGCCACAGAAACGGCTGGATTCTGACTTGGAACTCGCTCACGGGTAACCACCCCTTAGCGAAGATCGGGTCGAACTAGTAGAGGCTGTGAACCGAATGTCAACTCTCCTGTGGGGAAGTTGTATAAAATAGGAGAAACACAAGTCCCCATAAACGGATAAGGGCCGTGTTAAGTTAAGCAAAAGTAAACAAAAATAAAGACATACCTGAATTGCCTGGCATTGCTTGGTAAGAGACGTTGATCGCATCTTATGAGCGCGAGCTTGTTCGCTGACTCTGGTGCTCAGGTTATTCAGAGAAACTCTTGCCCAGTTAGATCCTTGAGATTTCTCTAGGAAGGCTGTCTGCTGCTTCAGGCGTTTTGTCTGGGCTGTCAATTTCTGGCAGACTATGTCGTCTAGCTGTGAGCACAAGAACATTGTCCGTAGATTAGTTAGTCAAATGCTGTACATTATTTAGTTACTCTGTGATAGCTTTATAGGATAGGAAAGGCAGCAGATTAACAAAAAGGGTCTGAGAACAAGAAACTCCTTGTTAAAACAAAAACACTTGTTTACCAGAACTGTGTCCTCAGCACTCTTCTTTACGGCAGTGAGACATAGTCTACCTACATACACCAGGAGAGGCGGCTAAACAGATATCACATGAGGTGCCTACGCAGAATCCTGGGCGTTGGGTGGAAAGACAAGATCCACAGCGCAGAGGTGTTGGAGAGAACAGGCCCTGTCACAATTTTTTCCATGCTTAGTCATCGAAGGCTCCGATGGCTGGGATACATTCGGAGGATGGATGATGGCAGAATACCAAAATATCTTCTCTATGGGGAATTACAGTTGGGGAAAATGTCTCTGGTCGGCCACTACTTCAGTACAAGGATGTATGCAAGCGGGATGTAAATGACGCAAGAATCGATTTGGAATCATGGGAACAGGACGCCATGGATCGTGTTACATGGAGGGGCAGGATTACGCATGGAATACAGAGGAGATACTGATAGGCTAAAGACTCAGAGTTTGAGAAGACACGACACACCATGCGATGCCTCAAACGGTCCTGATTTGTCTTGCACACACTATGGAAGATGCTTCTCTGTCCGGATTGGTCTTACGAGTCACATTCGTTACCGTCATGGACTGTAGTTACATACCTTTTCAAAGCACAATTACTATCATCTGACAAGACGGAAAGAGCTAATGGAATGGACAGCTTTATGCTGTGGATTCCGTGGCGAAGCGGTTTAGCCTGTCGTCCTTGTGATCAGGTGATGTGGGTTCGACTCCGGACTCCGCCGTCTTTTTCACGGGTGCTTGGTGCAGAGTCCCCTGCATCTAGTAGTCACCCCCTAGTCGTATTTGTCCTTGCCTTGCGACTGGAGTCGGGTGGCTCGAGACGAGAAAGTGAGGATAAAAAATGGCGCAATTAATCCTTACTAAAAATAGCGCTGGCAATATATTATGCCATCATCGTCTACGATGGACGGCGGCCTTTGCCTTTTGATAGTTTTATCTTCTTCTCTGCACACTATTAGACACCAACAGCATAAGCTACTTTGAAGTTCGAGTCTGATTCTACGAATCGACTTCACTGCACTCCGGACATACTCAGAGGTGACAGTTCCACTCAGAACACAAAGATGAGTGTGTATACTGATGCTTCATATAGCTCGTTGGCTGTACACACTCCTGCTCCGTGCTCTCATTAGTCCAACTCCGCTGGAATCTCTTGATTTGAAAGTTGAAAGTTCTGCAGTCTGAGAATTCTTCTTCTTCTTCGTTCATCCTCAGATCAAGATTCCGGTTTCTCTTACAAAGGACACCGTTATTTGTAAGGCTGTTTCATCTCCATTCAGCTTTTGTCTCATATCTGTCGCACGAGGCCAGTATTGTTCTCTCTTTTCCTGCGGAAGCGTGCAGCTTTGCAGGATGTGTTCCACGGTCATGATATGCTCCCCACATGGGCACCTGTCATCTGTCCCAATCCTCACTTTGTTGCAAAGATGACCATTGAGTCTGTTATGCCCAGTTCTCAGTCTGAAGATGATGACTTGCTCTTCTCTAGTTAAGTTATAGTAGCTGTCTTCTTTTCGGAAGTCAGGGTGTTGATCAACCCATTTTACCCTGAAGTTGGCTTTAATTATGGTCTTGGCCTCATTATATGTGATACTCAGGTCTGTTTGTGTGGATGCTCCTCCACTCTTTGCTAATTTGTCTGCCTGCAGCTTCATTACCTTCAGTATTGCAGTAGGATGGGATCCACTGTATGACCAACCTTGGGTGTTCTGGTGAGAGCTGTGTCAGGGAGAACATACATACTCGAGATATTCATCTTTGTGTTGTTTTAGCGCTGCTAATACTGATGCGGCATCAGTCAGGAATACTATGTTTTCTTTGTGGATATCTTTATCTTGGATTACAAACTCAACTGAGGCATTCAGTGCCTCTGCTTCTGCACGGAAATTATTGGAATATGTTCCAGTTTTTTCTTCTCCATTTCTTAGTCTGTAATAGACCCCTCCACCTCCATTGGATGGGCTTTGTTAGACGAGCCATCTGTATATACATGTGTCCATGTTTCTGGTAGGTATACTCTCCTAAGATATTCTTCTGTGATAAATTTCCTTACTGAGTTCCATTTTGTCCTATTCCCTCTATGGTTTCTACCATCTCAGGGGACTTGGCTTTTTTCCATGGTGGGATTTGGGATGTTTGTTTTAGATCTATAACCACTGCCTGGCTTACGATTTGGTCTGCTCTTGCAAGTTCTTTTGTTTTTGATATGAAGTGGTTTCTCTTTAATCTCCCTCTTCCCATGCAATGTATCCTGTCCTATATTGGGTGATCAGGCATTAGTTTGAACTTCTCCCCCTGCTGGAGTGTTTCTTGGTCTCTGCGCGTCTCCATACTTTAGATTCGTGTGATGTTCTCCATTGCATTTATTGGTGTTGTTCTCATAGCTCCAGTGATGATACGTATACCTTGGTTTTGGGTTGTATTTATTTTGTGAAAGTTTTTCTTTGTTGCTGTGGACCATGCTGCTATCCCGTATTCTAGCACTGGTCTCAAATAATCTGTGTACAGTTTCTTAGGGTGCCCATGTCCGCTCCCCATGATGAGCCTGATATCTTCATCATTATCGCCATTCTGTTCTTAGCTTTGTTGATGTCTTTTTTTTATCTGGTTGTTCCATGTCAACCTTGGGTCCATTGTTATTCCAGTCTGAGAATTGATAGTTCATCTATTTCGGTTACTGGTGATTTGTTAGAACCTACCATTCTTCCTCCTCTTCTTCCTCGCTGCCCACTTTCAGACATTAACTGACGAAGTCACTTTGAGATTACGGTTAACTCATTAGTCTACTTTAAAAAAAATTCTTGTCTTCTTTATTTTCTTCTTCATCTGCTTCGCGTCCCGTTTTAAGACACGAATTTGAAACACACACACACACTTATCTTTTAACCTTCAGCATGCTTCCATAATTTTTAGAAAATTTTTCGCATTTTTAAATTTTGCAAATTTCAAAAATTGTAACTGTTCTGTTTGTTTGTCAATAAATATGATTTTCTTTTGTTTAGAGATATAAATGAATAAAGAAGTTGTTGCTGTTATTGTTGTTGTTGTGTGTTTGTTTGTTTCTGAGATACAAGAAGGCCTAGTCGCTCCGATAGAAAACCATGGAAACCATAACAAAGAATCGATACTGTGTTTACAATATCGACACAACTGTTAGTTTCCAATTCAAGCGTAGTTCTTTCATCTAAACAAATAAAATAAACAGATTTACAAGATAAAGATCTTTCCCAACAACCTACTTCACCTTTCCCAAAAAAGTCAGACCGCTCCAATCGGCGAAAAAAATAAATAAATCGTTCAAAAGCCATTTGTAATATAACATACGATACTTTTACCGGCAAAAAGCGGTTGTAGATGGACGTGACGAATCCAGCAGTATAAAAATGGCTTTTGGTAGGGTCCCAGTATTTAGAGAAAAAAAATTTCAAAATTGTTTTTTGACAGCGTGACGAGTTTGGTTGTGTCAGACGGCCTGCAGTGTGCTAAAGGTTTAAATCTGCAATTGTGACGTCATAATGTTCGTCTACACATTAGGAAAATACTTTTGACATTATTAGCAGCCGCATTAACAATACTCAGGCATGAATTCTCTCAATTATATCCCACTTTTAAGGTTTTCATTTGAAGTCCCCTGGTAAATATGATGGTCTACTGCCAGAACGCAAGAAACAAAACAAAAAAAGAAAAAAACACAGAAGAAAATGCTAAATCTAAATAGCACTGTCTAAAAGCAAGACTACGAGCAGCAAATAAAACCCATCCGATAAAAATGTAAAAAAGAGAACAAGAAACACTCCTTAAATAGGGTATTGGACAATATCATACGGGAAGGAAGACTACCGTCTGGTCAGGCAATACATACTGATCAGACATGTTATTCAGGTTCAGGCAAAACATACTGATCAGTCATGTTAGTCAGGTTCAGACAAAACATACTGATCAGACATGTTAGTCAGGTTTCAAGCAAAACATACTGATCAGACATGTTAGTCAGGTTCAGGCAAAACATACTGATCAGACATGTTAGTCAGGTTCAGGCAAAACATACTGATCAGACATGTTAGTCAGGTTCAGGCAAAACATACTGATCATACATGTTAGTCAGGTTCAGGCAAAACATACTGATCAGACAAGTTAGTCAGGTTCAGGCAAAACATACTGATCAGACATTTTACAACAGACCCAATTCACCAACTCAAAATAAATCAATAAACTACCTTATGTCGTCTGAGAACTGGACAGTGCAGACTACTAGAACATCTATACCGACTGAAGATCTCACACACCGATGAGTGCCCGTGTGGAACAGGATGCCAGAACCATAAACACATTCTACAGGAATGCCCAACCTATGGGAAATGGGATACCAGACCATGGCCAAAGGATGAGGAGCTGAGACGAAAGCTGTTGGGCAGCCGCTCTGACCTGGTGAAGACTACAGACTTCATCTTGGTGACTGGCCTGCAGATATAGCATGACCAAAAGTACCTGAACGCAAAGTAGAAGAAGAAGTCAGGTTAAGGCAAAACATACTGGTCAGACATGTTAGTCAGGTTCAGGCAAAACATACTAATCAGACATGTTAGTCAGGTTCAGGCAATACATACTGTACCAGACCCACACCTTGGCTTCCTCGTAGCCCTCCCTGGAAGCAGGCTGTTTTCATGGCATCCTGGGTAACAAGGCGAGGGATCGACGTGATCCTCGTAGTAGTGAGCGACACGCAGATGAAGCCAAGCATAGCACAATCGCCTAGAGGACCCCAGTCCACCTTCATAGCACGCTCAGAATGTGAGGAAAACTTCGATAACCCACCACTTAACGGCCTTTATAGGGCGCACAAAAAAGCAATCCTACTCATTGTGGACATACAACAAAAACAATGCGATACACACTACGTGCAAAAGAATAGTGGATAGAATCATAATGCATGCTGTATTTGCTAATGTCGTTTCTTTGGATCAATTAGCTACGTGGAGATGGGAAACCTGCTGCACAGGCAACAGCTTGTTTTCCATAGAAAGATGTCAAAGCTTGTGATCTGCTAGAAGCGATGGAGTGAGAGAAAAGAAGAAATCCAATAGAAATGTAGGGACAGCGCATGGCATGGTGTATATAAATGAATAAAACATTAAGTGATTTGAAGATGTGATCAGAGCTCCTACAAACCTATTAACTGCCAGGTCTATAGCACCAGACACCAGACGGACAGGGCTTTAGACCAAGAGGGTTACCAAGAGGTAAAAACCGATTGATCGTGTTAAAGAAACACTACAGAGACATGTATTGAAATCATAAACAGCGACACAAATGACACACGAAAGAAGATTGCCTTTTTCTATGCTGTGTAAACGCGACTGATGATATAATCAAAATGGTGATACTTACTTCACTTTCCGTGTTCTGGGCACTACGTCACACATCATTCTTCCAGTATTCAGCCACGTGGATTGACCTGTCACTGGCACTCAGCAGGTGATCCATGCTACAAGTCTCCAAGAGGTTTGGGAAGATCATCAGATGGTCCTGGTCTTGTGTTACTCCACATTCGCATGTTTCATCCTCCCTGTATCTTCATCTTTTCAGGTTTTTCCCACATCGTGATACACCAGTTCGAAGTCTATTTAGTGACTTCCATGTTGCGTAGGGCAGGAGGTGTCCAGGCGCAGGTTCCTCCCATAACTCGATCATGGTTACCTGTGTCAGCTGTTTCCCACTTTCGATGCGTCGTTTTCCTTGGCTAGTCTGTAGGGACTGGGTTGACTGTAAGAAATTCAGTTTTGACTTTAGTCTTGGGTGCCGTACCTGATGTCCGAACATAGAATGTCTTGGGTCATTTTCCTATTTCTCTATTTCTGTTTCTGACTCGACAATTCTCCGTATCTCTGGTGGTTCTATGCAGATTATGGGGTATATTGTTTCAGCCGGTGTAGGTTTTATGCATCAGTTAGCTGCTTTACGACCTATCTCATTTATTGCTGTATCTATATGTTTGACATGTGCAGAGTTTTACCAGACTGCAGAGTTTTACTCAGCTGCATCGAAACATAGAGCGAGTGATGTTGCTCCTCATGTTATACCAGTTAGCTTTCGTATAATACTATTTCTCGCATGTATTTTCTCTTTTGTCTCATGGCAATGTGCGGCATAGGATAGCGTGTGGTCCAACTTTACTCCCAAGTATTTGGTGGACGTGCTGTGTTCCAGACCTGTCCTTGCCATTTGATCCGAGGCCGTGCTGTGTTCCAGACCATGTCCTTGCCATTTGATCCGAGGCCGTGCTGTGTTCCAGACCATGTCCTTGCCATTTGATCTGTAACTAATGGTGATAATGATGACGATGATAATGATGATGGAGTAAAATCGTACATGTGTCGACACACTTACCTTACTCTGCTTCATCATTTCATCTGAAATAAACTGCTGTAGGATCGCGCAGGTATCGATGGCCCGGAAGTGGTTCTGACACTGCTGAAGTAAGTCACGGACGCTCATGTTCTGGAATGATACGGTAGACTCCGATGTTGTCTTCTGAACTTCTTGAAGCCCTTCAGATGTCTCTGTCTCCTCTAAAATCACAAACTCTTTGCCTGGCCGCTTCCAATCAGCAGAGCAATGATGTGTTTTGTGTCGAAACTGAGACATTTCTTCCTCTTGTTGGTGCTTACACGTATGTTGTTGTTTATCTTGTTTCGTTTGATGAAGATGTTGACAAGAATCATGTAGCTGCTCTTTTTTCCCCTCATATTTCTTCAAGAACACATGTTCTCCAGAAGTCTGCTGTGTCATACGCAAATTCTGCAGATGATCTAATTCTGCATTAGAATTCAGAAACGACTTGTCATCCCCGCCCATTTCTATTTCGCCGTCCTTGACATTTTGTATCGATCGCAAATCCAACTTTTCCATTCTCCTGCTAACTGGAGATCGATGATGCTCGATATGAGGACCGAAAGCGTCATAAGGGAAATGGTACTGCATTCTACCGGGTCTTACTATATTCTCAAACATTCCAGTGAAAGCAGTAACCAAACACTTAGACTCTCTCCCATCATCGCACTACAGACCTTTCCGAGTGGGAGAGATTAAATGAAACTCATTGAAAGAACTACATGAAGACAAAGGCAATAACCAGATTTTCTCTAGGTTCAGGGCAATGCTAATGATGTTAGAGAGAAGAGAAGTCAACCGACTTCAAATTGGTTTTGGGAATTCAAATTAAGGTAAACATTATGAAAACTATCTGGGATGGGCAATTTCAACCAGTTGTATCGAAATGTGACAGAAAATAAAAATGTACAATAAAAAGTTTACACGTTTCATTGGCAGAAGATTTATCAGCTTGAAACTATCGCTGAACTATTGAACAGAAAGGAAATTGGAAAAGGGATTGGACAAACAACTAAAGATGGCGTCTATTTTTCCCATTTCTGTCCTTTGAGGAAAATGAATTAGACAAACAAATGTACCATAGAGCAACAGAAGACGTGTATTTCTCACATTTCTGTTCTTTGGCAGGGGCACAGCTGTAATAAGCTATAACATAAGTAACAGAAGACACATCATTATGTTATTGTTTACATGGCCAAAGATGGTCTTTGCAGGCGATCAATGGTTAGAGATACATCGTGCAGTTTGGTTCCTGCTCAATAGATCATTTATCGAAAATTGGCTGTGCAGCTTCGTGTGCATTATATTATTTGTGTTTACGAGCAATGCATGTTTTCCCTGACACAGCTCTCACCAGAACATCGAAGGTTGGTCATTCAGTGGATCCCATCCCACTGCAATATTTAAGCCAATGAAGCTGCAGACAAACTAGCAAAGAGTGGAGGAGGATCCATACAAACAGACCTGAGTATCACATATAATGAGGCCAAGACCATAATTAAAGCCAACTTCAGGGTAAAATGGGATGATCAACAGCCCGACTTCCGAAAAGAAGACAGCTACTTTAACTTAACTAGAGAAGAGCAAGTCATCATCTTCAGACTAAGAACTGGGCATAACAGACTCAATGGTCATCTTTACAACAAAATGAGGATTGGGACAAATGACAGATGTCCATGTGGGGAGCATATCATGACCGTGGAACACATCCTGCAAAACTGCATGCTTACACAGGAAAAGAGAGAACAATACTGTTCTCGTGCGACAGATATGAGACAAAAGCTGTATGGATATAAAACAGCCTTACAAACAACGGTGTCATTTGTAAGAGAAACCGGGACTTTGATCTGAGGATGTACGAAGAGGAAGAAGGAGTATAACGAATTACTTACTTAACTTAAGTCTTTATACTGGGTTAGAAGACTCTGCAGAGTCTGTATACAATCAGTGTCTTGGAGGGTGGTTAAGTGATGTGCGTGTTAATAGACTCAAACATTAGAGGAAAGTAGACACGCAGCCTGTTAGGCGCCTTCTGTGCTGCTCTTTACAAACGACCTCCTGGTTAAGCCATCCATGATAATGCTTTCATTATTTGTATTACAAATCTGCATAATAAAATGTCCTCAGAACACTAAACAGGCACATTGTATGAGGGACTGCATGCAGTCAAGTTCAGTTTCAATGGTTTCTGAAACACAAGCAAGAATGTTAACCATTTACAGTCGAAATTGTCTAAATGTAGTCAACTAGACGAGCACCACTAATAATCCGATTTATCTGGTTTTTTTTGTGTATATGCGTTCGCCTTATTTCTCTATTCCCCAAGGGGGTGTGCGTTGCACTACAGTTTTTATTTTGCGCATGTCGGCCCAGTGTATCCGACTACGGCATGCATTTTATGTAAGGGTCTACTTCCTCCTGAATTTTCTAAGGGTTTTTTTCCATGGGGTAACGGCCCGTGCTGTGCTGGGGATCGAACCGAGCATCTTCGGGTTGCGAGCCGTGTCACCTAATCACTAGCCCACGCCGTCCCCTATCAGTACTATAATTTGTTAAGCACCCACTGGACTTGAAAAAAGTCCTGAGAATTCTTGAACAGGAAAGATCTTGAGACAAAAAATTGTCTTTTCTGCGGACAGAACCTCCACAAATGAAGAACTTCGCCAGAAATTGTTTTAGAATATACGCCATATTTTAGACTTTAGATGTCAGATCAGGTGAGGTCATTCCGTAACCAGTGACGTCGTTGGGGCACACATGAAGACATCCCCACCCTTCTCTGTCAGCAGCCGCTGCATATGCCTCTTCTGGTCGGAGATTGGTCCATTCTTTTATGTTGTCCTCTCACCTCTTTTTGGGACGGCCTCTTCATCGTCTGCCTTGCACCTTTCCGTGCAAGATCGTATTTGCAAAACCATTTGATCTCGATATGTGGCCAAGCGTGTTTCCTTTTTTTGACAGTTGCCAAGAAGTTTTCAAAAGGCCCTGTTGTTGTAATTATATCTCGTATTTACTCGTCTGTAACTCGATCTTTGTACGTGACATTTATAAGTCTTTGTAAACATCTCATCTCCAAGGCATGTAGCCTTCGCTGAAGGTCAGCTGTAACTGTCCATGTGTCACTTTAGATGTACGGAAATTCAAATACTTAGAAGATCAGGACGCTGAGCAGAGCATGGATTGCAGCGGTCAGCGACCCATAGCTCACTGCTAGCGTCAGGGTCAGCGAACCAGAGCTGCCAAGGCCTTTCTACATCTCCACGCGGTGATCCTAGGTAACAGGCTGCAACAGAGAAAACTGACTAAGGAGAATGGATCGAAGAGGAAATGCTAACCCGGTACAAAAAATGCTTGCTGAAGTCAAATGTGTTGGACCGAAAGGTGCAAATATCGTAGTCAAGCTGTAAACTATGACACAACGGATCTCGTTTTCTGGACTATATTCTGCTTCTTAAGCCCTTTTTAGGGTTTTGTAACGGGAGATTGAGACGAACGAAGCCAAATACTTAGGTAGAATGTTCTCTGATGACGGCAGAGTGGACAGAGAGATTGCACATATAATTCAGAACGCATTCACTATCAAATTGCACCAATTTTGAAACTTATTAGAGTGCTTCTTTCAACTACGATGTGACTGATAAATGCACTATTTATTCCTACATCGTGTTACCAATGTCAATCTTGGTCCTTGCTAGAAACACATACGAGTAAGATCCAGAGCTGTTGGATGTACCGTGTGAGAATTGTATCGGGAAAGACAATCCATAACCGAATCTGTAAAACCACACTAAGGCAGATAGTGGGGACAGACCCAGTTAGTAACTACATTGACACACAACAAATCAAGTGGTTTGATCATTTAGTCAGAATGCATTATGACCAGTCTGCAACAAGAACATATTATACGCAGGTTTCCGGTTAACGAGCAAGGGGAATACCTCGACATCGATGGCTCGAGGGTGTTTCTGATCATGGCCATCTTCTATCGACCATGGCCATCTTCTATCTAAAGATGATAAGCCATCTTCTATCTAAAGATGATAAGCCATCTTCTATCGACCATGGCCATCTTCTATCTAAAGATGATACGCCATCTTCTATCTAAAGATGATAAGCCCTCTTTTATCTAAAGATGGCCATGCCCTGACACAATCTGGAATTTGACGACAGTTCAAGCCTTTCACTTGGCGATAACAAGAAATCTCCGCATCCCGTCTCTGCGACACCGTTAGACAATGGCAGTAGAACAAAAGAAGAAGAAAGCTGAATGAGCGTATGCGCACGCACGCCACGTGCATACATCTTGTTCTTGGTGCGATTCGTGTTGCGGTTGTTTTATTAAAATTGTGCACTTCCTAGAAAAACAAAAAGAAGACAAATGGCCGCCAACGACATCTGGTCAAGTACAAGTTAATCAAAAATGTTGTTTTATGTACAAAACATCAGCATAAAAACCACTACAGATATGATGTAATCTTTACAGTATTCCTACACTAGGCCCAGCCGTCTGGCTATTGTTCAATTACTATCAGATAGATTCCATGACAACCCTTATAGGTAGGAAAAACTAGGACTGTTATTGTTGTTGTTATTATTTGATTTTAGGTGAGAAAGGGTTGCGCAGTTCGTCGACCTCATTCTCTCGCCCGAGTCCAACTTTAACCAGTGGCAAGACAAGTCAGGACGACTGGATATGAAATCGGGTGCAGTGGATGAGAGTACGTGTGCATTTTTGCTGCATGGCCCAGCAATTTTGCGCTCACGCGTTGTCGGGAAAAGGGGACGATAGGCTTAGAGTTCGACCACAACTAGAATACGGCACATTATCAAATAGGTGTATCTTATTACACATATACCAATTGTAGTACAGTCCTCATGTGGTGTTCTGTCGATAAAACACTTCTTGAACTCATTCGAGTTTTGGAAGAAGATGAAATATAACTGAATATCCGAAGCTGAAGTGTCAGCGGCCAGTCACGGGGCTCCACCGGAATCACTTGAATCTAATTCATCGCGCAAGTCATTTTCTTTTCATTTATCCAGTACTAACACAGTCGAGTCCTGTGACTACGGGGGAGCGGCGAAGCGAAGAGCGTAAGTCCGCTGACAAGCTAAACTACAGTAAAAAAAACTGCGTCAGTTGTGGAACTCTTGGATGAGCAATAATGAGGATAAAATACATGGATTTGCTGACAATCATGATCACCGATTCGCGAAGCGAACGTTCCACGCTTTCACTGCCTGCGAGTATGCATATCCCAAATCCGACACGCCAGCCATCTCCGCACCCATCCACAACCCGGAATTCTCGTCAGCCATCTCCGCACCCATCCACAATCCGGAATTCTCGTCAGCCATCTCCGCACCCATCCACAACCCAGACTTACACAATACTCAAATGGAAGGATTGGCTGGGTGAAACAAGTGAAGATCCTCATTACTCGTGATGGACGAACAATAACATTATTTGAAGATGTAGCAGATCCTCTATTTCTTTGCCTTGGCCGTGATCTAACTTAGCACATTCTCACACTCATCCACATCATCATGACCATACTCAGTAAATGACATATCAAACAGCAGGTGGCATATTTATTATATCATACTCATATCATACAATGAGTAGAGAAATTACAAATACAATATAATACATATCTTAACTAAACATTATACTAAAACGGGAATTGTAAGCATTAGCTATTGATGGAATTCCCAACGATCTAAAAACCCAGTTCTATTGCCTTGCAATTGCATCACACACACATCGCCTTAACTGCGTCTTCAACACACCTTATCAAATACTCTTCCTCACTGAAATCCCCTCAGGCGGGCGATCTCGACATAACTCGTTCACAATGTGTCCTTGCTTACAAACACACTTTCAGATTATCTATTAATGCAAAAATCACACACCTATTTGAGCGATCCTGTTCTATCACTAAACATTCGTCCAACAGTCTATCAATCGCTCCTCTATCTAAGTCGGTGAGTTAAACATACTATCCACATTCAGTCTCTCTCTCTCCCATACAGCCTCTCTCTATCTAGCCTCTCCATCTCTCATCCAGCCTCCCGAGCTAAACTTTGTCTCGAGTTATATATCCTCAAGCAAGACCAGAGCTTGACCAATCGATCTCAGGTATGGTCATCTTCAATTCCAATTGGAACGAAACACTTTGCACACCTGTCACTCATTCTCTCGCAGCAAGCCCCGTTGCCAATTTCGTCTGTCAATCAATCTCCCCCTACCAAAATCGGAAGGCCAGTGGTCAGTTTCTACCTGTCCACATTCCTTAACCCAACTCTGTTCTCCTTTGCTGAGACAGTGAGTGACCTTGACATGCATTCATGTAGCTTTAAGCTTTAACATGTTCAGGCATCCTAAACTCCCCTTGCTCCGGCGGGAACTGTTACATTACCTCCCTAAACTACAGACCGAAACATGGATGGTCATTTTTTTCATCTGGCAAATGACCACCATTTTCGTCTCTACTATCCAAAATGTAAACACTACTCCTGTTTACAACTTCACTCACATCGTACATGCATAAAAAGACATGTCATTTGATACATATAAACTTTTTGTAATACATACACAATCAATACAAGCAGAAGAAAAACACTGTGGCTGGGCGTTTTTACAACACAAACCAACACTTTTACATCGTTTTACAGTCAAATTCACCTAAGTCTGTCCCTGCGGGACCTTTAACTCATCAAAACAGAAACACCTTAAGGAATTCTCCTTACTCATTGAGGTCAATATACCTCGACCTGTTCCCGTGCCTTCCTCTAAGGACACGAACCTTCATTGTTACACACGACCAGTTCAGGTCAATTTTCTCAGGCGGTCTCATTACACGCCTGGCCGACGATTCACTTCATACTAACTACTGTGAGGCCACGAACTTACGTGGGTTATCCTCAGGCTAGTTATCATTGTCTCTCTTGACAGCTATCCCCTCTCAAAGAAAACAGCAAAATTCTTTATGTTTCCCACAAAAACGATATTTGACAACATATGTCATAGTCAATATTAAAACTTCTGATCAATGTAGTCTTCTCTGCAAAGACTCCACATACATGTGATTCTGGAACTCGTGGTGACTTGTGCTTGCGGAGGCCTACAGTCTGGATGAGATATACTGCTCTGTAGATCACCTAAATAACCTGTATCAAATACCTGTAAACATGATGATTCAACAACAACAAAAAAAAACAACAACAAAATAAAGAAAAATTCAATGCATACTATATCGACCATACAACCCACTAAAAATGCAAGTAATACCATTAGTCAAAACCCAAACACCAAATGCAAATGTCAAAATATTTGCACACAAAAACATGATCAAATGCCATCAACCTTCACTCCTGCTCGTGCCCCACAGATGAGCACCTGTTAATGCCCCCTTCAAAAGATACTAAACTATGACTAAGTTCTAACTTAAACAGGTACTAAACTATGTCCCTAAACTATGACTAAGTTGTAATTTAATCAGATACTAAACTATGTCACTAAACTATGACGAAGTTCTAATTTAATCAGATACTAAACTATGTCACTAAATCAGATACTAAACTATGTCACTAAACTATGACTAAGTTCTAACTTAATCAGATACTAAACTATGTCTGAGTCAAAAGTCAAAAACCGAATCGTCCACCTGTCGAATTACGTCATGCTGTAACCCTACTAGTCCAGGTGCAGTCTTTGTCCCGAGGAATCAAAACCGAGTGTTGTGATCTAACTATTTCACCGTTGTTTCCCCAAATTCCCCGCATCAAAGCTACCTGGTCAGATATTAACCGAAGCACCGCGTCCACGTGTTACCTTGCGTCACGTAATCATTACCTGGCGCATCCAGCTATCCTGCGTCTCTTGTTCGTTCTGTCCGTTTCTCTGGTCGGAAATGTCCCTTTGATCTCGGTCAGTCTAGCTGCAGACTGACCGTCCGTGGTACGCTCATTGTCTGGCGTTTACTTGAGACAACGAATTCAAAGGAATTTTTAACATCTGGCCATTCCTCCATCTCTATACCCTACCCCCTAATTATTCAAATCTCCGTGTAACTTCTCTTACATGTCTTTGATTACCGTCAGCAACGCCACTATTATACATTCCTTGGCATACGCGTCTGCGTTTTCCAGGACTATTTGCCCGGGAAAACCACTATCGCAGATGGCCGGTCTATTTTATCCTTGGTCTTTTTGTTTGTTCGGCCGTTGGCGTATCTCGAACTGGGATCTTTTCATCTTTGCTTTGATGACTGGTTCGCTGTCCTGGCTGGGGTTAACCTGTCTTTCCCTTTTCTTCGTTTTCCTTAGAAACTCTGTTCCTCCTTTGTTGGCTGCTGTTGGTGCGTCCGTTTCGCATTCCAAGTGTGCGTCATTTCCACTTCCTTCCTCGGTGGCCGAAGGGTTGTCCCTTCTTTCGGTCTGTTCAACCACTTCTCCCGCATGGCTAGAACCTGGCTTGGGTGGGCACGAAACCATAGCTGGTCCTGCCACCATTCCTCCTCCTCTTTATCTGACGAATCTCTGACTATTTCTTTGTTCGATTCTTCGTCGACTTTAACTAATGTTCTACCAGGCTTGACCACAAGTTCCTGGTAAACTTGGCCCTTTTCATCACGCCCGACCATGTTAATCGACGTAATACCCTCTTCCTGAATTCTCGGCCTACACTGTCCGATGCGGTAACATTTTATCTGGACCTCTGAGCGAACGTTTGTCTCGTTTGCATTGCGTAACCTGCCCTCCGTCCCTAACTTTTCTGGATACACAAAACCTGTATCTCTTTCTTTCCGTCCATCCGCCTCGTGCTCAAAGTCTCTTTGATAGCTCCTGTCCTGCCTCTCCATCTGTAACCGTGCAAAAGGCCTCTTGTGGGCTAAGAATCTGCCCGATTCAAACTTCTGCCCAACCATTCCTCCTCCCCTCACTTGACTTGGCCTCTCCACCTGGGTCAAACTCCCCTTTTTGACACCTCTTTCCAGTTTTCCACACACGTCCGTCCTGAGATTTCCACCTCTGTCCCTCCACGGATCGGAATGTGGAAGTTGTACGGGCTTCCTACTCACTTTCCTACCACTCTGTCCCCTTCCAAAATACTGGGCCGTGTTTACTCCTGTGATTTCTTGATTTCTTCTCTCCTTCCTAGCTGGTTTGAAAGCTCCGTTTTCAAACTGTTGCAACAGCTGTCGCAGCTTCCATTGGAGGTCGTTTTCCTGTCTTTCCAGCCGAATAACTCTGCCTGTTAGTTCTCTTAGCTGGTTTTGTAGTTGACTTTTGTCCTCCCACTTATCGCTGACTGTAGCTCGTGCCATGAAAGGCTTGTTTTTGACAAACAGTCCTCCTTTTCTCCAGGAACTGTTAATATTCCGAAGAATATTAGGGCATCCGATAGACAAATGTCCAAAAGCTAGACAATGATAACATTGTTTAACATTGTCCAACCTCGACATACTGAATAAACCCGTCTGGACCCCACAAAAAAAATTTACAAGACTGTCAAGTACGCACAAAGTCTTGTCAATAATACAACAATGGGTGGAAGAAAAATGTCACACTTACCAGTCAGATGATTGGAAAAGCTGTCTATGGTACTAACACTCTAACCACTAGCTACTCCTCTATTCCTAACTACACACACAAGTTATATAACTGCAACACTTGTGTTACACAGGCAAATAAAGATCTGTAGCTACACACACTATATTTATAAATCTATAACTATCCTGGTCAACAGGCACCAAAATAATAATAACGTGTAGCAGATCCTCTATTTCTTTGCCTTGGCCGTGATCTAACTTAGCACATTCTCACACTCATCCACATCATCATGACCATACTCAGTAAATGACATATCAAACAGCAGGTGGCATATTTATTATATCATACTCATATCATACAATGAGTAGAGAAATTACAAATACAATATAATACATATCTTAACTAAACATTATACTAAAACGGGAATTGTAAGCATTAGCTATTGATGGAATTCCCAACGATCTAAAAACCCAGTTCTATTGCCTTGCAATTGCATCACACACACATCGCCTTAACTGCGTCTTCAACACACCTTATCAGATACTCTTCCTCACTGAAATCCCCTCAGGCGGGCGATCTCGACATAACTCGTTCACAATGTGTCCTTGCTTACAAACACACTTTCAGATTATCTATTAATGCAAAAATCACACACCTATTTGAGCGATCCTGTTCTATCACTAAACATTCGTCCAACAGTCTATCAATCGCTCCTCTATCTAAGTCGGTGAGTTAAACATACTATCCACATTCAGTCTCTCTCTCTCCCATACAGCCTCTCTCTATCTAGCCTCTCCATCTCTCATCCAGCCTCCCGAGCTAAACTTTGTCTCGAGTTATATATCCTCAAGCAAGACCAGAGCTTGACCAATCGATCTCAGGTATGGTCATCTTCAATTCCAATTGGAACGAAACACTTTGCACACCTGTCACTCATTCTCTCGCAGCAAGCCCCGTTGCCAATTTCGTCTGTCAATCAATCTCCCCCTACCAAAATCGGAAGGCCAGTGGTCAGTTTCTACCTGTCCACATTCCTTAACCCAACTCTGTTCTCCTTTGCTGAGACAGTGAGTGACCTTGACATGCATTCATGTAGCTTTAAGCTTTAACATGTTCAGGCATCCTAAACTCCCCTTGCTCCGGCGGGAACTGTTACAAAGAGTCCCGTGACGAGGTCTTCTATCTTGACAGATTATCTATGGCAGCAGGTCGTAGTTGTTGCTGATTGGCCAGATATTCTGATCTGTTTGCTCTTTAACATTCTTCTTCTTCTTGTTTTTCCTCTTCATCGACTTCCTCCTTCTTTTTCCTCTCCTTCTTCTCCTCATTCCACCTTCTTTTTCTTCTTCCATCTTTATTCTTCTCTCTCTTCTGTGTGCACCTTCTCAGTCCACTCTGTTCTCATCAACGAACACACTACTTAGGTATTTGAACTCCCGTACTTAATTGAACTCCTATCGCTTGAATGGGAAGCCAGTGCATTAACCACTGCGCCGCCGCGGCCTCCCAGTGATGGTGATAACTGTCCATCGTTGTCGATAACGACCACCAACATCATCCTTGTTGTATGAGATCTGTTCTGTTTTGTTTCTGCACTGTCTGAGATGTTTTGGTGCAGTGTTTGCTGGACCCCATGTGGCTTATCCGTCCAATGCGGGCACAGAATGTTTTATTACATGGTTTGGTGTAGTGTTTGCTGGACCCCATGTGGCTTATCCGTACAATGCGGGCACATAATGTTCTATTACATGGTTTGGTGTAGTGTTTGCTGAACCCCATGTGGCTTATCCGTCCAATGCGGGCACATAATGTTCTATTACATGGTTTGGTGTAGTGTTTGCTGGACCTCATGTGGCTTATCCGTCCAATGCGGGCACATAATGTTCTATTACATGGTTTGGTGTAGTGTTTGCTGGACCTCATGTGGCTTATCCGTCCAATGCGGGCACATAATGTTCTATTACATGGTTTGGTGTAGTGTTTGCTGGATCTCGTGTAGCTTATCAGTCCAATGCGGGCACGGAATGTTCTATTACACGATTTGTATATTATGTCTTCTGTTGTTCAGCAACGCCCACGTTTACTGCATATCTGCAGACCGATCTGTTTTCCCACAATGCTCTCGCAAGTTGTCTTCATATATGTGATAGTATCTCAGAGTTTCCTTAAAGCTGTCCTTGTTTGCGAATGCCCACAATGAGTAGGCTACTATTTTTGTGCGGCCTAAAAAGGGCGTTAAGTGGCGGGTTGTCTTAGCTTTCCTCACATCCCGAGCGTGCTGATGAAGGTGGACTGGGGTCCTCCATGAGATTGTGCTATGCTTGGCTTTATCTGCGTGTCGCTCACTACTACGGGAATCACGCCGAACCTCACCTTGTTAGCCGGACTTATGTCCTCGACAACAGCCTGTTTCCAGGACGACCAACGAGGAGGTCAGCTGAGGATCTTGGCCAGTTATATTTCTCCTGACCCTGGCTAACATTGTCTGACCAGTGAGTTTTGCCTGACCAGACGTTAGCGTCATCGTCCCTCAGGCTGTCCTTAAATTGCTTTTTTGGGTGACCTTCTTTTCGACAGTCATACCTAAGCTCACCGTACAGAAAACTCTTCGACAGTCATACCTAAGCTCACCGTACAGAAAACTCTTCGACAGTCATACCTAAGCTCACCGTACAGAAAACTCTTCGGCAGTCGTGTGTCTAGCATGCGCACAAAGTGCCCAGCCCATCTCGGCTGTGCTGCCTGCAGCGATGCATAGATGCTTGGCATGTCTGCTCTTTTCAGGACTTCAGTGTCAGGGACATGGTCCTGCCATCGGATGCGGAGTATGCGTCTCAGGCTGGTTGTGTGGAAGTGGTTCAATCTTTTTGCCTGTTTCACATAGACAGTCTAACTCTGGCGTGCGTATAACAGGGTTGGGAGGATATCAGCTCGGTAGACCTTGAGCTTTGTCTTGGCGCCTATGCTCCGGTGCTCCTATACTGTCGCGGGCCACCGAAGACTGCAATGGCTTTCATTATTTTACTTGCCACCTCGTCGTCCAGGTTGACGGTTCGCGACAGTTTACTACCCACGTAGAGGAACTTGCACACATCTTTCAGGATCTGTCCATTGACTTTGATTTGTGTATCCTGTATCAGGAGTTGCTTGGTGGATAACTTCCATTTTTTTAAAACATTTATGAGCAGTCCGAATTGTTGCATGCAGCAGAGAACCGATCCATGTCCTCCTGCATTTCCCGCTCTGAGTTGCTTTTCACAGCACAGTCGTCAGCAAATACAAGTTCATGGATCATTTCGCCTGCTGCTGCGGTATCTGACGGCTACGCCAGACTTTGCTGTTCTAGAAACATCCGACATCGTGGCTGAGAACATCAAACTAAAGCCTTGCTTTACACCATTTGTCACGTCAAACGTTCTAGAAGTCTCTCTAAGTTTATCACCATGCCCCCCCCCCCTCCCCTTCCAAACTAAACTGCATAATATATATGCTAACAACAATGACCCCTAGAACGTCATTTAGTATTAAGCGAAGTGCGACTTCTAAATTTACTTGAAAAAAACAAACATTCATCAACAAGAAACCAAACTAGCACATTCCTTCTAATTAACCAAGGAGATAACATTTGTTTGTTTGTTTTGTTTTGTGTTCGTCTTATTTCTCTAATCCCCAAAGCGATGAGCATTGCACTGTGGTTTTTATTTTGCGCCTGTCGGCCGAGTGCATCCGACTTCAGCATGCATTTTGTGTAACGGTCTGCTTCCTCCTGCATTTTCTAAGGGTTTCCTTCCCGAGGTCACGGCACAACAGACTGAATGGTCATCTTTACAACAAAATGAGGATTGGGACAAATGACAGATGTCCATGTGGGGAGCATATCATGACCGTGGAACACATCCTGCAAAACTGCATGCTTACACAGGAAAAGAGAGAACAATACTGTTCTCGTGCGACAGATATGAGACAAAAGCTGTATGGATATAAAACAGCCTTACAAACAACGGTGTCATTTGTAAGAGAAACCGGGACTTTGATCTGAGGATGTACGAAGAGGAAGAAGGAGTATAACGAATTACTTACTTAACTTAAGTCTTTATACTGGGTTAGAAGACTCTGCAGAGTCTGTATACAATCAGTGTCTTGGAGGGTGGTTAAGTGATGTGCGTGTTAATAGACTCAAACATTAGAGGAAAGTAGACACGCAGCCTGTTAGGCGCCTTCTGTGCTGCTCTTTACAAACGACCTCCTGGTTAAGCCATCCATGATAATGCTTTCATTATTTGTATTACAAATCTGCATAATAAAATGTCCTCAGAACACTAAACAGGCACATTGTATGAGGGACTGCATGCAGTCAAGTTCAGTTTCAATGGTTTCTGAAACACAAGCAAGAATGTTAACCAATTGTCTAAATGTAGTCAACTAGACGAGCACCACTAATAATCCAATTTATCTGGTTTTTTTTGTGTATATGCGTTTTTATTTTGCGCATGTCGGCCCAGTGTATCCGACTACGGCATCCATTTTATGTAAGGGTCTACTTCCTCCTGCATTTTGTGTAACGGTCTGCTTCCTCCTGCATTTTCTAAGGGTTTCCTTCCCGAGGTCACGGCCGGTGCTGTGATGGGGATCGAACCCAGCACGTTCTGGTTGCGAGCCGTGTCACTTAACCACTAGCCCATGCAGTCCCGCGATAACAAATGACTTTTAACCAGTCGATAAAGAGAAATTGTAAATGTCGCGGATTCTAGACGTCAATAGAGCATCTCACTGCGGGCATCCTTTGTGATGGTTTGCATGAAATTTGTCAACTTTGTACACGTAAGATCACTTCTCCAGTGTCTAGGAAAGAGCAAAAAATAGCAAGGTCTACTTGAAAAACCTTTATTTCAATACAAGTGATAAAACATTAGGTAACATTTTAACAAATGCTTTAAATTTTCTAGCATGAAAAAAAAAGGAGTCTCCTAATGATTCCCTGATAAATCATTGATTTCATGACACACGAGTCTCATCGACGTCCCAAAGGTCATCAATACCATGGACGCCAGTGATGTGTTTAGAAACTTTCCCAATCACCATCAAGTGGAGCAGGCTGATGTTCGCCATAGATATAGGCAAGGAGCCGTTTATATGTGCGATGACCGTGTTACCATCTTATGTTATTGTTGTTATGAATCTGGTACTTCTGCTAGTAGTCGTGTTTTGTTTTTTGTTTTTGTTAACTTTACAAAAGTGTTGCACTTATTTGTACTCGGCGGGAGAATAATTGTCTTGACTTATTTTAGTACGGGGCCCTCATGCAGATAAGCATCAATGTTTCAAACACATCTGACATTCTAGAGTGTATGTGTGTGTGGGCGCGTTATGGTGGAATTATGTTCAGGGGAAGGGGGTGTGGTTTAATGTTGTTGCTGAATGGCCACAATCAGCAAGATTACGCTTTTTGGCGTCCTGAAAAGGGCGTTAAGTGGCGTGTTGCAGTAGGTTTCCTCACATCCAAGCTTACTGATGAAGGTGGACCGGTGTTCTCCAGGCGGGTGTTATACTTGGCTTCATCCGGGTGTCGTTCCTAGGTGTGATATGTTGGAGTCTTAACTTAAAAATGGTGCTCTGATGTCTTCTTCTAAGTAGACTGCTGCTGTCTGTCATTACGATTAAAACTTGTCATATATTTGTAGACCTCTCTCCCTGTGAGGGGACATGCTGTCTGTCATTACGATTAAAACTTGTCATATGTTTGTAGACCTCTCTCCTTGTGAGGGGACATGCTGTCTGTCATTACGATTAAAACTTGTCATATGTTTGTAGACCTCTCTCCTTGTGAGGGGACATGCTGTCTGTCATTACGATTAAAACTTGTCATATGTTTGTAGACCTCTCTCCCTGTGAGGGGACATGCTGTCTGTCATTACGATTAAAACTTGCCATATGTTTGTAGACCTCTCTCCCTGTGAGGGGACATGCTGTCTGTCATTACGATTAAAACTTGCCATATGTTTGTAGACCTCTCTCCCTGTGAGGGGACATGCTGTCTGTCATTACGATTAAAACTTGCCATATGTTTGTAAACCTCTCTCCCTGTGAGGGGACATGCTGTCTGTCATTACGATTAAAACTTGCCATATGTTTGAAGACCTCTCTCCTTATGTCTGGCATCGTCCATATGTTGAACCAATTTTCATTGTTTCCTGGTATTATTAAATGGCTGGGTATTTTAAAACGTGATGCTGCATATAGCTGTTCCTGATCAAGGTCTTGCTTATATCTCCATCCTGTCATTGCCATATGTGCGTCCAGGGATCCATTCCATGATTATTTTGACGGCCTGTGATGTAAAAATGTGGTATTACAATATTTTGATATTTCGAGCTATTTCGATACGATCACTTCTACAATGTTCAGCATCATCTAGAGCAGTGCTTCCCAAACTTGTCCTGTTCACGGCACCCTTAGTGTTTCAGAACTATCCACTGCACCCTAAGCCAGAAAATAAGCCCACTCAAACACTAGCAGTGCGCAGTTCATGAACGTATTTGAGTGTTTCGTCGCGACACCAGCTGCATCACCCGTGACACAGTTTTCGAAACACAGATCTAAACCTTGAAGAATGGGCATTGATTCTGTAAAAAAATAACAGTGGTTTGAGCCTTTAGGAAGGGAGGGGGGGGGGGCATTAACATCAGTTCTTGTGTGGTATTTTGCATTTTCCAGAGCAGTAATTTGAGCTTCTTATTTGGAGCAGACAACACAGAAGCATCAGACAGTTCATCAGATGACATGTCTGGACATAGTAAAGACGCCATAATCTGATTTCATGATGGCCATAAATACAGTTCCTTCAATATGTGATGATTGATTGATTGATGTTAAGAGCCCGCAATATGTCTACTCTTGTGTGCGCCAGGACAAGGCGTCAAATGATGGGTTGTAGTAGCTTTCCTCAGATCCCGAGCGGGCTGATGTAAGTAGACCTGGATCCTCCAGGATGTTATGCTATTCTTAGCTTCTTCTGCGTATCGCTCACTACTGTGGGGAGTCACTTTATCCACCACAACCCTTCTCCAATTTGCCCTGAAAACAACCCATGTCCAGGGAGCACAGCAAAAAAGTCGAGGAAGGGGTCTTGGCCAGTAGGTTTTGCCTGACCAGACGTTAGTCTCCTTTTCCCATTCATCAGTAAATACCAGGCGTATTCAAATGATGGAGTTTCCTGGCAAGGAGAGGGCTGACATCTTGACACTCTGGATAGGGGGTGTCATTTTGAAGTGAATCAATAACCACGTATTGGACGACGACACTGCAATAGATCAATCAAGAATTCATTGACTCTAAAACTGTCAACTCAAATGAGGATCGAACCATGTGAGGCGCACGTGAGGGCAGAGTAGTATGTACAACCAACGAGATACACAAACCATCAGAATCCTTCACCATTTACTGATAGATACTGAACACCCATGACTATGCCCGTAGTGTGGTACAGTCGATTCATAATAACATGCCAGAACTATTATTCCTAATTGTTACTGATGAACATAACTTTGTCGCTATTCTGAACGTATCTGTCCAACTCTTTAATCTATTTAGACTCATTGCTACTGCTGCAACTATTTATTGTCTTCACATTATTCTACTCTTTACCTCATTACGTTACGATTACCATTTCCGCCTCATCATTGTCAGAACTTTTCTTACAGACGACCACATAAGCTAAGTATCTTCATGCGTTCATCGTCGCTCTTGTGATTTGTTAGTTATTTGCACGTGTGTTGTCCGCTATTTAAGTTGTAACATGGTTTTTTTCATGCTCTTGTTCCATCACGGTTCCTGAGCCTTACTTGTTCTTGTTTTATAATCTTCAATCCATTTAGACATCGCAGTGACATTGCTCAAGAACAAAATGTCCGATCCGCACGAGACCATCACTCTGAACCATTCTCCAACTCCGTGACCAACACCAGACAGAATGGTGATCATTTAAAAGGAGAATATTGTGAATACAATAAAAATTCGCCCAGGTTAAAAGCTACTGAGCGACAAGAACGAACAACAATAAATTCCCACCGCGAACATGGAAGATCAAATCGTTCTGAAGATACAAACGATTGGCAAAATACCGATTTTCATGGCAAGGATCAGAAACTGCCTCCGCCAGATGGTGGCCGGCTGCTACCAACTACCGGAGATGACAGGTTGTCTGTCAGCAGTACTCACACAGAAATTCTGCTAATGTGCGGCCCTGACAAGCACACGTCACACGCAGATGACTTCTACTTTTTTATTAACGAAAATATAGAAAATGGTGAAAAGGAAAATATACCAGATTTCAGAAATGAAAATAAGCTAGAGGACAAACAGGAAAAGGTAGATAAAGTAAATGAACAAAATATAACAGAGAGCAAACAGGAAAAGAATAACAAAGTCAGAAAGGAAAATATACTAGAGGGCAGAGAGGAAAAGATACTTGAAGCGAGAAAGGAAAATATACTAGAGGGCAAAGAGGAAAAGATACTAGAAGCCAGAAAAGAAAATATAGTAATGGGCAATGAGGAAAAGATACTAGAAGCCAGAAAAGAAAATATAGTAATGGTCAATGAGGAAAAGATACTAGAAGCCAGAAAGGAAAATATACTAGAGGGCAAAGAGGAAAAGATACGAATAGCCAGAAAGGAAAATATACTAGAGAGCAAACAGGAAAAGATACGAGAAGTTAAAAAGGAAAATATACTAGAGGGCAAAGAGGAAAAGATACCAGATGTAAATAAAGAAAATATACTAGAGGGCAAACTGGAAAAGAAACCAGAAGTCAGAAAAGAAAATATACTAAAAAGAAAAGAGGAAAAGTTATCAGAAGCTAGAAAGGAAAATATTCTAGAAGGCAAAGAGGAAAAAAAATCAGAGGTGAATAAAGAAAATATATTAGAGGGCAAAGAGGAAAAGGCACAAGAAGCCAGAAAGGAAGATTTGCTAAGAGACAAAAGGAAAGATGTACCACAGGTCAACAAGAAAAACTTACTAGAGGGCATAATGAAAACAATACAAGAGGGCGAAAAGGAAAATATACTAGAGAAAAGGAAAAATTTAGCAGATGACAAGAAGGAAAATATACCATATGATGAAAAGAGGAATTTAGTAGAAGACAAAAAAGAGAAAATACTAGAAGGGATAAAGAAATATATACGAGGTAGTAAGTGTGAAAATATACCAGAAGACGAAAAGAAAAATACACCACAGAACATAAAGGAAGAAATTCTAGAGGGCAAAATGGGAAATATATCAGTAGACATAGAGCCAGCTGCTTGTAAATCGAATATTTTATATTCTCGTCTCTGTCCCTCTATAAGCGCATCTATGGAGAAAGCTACTGCTAGTCAAGTGCGCCATGCCACTTTGTGCAAAAACCAACTCCGGATCGAGGCTCCAGCAGATGGCAAACGTGAAGACAGTCTAGAAAAATCTGTGAATACCTGTCCGGACGAAGAAGTGCTCGAACATTTGTCTGAAACAATACACCGTCAGTGTGAATCTCAGAGTGAAGGCTTTAGACGATCTGGGAAAAATTGCTTAGGGGAGGTTTCAACACAACCAGAAGTTCTTCCATTGCAGCTTGCTTTGAGTGTGAAGATGGCTCACGAGTGTCAAGACACTGTAAATCAGAATATGGAAGTCTTGACTGTAAGTCTCAAGTCTCCTCCAGCTGGTTTCCCAAAGGTGGTAGAGACTACATCAATTCATAACCAGGGCGATGATTTCACAGAAACACATAACATCAAATCGGAAACAAATTTACAAGATAGCGTCAAGTATTGTCATGGAAAAGATATGCAGCTGGCGCATACGCATGACAGCGCAAGAAAGATGACTGTTCCACGTAAAGGGTCGTATTCTTGTGGCGAATCATCTCTGAAGACTGAACAAAGTCAGAATGGAAACTGCAAGTTCCTAACTGTCAAAGATTCTGAAAAGACAAGAAATTATCAGCATGAACACCCAGGAAGTGATGGACAAAATACAGATTTTGAAACAATAGCCCATCAGCTGCACAAAATGCTCCCAGAGCCATCGACACGGCCAAAGGTGACAAGAAACGAAGACATTAATAAAAATACTTGTTCTGTAGGTAACCAGAAAGCAGAAAACCTTAAGGTTAGAGTTGGCGAACAGGGAAATCGGTTAAAATTGATTTGTCCATGTCAAGTGTATTCAACCGAATTAGAGTATATTCCGGTCACATGTCCTGCAAATGACCAATCCGGGGACATAAATGTCGAAAGAGTAGATAGAGAAGGGAACATTGTTTTAACTTGTCCGTGTAAAGTGCATTCAAAGATGGAAGATTGTCCACTCAAATGTTCTGCACATGATGAGACTACCGAAAGAGTAGATAGAGAAGGGAACATTGTTTTAACTTGTCCATGTAAAGTGCATTCAAAGATGGAAGATTGTCCACTCAAATGTTCTGCACACGATGAGACTATCGAAAGAAGAGATAGAGAAGGGAACATTGTTTTAACTTGTCCGTGTAAAGTGCATTCAAAGATGGAAGATTGTCCACTCAAATGTTCTGCACATGATGAGACTACCGAAAGAAGAGATAGAGAAGGGAAACGCGTTTTAACTTGTCCGTGTCAAAGGTATTCAACAAAATGTACATCAGAATCGATAAAAAATGATCTTGAAGATGAACATAATCTGGTAACATGTCATGGAAATCAACATTCTGAGGACAAGAAGGTTGAAAGACAAGGGGAAACTGTAATTTGTTCATTTAACATGCAATCAAAGGTGGAATATTGTCCAGTCAAATATCCTGCAGTTGAGCATTCCGTTGATGAGGCGGTTGAAAGTGTAGATAGAAAAGAGAAAGACAGATTGCCTTGCCCGTGTCAAATGTATTTATCCAAATTTGTAGCAGAATATAAAAGTAATGAGCTTAGAGATGAGCATAATCAATATAATCCGGTCAAATGTCCTGGAAATAAACATTCCACCAATGAGAAAACTGAAATAGAAGAGAAGAAAGTTTTGACTTGTCCATGCAAAGTGTTTTCAACTGAATTTGTATCTGAATCTAATAATAAAGAACAATTTCTGGTAAAATGTAATGACAACCAACAACCAATGAGCAAGAAGGTTGAAACAGCAGTCCGTGAAGAGGAAAGCGGTTTAGGGAGAAGAGAAGCGCCTCATTCCGAAAAGGTGTCACTAAACAGAGAACATTACGTTGTTCCGGTAAAGGAAAATGAATTTATCGGCAACATTAGAGAGAATGAAACCAAAGGATCAGCTGGACAGAACAGTGGGAATGAAGATAGGCGATTGGTCACAGAGTCGCTTGGCACGAAGTCTCGTCACATTCTTCGTCAGCTCGAAATGGCACAAAGTTGTAAAAGACAGGCGAACGACCTCCTCAAGAATGTCCAGAGCATCATTGATGGTGCTGTCAGGCTAGTTTCGCCTACAGAACAAGCCACGCCATCTGAAGCGGCGAAGGAAGTGACACAACAATCTCACGCGGATCCACTCAAACATGAAAATAAATCCAGGCCAAAATCAGTGGGACAGATTCCATGTCAGTCCCACAACCAACAGAGTCACAAGAAATCAGTTTCCAGGAGCAGCAAGCAGAGCAGGAATGTAAAAGAGCATCACAGAACATCGAAACCTGATTGGAAATCAAAGATGTCTGAGAACAGGGACTCTGTGGATAGAGCTCACTTAAAATCACCGACAGACACACACATGCGACATACAAGGTGCAGTTTGGAAGGAAACTGTGATAACAGCGTGCTGCAATTAATGAGGAGCGTAAAACCAAACCACACGGCGGAAGGAGTAGGCGAAGATTTCTTCCTCACTTTAGCAGGCAAACACAACCGCGATAACAAATGTCATTTCAGTCCCTCAGAAGCGATGCTTGTCCAGAAACACGAAGAATGTGTTAGAATTCAGCGCCCATGCTCCTGCTGCCAAAGTGATAGACAAAAATGTGAACGAAGTGCACGACGCCAATCCAAACCAGCAGCAGTTTACGAAAACAGAGCTCAATCCCGGAGAGCGAAATCTGGCCAAGGTCATTACCAGCCCACAACTGACACTTCTGAATGTTCGTATTCTGTTTGCTTGTACAGTGAGGGTAGTCCAATCAGGCACATGATTAATAGGAGATCGTGTGAAGAGGATGAAGATTTATATCATATAATGACGTCAAAGGGCATGCACTGCCCGTCTCGCAGTTGTGGTAACAGTCCAATTGGGTACATCATAGAACATTCACCAAAATATCAACATACTCGCACAGTTAAGGCCAAGCAGAACAAATTCAACAGATGTTCATATTTACATTCATTGGAAGAAGCAATTCAGAATGCAAAGGAATCCATTTCAGAAGCAGCAAAAGTAGCAAAAGTTTTGAATTATGTAGCGAACGATAGTTCAGATTCTTCAGTAACAGCAGAATCAGAGCATGCAGATTACCCACAATACCATAGTAAGCCTGATGTAAAAAAGCCTGATGTGCAGAAGCTAATTCGTGCGGACAAGGGAACGAAATTGAAAACCCGGGGTAGTGCTGTGTCTGATTCATCGCAGTTACATTGTTCAAAATGTCGGCACATGAAACAGGAGCGTCTTGGGAACAATATTCACAGGCACATCGAACCTCCAGCATACGTGGGAGGCAATAAGAAGCGCTCGATTAAATGCCAAACAATGAAAGAAGGCATCAAACCCACTCTGACCTCCTGCACGAAAGGTGAGATATTGGCTCGCGATCCAACAAAAACGTGTCACGATGGGTACCAACTACTAGTCAACACATCGAGTCCAGCCTCAACCATCATGCACACGGTTACACTAGGTCCAATGTTAATTACAGAATGCAGCCCTCAAACTTGGAACAGTCTTTCCAGCAGTGTAAAGTCCAAGAGCTGTCCGGATCCAATTATCACGATTTCGCCAAAACTTCTGCAACTACAGAGCATCCGGTGCGCAGTTGAAGCTTTGCGCCACAGGCAAGGAAAAGCCGCCAAAAACGTTTGTTTAAAACTAGGTCACAATGATAAGAACAGTCAACCAAAAACAACCCTAGGATCAGAACAGTCATCTCAGATTAAATCGTCAAAGGCAGAAATGACACAGACACATGTATGCTGCAATGTTATCACTAAAACCAACAGTAATGCAAAAGAGGTTCCCCGTGTTACTCAGTCAACGTTGCAGGACTCCCACATCTCGGCCGAACAGACATCACATCGTCACGTGATCGGTTCACGTGCATGTGGTACCGCAGACACTGCTGTGTGTGATTCTGTGAAGTTTAATGAAGATGTCAACAAATCAACCACATACAAAAAACCATCAAGAAATGAGCATCCATTTTCCCCAATTCATAAGGCAAAACAAACAAACAAGGAGGAGAAACAGTCCACAAAAAAGCTATATCACTCTCAAAATGTCTATCAGAATCTGCCAGAGCAACAGAGCAATTTCTTAAAGGCACATTCTAAAGAACGTCATCTGCCACATATTGAACTTCAGTGTTCGACATGGCAAAATGGCGACTCTTTGAAACAACCCGAGGACGAATCACACCTGTCACAAAATGACCGAGGTATGTCGTTGGACCAGAATGATTCATTGACGACGCCATCAAAATCACCTTATCTGTCCCAAATTACTAAACATCCGTTGGCAAAGAAACGGGGAGACTCCTTGAAACAGTCCCCGGAGAAACGATATGTGTCGGAAAATTTACATACGTTCATCACATTATATAAGGATGACTGCACAAACAAATCCCCAGAAGAACGATATATGTCTCCATATGAACATATGCATTCTTTGAAAGCTTCCTCCAAAGAACCGTACCTATCCTGCAAGACATACCAACCTCTATCACGACAACAACGCGACTCTTCGAAACAGTTCACGAAGCACCCAAACTTGTTGCATAAAGAACATCAAGGTATGGTAGGCGACTCCTTCAAGCACGAGCAGAGTAAGTATCCTTCTGAAATGATCCTGGACCAGCACGTTGACCGTCGTACAGACTTCTTGGAAACTCCAGCACGTCCCATTTCCTCTCCATGCAAACACCGGAGAAGTGGAACAAATGAGGACTGCGATGCGACTCAGCGAGGGCATCTGTACCACAGCAAGAAACAGCATAAAGATAAATAGGCTTTTATAGGCGAGAAGTCTTGCAAGATTGAGAATATACTTTCATCGATTCATGCTCAGGTGAAACGAGAACAGACCACCAAGATCTGAGAAGATAATTTTAGACTCCAGAATCCATAGAATACTATGAGAGTATTTTAACTTGAATTTTACCCGAACAGCAGCAGTTAAGCCTACTCTTTTCAATGTCCAACTGCCAGGGGATTTTTAACGTGCATGCCACTGCATACATATGTCTGATCTCACTACTCAGATGGTCAACGTGAAATAATCCTGATCTCCACTGTGATTTGAACCCGCTATTTCCCGAAGCGAACACCTTACCTCGAGACCCCTGGGTCTGAAAGTAAACCAGGATAAAAGGGCAATAGATTATCTAGATTTCATAAGTATGCTAGAAGAAAAAAGGAATGGATTTGCAATATTTGAGAGTAGACTAAGAGGAGAAATGGGAACACATTTGCAAGATCTGGGATACTTACTTCCCCTGTCCAAGCACCACGTTATACAGTATGCATCCAGTATCCAGCCACATGGATTGCCTTGTTATTTGCCTCCAGTACGTCGCACCTATTGCATGTTTCCTGGAGGTTTGGGCAGATCATCTGGGCCTTGTATTGCCCCACAGTCACATGTGTCATCATATGTGTGTCCCCAGTGTTTCATATTCCTCTTAAACCATGATACACAGTTCGGAGTCTGTTCAGGGACTTCCATGTTGTGTACGGTAGATGATGTCCGGGGGTAAGTTCCTCCCAAAGTTCCATCTCTGGGACCTGCATCAATTCGTGCCATCTCACGATATGGCGAATGTCAGGGTTTGTCAGTATAGGCAGTGTTGATTTTAGGAAGCCATGCCTGAATTTGAGTCTTTTGCTCTGTACCTGATGTCCACAAATTGGGTCCCTCGGGTCGTGCTCCTGTTTTTCTCGTTCGATTTCTGCTGCGACGTTCACTTGAATCTCGGGTGGTGCTGTGCCAATTATGGGGTATATGTTACCAATGGGGTTGAATTTTGTTGTTTTGAATGCCCACAATGAGTAGGTTACTCTTTTATGCTCCCTGAAAAGTTAAGTGACGGGTTGCAGTAGCTTTTCTCACATCTCGAGCGTGCTGCTGGAAGGTGGACTCGCGTCCCCCAGGCGGTTATGCTATGATTGGCTGCATCTGCGTGTCGCTCACTACTACAGAGATCACATTGAACCTCACCTTGTTAGCCAGACTGTTGTTCTCGACAACAGCCCGTTTCAAGGACGACCGACGAGGAGATCAGGTGAGGGTCTTGGCTAGTACATTTCTTCTGGCTCTGGCTACCATTCTCTGATCTGTGTGTTTTGCCTGACCAGGCGTTAACCTCATTATCCCAGGGAGTAGGTTGCAGACACCCTGATACTATCCAACCCGCCTCAAGATGACTTTAAGACATTATGATGTAAAAAGAAGGAACTCTAAATGTTCAGCAGCAGAAGCGATATCCTGTTTGTAGCATAGACCCAGGATGTTCCAACCACTAGCATAGGCCATCTGTGTATAGCAGAGCCCAAGATTTGAAGATGGCGTAATTTTCTAATCCTACAAATCGCAGGGGAAGTGAATTTATATAAGATGGACAGGAAACATGAGAAATACTAGGTTAAAACAGGCAGGAAATGGATATGTCTTTCTGACAATTGTTTTATAGAGTCTTTCACAATTTTGAATGTTTAAAAAATAAAAATTATATTGAAATATGAAATTATCCACAGCTCAAACTTTTGATTCTGCTTCACAATATGTTTTGTTATGTTTAGTCAGCATATATCATTGGTCTCCAGGCAGACCTATAGATGCTCAGTGTCTTTCAGAAGAAAGTGACGGGTGTTATGCTGACAGTTAACTTAGCTCGCTGATTATACACACTCCTGGTGTATTATTTTATGTGCCTCTTCCTGGTCGCTGTACGAATGATTTGATATTCCCGTGGTCTCCAGATTACTAATCCATCCATTGCAGTGTCATTCTAATGTTCTGTTCCATATATTACAGTAACATAGATGTGAATTTTAACTGCCACAGTACTGCAAGGGAGTACAATGAATCAACGCTATTGGCGAGGGGCTGTAAACTGGGTAGAGAAGAACGGACTACAGCTCTTGCATGACCCACAATTACCACCTTCTTTTAAAAGATGCAGATGGCAAAGGGGATACAAATCTGATAACATATATGTGAGCGACCTATTAATACACCAAGTCATGAAACCTGAATGGGAGCCTATGCCACGGATGAAAGACAGGTCCATCTGATGCTGGATTACAATAGTTGTCAATCTGGATATTTTATCTCTCTCGTTCTTCTTCATCAATCTTCGGCGTTCGTCCTGAAATGAATGTCGTGGTATTGTGTTGTAGCTTACAGCGAGGCCGCGATATGTGTGCCTTTCAGCTCGACACATCCAATTTCAGCTGTCTATCTTTGGTACGACGTTCGCCTTCCCACTGAGAACCTTATCATCTTAGCCAGACTGCATTAGTGCAGATTGATGCCAGGGCTGCCGATTGGAGGCAGAATAGTGTTTCGGTTAGCTGTGGTTCGCTGACGCTGCTACAAGCAGCCAGCTATGGAGTCGCTGACTGGTATAAGCTCATTCACTGCTGCCTCTTTGTCCACATGTGCTTTTGAAAAGACCCTTTAACTTTAGACAAGAAAAATAGGTCCCGTTTGTCTGCGATCTAGATAAATAGGTATTGGAACTAGAACCAACCCCAGGAAAATCCGATGCCTTTGTTGAACTAGCAAAAAGGGATCTCCAGACGCCACACACAGAGCGGCTTCAGACCTGAGTATATTTCTGTCCATAACTAAGGCTCAAGGACACTATACAAGCATTACCAACAACTATTTGAAAATAACCTCTTCTCTTGGACCATCTAGGATGGGGAAGACCTCATACATGCATTTCAGACTCAAAGACATTACAAATGGTCCTATCTGGTGGAGAACGTGGACATTAAATAAAACAGTTGACGCCTCTGGAAAATGTTTCACAAATTTAAGTAATGACCCAACAAGCGTTCCTGTCGGCATAATGCAACGTACCACAATCAAAATAGTCCAAGAATTACTACTGATCGGACAACTCAAAACACACGCAGCGCCACCATGAAAACCTTCTCCCAAAGAAATTCACAGAAATGGAAATGCTGACTGACTATGAGGAGCCAAACTATTGCCATGAAAACATCCTAACAACTAGAGATACCAAGAATCAAATAGGAAAATTGACAGGCTATCCACCTAATAACCCTAGCTCAGATGATGATTGAAGGAAGAATACAGCTTCAAGGATTAGACTCACGCATACATGGACATATTTACAGAGGGTACAGTTAAGGATGGTGGAGCAGGCATCTTTGTAAGATACAACAATGGAAAAATAACCCATAGGGCTTTCCTTACTGGGAAGGTTTCTTCCAGTCTTGGGGCAGAGTCTATGGTGCTTCTACATTCATTATGAATGTTCACCAGAACAGACAAATACCCACCAGCTCAGATTGAATTCTTTACAGATTGCAGATCACTACTAGAAGCAATACAAAATACCACAGGTGAACAAATGCTGCGGGAAATGAGATCAGAGCTCAACAAAATCCAAAGAACCTCAATAGTTACTCTTCAGTGGCTACCCTCCCATTGTGGAATCACAGGGAATGAGAGCTGGTGCCTTGGCCAAAGCAGGTGGAAAGATGGAGCAACTTAACCAACAACTATCATACACAATCAGTACAACTCAAAATGGAGGAAAGACATGGAAGTGAGCAACAGACCTGACCCAATCCACCAGCTCCAGCTCCACAGACACCAACAAACCACCATCTTTCGCATGAGAACAGTCCACTGCAGACTATTGGGTCACCTACATCGGCTCAAGATATTACACACAAATGACTGCCCATGTGGAACCGGAGTCCAGAATGCAGAAGAAGAAGAAGAGGAAGAAGAACTACTGAAATTTAAAAAAAAAACAAAGCAAACCAAGATTAAGCGAGAATGACTTACCTTTCTCCGTGTAAAATGTTAGTAGCATGCCCTTAAGTTAGAAAGTGGCTCTTACAGCTGCCAACCTATTTGGCTGTTATAAGTTTCTTGGTAAGTGTGCAGTATGGTAGGTTGTTATTACTTTCAGTTAGTGAAGCGATTTAACCAACAACAAAATCCTGTGTCTCCATACAGGAATTAAATGATCCAATACATCAAATAAAACACAACAAAGCAGCAGGTTCTGATTATTTGAAGACAAATCAAATTTTTAAAAAAATTGGACCAGACATCATCAAAAGGCTGCTTAAGCTTTTTAACATGCAAATCCATAAAATCTGGAGAAAACCCCCTGTGTTTGCACTGATAAAAACCAGGATAATTCCAAACAGATCATAAGAATTTCAGACTAGTATCATTGCTATGACAACTGTAGAAGGTTTTCACAAGAATGATCCTGAACCGTATCAGCCCTTTGATATACAAGAAGCTCATCAAGGAACAAGCATGTATCAGAACTGAAAGATGACGTTGCAGGCAAATTCTTAAATTGACACAATTAATTGAGAACTGGTATGATCAGAAGGAGAAAACAGGAGTGAATTTTATCGATCTGAGTGCAGCATATGACAAGATAAACCCCCAGAAACTGCTAATAAAGCTATATTCTATGACAAATCACTGGTGTCTCACCAACCTCATCAAATGTCTGTTGCAGAACAGGCAGTTCCATGTTACATTAGAGGGGGGAACATTCACTGACAAAACAAAAAAGAAACAGTCTGGCACAAGGAAGCACCATAGCACCCATGTTGAATAACATATATACCAACGATCTGCCTATAGACACAGATGTGACCAAATTAATTTATGCCAAAGACACAGCAATTGTGTTCAACTATGTTAATAAGATAATCAAAGGAGCGGATAAATTAGACTATAACAAGTTTTTTTCAAAATTCAAACACCTACAAGAACAAGAAGGCATAGCTACAAATTAACTAAAGAAAGGTCCAGATTATAGATATTAGGAAATATTTTTTTAGTGAGAGAGTGATAAATGTTTGGAATGCATTGCCTCAGGAAGTAGTGAAGGCAGGGGCAATTAATGGATTTAAGAATAGATTGAATGCGCATAACTTTTAGGGCAAGGACATGTAAATGAAACTGGTTGTATACAGATTCTGCAGAGTCTTCTAAAACGTATAAAGAGGTTATATTAAGTTAAGTTAAGTTACAACAACAGTCAACATAGCCCCCAGACAAGCCCCAGAAACGACTGCATCGAAAGTAAAATATATTGAATGGAAGCAGGTTCCCTGGATCGAGCTGCGAGAAGGACTTGCTCACGGATACCACTTGTCTCACCTAACATGGAGGTCATAAAAAATAGACTCCGAACTGGTGTATCACGATGTAGGAAGAACTTAAAGAGATAAGTACACAGAGATAATGAGATGTGCAACTGTGGAGTAAGACAAGACCCATACCACCTGATGATCTGCCCAGACTTTCTGGAAACGTGTAAGATGGATGTTGTGGTGGATTAACAAGGCAATCCACGTGGCTGAATATTGGAAGCATGAAGTCTGACGTGGTACCCAGGACATGAAAAGTTAAGTAGAAAATTGAAGTGTCAACATTCTGTTCTGTCCATCTACTGTAGTGTCAACATTCTCTTCTGTGCATCAATATCAGTGTCAACATTCAGTTCTATCCATCTATGGCACTGTCAACATTATGTTCTGTTATGTTCAACTATTGTAGTTTGTTATACTCCCAACTAATATTATAATATACCGTATGTGAATATGTCGTCTTATTTGAGTGGTTTCTTCCCAGAGCCAACTTCCAAGACTGTCAGCAGTAGAGTGTTTATTAATTATAATATTATTATAATTAGTCTATATATCTTAGTTCTTACCTTGTTCCCAGACTTCGCACAAATGTTGCTAGCAACACTAACAGCAATTTTGAGGACAATTGGTTGCAGTGTTACAGTATTTGGAACCGAGTATTTTGGAAAAAATCGTAAGAGTTCAAGGGTTTAACTTTTGCAAGTGAAACACATTTTTAGAGCTATGTTCCCTAGTACAGCTCTTCCGACTTCTAAATTCATTGGATCGCATGAGCTGCAGTGGTCAGCGACCCATAGCTGACTGCTAGCGTCAGGGCCAGCGACCCATAGCTGACTGCTAGCGTCAGGGCCAGAGACCCAGAAGCCAAGCCAATTGATTGAGATTATAATTATTTCGTACTTTTAGTCATTAACAACGTCTTTATATTGAGTCAGAAGACGCTCTGCAGAGTCTGTATAGAACCAGTTTCTTTGATGGTGATTAACCGATGTGCGAGCTCATCCTAATAGACTAAAACACTAGAGCAAAGTAGACCCGCAGCCTGTTAGGCGCTATCTATGCTGCTCTTAACAAACCACCTAACCATGACTGGTGTTTATGTCACGTCACACAATTAGTCGCCTCTTTCGACATGCTTTCTGTGAGGCAGTGGTTCTATTCTTGTCTTCGTCATACACAAAGACCCCGGGGGGCCACTGTCCCGGCGGACCACTGTTGAGTTCTGTAGTGACAGTGTAAACGAGTGTAAAGAATGATTGCTAAGGAAAATAGAGTAAGGAGTGATAACATGAACATGCATATACATAGGCGTCTCAGTCTTTGCAGACCATGCACCCTGTGAGTAGCCTCTCAGAGCGCTGAATATTGGGACCCAAACTGCAGGATCCCACTCTCGGCCTCGCTGGTATAATCCAAAGGAATGCAAAGCATGACAATTTGACACCAGCTCAGCTGCAAGAGCTGCTGGAATGAGTTCGCAATTTTGAAACTATGCGCCTTAGATGCTACCACTCCGGATTTTCTGTCCGGGTTTACTCCGGTAGCTCTACCCTCTCCGAAGTATCCACAAGGCAGTGGAGTCGTTGCCCGCAGATGCTAGTTACTCGAGACATCCGATAATACTTTCATCATCCCAAGACTAGCCAGCACTCTCTGAGGCTTGTGAGTTTAAAATCAGAGTTCCTCCTCTTCTAGGCGAACTACCGGAACAGGCTAAGGAGCTTCGTCTACCCGTGTTTAGAGTCAGAGTTTACCTTCTCTTAGATTGGCTGCCAACTAAGGCTAATGAACCCAATCTGCCCGCCCAGTTATTCCGCCGGGTACTCGGACGCGCCCCACAGTAGGCTCTGTAAGAAACACGGGGCCCCCTCATGAAGGAGCTACTGGGGACACAATAATGTAGGAGAGGCCATTGGCATGGAAACTCCTGAACGGCAAGCCGAACAGTGAATCCAGCGAGGATCTGTACACCTGGAAAGAAGAGGCTATAACAGACGCTTACCTTTCGTTTAGCGAGCGGGACGTCCAGCCCAGACCACGCTACTCTTATGCATATAATGGTAACACAAAGGTTTTAAATACTCTTCTTTTGTTGCAGTAGACAAGGCGTCTCAATATGGTGCTCGCGAGCACCACGGTGCTCTTGTAGTGACATTTGGTGCTCGCGTCAAGCAAGTAAAAAAGTATTCGCGAGCGCCAACGCTCATGAGACCCGTTTTCAATTAAAACATTGTTTTGTTAACCCAAACAAATAATGTTGCTATCCATCCATTATATTTTAGACAACCTGAAAGTTAAGTTGCACGTTTGCCGCCAGTAAACGTATTTACCGCTATTTGTTCTTAAATATTTGGCACTGCTGACTTGTTTCCCCGATGCTGGTCAAGGTGAGCATTGTGTTGCATCATGGGTTTGAATTGATAGATCTCCAGTCCTCCTTAGAGATGAAATATTTGTTTGAAAAGAGAAATTCATAGCGTTTTGGGGGGCAAAAGATGCAAAATAAGTTCCAAATACTGTGGAGTATTTCTCTCAAATGTCTGGCTACTATGTTTGGGACGAACTACCTGTGCAAACAAGTTTTCTCACTTATGAAATACCTCAAGAACAAAGCACGATCCCGATTACTGATTCACATCCGCAAGACTGTTTACGTGTAGCTACAAGCGACTTCTCCTTGGACATGATTGAACTTCTGACGTGTAGCTACAAGCGACTTCTCCTTGGACATCACTGAACTTCTGAGTGACTTTCAAGCTCAATAATGTCATTAACACGGCCAGTGTTTTAATAATGTATAGCTTTTCCCAAAAAATAAACGCATTAGTGCTCGCGCACTTAATATAGCACACAATCTTAAAAAGTCGAGAGCCGTTCTAGTAGACCAAAGTGCCGCTCTAAAAAAAAAAAGTGCCGCCCTAAAAAAAAGTGTCGCAATGGGTGTACAGCTGCCCTACTCCCCTCCGCCTCTCCTAGCTATACTGCTGTATTCATGTGCTTTGCTGTTGGTTCTTCAGGAATATATTAATGACAGCCAACTCAGTCCTATAAACTGTATCAGGAACCTGTTCAAGAAATACAGAGTACATTATAATATATATTTTGATTTTCTTTTAACAATCCAAGTCATTCCTGGGAAAACACAGTAAGACTTTTGTTAGATTTCCTTGCATGTCGTAAAAGGCGACTAAAGAAAGTTGTGTATTGGTTTAGCAATATGTATCTATATATCGTCAGTCCACTTGTGTCGTTAGACGTCGTGGGGATGTTTGACCTCCTTTGTTTCGTATTTTTTGGCAGGCGAAATTCGCTCGTGACTTCCCAGGTCAATCCCATTATCTGTTACCAAACGTTAAGTTGGTAGCCTCTGGAATATACGATCGCCTATTTTTGGGACTGGTGGTGGTGAAAGCGTAAATTAGAGCAAGGTAGACCCGTAGCCTGCCAGCCGCCATCTATGCCACCTAGCTAACCACATAACCAAGTATAGCCACACAATCTACTGTTTGCGACATAATGTCTATGGGGCGAGAATCCCTATAATAATTTGAGAAGATTTTTAACTTGAATATTGCCCAAGCAGCGGCCGTTCGATTTGCAACTGCCAAGGGATTTTTAACGTGTGCACCCCTGAACATGGGTGTCTGATCTCATTACTCAAAGACCAGGGGAAATTTGCAGTGTTAGATCTATGCTTGAAAAAGGAACCGAAGTGTTAAATTAAGTTTTGGGATCAAGACGCTGAGAAGCGCATGAGCTGCAGTGGTCAGCGACCCATAGTTGACTGCTAGCGCCAGGGCCAGCGAACCAGAGCTGCCAAGACCTTTCTACACATGCACTCGGTGATCCTGGATAACAGTCTGCAGCAGGGCAGACTGGCTAAGGAGAAGGGATCGAAGAGGGAATGCTAACCCAGTACTGAAACAATGCTTGCTGAAGTCGGATGTGTTGGACCGAAAGGTGCAAATATCGCAGTCAAGCTGTAAACTACGACACAATGCATTCCGTTCTCTGGACTACATTCTGCTACTTAAGTCCTTTCAGGGTTTGGTAGCGGGAGATTGAGAACAAACGAAGCCAAGCCAAGCCAAATTAAGTTTTAAAAAAACACATCTATGCTGAAAGAGTGTGCTGTCATGGGATTACATTTGATGAGACTGTTTAATTATAAATTATTTTCATATCGCATTTCCAAGTAAATTTGGAACCAACGGGTCTTCAGGGAAAGAGACACTCTTCTCGGCTCAATCTCTCTTCTTACCTCACTCTTGTTTCATTTGACTCTGTCCAACAATCACATTCTTGTTTCATTTGACACTGTCCAACAATCACACTCTTGGCACAACTTTCACACGCGCCCTCAGGGTGTGGCCCTTCCATTGCATTTTTGTTGGGCTGACTTCTGAGAGCACATAAACCTAGCATAGGTACATACAGACGCACACATGCATCCAAGCACTGGTTTATGCGTCTTAATATCGCCCAATTGACTATGGTCTCGGGTGGAATAGGCGCGCCTCCGCCAGTAGGAACTAGTGAGGCAAACACGTGAAAGAAAAATGAAACATTTTTCCAAGTAATAGACAGGAACGAAGTTCGATCAGCGGACAATGGCTTGTCACGCCAACCGTCCAAGAGCATCCTACGTTACAGAGAGCCACGTTACATGTAGTAAGGATGATATCTTTCCTAACCAAGTGGTGATTGGACGGGCGTTGGAACGGAACCATGATTGAGATGGTCGCTTCCCATCCTTGGTGTTCAAGTTCTTGTTTTAGAGAAGGTGGGCGTGGGCATCCTTGACAAGACGGGCCACATGTCCAAATAAGGCCAAACAGACTATAGTTTAGTAACGTGAATGGGCTGTCAGATGATATCTAAGTTAGCCTGTCAGATGATATCTAAGTTAGCCTGTCAGATGATATCTAAACTAGCCTGTCAGATATCTAAGTTAGCCTGTCAGATATCTAAGCTAGCCTGTCAGATGATATCTAAGTTAGCCTGTCAGATATCTAAGCTAGCCTGTCAGATGATATCTAAGTTAGCCTGTCAGATATCTAAGCTAGCCTGTCAGATGATATCTAATCTAGCCTGTCAGATATCTAAGCTAGCCTGTCAGATGATATCTAAGTTAGCCTGTCAGATATCTAAGCTAGCCTGTCAGATGATATCTAAGCTAGCCTGTCAGATATCTAAGCTAGCCTGTCAGATGATATCTAATCTAGCCTGTCAGATATCTAAGCTAGCCTGTCAGATGATATCTAAGCAAGCCTGTCAGATGATATCTAAGCTAGCCTGTCAGATGATATCTAAGCTAGCCTGTCAGATGATATCTAAGCTAGCCTGTCAGATGGTATCTAAGCAAGCCTGTCAGATGATATCTAAGCTAGCCTGTCAGATATCTAAGCTAGCCTATCAGATGATATCTAAGCTTGCCTGTCAGATGATATCTAAGCAAGGCTGACAGATATCTAAGCTAGCCTGTCAGATGATATCTAAGCAAGGCTGACAGATATCTAAGCTAGCCTGTCAGATAACTAAGCTAGCCTGTCAGATGACTTCCCAGTTGAAAACCCGGTCGTACCGATGAAACGCAAGATTTGGTCCCTTTCTGACTTGAATGTGCTTCTGATCGCCCTTCAAACTAGTCCAGATTTCAGAACCATGCCCTAGATGGTCCCGAGTGGTCCGCCGAGGTCTTTGTGTATGACAAGAACAGAAATATCACCATCGCCCCACAGAGAGCATATCGTAAGAAGCGACTGACTCTGTGACATGGCATAACACTGGCCATGGTTAGGTGGTTTGATGGCACCTAACAGGCTTCGGGTCCACTTTGCTCTAGTGTTTGAGTCTATTCAGATGGACTCGCACATCGGTTAACCACTCGCCATAAGCGCTTGTCCCAACGCAGCGGAGTATTAGAAGCATAACACTGGCAATGGTCATTATGTTTGTTAAGAGCAGCATACAAGGCACCTAACAGGCTGCGGGTCTACTTTGCTCTAGTGTTTGAGTCCCACATCGATGTATATCGATTAACCACCCTCCGTGGCACTTATTCCAGCGCAGCGGAGCAATAAGCTGCTCGAGCCTATCCCGCTAGGCAGGAAATCCTTCTCCAGGCTACATCAAGCTCACGCCAGAGCTGGGACCTGCCATAGACGCATTCACCCCTATAGAAGTACACGTCGACTAAAACTAAGACTGAGGCTAAGACTGAAGCTAAGACTGAGGCTAAGACTAAGGCTAAGACTAAGGCTAAGACTAAGGCTAAGATTAAGGCTAAGACTAAGGCTAAGATTAAGGCTGACTAAGGCTAAGATTAAGGCTAAGACTAAGGATAAGATTGTGGTTACGATTAAGGCTAAGACTAAGACTAAGATTAAGACTAAGACTAAGATTAAGGCTAAGATTAAGGCGAAGACTAATGCTAAGGTTAAGGCTAGCCAAGACTAAGACTAAGGCTAAGACTAAGACTAAGATTAAGGCTAAGATTACGGCTAAGATTTAGGCTAAGATTAAGGCTAAGATTTAGGCTAAGACTAAGGCTAAGATTAAGGCTGGCCAAGGCTAAGACTAAGGCTGAGACTAAGATTAAGGCTAAGACTAAAGCTAAGCTTAAGGCTAATATTAAGGCTAAGACTAAGGCTAAAATTAAGGCTCAGACTAAGGCTAAGATTAAGGCTAAGATTTAGGCTAAGATTAAGGCTGAGACTAATTCTAAGATTAAGGCTGAGACTAATTCTAAGATTAACGCTAAGATTTAGGCTAAGACTAAGGCTAAGACTAAGGCTAACTAAGGCTAGGATTAAGGCTAGGATTAAGGCTAAGACTAAGGCTAAGATTAAGGCTAAGACTAAGTCTAAGACTAAGGCTAAGTGCAAGGCTAAAACTCTAAGATGGTCACAACATAGAATATGTAAATTCGTATCCTGGTTTTCAACCACAGCCTCTGTTCCTTCCAAACTCGAGGCCCAGCGTTCAAAGGCATGGCAGCCTGGCCGATGTCTGCCAGTGACTTCGTCCATCAGCTTTGTTTTGTGCTCAGGAAAATGAAATCCTGAGTGGAGTTGCCATGGTTACCGTCGCCAATAATTCCTGTTGACATGGGGCCGCAGTCAAGGTTTTTATATTTGCAAATATTGCGCAACGTAAATTAGATCAAGCGCAAATTGGTATTCAACTTTTCGAAAATTATTGCATTTATCTGATTCGGAAAGTAATATAGAGATTGTCGAATTCTGTTTCTATTTCTAAGAATGGATGTCACTGCACTCCGGGCATACCCATAGGTGCTTATTCTATCTAAGCAAATTCCGCAGAGTATGGATGCTGATGGTCCCTATAGCCCGCTGGATGTACACTTTCTTGCTCTGTCCTCTCATGCGCTCTCCTCCGCTTAAACCTCGTTTAATGTCAAAACTTATCAGCCTGTGGATTGCTGCTTCATCTATTGCAGTGTCCTCATTTAACGGGTGGTCATTGATTGATTTCAAAATGTCATTCCTATCCATCACTAACGTGCCCATAATGGGAACTTCTGAATCAAGATGTCAGCTCTTCCGTTGCCATGAATCCCAGCATGACCAGGATAGTAGATCTACTTCAACCCCTAGAGGTTTGAGGCCTCAACAGCTGCTATCCACTCGTACCTAAGTCACCCCTTCTGTGCCTTCTGAAGTACGGCTTGCGCGTCTGTCGCGATGACTGCCCTTATTAAAGAAGTCTCAGATATCCATCCCAGCGCTGAGGTCCCTGCTTCCATCTCCATTCTCAAAATGTAGGTTATTGACATGTATGCCTCACTGCACCCGGCAACGGCCTGTTCTATCACTGGCCGGGAAGCCCTAGACTGATGTCCCCTTGAGCCGCATTTATCTGAATTACACCAAACACTGATTTAGATCAGGTCAGGTCAGGCCGTAACCAGTGAGGTCGTTGGAGCACACATTAAGGCATCATTACAACCCTACGCCACCCTTCTCTGTCAGCGGCCACTGCATATGCCTCCTCTGGTCTGAGATTGGTCCATTCTTTTATTGTGTCCTCCCACCTCTTTTGGGGACTGCCTATTCGTCGTCTGCCTTGCACCTTTCCGTGCAGGATCGTATTTGCAAGACCATTTGATCTCAATATATGACCGTACCAAGCGAGTTTCCTTCTTTTGACTGTTGCCAAAGAGGTCTTCAAAAATGCCTTTTACTGTTGTAACTCTATATCGTATTTTCTCATTTGTAACTCGATGTTTGTACGTGACGATTAAAAGTCTTCGGAAACATATCATCTCCAAAGCCTGTATCCTTCACTGAAGGTCAACTGTAACTGTCCATGTCTCACACGCATAGAGGAATATGATTTAGAGACAGGTGATTTAAGTAGTGAATATATTTGAGATCTGTTGTCAAGGTGAAGCAGGTGAGCAATTAGAGTTTGTGGGTATAAAGGTGTACAAAGGAAATTCGCTTATTGAAAAACCTTTTGCTTTTTATGGGAATTATACAGAAGGTAAAACTCTATACCTTGTTGTTATTGTTCTCATAATGAGTATTGTCTACTCATTTGTGCGTCTTGAAAATGTCATTACGTGGGGGGGGGGGGGGGGGGGTTGCAGTGGCTTTCTTCACATTCAACGCGTGCTGATGAAGGTGGACCAGGGTCCTTCATGCTGTTTTCACATGATTGGATTCATCTACATGGAACTTACTACTACATGGATCATTTAGATCCTCCACCTCGTTAGCCAGGTTGCCATGAAATAGCCAGTTTCCATGGAGAACTGCGTGGAAGTGCGTTGCGGGGTCTTGGCCTGTATTTTTCACTTGACCTTGACTAGCATTGTCCGATCAGCATGTTTTGTCTGACCCTGACTAGCATTGTCCGATCAGCATGTTTTGTCTGACCCTGACTAACAATGTTCGATCATAGTATGTTTCACCTGAAGTGACTAACATTGTTAGATCACAATATTTCACCTGACCCTGATAACATTGTCCGGTCAGTAAGCTTCACTAGATCCTGACTAACATTGTCCGGTCAGTATATTTTGTTTGGTCTTGACTAATATTGTCCGATCAGTATGTTTCACCTGACCCTGACTAACATTGTCCGATCAGTATGTTTCACCTGACCCTGACCAACATTGTCCGATCAGTATGTTTCACCTGAACCTAACTTACATTGTCCGATCAGTATGTTTCACCTGCACCTAACTTACATTGTCCGATCAGTATGTTTCACCTGACCAGACGTTAGTCTTCTCTCTCTCTACACACACACACACACACACATACACACACACACACACACACATATATATATATATATATATATATATATATATATATATATGTAATTTAACATTAGAAACCCCATTACAAACACTGGAACATTTTATAACACAATAATGAAGGATAGATTCTGTTGTTGATAAATATGTGTATTTTGGAATTGGTGCCGATATCTACAAGATGTCCCAAAAATTCCATTGGCTCTTTTCGTCTTGTCAGACGATAGTAATTATGTTTTTAGCACAAAGCCCGAGCAGAAATATATATAGGTCATGTGTTGCCCATGCAGTATGGTCCCTCTCTCGGTCAGCCTTATTTGCTTCAAGGGAAAAGTTATACCAATAGATTTGGAACAAGGCAAGCTGCAGAAGCTGCCGAAACAGCAGAGCAATGCTCGATCTGTTCGCCTGTCGGGGCTTCACTCCTAGACCAGCCATCGACCAAGGCTAAGGGCCTGGTCTACCCTGCCACTACACTCAGCTGAGGTTGTCTTTCCTCGCTCTAGGATAAGACATTTGTATCCTGTTGCATGTGCTCTTTCATACATTGTCGGTTGTCAGGTTTGGTAGACGCTGACCAACTTTCAGTTACCAGAAAACAGGTTGCTCAGCCATATCTAACAAATCCCGACAAGATGCACCAGTACCTTATCTGCAAGGCTTCAGATGGTTTGAATTTAGAGTTTTCCTTCTCCTAGATGAACTGCCTTCCTAGGCTTTCGAGTCCCATCTGCCCGAAACTACTGGTTTTAAGGCGCCAGTGGCTCGCCTTCCGCCCCTTTTCCTGTTAGTCAAAACAGTTCTGTGGCACGAAGGCCAGGAGATGGACTCTGATGTCAGAGGCTATATGAGATGCACGCAATGAGAGAATTTAGTTGGTGTTGAGAGTAAAAGTTGTTATAAAGCACGGTAGAAGAATGTAAATGCAGCGTTTGCATATGTTTCATAACAAAATATATTTGTAAACTGAAGAAACAATTACAAATTTATCATTGGGATCAAGATGCAGAGCAGCGTATGAGCTGCAGTGGTCAGCGACCAATAGCTGACTGCTAGCGTCAGGGTCAGCGGACCAGAGCTGTCAAGACCCTTCTACACCTCGACGCGGTGATCCTGGATAACAGGTTGCAGCAGGGCAGACTGGCTAAGGAGAAGGGATCGAAGAGGGAATGCTAACCCGGTACTCAAAAATGGTTGCTGAAGTCGGATGTGTTGGACCGAAAGGTGCAAATATCGCAGTCAAGCTGTAAACTACGACACAACGCATTCCGTTCTCTGGACTACATTCTGCTATTTAAGCCCTTTCAGGGTTTGGTATCGGGAGATTGAGAACGAACGAAGCCAAGCCAAGCCAAATTTATAATTGTAGAGAACGGAAAATGAATCCGAACAGTTTTGCCCATGTCAGCGATTTTCTTCCTCAGTTAAGGGTGTTTATCAGCTGTTCAAGCTCGAGCAATGATTTAGCGTTGCAACATTCCTGCATTTCCTGCCATGGGTAATGATGACTATGTGTTGGTCTATCGTTGTATCCCCAGTTAAGGATCCCTGGACTACTAGGACATAAGGGCAATTAAAAATAAATACTACTGACATAAGATGTCGCGTGAATTTATGGCGACACCAGCTGAAACATGCAAATTAAGTATTTGATAAGTCACTCAACCGAAAATATAATCGTTCCGTTGAATGATAACGATATCATTTAGTAGCGCATTATCAAGTATGCAGACTTCTTCAATAGGTGAAATAATGGTCTCCAAATCGGGACACGATTTTTTTCTGTTTGGGTGGACCTGTTTCCGGTGTTTATAATACGACCATTTTGCATATCCTGTCTTGAAATTGAGAAAGAAGGGGAGAATGCAGGTAGTTACGAAGGTAGTGTCACAGCTCACGGAGCGAACTTGCACGCGTTCGGTTTCAAGAACTGGCAAGGTCATTTCCCTATACGGCATGAACAACATATGAACAAAATACGTGCGCAGGTTGAATGGACTCGGCCTTAAGCCGCACAACACAGTACAATGTACTCCACTTCGGGAAAACGTCCTTTCTGTCTTCTGTTGTTGGACAATACGCAGACATTGAACTTTGAACTTCCTTCACTGACTTAATAGATGTCGCGCTGGGCCGACCGTGTGGAGCGAATGCCGGTTAATAGATGGACGCGTAGATTGACGTCAAGGTGGCCCTATAACTTTAGACAAAAAGAGCGAAATGAGGTTACAAAACACTTGGCTACCTGGCATCAGACACTTGTCTATGGGACGGCGTGGGCTAGTGGTTAAGTGACACGACTCACAACAAGAAGGTGCTGAGTTCGATCCCCATCACAGCATCGGCCGTTACCCCGGGGAAGCAAACCCTTAGAAAATGCAGGAGGAAGCAGGCCCTTACATAAAGAGCATGCTGAAGTCGGATGCACTGGTCCGACAGGCGCAACATAAAAAACCACAGTAAGAAACTGATGAAGGCAAACGAGTGCCCATTGAAATATGCTAAAGTTAATAAAGACCAACACTGTGTCCTCGTGGATGGAGTGTCCAAATAATTGAACAAGTTTAACCTCATCAGGAAGAGTCAGCATGGGTTTACTAAAGGAAGATCGTGCTTATCAAATCTATAAGAATCCACAAGGAGGTTCTCAAAATGTTAGATGGCAGAGAGCAGGTGGATATTATCTATCTGGATTTTGCAAAGACTTTTGAGTACCTTATCAAGATTGATTCAGAAGTTACAAGCACATGGTATAGGTGGCAGAGTTGCCAATTGGATAGAAAATTGGTTGATGGGCACACAGCAGAAAGTTAGCATAAGTAAGGAGTACTCTGGGATGTAATAAGTAGAATGCCTCAGGGATTGGTATTTGGACCAATTTTGTTCTTGATAAATATAACTGATTTGGACAATGATATCTGTTCCATGATTGCAAAATTGGAGAATGGTACAGAATTATGCGGCAGTGTTTCTTTTCAGACAGAGGAGAATCTATTGAGATCGGATTTAGATATGATTCAAAAATGGTCTGAGAGCTGGCAGATGGAGTTTAATGTATAAAAATGTAGTCATTCACAGGAGAAGATCCAATACATAACGTGAGAGAACTATAGTAGGGCAACAATAACATTACGAAAATGAAACAACAAAATAATTCTGGAACTTTTTGAAGAGACCTTGTACACTACCTAACGGGAAATAACGTTTGCTTCACAGATATGTTGTTACTTCCCCCTGTTTCGTGGTTTAAGTCCCAAGATTACACAGAATCCTTTTCGTGCCCCATACCACCTTAGGGCCAGGCGCAACATGCAGACCACGATCCCACCATACGTCCACGGCGTGCATTTAAAACAAGCAGAATCACAAAACCTGGCGAACCAGGTGGTGATTGACACTGCAAGAGCCCTAGTGGTGAGCTTGATGGAAAGTCGTGCTCTGCACCGAGTTCCTCCACACATTCTTTATTACGTCAGTAGATTCGATGTTGTTGTGCGAAACTTATGTTCACTTTTGAGAACGTTTGTGTGGTAGCTGGTTACTGTGGTTCTTCTTCCATGCTAATATGTAGTAAAGAAGGGCAACATACGTCCTTCTGGCTGTAGTGCAATGCGTTGTTCCTCAGTAGACTCACTGCTATGGGGTTCACAGTGTAGATCCCTACCTAGATGGCCTGAATGATATAACAATGTATGCTTTCATAAGCGCGGCTAGACCCCTAGACTGGGCTTGGTCAGTATGTTTCACCTGACTTTAGCGTGAGGCGGGGGTCTTGGTCAGTATGTTTCACCTGACTTTAGGGTGAGGTGGAGGTCTTGGTCAGTATGTTTCACCTGACTTTAGCGTGAGGCGGGGTCTTGGTCAGTATGTTTCACCAGACTTTAGCGTGAGGCGGGGGTCTTGGTCAGTATGTTTCACCTGACTTTAGGGTGAGGTGGAGGTCTTGGTCAGTATGTTTCACCTGACTTTAGCGTGAGGCGGGGTCTTGGTCAGTATGTTTCACCTGACTTTAGGGTGAGGTGGAGGTCTTGGTCAGTATGTTTCACCTGACTTTAGCGTGAGGCGGGGTCTTGGTCAGTATGTTTCACCTGACTTTAGGGTGAGGTGGAGGTCTTGAGGTGGGGGTCTTGGTCAGTATGTTTCACCTACCTTTAGCGTGAGGTGATGGTCTTGGTCAGTATGTTTCACCTGCCTTTTGCGTGAGGTGGGGGTCTTGGTCAGTATGTTTCAACTATCTTTAGCGTGAGGTGATGGTCTTGGTCAGTATGTTTCACCTGCCTTTAGCATGAGGTGGGGGTCTTCGTCAGTACTTTTCACCTGATTTTAGCGTGAGGTGGGGGTCTTGGTCAGTATGTTTCGCCTGATTTTAGCGTGAGGTGGGGGTCTTGGTCAGTGTGTTTCCCCTACCTTTAGCGTGAGGTGATGGTCTTGGTCAGTATATTTCACCTGCCTTTAGCGTGAGTTGGGGGTCTTGGTCAGTATGTTTCACTTGCCTTTAGCGTGAGGTGGGGGGTCTTGGTCTGTATGTTTCACCTGACTTTAGCGTGAGGTGAGGGTCTTGGTTAGTATGTTTCACCTGACTTTAGCGTGAGGTGGGGGTCTTGGTCAGTATGTTTCACATGACTTTAGCGTGAGGTGGAGTTCTTGGTCAGTATGACGGACATTGATGAAGTCAACAAGTGATGACTTGGCGTGTGCGTTTATTGAAGACAAATGCACCACAGAGATCTGGTAATGTTTTGAAGGTTCATTTTTTTTTTTTACGTTAGCCTTTGTTCTCTATTTGGCTTGGCTTGCCCTCGTTCGTTCACAATCTCCCGCTACCAAAACCTGAAAGGGCTTAAGTAGCAGAATGTAGCCCACAGAACCGAATGCATGCGTTGTGTTGTAGTTTACAGCTTGACTGCGATATTTGCACCTTTTGGTCCAACACATCCGACTTCAGCAAGCATTTTTTGAATACCGGGTTCGCATTCCCTCTTCGATCCCTTCTCCTTAGCCAGTCTGCCCTGCTGTAGCCTGTTATGCAGGGTCACCGCGTGGAGGTGTAGAAGGGTCTTGGCAGTTCTGGTTCGCTAACCCTGAAGCTAGCAGTCAGCTATGGGTCCTGTGACGGCTGCAGGTCATGCGCTGCCCAGCATCTTGATCCATGTTCTCTATTTCCCAAGGCGGTGTGCGTTGCACTGTTTTTACTTTGCGCCTGTCGGTTCTTTTCTGGAGGGTGGTTAACTGATGTGCGTGTCCTTAATAAACTCAAACACTAGAGCAAAGTAGACCCGCAGCTTGTTGGGTGCCATCTGTGTTGCTCTTTACAAACCACCCCATGGTTAAGCCATCCATGATAATGCTTTCATTATTTGTATTACAAATCTACTTAATAAAATGTCACCACAACACTAAACTAGCACAGTGTATGAGGGACTGCATGCAGGCAAGTTCAGTTTCAATGGTTTCTGAAACACAAGCAAGGCTGTTAACCCGTTACAGTTCAAATTGTTTAAATGTAGTCAACTAGACAAGCACCACTAATAGTCCGATTTATCTTTCTTTTTTGTTGGTTCTTTTGCGTTCGCCTTATTTATCTATTACTCAAGGCGGCGTGCGTTGCACTACGGTTTTTATTTTGCGCCTGTCGACTCAGTGCATCCGACTTCGGCATCCATTTTATGTAAGGGTCTGCTTCCTCCTGATTTTTCTAAGGGTATGCTTCCCCGGGGTAACGGCCGGTGCTGTGAATTGGGAGCCGGTTGTGAGCCGTGTCACTTAACCAATAGTTCACGCCGTCTCCTGATGGTGCTTTTACAGAACATCCAGAAGCCGGAATAAATTATATTCGTCCATCAAAGGTGAATATCTGATGAAAAACAGTTCCAGTCTACAACAACTGACCTTGTTTACACCCAAATTAAGTGATTTCCGTCCATTGAAGTCCCAAGGTCACTATTAATATAGTATAGTATTAGTAGTACCTTAAATCTGTCACGCCGCAACCAACCGATCGATCGCCCTGCCAGGCTAAACGTTGAAAATAAAATGTGAGTTAAACAGTGGCTCTCAAAGTGTGACAATTTATCACTTTAGTGTTCCTCCAAAAATAATATTATTTTTTAAGTGTTGATATTAACATCATCATCACCATCATAATAATTATCATTGACGTCTCCGCAACGGAGGTTGACGGTAGTAGTATATAACGTAGAAATCAACTATTAAAGTGGCGCTGTTTTCCTCTTTAATTGTCCTATGATCTACACGCTTAGTGGCGCTATGTAATATCATAGGATCCACACAGGGATCGGCGTGACCTTGGTTCCAGCCCGCGTCTTCCCCAGATACGTATCGATTTTTATAATTAATGGGGGTAGCTAATTATTGATTTGTTGTTGTTGTTGTTGTCCTAGCGTATTTACAATATGTTTCTTCTTCTTCTTTTATTTCTTCTTCTTCTTTTCTTCTTTCTTTTTCTTTATCTTATTAATCTGATGTTCGTTCTCAATCTCCTGCTACCGAGCCCTTAACAGGGCTTTGCAAGTAGCATCCAATAGTATGCCACGACTAAATGGGGCTCCTATAGCGTGGTGGTAGATCCCTTGTTTTTCATGGCAAATGGTTGGGGTCCACACAGGGATCAGCTTGACCTTGATCCCAGCCCGCGTCTTCCCCAGATACGTAATCGACAACTTCGCGATGCGAATTTGATTATTTACTTAAGTTTTGTCTGTATCAGGTTTAGGTATTAATGTTATGTAGGATTGATTGAAACTGTCTGGTAATTCCATTTTCTCGGACGCCTCTTGCAAGACCCTGAGTAGGAGTGGACTCAACACGTAGAAAATATGGAGTATAATTCAGAGGTCAGGCCATAAGGGCCCGGACTCTTGCCTTTATAGAGAGAATTTAGAGCGTTGGTAAGAGTCTTTAATGTTAACTGTTCACTAAGGGTCCGACTGTCTTGCTCGTTTAAGCATTTGGTGAAGGTCTCGTAGACAAATAAGACGAAACAAAAGATGATGGTGGATATATACGACTTTTTGTTGTTGTTGTTGATCAATATCACAATGACTCGCAGGTCATTTCAAGCATCACTTATGACAATCGGCAACAGCGACAAAAGTATACACATGTATAAATGTAACATTCAAATGTTGATATGAAGAGGTCGATTGACAACTACTTGTACTGTCTTGTGGTCTGTGAACATTGTGGTATTTAGAGGTTTAATTTTCATTGTCTTTTAACTTTCGTGAATGTAAATTCTGTCTAACCGGGCTGATGTACCGTGAGCACGTGTCGTGTCTGTAAATGTTGTCTCCTTGTCCTCGGGGTATATTGTGTCTGTAAGTGTCTCTGATGGCGTGCTTGTCTAGGACTTGTTGTAAAGTGTCACTTGCTTTCCTTGTTTGTTGTCCCCGGTGATGCATCTTGTGGGTTTAGATTACAGGTGAAATCTCCCCCATTATTATTTTGGGTCGTTCATATTGTTGGCTTGATGTAGTAGTTTGGAGGTTTTCGTAAAATGTATTTCGTTCTGGTTTTAGTTAAGGGGGCATGTATGTTTACTAGTGTGTGTGTATCTTCTGGGTTGTCTTTGGTTTTTATTTGTATCATTTGTATTCTACCTTGGTTATCTCTATGTGCGTGCGTTACTTCCCACTTATCTGATGTTTGTAGCATATGCTGCAACAGTTCTGCGCTAGTCTGAACGATTGTCGGTGGTTCTTTCCCAGTCAGCAGAATTAACACAGTTATTAGAATTAAGGTGCCCTTGTATCTTTTTCCACACCGCTTGCTCTTTTGCAGTTCAACATAAAGCAGTTTCATAGGTAGACGACGAGTCGACATGCGGACCACATCGCCAGTCCATCTCGGCTGTACAGCACATATTATGTAACGGTGAGTAGGTAAAAATGTATAATATAAATATATAAGGTATCAATTTTTAAAGTGGGGAATTAGTCGGGGTAATTCATGAATCTACTGAGTGTCTTACTCTTTTGTTTAGTAGTCTTCTTAATGTCTACTTTAGTATTTGTATAACGTAATAAAATACGAAAATAAAGGCATTTCGGGGCAAAGATTTCATATTTGTTTTTCTGTTAGTGATGTTAGCAAGTTATCCTTAATACCGTGATAAAGGTCAACGTATTGTAACTATGCCTTGTTAACTTAGTGTGATACCGTTACCATCTGTGCATATATACAATATACCACAACTATGAAAGCTGTAACAATATTTTAGATTGGTTAAAAATAACTTTACAATTGTTGTATCTTCTGTTTTAACTTTCGGTGAGCGAAATAGTTCAGAGGGCGTTAGACCGAAGATCTGAGGGTCCTGTGTTCAATCCCGCGTTTCGACAAATCCGGCGGCTTGTCTTTTTTTTTTGCAAGCGCCGCTATTGTCTGTGATATTCTGGCTAACACCGCCCATTTTGAGCCTTCATCACTGACAAGCGACCCAAGATATTTAAAACGGTCAACCACTTCGTTCCTGACCGTTAGCTGTTATCCTTCTGTTGAAGCCATTGTGGTATCTTCATACCATAGTCAAGAGCTGTTTCAGCTAGTCTTCTGACACATTCCTGGAGATCTGCTTCTGAACCCAGCAACCCGTCGATATCATCTGCGAAATGAAGGTTGGTAATCGTTCGACCCCCTGTCTTGGCAGTACCATTGTGACCTCCAAGTGCCTCACTCATAATTCCCTCAAGGACTATATTGAAAAGAGTTGGAAATAGTGTACACCCCTCTCTCACACCTATGTGCGAAACCAGTCTCCTCGCCTCCCATTCACAAGAACTGCACTGGACGCCTTGTCATACAGATGTTCAAGGACCGTTATAATATTTCCGTTGATATTATACATCCTCATGGTTGCCCATAGCGCTTTATGCCCTACCCTATGAAATGCCTGCTTAAAATCAACAAAAACATCATACAGTGTTTGCTGCTGGTCTAGATATTTCTCGCTTAGCAGCCTTAAATTAAATATCTGTTCTGTAGTGCTTCTTCCATGTCTGAACCCTGCTTGCTCTCGGCAATGAGGTTCTCTGCTTGGGGTTTGAATCGGTCGAGGATTAATCTAAGCATGACCTTGCTAGGGTGGCTAATGAGGCTTATTGTTCTGTCATTTTGGCAAAGCTTTAGGTTTCCAGACATATGTAACGGTATAACCATTGATTTCGTCCATAAGTCCGGCCAGTTTCCTGTCGCCCATATTTTGTTACAGATGTGTGTCAGGCCTTCCACCACTACCTCTCCACCTGCTTGTAAGAGCTCTGCTGGTATATTGTCCACACCGGTCGCCTTCCCTCTTCTCAATGTCTTTACCGCTGCAGTTACCTCTTCCTTCGTTATTAGTTGGTTATCCTCTATATTTTTTGATGTTAGGGGGGTTGTTTTCTCAGTTTCACTATATGTCTACTGCGTTGTATATTTTGTTCGACTGATAGATATTGTTTGTTGGGTATTTCTTGTGTTGCTTGGTTTAATTTGGACCTTATTTGTGCCCCTTGTAGCCTATGCTTTTCCAGTTTATCTAGTTCTTCTTGTAGTAAATGAATTTGTGTGGCATTTTTATCCGAAAGTTCTGTTAGCCGGAATGCGTTTTCTATAATACATTTGTTTTTCATTGTTTGTTTGTGTATTATTTTGGATATTATTTGTGTTATAACTTTAATTGTTCCTTTTAGTAAATCCCAATATTCCCCTAGATTTTCGGTTGTGGTCGTTTTTGTATTATCTGTTATTAAAATAGTTATGTGTTTAATAAGGTTGTCATTTCATAATAAAGAGTTATTAGATTTTTAGTGTAGACATTCAGTGTTTTTTTTGTGTGTGTGTTTCATTGACAACTACTTGTACTGCCTTGTGGTATGTGAACATTGTAGTATTTAGAGGTTTAATTTTCGTTGTCTTGTAACTTTAGTGAATGTAAATTTTGCCTAACCTGGCTGATGTACCATGAGCACGTGTTGTGTCTGTAAATGTTGTCTCCTTGCCCTCGGGGTATTTGTGTCTCTAAGTGTCTCTGAGGGCATGCTTGTCTAGGATGTGTTGTAAAGTGTCATTGCTTTCCTTGTTGTTGTCCCCTGTGATGCATCTAGTTGGTTTAGATTACAGTTGAAATCTCCCTCCATTATCATTTTGTGTCGTTTATATTGTTGGCTTAATGTGGTTTGGAGGTTTTCTTAAAATGTATTTCTTTCTGCTTTTAGTTGGAGGGGCATGTATGTTTACTTGTGTGTGTGTATCTTCTAGGTTGTCTTTGCTTTTTATTAGTATTATTTGTATTCTACCTTGGTTATCTCTATGTGTGTGCGTTACTTTCCACTTATCTAATGTCTGTAGTATATGCTGCAACAGTTCTTCGCTAGTCTGAACGATTGGCGGTGGCTCTTTCCCAGTTATCAGGATTAATACAGTTATTAGAATTAATATACCCTTCTATCTTTTTCCCCACCACATGCTCTTTTACCATTTTGTAGTGTCGAAGGTAGAAGACGAGTCGACTTGCGGACCACATAACCAGTCCATCTCGGCTGTACACCACATATCATGTACCGGGGAGTAGGTACAAAAAAAAAAGTGTAATATATATATATCAGCAGTAGCACCAGAGATATTCAGATAGAGAGGGGAAACGTCGTGACCTCATCCTCGTGTACGTGTCTTTTTATATAGACATAGGATAGCGAGTATCTGCGTTTTTTATAGGTGTAGATACCAGAGTTGGGGACAACATTTTTCCCACCTTGGACTGTGTTTTAGCTGGACTCGCACATTAGTTAACCAACCTCCAAAGAACTGGCTGTATACAGACTCTGTAGTGTCTTCTAAATCAGTATAAAGACGTTAAGTGAACTCTCTTTAGTCTCTGGGCACTTGAGCTTTGCGTTCTCCTCTCTTCCTACCTCACTCTGTTTCATTTGACTCTGTCCTACAATCACACTCTTGTTTCATTTGACTCTGTCCTACAATCACACTCTTGTTTCATTTGACTCTGTCCTACAATCACACTCTGTTTCATTTGACTCTGTCCTACAATCACACTCTTGTTTCATTTGACTCTGTCCTACAATCACACTCTGTTTCATTTGATTCTGTCCTACAATCACACTCTTGTTTCATTTGACTCTGTCCTACAATCACACTCTTGTTTCATTTGACTCTGTCCTACAATCACACTCTGTTTCATTTGACTCTGTCCTACAATCACACTCTTGTTTCATTTGACTCTGTCCTACAATCACACTCTTGTTTCATTTGACTCTGTCCTACAATCACACTCTTGTTGCATTTGACTCTGTCCTACAATCACACTCTTGTTTCATTTGACTCTGTCCTACAGTCACACTCTTGCACAACTTTCACACGCGCCTTCGGGGTGAGGTTCTTCCATTGCACTTTGGTTGGGCTGGCTTCTGGGAGCACACAAACCTAGCATAGGTACATACAGACGCACACATACATCCAAGCACTGATTTATGCGTCTTAATATCGCCCAGTTGACTACGGTCTGGGGTGGAATAGGCGCGCCTCCGCCAGTAGAAACTAGTGAAGCAAACACATACAATGAAATTATTTTTAAAAAAACTCTCTTTAGTCACCATTTTAGGCATGCGCAGAGCTGTAATAGATCTATTCTTTCTTCCTTCACCGTAAGGGTCCCCTACCCACTTGGGGAGACGCCAGTTATCAGCACCACATAGTGTGAAGAAAATGTATCTCGCACAAACAAAGGGAACTTACCACCTCAATTACCTCCCCGTGAAGGTAGAGGCTTTGAACGCTCGTGCTGAGCTGTAAATCCAAGATGAAGATATCCACAAAGAATACATAGTATTCTTCACTGATGTCTCGCATATAAAGATGAAGATCTTGAGCAATGTATGTACGCTCTAACACAGCTTTCAGCAGAACTCCAAAGGTTAGTCCTTCAGTAAATCCCTTTCAACTGAAATGTATCAAGGGCAATGAAGCTGTAGAAAAACTAGCAAAACATGGTGAGTTCCCGTACAAAAAGACATGATCATCAAGTATAATTATGGAAAGACCATCATTGAAGCCAACTTAGGTCTTAGTCGACCTGTACTTCTATAGGGGCGGATGTCCATGTGTATGTGCCAGCTCTGGTATGAGCTGGATGTAGTCGGGTCAAGGCTTTCCTGCTTGGCGGGCTAAGCTCGAGCAGCTCATTACTCCGCTGCGTGGGGATAAGTGTCGTGGTGGGTGGTTAACCGATATGCTAGTCCATCTTAATAAACTCAACACTAGTGCAAAATGGACCGACAGCCCCTGTTAGGCGCCATCTCTGCTGCTCTAAACAAACCACCTAACCATGGCTGGTGTTATGCCATGTCACACAGTTAGTCGCCTATTACGACATGCTCTCTGTGGGGTAGTTGTGCTATTCTTGTCCTTGTCATACACAAAGACCCCGGCAGACCACTTGACAATTTCAAGCTAATTTCAGGGCGAAATGGGCTTATTAAACTCTCTATTTCCGAAAAGAAGAACTTACATGATTTAATTAGACTGAAAACTGGGCATAAATATTCTAGAGCAATCTCTGCAACAAAGTGAGAATTGGGAAAGATGGCAGGTGTCCATGTAGGGAGCATGCCATGACCGTGGAACACATCCTGCAAAGCTGCAGACTCACACGTGAAGAAAAGGAACAATAGTGACCTCGGAAGACAGAAGATGCACGGAGATCAAACAGCGATGTCCCTTGTAAGAGAAATTGGGGCATTGATTTGAGAATGAAAGAAGATGATAAAGTAGAATAATAATAATAATAATAAGAAGAAGAAATAGTAGTAGAAGAAGAAGAAAAAGAAAAGGAAGAAAAAGAAGAAGAAGTAGTAATAGTGTAGTAGTAGAAGAAGAACAAGAAGAAGAAGAAGTAATAGTGTAGTAGTAGAAGAAGAACAAGAAGAAGAAGAAGTAATAGTGTAGCAGTAGAAGAAGAACAAGAAGAAGAAGAAGAAAAACAAAGAAGAAGAAGTAGTAGAAGAATGATAATAATAATAATGATAATACTGATCATGATAATAATAATAATAATGATAATAATAATAATAAGAAAAATAAGTAATAGATAAGTACAAGACGAAGAAAGATACTATCACATGTTACACCTTTTTTGTTCTGCTTTGAGGTTGGTAACATCCATCAACTGTGTGACTTGGCATAACACCGGCCATGGTTATGTGGTTTGTTTAGAGCATCACGTATGGTGTCTAACAAGCTGCGGGTCTACTTTGCTCTAGTGTTTGAGTCAATTAAGATGGACACGCACATCAGTTAACCCCCCTCCGTGGCACTTGTCCCAACGTAGCGGAGTAATAAGCTGCTTGAGCCTAGCCCGCTAAGCAGGAAATCCTCTTCCCGGCTACATCCAGCTCATACCCAACCTGGGACCTGTACAGGGGCATCTACCACCACTGTAGAAGAACAGGTGCACTAAGAATTAAGAAGAACATCGATTCTTAACCTATCTACGTCAAAAATCCCTTACAGTCAGGAACACCGGAGAGTGTGCTAAGACCAGGGATTGTCCCGCCAGTTTTGCCATGATAATTAAGCGTTCTAAGACTCTATTAACCAACTCGCTTGAGACCCGTTGGTCTAACACTACCTTCTGTTTTGGAAAGACCTTGAGCCAAATGAACCAGATAGGGGTGGTACAAAGGGATACAACGAGTCACTTTTTCTTTTCTCCCTGTTCAGTCTTGCAAAACCAAGAAATGACAATTCCAGTGACCAAGTTTAACAACTTCAGTGACCAAGTTTAACAAAGCTTTCAAATACTATAACCTTGATTTCCTATCGCGCGTGACGAACGCTGAGCGTCAGGTAGGAATGACTCATAAGTCAGCTTTCACTAGAATAGCAAACTGCCCTCGTCATTTATCCATCTGGTTCCCCCTGGAGCATATGGTCGTAACAGAAGCTCAACGTCTGTTATTTTACAGTTATAATAATAATAATAAAAGCCGTCCATGGCAAGCTATGATGACAACAGCAGTCAGACATGTTGTGTTGCACCTCACCGGTGAGTTTGGAGGTGGCTGTATAGTCCAATTCTGACACGGAAAATCCTTCCACATACTTAGCATTTAATGTCAGAATTGGACATGTGAGTGTCAGTTGTTTTGTCTTTACGCAAAGTGCGTTTTTTCTGTGCTTCTGAGGGTCTGGCGCTCCTCAGCAATAGAGGTGCCTCTGATGGTCGTTCTACGCCATGCCTTGCGATCCTGTGCCAGACATTCTCTTGTGTTCGCATCGATGCTGAAGCGTGTTATACAATTATATTTTCTAAATTTCAGCCCATGAGAAGTGGATTTTACTTACTTACTCTTCGACAGTCCATCGTCTGGTGTTTCATGGTCTTCCCACTCATCTTTTTCCATGTAGGTTCCAGTTCAAGGCATGTCTGGTTATACGGTCCGGCTTCTTTATTGACACTAAATCCTATCAATCTCCACTTCCGCCTTCCGACTCCCCAAATTTTCTGTTCTATTTGGCTGCCGCAATGATATTTCCCGCAGATCTGCTTGCCATTGCCTCTGGCTATCTGGGTTAGCCTTCCCTCTTTCATTCATTCTCCTTAGCCAGTCTGTTCTGTTGCAGCCTGTTATCTGAGAGCAGATGGCAAAATCAAACCAACGGCCTGGCTCAAGGAAGTGTTCTTGCTCCCATGCTATACAACTTCTATACCAATGACCAACCTATGGATACAGACACAAGGAAATTTATATACGCCGATGACACAGCAGTCGTTGCTCAGGCTAATGGCTTAGAGGAGGTAGAAGGTAAACTAACACGCTCTCTGAATGACCTCGCAGAGTATTATCGGGAAAACTACATAAAACCCAACCCTAGCAAAACTCAGGTATGCGCCTATCATCTCAAGAACAGAGAGGCAAACAGAGAACTACGGATCAGATGGCAAGGACAGGATCTTGAACACTGTCCAGCTCCAAAATACCTGGGTGTAAGGTTGGATCGCACATTATCCTATATGACACACTGCCAGGAGACAAAGTGTAAGGTACATGCGAGAAACAACATTATCCTAAAATTGACGGGCACAACATGGGGTGCTCAGCCAACAGTCTTACGCACATCAGCGATTGCCCTGTGCCGTTCCGCAGCAGAATATGCAGCCCCAGTCTGGAAAAACTCTGCCCATGCAAAACAAGTTGATACAGCAGCGAAAGAGATGGGCAGGATAGTGTCGGGGTGCCTTAAACCCACCCCCACAAACAAAATATATCCCTTAATTGGCATTGCACCACCTGATATAAGAAAAGGTGTATCTGCGGAAATCGAACGAGGGAAACAGTAAAACGACCCTAGACACCCGATGTTTGGCTATCAGGAACAAGCCACAAAACTTAAATCAAGACACAGTTTCTTAAAATCGACAGAGACCATCCAGACAAGCCCGGAAGGTCAACGCATCGAGAGGTGGCGCGAAACTGCAGGATCCATGGATAGAGCTCAAGGAAGAGGCTGGACACCACCTGTCCTATGCTGTATGGAAGACAACGAACAGACTTCGGACTGGTGGGTCAAGATGCAGAGTGAACTTGAAGAAATGGGGATAATCAGATGTCGACACAATTATAACAGGTGGCATGAAGTCAACGCCAATTGTAGAACTTGAAAAGATTACAAAACTGCAATCCATGACCGATAGAAGAGACTGCAGAGCCCAGCTGCAGTCAGTGAAACTCCGAAGACTGACGGACCATCCAATGTACCAGAGACTAAACAATTTGGGAAATGGGAAACTAAAGCGGAGAAACTTTGCAGAAATAGCCAAAGCAAAGATGCACGAAGATCCCATAAACGCACTAACAACACCAAAACCCATCACTACTGTACGAAAACCTACTTGGAGGCAGGATATATTTCCAGAGGTGGTAGAAAATATACCAGGTATTGCAAACAAAAACTGCCAGAGTGAAAAAGAAAGGAGAGACACTACCCTAAGCTTTATAACGAAAAGCTACCCAAGCATGGACTGGACCCATGCATACACCGACGGTTCTGTAACAAACACTACACAGAACGGAGGGGCAGGAGCATTCCTGAACCTACCAAATGGCAGAAAAATAACACTGTCATTCGCTACTGGTAAGTACACAAGCAATTTCAGAGCAGAGGCAGAGGCACTGAGGGCGGCAGTGGAAGAAATGGTAACACACAGTGAAAATGAGAGCCATATAGTCCTGCTGACAGATGCTCTCGAAGTAGTCACAGCGCTAAAAAGCCAGAAAAACACTGAGCTTAATGACTTAAGAGCAGCACTCTGCAAACTGTGCCAGCAGTCCGCACCAAAAAGGGTAGTGGTACAGTGGGTTCCGTCACACTGCAACATCCAAGGCAACGAGGAGGCAGACAGACTGGCAAAAGAAGGTGCAAGGCTACCACAAACAGATACCAGTATGACGTACGAAGAGTCAAAACGGCTTATCAAAGCCAGATACATGTCCAAATGGGAAACCGAACATACTGGTTACACCAAAAACGATGCCTATTACCAGTTGAACCGAAGAGAGCAGGTCGTCGTCTTCAGACTTCGCACTGGCCACAACAGACTGAGGTACCACCTATTCAACAAATTGAAGATAGGGTGTACCGACGAATGCCCGTGCGGTACTGGTAAAATGACCACTGAACATCTGCTGCAGAACTGCCCGACATACGAGGATCAGAGAGAGCAGATGTGGCCATTGCCAGTGGAACTGCAAGACAAGCTCTATGGTAGTGGCGAGAGTCTCAGGATGACCGCCACTTTTTTCGAGAAAATAATGGTTACTGTCTGACTGTGTACGCAGAAGAAGAAGAAGAAGATGTCGACACATGTGAGTGCGGCGCAGTTCAGGACCAAGATCATCTGATGACCTGCCCAAACCTCCCTGAAACCTGTGACATGAACGACATGATGGAGGCGAACGACAAGGCAGTTCACGTTGCTGAATACTGGACGTTCCCGTGTGACATGGTGTTTGGACACGGAAAGTAAGTAAGTATCTGAGATAATCAACCAACCAACCAACCAACCAACCAACAAACCAATCAACCAACCAACCAACCAGCCAACCAACCAACCAACCAACCAATCACTATCGACCAGGATACACTCTCCACTCCATAAATGTAAAGGTAGTTTCATATGAGACACTGCCATCGGAGATTAAGTGTTAGAGCCTTCATTGTATTAAGCGACAGCTTTGTGAGGTGGGATGGCCAGTTCCCTTCTCCACTGACTTTTTCTTTCTCTAGCCGTCAGCCATGTACCCAATTACAGCTGGGTCGACTCGAACTGCCGAATGGGGCAATTGATGCACGTACCTTTGCCATGAAAATCGAGTGCTCTACCTCTGCGCCAATTAGCCGCTTATACTCATTAGTGTGCTCTGGAAAGGGCGTTAAGTTGTGGGTTGCTGCAGCTTTATTCACATCCCGAACGTGTTAGACCAAAGTCCTCCAGGCGGTTCTACTATTATTAGTTTCATATGTATGACATTCACTACTACGGAGATCATGGCGATCTCCACCTCGTTATCCCGTGCCAAGTTGACAGTAGAAACCAAATCTACGGGACGACCAAAAGGTCTTCACCAGGTACAACAGACAACCAACAATATGAGCTAACATATGTTATAGGTTCCTGAAGGAAGTCAGAGGGAGAATGGCTATGGTAATGGAGATTGCCTGAAGGAAGTCAGAGGGAGAATAGCTATGGTAATGGAGATTGCCTGAAGGAAGTCAGAGGGAGAATGGCTATGGTAATGGAGATTGTCTGAAGGAAGTCAGAGGGAGAATGGCTATGGTAATGGAGATTGCCTGAAGGAAGTCAGAGGGAGAATGGCTATGGTAATGGAGATTGCCTGAAAGAAAGTCAGAGGGAGAATGGCTATGGTAATGGAGATTGCCCGAAGGAAGTCAGAGGGAGAATGGCTATGGTAATGGTGATTGCCTGAAGGAAGTCAGAGGGAGAATAGCAATGCAGAGCTTGAATACAATGAGAAACATATGGTAGAACTCTAATACAATGAAGAAAAGAAAATTATTGCGAACTTACATCTTCCTGGCGGCAACATACGAATGTGAAACGTAGACCAACACTTAAGAAGAGAATAGCATTTTTTAAACTAAAATGCTACAGGTGGGTGCTAAAAATACAATGGATAGCGAAAAAGGAACATGCAGATATCATAAAAGAACTGGATATCTAGGAAAGGTGACTAGTAAACAATATCTTGTTTAGAATACTAAAATTTTTTGACCGCATCAAATGTCATAATAACCGGGAGAGAACGATACTGGAGGGTATGTACCTGGAAAGTAGGACAGAGGCAGACCAAAAGGAAGATGGACACAAGACATCACGGAGGTCCTGAAGAGGACATCGACAGAGGTGGCCGTTCTGGCTAGAGATGGAGTCTTACAGATCGGCTGTTGTGAGAGCGACGTTCTGGCTAGAGATGGAGTCTTACAGGTCGGCTGTTGTGAGAGCGACGTTCTGGCTAGAGATGGAGTCTTACAGATCGGCTGTTGTTAGAGCGACGTTCTGGCTAGAGATGGATTCTTACAGATCGGCTGTTGTGAGAGCGAAGTTCTGGCTAGAGATGGAGTCTTACAGATCGGCTGTTGTGAGAGCGATATTCTGGCTAGAGATCGAGAGTCTCACAGATCGGCGGTTGTGAGAGCGATGTTCTGGCTAGAGATCGAGAGTCTCACAGATCGGCTGTTGTGAGAGCGATGTTCTGGCTAGAGATCGAGAGTCTCACAGATCGGCTGTTGTGAGAGCGATGTTCTGGCTAGAGATGGAGTCTTACAGATCGGCTGTTGTGAGAGCGATATTCTGGCTAGAGATGGAGTCTTACAGATCGGCTGTTGTGAGAGCGATGTTCTGGCTAGAGATCGAGAGTCTCACAGATCGGCTGTTGTGAGAGCGATGTTCTGGCTAGAGATCGAGAGTCTCACAGATCGGCTGTTGTGAGAGCGATGTTCTGCAAAGAAAATGCTACGTGATGATGGTGAGAGATAATTACATAAAACAGAGACATGCACACATGAATGAGTAAGAGAAGGTACATAGCTGGATAGCACATAAAAACTTGTACCTGGTTTCATCGCCTGCGTGCCCCTGATGAAGTCCTTTTAGTGATGGTTTTGGTTTCTATTTTCGTCTAAGCACAGTATCTGACCATATCTTTATGTGTTTTTGTTTAAATTTTGTTTTAATCCACATTAACACTACATCCTCGCCTTATATATAGGGAAAGTAAAGCAGTGAGGAAGGGAAATATTCACCCTACCTCATAAAAAAGCTCCGACCGAGATTACAGTCGTAAACCCGTTATCGTTGAACCATTGTCGCTACATTCCCTTTGAAAAATCTTCGGATATTATACGCAACACCACCCACCCAGACCCGATATCCTTTCACACCGGCGGTGTCGAAACCCCCTCCCCTGTGGGACATCCGCTACAGCTTATCTCACGCCACTCTGCAATTTCCAGGTTTGAACCCGATCTTCGTTCCCTAAAGGCTCGCGCTGACCGCAACACAAACTAAATTCTAATTTAGACGACTCGTGGTCGAGGCTAAAAGCCTGTGACATGACCCGGTTGTTGACAGTTAACTAAGTTTAGGCCGTTTAGATACCAGCAGTATTTTGGTGAAATCAATTTAGCAGTTTTATACGTAGTATTACTTCATAAAGCTGTTCTATTATTGATATTACTTCGGTAGTTTGATATCATTTTCAACAGTTTGATATTATTGCAGCAGCTTGATATTAATTCGGTACTGGTAGTAGAAGCGTTGTTGACGGATATCGGAAGATCACTTGAAGCCGGCTGAGGGAGCTGCTCTGTTCAAGATTCATGCCTAAAAAACCGTGGTATCAGTTCCACGGAAAAAGACACAGGGGTAAGTTCCACGTGTTTCTTTGTGTTTCTTATTTGCCCCCTGCGAAGCATAAAGTCATCACTGCAGCTGTCCTTAACAGACCCGTGTGATAACAATTATGTGTGCATTGAGGAGGAAAACTAACGTCTGGTCAGGCAAAATATACTGATCAGATATGTTTGTTAGGGTCAGGCAAAATATACTGATCAGATATGTTTGTTAGGGTCAGGCAAAATATACTGATCAGATGTGTTTGTTAGGGTCAGGCAAAATATACTGATCAGATATGTTAGTTAGGGTCAGGCAAAATATACTGATCAGATATGTTAGTTAGGGTCAGGCAAAATATACTGATCAGATATGTTAGTTAGGTCAGGCAAAATATACTGATCAGATATGTTAGTTAGGGTCAGGCAAAATATACTGATCAGACATGTTAGTCAGGGTCAGGCAAAACATACTGGCCGAGACCCTCACCTGGCTTCCTAGTAGTTCTCCCTGGAAACGGGCTGTTTTCATGGCGCCTAGCCGTCGATGTAATCCCCGTAGTAGTGAGTGACACGCAGATGAAGCCAAGCATAGCACAGTCAAATGGAAGACCCCAGTCCACCTTCATCAGCACGCTCGGAATGTGAGGAAAGCTACTGCAACCCGCCACTTAACGTCCTTTTCAGGGCGCACAAAAGAGTAACCTACTCATTGTGGGCATTCGCAAACAACAGCATATGTGCATTAGCAGAGATGGTTTCTATAGATTTGCGTAGCTCATTCTTATGCTAACCTCAACAACGCTCTATAATTGTCTTAACGACATTTTTGAAGACATTAAACATATTCAGCTCCCTGCGGAGCACATGTCTTCAACGAAATACACGCAAAGGCATAAAATGAAGATATGCCCATATCCTTTGACGTTATTGTGGTACTTTCTCGTAGTCTCTAGTCTGACTATCCTTAGCTGCACTCTTACAACATATCTTGCAGGTTATAGTGTGAATATTCTTTGCTCCCCTTTTCGGGCATCGGTTTTATTCTGGCGAAATTTAATTTTACTGGGATGCTGGAATTTGGTATTCAATAAGGTCAGAGTCCGATGGGGAACGAAGATCTAGGAGTGAAATAACTAGCAGCAGTCAGCGACTCATAGATGTCTGCCTGCACCAGGGTCACAGACCCACAACTGACCAAGATCCTATTTCGCTTCCAAGTGGCGGCCCTGGAAACGGACTGAACCCGTGCAGCCTGGTTAAGATATTAGGGATCGAAAAGGGAAGGCAACCCCGATCCCCAAAGATGTAATGATGAAATCGGATATGTTAGACCGAAAGGCAGTGATATATCAGCCTCGCTGTAAACTATCACACAATGTCGGAAACGCCCTTATCAGGTCGAACGCCAGGTAGCCAAAAGCTATCTTTTTGTTTTGCAAACATTTCTGGTCGGTTCTCAGAAAGTGACGCCCTGTGTCTTATGTGCCTTGTCGCTCATGGCACACGTTGTAGTTTTCATCTTCTCTAATCCCCTTTATGCCAAGTGGCACATGAGGCTTCCACAAGCACTTTCCTTGCCTTACTGTTTTGGGAAAATCTTTCGGTCAGTGCCCCATGTCACAGATGAGCATTAGAGCTCATCCTCCATCGTGTGTCTCCAGGTAGTTCTTGGTCTTCCTCTTGCCCTCCATTGTCCACCTTCCTCTTGCCCTCCATTGTCCACCTTCCTCTTGCCCGCCATTGTCCACCTTCCTATTGCCCTCCAGTATCCACCTTCCTCTTGCCCTCCATTGTCCACCTTCCTCATGCATTCCATTGTCCCCCTTTCGCTTGCCCTCCATTGTCGACCTTTCTCTCGTCCTCCATTGTCCACCTTTCTCTCGCCCTCCATTGTCCATCTTTCTTTCGCCCTCCTTTGTCCACTTTTCTCTCGTCCTCCATTGTTCACCTTTCTCTCGCCCTTCATTGTCCACCGTTCTCTCGCCCTCCATTGTCCACCGTTCTCTCGCCCTCCATTGTCCCCCGTTCTCTCGCCCTCCATTGTCCACCGTTCTCTCACACTCTATTGTCCACCTTTCTCTAGCGCTCCGGTGTCCACGTACCTGCTGTTTTTGCGGGCGTGTCAGGACATGTCCCAGATACACACACACACACACACACACGCTGGATTTCTAAGTTGATTGCATCGTGCCAAAGACAGTCTTGGCCTTGCTTAAGCGAGTTTGGTGTCCCCTTCCGTCACTCCTTGGAGGGATAACGCACTTCCGAGATAAGTAAACTGTTCTCCATTATTTGGTCTTCTGTGTCTTAGAACGTTTGATAATTGTGGCAGAGAATTTGTAAAAACATATTTTCCAATTGTGCGGCCATGGGTTTGGCGAACTGGATTAGGAACCCCACATACCAGGTTCAAATCTCGTCGCGCTTGGTTATCTGTTGTCAGGTATGTCGTGGTATTATATTGTAGTGTCACCACTTCTTCCTGTCGACTCAGCTGTATATGGGTACCGGACGAAGTCTCTGAAAATTTCGGAACTGTCGAGTTTATGCAGTGTTGTCCCATTTTCATATCTCTTTCTCCTTGTCCTGAAAAAAGGACGTTGCTCAGGAGTTCAGATCGAGGCCGCGAAATCTGCGCATTAAGCCGCGACACATCCGATTTGAGCTGGCGTTTTTAAGTAAAGTTCGCCTTATCACTGCGATTCCATTTCTCTTAGCGGACTACACAAGTCTAACCTGTTTTCAGGGTCAGGATAGAGACTTGGTCAGCTCTGGTTCGCAGACACTGACGCAAACAGCCAGCTGTGAGTCGCTGCATCTTCTGCCTAACTTTCAGAAACGGATGGAACTGAGCCCACAGTGGGCGCCCAGGTGCAATTAAGTCGGGCCAATGAATCATTTCTCATTTCATACGCTATTGTTTGGTTGTAACTTAACTTAACGTCTTTATACTGGCTTAGAAGACTGTATACAACCAGTTTCATTTACATCACCTTGCTCTAAAAGCATCCAATTTATTCTTAAATGCATTAACTGTCCCTGCCTCCACTACCTCCCGTGGCAATGCATTCCAAGCATTTACCACTCTCTGACTAAAAAAATATTTCCTAATATCTAATTTGTACCTCTCTTTAGTTAATTTGTTATTGTAGGTGACTGTATTTTAAAAAACTTGTTATAGTCTAATTTATCCATTCCTCTGATCATCTTATAAACCTGTATTAAGTCACCTCGAATTCTTCTCTCTTCGAGACACTGTAGGCCGGTTTTTCTGAGTCTTTCCTCATAACTGTAATTCTGGAATCCCACTATCAGCTTTGTCGCTCTTTTTTGAATTCTTTCCAGCATTCTTTCTAGGTCTAACTAATGCTTTATACAGTTTGACTATCACTTCCTTGCTCATATGTTTAATATTTCTTTTTATCATACTTAACATTGCATTTGCCTTTTTCACTGCTACCTGAACTTGCTCACTCACTTTACCTGTATGATCTATTATAACCCCTAGGTAAGTGTGACAGTATGTGATAATAGACAGTTTATCCAGTTTATCACCTATAATTCCTTTGAGAAGTTAATGTTTGTGTTTTAGTTTGACGTGACAGCTGGTATGTTACTACAATATCTTTTTCACATCTTTTTTCAATATCTCTAATACTACCCATTATATCGGGTACAGCGAGTCCAATGACAGTTAACGGCTAGCCCAGTAAATTTGTTTCTTTAATAACCATTGTTAAGCAAATAGTTAGGCATCTTAGTTATTTTCTTTTTCATTAGCACTTACACGAGGGAGTTTCACACTTTAATTTTTTGTGTGCGTTCACCTTATTTCTCTAATCCCAATGTGTGTTTTACACTGTGGTTTTTATTTTTGCGTCTGTCGGCCCAGTGCATCCGATTTCAGCATGTGCTTCCTCCTGCATTTTCTAAGGGTTTGCTTCCCTGGGGTAACGGCCGATGCTGTGATGGGGTCGAACCCCGCACCTTCGGATTGTGAGCCGTGTCACTTAACCACTAGCCTACGCCGTCCCCAAAAGGAGCTTCAAGAGAAAACCTTAAAAGTGGGATAGAAATGATAAAAACCATGTCTATCGCTGTAACGTGTTAAAATGGTTGCTAAGAACGCCAAGAGTTATTGTACGTTTCACAACGGTGCATACTAACAATATGATGTCATAATTGCAGTTAAAAGATGGACGCCCCACTATTGGCATGCACCAACTTTAGTAGCGTTCTGCTATCCGTTTTAATGCAGCGAAATGGTGAGACCTATTGAAATGTACAGGCGAATGAAGGTTTAGTACGGTGAAGCAGGCTTTTCACTCCAGCAAATGGAGAAGGAAGTTCCAAAACGGAGTGAGTTCTGTGTCTGATATGGCCATAAGCAGGACTCACACCATTATCTATTGCGGTCATTAGTCGATTTCAAAATGTCAATCCTATATATCACTGACGTGCCCATGGTGCGAGCTTGTGAAGATGTCAGCTCTTTCGTTGCTCCAGCACGACCGAGACAGTAAATCCTTCGATTAGAGCCACGCCCCCTTCGAATAGAGCCGCACTCCCTTCGATTAGAGCCACGCCACTTCGATTAGACCCTCACCCTCTCGATTAAAGCCACGCCCCCTTCGATTAGAGCCAGACCCCCTTCGATTAGACCAGCACCCTCTTCGATTAGACCAGCTCTCCCTTCTATTATACACACGCTCCATACAATTATACCCACAAAGTACAACCCATTATAAGCATTTATTCCTTGTCTATACAGTTTGATGCTGTTGAAATTTCACAATGAGAATGCTTACTCATATGTGCGACCTGAAAAAAGGTGTTATGGGGCGGGTTACAGCAGCTTTCCTCCCATCCCGACATGCTGATGAAAATGAACCAGGTTCCCCAGGCTGTTGTGCTATATTTGGCTTCATCTGTCGATCACTCCCACGGCCAACTCGACCCCCCACCTCGTCAGCCAGGCTGCGATGACACAGCCTGTTTCCGGGGAGAAATTTAATTTAAGTGAGGCGTCGCCTTGCGTCACTATTGACCATCTGATCCTGACTACCATTGTCTGATCAGGAAGTTTTGCCTGAACGGACGTTAGCCTCGAGCAGTTTTAAACCATGTTGAACTGCGTGTTTAATCTCCTCTTTCCCTGACTCCAGTTGATGTCAGCGTGACCGCGAAGTTTGTTCACGATGCCCACAGTATGACCTGACCACTAGGGACGGATTTGGCCAACCCACCCCACGGGGAAGGAGAACTCGCTGGACAAATCAAGTGCTCCTTTTGTTACCTTCTATTGGGGTTGATGACTACGGGAGACAACCCAGGGTAAAAAGCAACTCAACCGGGATTGTCTAAGACGGAACATGTTAGCTACGGTGCAAGGACCGCGAACATTTAGAACGTGCACACAGCCACAGGTATTTAAACGCGGATGGGACGATGAGGCAAAACACACAGAACAAACAATGTTAATCAGGGTCAGGAGAAATATGCAGTCCGTCACCTGACACACTCGTTGGTCATCCTGGAAACGGACTGTTGTCGAGGACAGCAGTCTGGCTAAAAAGGAGATGTTCCATGTGATCCCCGTAGTAGTGAGTGATACGCAGATGAAGCAAAGCATTGCATAACCGCCTGGAGGACCTTTATCAGCACCCTCGGTATGTCAGGAAAGCTACTACATTCTGCCATAATATCCGTTCTTTGCAGGGCGCACAAAATGGTTAGCAACCCATTGTGGGCATTAGCAACGAACCAACCAATCAACCAACATAAACGCGTAAGTAGAGAAATAGCTTTAAACTACTTTTTCGGCACGGAATATGAATATGTGAATGAGATGGCAGCAGCCAGCGAATCTTAGCTGGCTACTTGCATTAGGGTCAGTGGCGCATAACTGACCAAGGACCTAGTCAGACTCCACGTGGTGGTCCTGGAAACAAGCTGCACGGTTGCAACCTGGCTAAGCGATTAGGGATCGAAGAGGGAAGGCACACCCGATCCTAAAATGATTTGCTCAAATCGGATGTGTCGAACTGAAAAGAGCAGATATCGCAGCCTCGCTGTAAGCTACAACACAGTGTCACAAACACCCTTTTCAGTCATGTGGACAGTCTTTTGTCTTGCTGTGTCCGCTGAAATGGGTGGCGTGCGCGGTGATTTGGATTAAAGTGAGGAAGAAACTGCACCTTTTGTCAACCTCACTCTCTGGTCCTGAGGTACCCCTGACCAGTGGCAAGATTTTATCGAGACGACTAGAGCTGGCACAGGGTGCAGATTTTTCCTCAGGGTTTACTCCCGAAACCTTTCCCGTAAACAGGTATCCCGCAAGGCAGCGGAAAGGGGGGAGGGATGCCATCTATCGTTGTATGTAGTGCCTTTCCCATAACCACAAGAGGTCGCAGGGACATAACTCAGCGTATGAATAATGTGTTGGGCATCTCTCCCGGGTCTTGTTCTAGTCTATTATAGTCATGTCTAAATTTCAGTCACACCATAAACCGACACGGACTAGGCCGTGAAATACGACACAGGTTTAAGCGTAGTGCTATTAACATAAATATAGCCTATGTCATTCCAAGATAATCGGTGTGAATAAAACGCACAACAAAAAACCCGAATTAACCTGTGCAAATGGAAAATGGAGAAGAATAGTACCACTGCCTGACAGAGAGCATGTCATAAGAGGCGACTAACTGTGTGACATGGCATAACACCGGCCATGGTTAGGTGGTTTGTTTAGAGCAGCATAGATGGCGCCTAACAGGCGGCGAGTGTACTTTTCTCTATTGTTAGAGTCTATTAAGATGGATTCGCACATAGGTTAACCACTCTCCGTTAGCGATTGGGCCAACGCAGGGGAGTATTAAGTTGCTCGAGCCTAGTCCGCTAAGCAGAAAACCCTTCTCCCGGCTATATCCAGCTCATTCCAGAGCTGGGAACTGCACATGTAGAAGACCAGGTCGACTAAGAACGACTAAGAAATGGAAAACGACACGTTTCCGTAAACACAAGTGTAAGTCGTTAACTAGTGTAAATTCCAGTCAAATCCGTGTCCTGTCGGTATCCATAATGAACTAAAACACCAGAGCAATGTAGACCTATAGCCAGTACGGCGCCATCTTTACTGCTCTTTTTTCAAGGCAAGTACTTTGTTTGGAAAATTACAAGCAAATGTTTGGAATCGGTAAGTTAATAGTGCGTCATGCCACTAACCACTCTTCAGCATGCCTGAGAACCATGGACAGTAAGTAACAGACATGCAAACAACATCATCTCTTTCATTTGGGCCGTCTCTGCAGGCTGCTTATTATTGTTGTTGTTGTTTGTCCATCGGATCCGAAGATGACCCCATTTGCATCTGTCAATCTGGAGTTGGTTCGTAGATGGCTCATAAAACCAATCCGAGCCCAAAAGCATCTGTCACACTGAGGGGAGAGAAGCACTGTCTGACCGTCAGACGAAGGCAACTCGTCTCTTGCCTTTCGTGTCGCTCGTCGCCATACAGCTTCCGTGATTCTTGTCTGCTCAATACGCGTCGTACCAGATGAGATTTTACTACAACAGACAGAGCGATCAGCAGCAATGTTCTCCAATACATCAGTGTCAATGTCGCAGGTCTCCAGTGAGGCTTTGAGAGACTCTTTGTTTCGTTTTATTTGGTCACCGCGAACTCGCTTGCCTTACTCAAGCTCGCCATAGAATATTTTCTTTGGAAGTCACTCATCTGACATGCGGACAACATGGCCCTCCACCTAAACTGCGATCTGCACAGAGTTGTGGGGATGCTTGTCATGCCAGCCCGCGAAAGAACTTCTACATCTGTGATCCTTTCTTGACATTTTATGTTCAACAGTTTCCTTAGGCAGCCCAGATGAAAGTGGTCAAGCTTCTTCGTTTTTAGCTGGCAGAACAAAGCACCTAACTCTGAAATCCTCAACTTGTCAAACATAATGAGGAACCATAGGCGTCGACAGTGAACCAAGACATGGTTGACTAAACTATCTCAAGCCCTGTACAAGATAGACTCTCACACGAAATAAAATATAATATCGGGTTGCTGTCTCAAAAATACAGATTTAGTCCTAAAGTGGATTCCGGTTTACTGTAGAATCCATAGAAACGGGGAGGCAAAAGCTGGAAGTGGCAGCTCGTAGACTCGCCATCCACAAAGCAAAGACACCCATAAAACGATCAACGAGGACGGAATGGAAAGACTAGTACAAAGAACACAAGCCAGAAATTGACAATATGGAAAATCGTGGTCTCTTAAAAATATGATGCATTCGGCGTGTCGCGTGTGATTTTGGGTTGTCGCGTGTTATTTCGGTTTGTCGCGTGTGATTTCGGCCTATCGCGTGTGATTTCGGCTGTGGCGTGTGATTTATGCCTGTCGCGTGTGATTTAGGCCTGTCACAAGGGATTTCCCAAGTTCTTTGATTAGCGTTAAACTCTTTATAGTGTTTAGCTTCACTTAAATGCATATACAGCGACAAGTGGTTTGACGTCACACTTGTTCTCTCGCTGGATCAATGACTCGTTATACGAGCTCGCAATCCCACTATCAGTGTTGTCCTTCTTCATATCATTTCCAGCATCTTTATATCCCCTCTGCGATTAGGACTTCACACATGTACACAGTACTCCAATCTAGGCATAACTAATGCTCTACAAGGTTTGACTATCGTTTCCTTGCTCCTATGTTTAATATTTCGTTTATCATACCTAACATTGCATTTGTCTTTTTCACTGCTACCTTAACTTGCTCACTCACTTTACCTGTATGATCTATTATAACTCATTGGCCTTTTTGCTTTGATATCTTCCTAATATTGTTTTCTCCAATTCTGTAATTATGTTCCATATTTGATCTACCCACGTGGATGACTGTATATTTATATAGATTTAACTCCATTTGTCAGCTCTCATACTTCCCAAATTGTATGTTATCATATTCTCCATTAGGTTTTTTTTTTAAAAAGGCAATTGATTGACAACTTCCAATCTATATAGTATTTTATCCACCCAGTTACTTATCAAACTATACAATAATTTATCACCTACTTACAGACACCACTATTTAGGTATAGATCCGTTAAAATCGATATACTGGTTTTTAGTTTAGTCCACGATGTTACATTTGAAATAAAATTAATTTTCTTGGTAAATTTTCTAGAAGAAGACACAAAGAAAATCTTCAACGAAGACAAGAAGATTCTATTTGGTGTGGACATCCCTATCTGTGTCTACAATCAGATCAGCGACAATTGCCTTGATCAAGATCTAGTTTTCCGCAGCCAGACATTACTTGACAACGCAACACTTGGTAGTATAAACAGGCGGCGGGAAGGAAGCCACGTTACACACAGACAAGAAGGACACGCAGGTATATCATATTTAATAATGTCATTAAAGCAATAGTCATTTACAAAAGAGGAAAAAGGCATCTGATGAACGAATATTTATCAATGCCCGTCGCTCCTTTCTTGGAACAGGCCATTGACAACCCTCCTCCAGCAAGTTTGATCTTGAAGTGCCCTTTCCAGTTGAATTTCAAAGACCGAAGTTCATTTTCAGTCTCTACTTTAAGTGTTTCTTGGACTACCTCCTTTTCTCTTCCACTGTAGGCTCCATGTCAGGACTTGTCTGACCAGTTTGATTGTGCCTTATGTGGTGTGTGTCCTATGTGAGAATGCAACCAGACCACATTGCTCATGCAACCTTCTACAGGAGAACACCAGCAAGAAAAGCGAGAGGAAAACCGAGGAAAAGGGGGATAGACAGCGTAAACGATACCTGTCGTAAAAAGAGGAAAATGTTACCCGGGCCACGAGAGAGGCGAAAGACAGATACATGCCACGACACTGGGATACAACCCTGTATAAAGTGAGACGACAAAAGAGGAAAGAACGAAGAACTCTGTTGACGAACGACTGGAGCTTCATGGGGTATATTTATACCAACTCTCTATTATCAATCTACTCTGTCGTTCCTCCGGGAAATGTTTTCTTGCGTTTTATCGAAGCTTACAGCGAGTCCGTGATATATGACTCTTTCGGCCCGGCACATCCCATTTCAGGAAGGAATATTTTTGGGATCATGTTTGCCTTCCCTATTTGATCCAAATACTCTTAGCCACGCTGTAGTCAGTTTCCAGGGCCGCCACTTTTAGGCCGAAAATATACTTGGACATCTGTGGTTCGCTGACCCTAGCCCTGGCAGCCAGTCGTGAGTTTAGGACAATGCGGATGTTTCAGATAGAAATAATCACATGTGAAATGTGTTGCTCTCGGAGCCTAAGATTCAGCAGTAAAAAGATGACGGCTATAAATCGCTGGCTGAATGCATCAAGGTCAGTAATCCATAAAAGACCAAGACCCTATTTCGCCTCCAAGTGGTGACCCTAGGAACAACCTGCAACCATACAGCCTGACCAAGAGATCAGCGACCAAAGACGGAAGACAAACCCGGTCTCAAAAATGCCATGCTGAAATGGGATGTCCCTGACCGAAAGGGGCAGAAATCTAGCTTTTTTTCCCTGGGTTGTCTCACGTAGTCATCTACCCCAATAGAAGGTATCGAAAGGAGCATTTGATTTGTCCAGCGAGTTCTCCTTCCCCGTGGCGTGGGTTGACCTTATCCGTTCCTAGTGGTCAAGTTATACTGTGGACAGCATGAACAACATTCGCAGTCACGCTGTCGTCAACTGGAGTCAGGGAAAGAGGAGATTAATCACGTAGTTCGGGGATCAAGATGCTGATCAGCGCATGAGCTGCAGCGGTCAGTTACCCATAGCTGACTACTAGCGTCAGGGCCAGCGAACCAGAGCTGCCAAGACCCTTCTACTCCTCCACGCGGTGATTCTGGATAACAGGCTGCAACAGAACAGACTGGATAAGGAGAAGGGATCGAAGAGGGAATGCAAACCCGGTCCTCAAAAAATGCTTGCTGAAATCGAATGTGTTGGACCGAAAGGTGCAAATATCGCAGTCAAGCTGTAAACTATAACACAACGCATTCCATTCTCTGGACTACATTCTGATACTTAAGCCCTTTCAGGGTTTGATGGCGGGAGATTGAGAACGAACGAAAACAAGCCAAACACGCAGTTCAATATGGTTTTAAACTGCTCGAGGTTAACATCCGTTCAGGCAAAACTTACTGATCAGAAAATGGTAGTCAGGATCAGACGGTCAATAGTGACAAAATCGTGCCCTAAATTGGTCAATGTTGAGATTCGACCTCATGAGCTGGATAGTGTACGTCAAAGGAAGACCAAAATATAGGGACATGTCAGCGGTACGGATGGATGATCGAGAGGACCGTCAATCAACAGAAACACATTTGCACCACAAAAAAACATTAGCTGTTAGGTACATACCGATACGGATATGACTTTTCAGATCACAATGGCTTCCAGGTCGACCCAGCTTTAAATGGGTACCGGTTCAGTCCGGGAAGTAAAGGCGGCCGGCGTGATGCTGACCACATCATCCACTAAGTGCCGTGGGTTACAAAATAATATGGGCTAACACCAGATTTCCTATGCGCCGCATAGCGTGACGGGATGTTTACTTTTTTTGTTTGTTAACATACACATACACGCGCATCTATATAGTGGCCAATACGTGCTGATGTCGCCCATATGACTGCGGTCCAACGTGGAAAGTGACGTGTCTTCGCCGGTAGAATCCAGAAAGGCAAACCTTTCAATTGACACAAAATTTAGACATTTTTTTTAACTGTATGAAATATTATTTGTTTCTCATTTTTGACAATACGTTTAATATATTGGGATCTTATAAATGGCCCTTGATTTAAGTTGAATATTATATTTTGGGACAAAAGTGTAAACGATTTTGCTCTTCAACAGGCCAATGAGTTAAATATTTGGGTCCGTATTGTTTCGGCAGACGGTAGACTTGACAGACAAATTGAGACAAGGTGTCAGAACACACCTGCGGTAACTTACCAGCTGTCACCGCTGTTTAGGTACCGGGGCATTCATTGGCAACAAAGCAACAATTGATAAACAGTATATTTATGCCGACTCTGTGCTACTAGTGCCAAACATGGCCTCTGTCCAGGGCGCATGAGAGCAGAATTTCAACGTCTGAAATGAAGTGCTCGAGGAAGGTCGTCGGTGTCACCAGGAAAAACAGAATGCGGAACGACGACATTCGAAGTATGGTCGGCACTATGATCATGTTCATCCATCACATGGGGTTCAGTCCTTTGGACAGTCTTCTCTTTTGTTGTGTCCGCTGCAATGGGTGACTTGTACAACGATTTGGATTAAAGTGAAGAAGAACCTGGGCCTTTTGTCAACCTCTGCTCCTGAGCTACGCTTGGCCAGTGGCAAAATATCTATCGAGACGACTGCAGATGTTTCCTCAGGGTTACCTCCCGAAGCCTTTCATGTAAACAGGTATCCCTCAAGGCAGCGGAACGGGGATGACATATAACAAGCAAAAAGTCGTAGGGACATCACTCAGCGTGTGAGTGACTTGGCTATCTCTCCCGGGCTGTGTTATAGTCCATTAAAGTCTTTCTTAGATGCATTTTTGGGAATAACGCATGGCATGTATAGACATACATGATGACATAATGCTTGACATGTATAGACATAATCACTCCACTTATGACATGTGTAGCCAGACTAAACAACTCCACGCATGACATGTACAAACAGACACAATTACATCACACATGACATGTATTGACATACTAACTCCACGCATGGCATGTATAAACAGACATGCAGACTTGAAGACTTGCACCAAAGGTAGTGGAAACTGCATCAAGTAACGATTTCTTCTTTAATAACTTTGGAGGGAAAAAATTGTCAGGTTTCCATTTGAAGCGCCTTCGTATATCCTGGTGTAAACCATATGTTTACAGTCTGCATTCACAATGGCACCCTATATTGTTTGTTTTGCACTTTACATTTTGACGTTACACTTAATTTATCAACGAAATTATTAAATGCGTAAAATAAATTGTCTTCCAATCAGATACTGACAGAATCCTGACTGTTCGTCGTGTTTCAAGCAGCGCAGAGAATACAAACATGGCTGCCATACCCACATTACCCTCTTCGACGGACATAGTCACTGTATCAACTTCTGTTGCTCTGGCATTCAATCTTGCTCCACTCGCAAACAGTCCCAGTTGCGTGCCTGGTCAAGAACCTACCTGTGGAGAACCAGCGCGAGATTCAATCCCTTTCACCAACATCGGTTACCATAGCCCAACCTGTGCCAAGAGAAGCCATGTTAAGCCAGTTATTTTAGATTCTGAGAAGAATGAAGACGAAGGAGATAAGGAGAACAAAGAAGAAAGGATCGTAGAGGAAATGGACAACGGTTCTGATGTAGTAATTTATCCCACCAGATTTGCGAAACATGTTACATTTCTGGGAGACGTGATAAAACACGATTCATCTAATCGGGCGAAACCTCAAATTCACGTAAGATTAATGCGCGCAAAAAGCTTATCTCAGGAAAACATTCTTAGACAAGATACCAACTCGCATTCGGATGAAGTCATGATCTCACTTCCAGTGGATATGGATAAAAGTAACAATAAAGGCACGTCTGCATCCACGCCTTCTTTCTCTAAACGCAGAGAATATTTCAGGAAGGTCAGTGCAATTTTTAGGAGAAGGACTTCAACAAGTTTAATCAATTTAACAAGTCAATCAGTCGAAGATTTAAGCCACAATAAAAGTGACAAAATAAATACTGTAAACTTAAGCAAGAGCAGGTCACACTTATCAGTTTGTGACTTGCCTTCAAGCGGATTTTCAGGACAACAAAAAAGGTCACAGATCGAAGGAAATCTAACTCGCCGAGACGAAATAATGCAAAAAACGGAGGAAAAACAAAGTATTCCAAATAGCATAGCAGAAATTGAAATTAGAATTGAAGACGGTGTTGGTATGGAAGGAGGTGTTCGTAAAATTGATTCCATAGAGGACACTAACGAGAAGACTGTCCACAAACTTGAAAGAAGTTACTCTTTGATCAGACGCCACAGCGAACAGGATGATTCATCACATATCAGCTTTACACGAATGCCTAGTCTTCGCAGGAGAAAAGTCAACATTCGCTTTCTTCGCCACTTCGCAACGGTTTTCTCCCCCGCGGATAACGAAGACAGCCATGAAATCAAAGAAGCCACACATGTCATGCCTTTAGAAAACGGGGAAGTAGTTGTCACGGACATTCTCTCAAATAACATGGTCCTGTTTGACGTCGAGGGAAACCCGAAGATGACATTTTCTTTCGAGACAGGATCCGAGCCCTGGGCGATATGCTTGACTGCCGATGGATGCTTGGCTGTGACTTTAAAGCGACAGGGTTGTGTCTCCCTATGGTCAACATCTGGCGAACCCAAATCAGAGTTTGGACAAAATGTGCTGTCTAGTCCAACAGGTTCGTGTCTATCCTTAATGTGTCCTTGTAATATCGCTACATTCTTGTTTGTTCTTATATACAGTGTCACAAAATAATGTTTTATCCATTTGAACGTTAATATCTGAGAGCCTATTCAATATAACCAGTTGGACTGTTTGTATTTGACCATGTACTGGCTTGGCATTGTTCGTTCTCAATCTCCCGCTACCAAACCTTGAAAAGGGCTTAAGTAGCAGAATAGAGTCCAGAGAACGGAATGCGTTGTGTTGTAATTTACAGCTTGACTGCGATATTTGCACCTTTCGGTCCAACACATCCGACTTCAGCAAGCATTTTTTTAGTACCGGGTTAACATTCCCTCTTCAATGCCTTCTCCTTAGCCAGTCTGCTCGGTTGCAGCCTGTTATCCAGGACCACCCCGTGGAGGTGAAGAAGGATCTTGGCAGCTCTGGTTCGCTGACCCTGACGCTAGCAGTCAGATATGGGTCGCTGACCCTGACGCTAGCAGTCAGCTATGGGTCGCTGACCCTGACGCTAGCAGTCAGCTATGGGTCGCTGACCGCTGCAGCTCATGCGCTGCCTGAGACGCATACTTAGAATCTCATGGAGTGACAAAGTGACTAACAACGAAGTGTTGAACCGTTCACAGATTGTCAGCTTAATTACGATCCTCCGCCAGCGCCGCTGGCGGTGGCTTGGTTACGTGTGCAGAAGGGAGGATGGGCGAATACCAATCGATATAATTTACGGAGAGCCGACCACGGGCAAGCGTAAAAGAGTAGATCCTTCCTCCGCTACAAAGCGTGGCCTGAAGGCGTTGGATGTGAAACACCTGCAACTGGGAGGAACTTGCCAAAGACAGACCCGGATGGAGGCAGGTTTTGTGTGTTGATCTGTAAGCAGGGGAAGACAGGATGCGTCAAGCTGCAGACCCGGCTGGAGGCAGGTTTTGTGTGTTGATCTGTAAGCAGGGGAAGACAGGATGCGTCAAGATGCAGACCCGGCTGGAGGCAGGTTTTGTGTGTTGATCTGTAAGCAGGGGAAGACAGGATGCGTCAAGATGCAGACTACAAAAGTCTGCGGCGAAAGCAAGGGCAACAACTGACTGCACCTTCTCTATCGTGAAGTCCATTGTCTCTCGTGAAGTCCATTGTCTCTCGTGAAGCCCATTATCTCTCGTGAAGTCCATTGTCTCTCGTGAAGTCCATTGTCTCTCGTGAAGTCCATTGTCTCTCGTGAAGTCCATTGTCTCTCGTGAAGTCCATTGCCTCTTGTGAAGTCCATTGTCTCTCGTGAAGTCCATTGTCTTTCGTGGTCCATTGTCTATCGTGAAGTCCATTGTCTCTCGTGACTGACAGGATGCCAATCAATCAATCATTATCTTGTACAAACACAGAAGTATTCAGGGGACAATGGGATGATCAGCACCTCTACTTCCGAAAAAAAACCAGCTACTTTAACTTAACTAGAGGGGACGGCATGGGCTCGTGGTTGTGACACGGCTCATAACCCGAAGGTGCTGGGTTCGATCCCCATCACCGGCCGTTACCCCGGGGAAGCAAACCCAAAAATGCAGAAGGAAGCAGACACTTGCATAAAATGTATAAATAAAAACCACAGTGCAACACACACCGTTTTGGGGAATATAGAAATAAGGCGCAAAAAAAAAACCCAACAAAAACTCAACTAGAGAACAGCAAGCCATCATTTTCAGACTTAGAACTGGACATACCATACTCAAGAGTCACCTTTACAACACAATGAGGACTGGGACAGATGACAGGTGCCCATGTGGGCAGCATACCATGACCGTGGAACACTCCTACAAGACTGCATGCTCACGCAGTAAGAGAGATAACAATAATGGCCTCGCGAGACAACAATATTGGCTTCGTGAGGCATCACATACTGGCCTCACGAGACAACAATACTGGCCTCGCGAGAAAACAATACTGGCCTCGCGAGAAAACAATACTGGCCTCGCGAGACAACAATACTGGCCTCGCGAGAAAACAATACTGGCCTCGCGAGACAGATATGAGACAAAAGCTGTAGGGTTATAAAACGGTCTTACAACCGACTTTGTTATAGAAACCGGGACTTTGATCTGAGGACCAACAAGGAATAAATAGTAGTCTAACTGATAACATATTTAGTGCTTGTCTGTCATCAAAAGTATATCGAATTATCCGATTCTGACAAACCTGAAAACCTCATTTATTTAAGTATTCTTTTATGCAGTATAGCATTATTATAACTATTATTTTTATTGTATACAGTATTGTGTTATTATTACTGCATTATTATTATTACTGAAATAATGTTATTGTGTACGGAACTGTGCTAATTATTACTATGGTACTATCATTATATACAGTACTGTACTACTGTCATTATTCATTTTACACAATACTGCATTATCACTATCATTTATAAGTATTATTATTAGTGTACTATAATTTAATGGAGTACAGTTTTCTTATTACTGTATTAAATAATATTATTACTATTTTTGTGCAATACAGTATATGTTATTAATGTACTATTACTGTTATTAATATTGTTATTATTATTATTGTTATTTCATACAGTACAGTATCATTGTTATTGTATAATTAAAGGAGGCTGCGTGGTCTAGGGATTTCACAATCCCAACGCACCGGGTTCGATTCCCACAGTGCCCAGTTCAGCAGAAACTGGATTTTTCTCTCAGGTGATTGCTCCTCTACGTACGGAAAGTAATGGCAACCTATGGTACTGCACACGTGCCAATAAACTTATAACAACCAAATAGGTGGCGGTTGTAAAAAGCTACTTTCTGTAAAGGTCATGCTACTTACATTTTATTATTATTGCATACATTACGGTATTATTATTTCTGTATTACGATTATTACTGTAATACTAGACGTGTTCAAATGAAGCCGGATCAAACTGCAACAAGTGAACATACGTATGATGCGCATTGTGTCGTCACTTCTGGTGTAAATAGTACATCCCAACCGTCAAGTTTGCAAAATTTCATTATCCCCCGACGAAAGATCTTCCGAGACCAGGCCAGGCCCATATTGTTGCGTTAACTCACTTTCTTCTTTAAACATCGTTGTCCAGTTCTTCACTGTTGTCTTCGACATATCTTTGTCACTATACCCTGTCTGCATTCTGTGACGAATGTCAACTGGCGACATCCTTCAGCTGTTAGAAACCGAATCACCACTCGCTGATCAACTCTGGAAGGATTCCCTATCACACCCGGTCTGCTAAGGAAACTATGAGTCGGAATATAATGAAATTTTGCAAACTCGACGGTTGGCATGCGCTGTTTACACTAGAAGTGACGTCATCGTGCACATCGTACGTCTGTTCACTTGTTGCAGTTAGGTCCGGTTTAATTTGAACACGCCTCGTGTTTTTGTATGTGGTTGACCACATCGCTAGTCAGATACAGCATTAAGTATTACAATAAAGTTGACTATTTAGTACATTCTACTTTGTTACTGAGTGTGCTACTAGTGTAGGGTATGGCCCAACATATGTAGGTTTGTACCTACGTTGGTTCTTACATACGTCGAGTACTGACTATATATTTTCCAAATCACTCCGCAGGTATACTATGCGATCAGCTTGGCAGATTCATCGTCGCCGACGAGCAAGACAGCTCAGTCTGCGTCTTCAACAAACAAGGGCAGTTTCTGTCAAAACTGGAAGCCCCCACTGTTGAAGTCGACCCACGAGTTCAAACATCACCCACACCACAGCGATCAAGACCTCTTTCCCCATATCGTTCTGAAACCTTCTTTAACCAACCCCGCTATGTTTGCATCACAGAATCCGGAAATTACATCATAGCAGATTCAGCGAATCACTGCGTCAAGATGTTTGACCAGGACTTGAAATTCGTCCGCAGGTTTGGGCGTTATGGGCGAGGAGATGGCTGCTTCAAGTTTCCATATGGTGTGGCAAGTGATTGCGAGAACAACTTATACGTAGCTGACCACTTCAACAACCGTGTGTCAATGTTCTCAGCGGAAGGCGAATTCATTGAACACCTTTTAACAGCACAAGATGATATAGCAAGGCCGAAAAGCGTCGCAGTGAAGCAGACGTTGCTCTACGTCACTCATGGAAACATACGATCTAACAAAGTGTCCGTATTCAACATGAAAAAAGGATTGTAAATATACTTTTTACCGTTATATATCCGAGGTGCTGGGGGTCACAGAATCTAATCCCAGTGGGGACCGGGATTTTTTCACGTGAATTATCCGGTAAATATTTTTTCTTATCGGAGAGTAGTGAGATCAGACACCCATGTTCAGTGGCGCGCACGTTAAAAATACCGTAGCAGTTGGAAATCTAAAAAAGTAGGCCTAACGGCCGCTGCTCGGGCAAATTCAAGTAAAAATTCTGCTCAAATAAGTCTAGGGATATTCGCCCCGCAGAGAATATGTCGCAAAAAGGGCATTATGTGGCTATAGCTTTAGGTCTTGGTTATGTGGTCAGCGAAGCGGCTTAGATGGCGCCTGACAGGCTACGGGTCTACCTTGCTCTAATTTACGCTTCCACCTCCACCAGTCTCAAAAATAGGCGATCGTATTATTCTAGGGGCTTAACATATGCCGGGATTGACCTGGCAAGTCACCAGTGGATTTTCATCTGCCAAAAAATATGACACAAAGGAGGTCACACCTCCCCAAGACGTCTACCAACATAAGTGGACTAAGGATAGATAGATCCATTCCCACTCACGTGGTAGCAATGGAGCCACTATTACAGTTGGTCCATCGAAACCCCTGACCCGTGCAGATACGGTTGGCTCAGCAGAAAATGCCGTACAAAATGGGGAGGAGACATCGTAATAAAACTTTAAAAAATGAAGTCTACTCAACAGCAATTGATAATGAGAGATTCTACACTAACTTCAAAGTCGATACTACAGCCTTGAAGCAGGCAGGTGAATCTCTCGTTAACTTTACGGAGTCGGCAGAAAATCAAGTGCTTGTTTTCACTGATGCCTTTCCAGCGTTAGCATCCCTCAAAGAACCAGCAGAAAAATGATATTGGTGCCCTAGCAGACTCACTCGAACGCTTGGTAAAGTGCTAAAGAAAAGGAAGTACAATTCAGTGGATACCATCTTGGCTTGGCTTTGTTCGTTCTCAATCTCCCACTACCAAACTCTGAAGGGGCTAAAGTAGCAGAATGTAGTCCAGAAAACGGAATGCGTTGTGTCGTAGTTTACAGCTTGACTGCAATATTTGTACCTTTCGGTCCAACACATCCGACTTCAGCAAGCATTGTTTGAGTACCGAATTAGCATTCCCTCTTCGATCCCTTCTCCTTAGCCAGTCTGTCCTGCTTCAATGAAGAAGCAGACTTACCAAAGAGGGAGAAATATTGCAACAAAGTGACACATCAACAGCATATAACGAGACAAAACAATCCAGGACAAGTCAGATTAGGTCAGGTCATCCCGCAACTGGTGAGGTCGTTGGGGCACGCATGAAGACATCCTCACAATCCCCACGCCATTCTTCTCTGTCAGCGGCTGCTGCCTGTGCCTCTTCTGGTCAGAGTCCATTCTTGTATGTTGTCCTCCCACCTGTTTTTGGGACGGCCTCTTCGTCGTCTGCCTTGCACCTTTCCGTGGAGGATTGTATTTGCAAGACCATTAATCTCGATATGTGACCGTACCACGCGAGTTTCCTTCTTTTGACAGTTGCCAAGAGGTCTTCAAAAGGCCCTATTGCTGTTGTAATTCTATCTTGAATTTCCTCATTTGTAACTCGATCTTTGTACGTGACGTTTAAAAGTCTTCGGCAACATCTCATCTACAAGGCCTGTATCCTTTGCTGAAGGTCAGCTGTAACTGGCCATGTCTCACAAGCATAGAGGAATTTTGACAGGACCAGTGAATGCATTAAATTAATATAATTTTCGTGCATAGTGTTAACCGTTTATCTTGCCAGATTTTGTTAAGCAAGCCGTTCAAGCGCCGCTATTGTCTGTGCTATTCTGGCCAACACCTCACATTTTGATCCTTCATCACTGACAATTGAGCCCAGATATTTAAAACGGTCAAGGACAAGCACAGATCAAAATAGAAAACAGATCACTGTGGCTATATAGAAAATGACGTTTATCATCAACTCTCCAGACGAGATCAGTGTGATCATCTTCTGGATGCGCACAGGACACAACAGACTGAGATGTCATCGTTAAAACAAATTAAAGATTGGCGCTACATACCTTAATACCTGTGGCACAGTTTCCATGACAGCGGAACATCTGCTGCAGTCTTGCACATGATCATAAACTATTGAAAGGAGTAGCACATGACAGCAACCAGTTTCCTTCCATGAAAAACTGAATAGCAATGTGCCTAGCCTTGAGCTGACTACTGCCTTTGTTAGAGTCATTTAAGTCCTGACGACAAAGAAGAAGACGGTTCCTTATAGGTCGTCATCCATAAAACATACATGTACTCATATAAAGGACTTCTGTGGTTAACCGTGGGTTCTATCTGTGACAAAGACGAGAAGGACACAATTGTCCTACTGGAAGCTTATCGTAAGAGGAAAACAGCAGTGTCTAGGTTAGAATACTCTCCAACTCTTGGTATTCACTCATTTACATAAGCCTAAAAATCAGTCAAAGCTAAAGTCAATATGCCTCTATGCATGAGAGACATGGACAGTTACAGCTGACCTTCAGCGAAGGATACAGGCCTAGAAGATGAGATGTTTCCTAAGACTTTTAAACGTCACGTACAAAGATCGAGTTACAAGTGAGGAAATACGAGATAGAATTACAACAGTAATAGGGCCTTTTGAAGACCTCTTGGCAACTGTCAAAAGAAGGAAACTCGCATGGTACAGTCCCATATCCAGATCAAATGGTCTTGCAGATACGATCCTCCACGGAAAGGTGCAAAGCAGACGACGAAGAGGCCGGCCCAAAAAGAGGAGGGAGGACAACATAACAGAATGGACCAATCTCCGACCAGAAGAGTCACAGGCAGCGGTCGCTGACAGAGAAGGGTGGCGTGGTGTTGTGAGGATGTTTTCATGTGTGCCCCAACTACCTCACCGGTTAAGGGATGATCTGACCTGACATGAAAGTAAACTTCTTCTTTCTTCTTTTTTTACCCGCTTATCCGGTTATACATATTTGCGTCAGGTTATGAAGAGCTGTCTAGAACGACCGTGTTTGTGTGTCTCATGTACAGTAGCATTTACTGCCTCAGATATTTCTGTAAGGAACATTTTTGGGGGTCTGCTTTTAGCTTTGAATCAGTTGTATATAAATAAGCAATAGATGGCGACACGTCGGGAACAGGTTTTTGAACAAGTAACAGTCTGAGTTTGTAAAAAAAAAAAATTTAAATTAAATCATCATGTTTTATACCATACTTGAATAAAAGAATTTATCATCTATCAGAATTTATCATTTATCAGTCATGCTACAGATTTGACCAAAATTAAATGATGAGTACTGACTCCACATAGAAGGTAGGCTGCAATGGACCTCCAACAGTCTCCATTTCTTGCCTTGATGTTACACTCCGTCAGACTGTTTTTAGTCAATCTCTTGATGTTGCTGTCCCCCTTATAGCGCTGTCTTCCTCTCGTTCGCTCCTTGATGTTGCTGTCCCCCTTATAGCGCTGTCTTCTTCTCGTTCGCTCCTTGATGTTGCTGTCCCCCTTATAGCGCTGTCTTCCTCTTGTTCGCTCCTTGATGTTGCTGTCCCCCTTATAGCGCTGTCTTCCTCTCGTTCGCTCCTTGATGTTGCTGTCCCCCTTATAGCGCTGTCTTCCTCTTGTTCGCTCCTTGATGTTGCTGTCCCCCTTATAGCGCTGTCTTCCTCTTGTTCGCTCCTTGATGTTGCTGTCCCCCTTATAGCGCTGTCTTCCTCTCGTTCGCTCCTTGATGTTGCTGTCCCCCTTATAGCGCTGTCTTCCTCTTGTTCGCTCCTTGATGTTGCTGTCCCCCTTATAGCGCCGTCTTCCTCTCGTTCGCTCCTTGATGTTGCTGTCCCCCTTATAGCGCTGTCTTCCTCTTGTTTGCTCCTTGATGTTGCTGTTCCCCTTATAGCGCTGTCTTCCTCTCGTTCGCTCCTTGATGTTGCTGTCCCCCTTATAGCGCTGTCTTCCTCTTGTTCGCTCCTTGATGTTGCTGTCCCCCTTATAGCGCTGTCTTCCTCTCGTTCGCTCCTTGATGTTGCTGTCCCCCTTATAGTGCAGTCTTCCTCTTGTTCGCTCCTTGATGTTGCTGTCCCCCTTATAGCGCTGTCTTCTTCTCGTTCGCTCCAGTATTGTTTGGAATGCTAGGAACATGGCAGAACGAGAAAAATCCGTGGAGGCAAACATCGCCCTCAAAGCCGCCGCGGCGAAGTACAAACACACTCTCAAGCAAACAGCAAGAGAAAGTTGGAAAAATAAAACGGAAAGTTTAAACCTGGACAAAGAAGGGAACAAGCTATGGAAGCTAGTCAGAGCCATGAACGACGAAACCCCGTCAAATAAACAAATTACTATCAAGCAAGGCGAGAACTTGATCACAGGTAAGAAAGCCGCAAACGCCTTTGTCGATCACTATGCCAGAGCAAACCACATCGAGGTCCCTGCAGATAAGCATACAGACATTAGCGAAGAGCTAAAGGGGCACGAAAACATAAATACGGCTCCTGAAGAGCACATGATGGCCAAACTAACAATGCGCGAAATGGAAGAGGCTATGAGAACACTAAAGAGAAGGAAATCTCCCGGAAAAGACGGGATAACAAACGAAATGCTGATGGGGCTGGGCCAAACAGCGAAGGAAAAACTACTATCAGTCCTGAACCAAAGCTGGAAAAGGGGTATTGTACCCCAGGCATGGAAAGATGCAATACTGGTACCAGTACCAAAAACAGGAAAGGACAAAACAGATCCGAATGGATACAGGCCCATAAGCCTACTGAGCTGTGTCGGCAAGCTGATGGAACGGATGATAAACACCAGACTGATGTGGCATCTGGAAGAAAAACGAATACTAATTCCACAGCAAGCCGGCTTTAGACAGTACAGATCCACTGAGGACCAGGTCATCCTCATAGCCCAGGAGATAGAAGATGCCTACCAGGCACAGAAACACACAGTAGCTGTTTGGGTGGATCTGGAAAAGGCATTTGACAAAGTCTGGAAGGATGGACTTAGAGTCAAGCTAAGAAGAAGTGATGTTTGTGGGAAGATGTACAAGTGGATCAACCACTACCTCAAACAAAGAACGGCCAGAGTCCAAGTACAAGGGCAGATGAGCAAAAAGGTGACACTCGAGCAGGGAGTACCCCAAGGGGGAGTACTGTCACCCACACTCTTCCTGGTATATATAAACGATATTACAGAGAATATACCAAGAAGAGTCCATAGCTCACTGTTTGCAGACGATCTGGCTATGTGGACCTCTGAAAAGAATCTCACCATAGCAAGAAATCGGATGCAAACGGCCCTAACATCGCTGGAAGAGTGGGCGAACTCATGGCTGGTCAAAATAAACGAGGAGAAAACCACGTGCACAATATTCTCGCTCTCATTAAAACCCCAAAGTACCAAATTAAGCCTAAATGGCAAAATCCTGCAGCCAAACGACAACCCAACCTATCTGGGAGTCACATTTGATCGGCGCATGACATGGAAAAGTCAGATTGAGAGAAACCGAATGAAAGCCAGAGAAAGAATGGCGATCATGAGGAAACTTGCTGGCACAAGCTGGGGAGCAGACGAAGGCATACTAAAGAAACTGTACACTGGAAGAGTGAGACCAGTTCTCGAGTATGGCATCGCGGCATGGACAACAGCAGCGAAGGCGAACTTCGATAAAGTTAACAAACTTCAAAACCAAGCCATGAGAATCATAACAGGTGGCATGAAGTCAACGCCAATTGTAGAACTTGAAAAGACTACAAAACTGCAATCCATGACCGACAGAAGAGACTGCAGAGCCCAGCTGCAGTCAGAGAAACTCCGAAGACTGACGGACCATCCAATGTACCAGAGGCTAAACAATTTGGGAACTGGGAAACTAAAGCGGAGAAACTTTGCAGAAATAGCCAAAGCAAAGATGCACGAAGATCCCATAAACGCACTAACAACACCAAAACCCATCACTACTGTACGAAAACCTACTTGGAGGCAGGATATATTTCCAGAGGTGGTAGAAAATATACCAGGTATTGCAAACAAAAACTGCCAGACCGAAAAAGAAAGGAGAGACACTACCTTAAGCTTCATAACGAAAAGCTACCCAAGCATGGACTGGACCCATGCATACACCGACGGTTCTGTAACAAACACTACACAGAACGGAGGGGCAGGAGCATTCCTGAACCTACCAAATGGCAGAAAAATAACACTGTCATTCGCTACTGGTAAGTACACGAGCAATTTCAGAGCAGAGGCAGAGGCACTGAGGGCGGCAGTGGAAGAAATGGTAACACACAGTGAAAATGAGAGCCATATAGTCCTGCTGACAGATGCTCTCGAAGTAGTCACAGCGCTAAAAAGCCAGAAAAACACTGAGCTTAATGACTTAAGAGCAGCACTCTGCAAACTGTGCCAACAGTCCGCACCAAAAAGGGTAGTGGTACAGTGGGTTCCGTCACACTGCAACATCCAAGGCAACGAGGAGGCAGACAGACTGGCAAAAGAAGGTGCAAGGCTACCACAAATAGATACCAGTATGACGTACGAAGAGTCAAAACGGCTTATCAAAGCCAGGTACATGTCCAAATGGGAAACCGAACATACTGGTTACACCAAAAACGATGCCTATTACCAGTTGAACCGAAGAGAGCAGGTCGTTGTCTTCAGACTTCGCACTGGCCACAACAGACTGAGGTACCACCTCTTCAACAAATTGAAGATAGGGTGTACCGACGAATGCCCGTGCGGTACTGGTAAAATGACCACTGAACATCTGCTGCAGAACTGCCCGACATACGAGGATCAGAGAGAGCAGATGTGGCCATTGCCAGTGGAACTGCAAGACAAGCTCTATGGTAGTGGCGAGAGTCTCAGGATGACCGCCGCTTTTTTCGAGAAAATAATGGTTACTGTCTGACTGTGTACGCAGAAGAAGAAGAAGAACAAGTAACAGTCTGAGTTTGTAAAAAAAAAAAATTTAAATTAAATCATCATGTTTTATACCATACTTGAATAAAAGAATTTATCATCTATCAGAATTTATCATTTATCAGTCATGCTACAGATTTGACCAAAATTAAATGATGAGTACTGACTCCACATAGAAGGTAGGCTGCAATGGACCTCCAACAGTCTCCATTTCTTGCCTTGATGTTACACTCCGTCAGACTGTTTTTAGTCAATCTCTTGATGTTGCTGTCCCCCTTATAGCGCTGTCTTCCTCTCGTTCGCTCCTTGATGTTGCTGTCCCCCTTATAGCGCTGTCTTCTTCTCGTTCGCTCCTTGATGTTGCTGTCCCCCTTATAGCGCTGTCTTCCTCTTGTTCGCTCCTTGATGTTGCTGTCCCCCTTATAGCGCTGTCTTCCTCTCGTTCGCTCCTTGATGTTGCTGTCCCCCTTATAGCGCTGTCTTCCTCTTGTTCGCTCCTTGATGTTGCTGTCCCCCTTATAGCGCTGTCTTCCTCTTGTTCGCTCCTCGATGTTGCTGTCCCCCTTATAGCGCTGTCTTCCTCTCGTTCGCTCCTTGATGTTGCTGTCCCCCTTATAGCGCTGTCTTCCTCTTGTTCGCTCCTTGATGTTGCTGTCCCCCTTATAGCGCCGTCTTCCTCTCGTTCGCTCCTTGATGTTGCTGTCCCCCTTATAGCGCTGTCTTCCTCTTGTTTGCTCCTTGATGTTGCTGTTCCCCTTATAGCGCTGTCTTCCTCTCGTTCGCTCCTTGATGTTGCTGTCCCCCTTATAGCGCTGTCTTCCTCTTGTTCGCTCCTTGATGTTGCTGTCCCCCTTATAGCGCTGTCTTCCTCTCGTTCGCTCCTTGATGTTGCTGTCCCCCTTATAGTGCAGTCTTCCTCTTGTTCGCTCCTTGATGTTGCTGTCCCCCTTATAGCGCTGTCCTCTTCTCGTTCGCTCCTTGATGTTGCTGTCCCCCTTATAGCGCTGTCTTCCTCTCGTTCGCTCCTTGATGTTGCTGTCCCCCTTATAGTGCTGTCTTCCTCTTGTTCGCTCCTTGATGTTGCTGTCCCCCTTATAGCGCTGTCCTCTTCTCGTTCGCTCCTTGATGTTGCTGTCCCTCTTATAGCGCTGTCTTCCTCTCGTTCGCTCCTTGATGTTGCTGTCCCCCTTATAGCGCTGTCTTCTTCTCGTTCGCTCCTTGATGTTGCTGTCCCCCTTATAGCGCTGTCTTCCTCTTGTTCGCTCCTTGATGTTGCTGTCCCCCTTATAGCGCTGTCTTCCTCTTGTTCGCTCCTTGATGTTGCTGTCCCCCTTATAGCGCTGTCTTCCTCTCGTTCGCTCCTTGATGTTGCTGTCCCCCTTATAGCGCTGTCTTCCTCTTGTTCGCTCCTTGATGTTGCTGTCCCCCTTATAGCGCTGTCTTCCTCTTGTTCGCTCCTTGATGTTGCTGTCCCCCTTATAGCGCAGTCTTCCTCTTGTTCGCTCCTTGATGTTGCTGTCCCCCTTATAGCGCTGTCTTCCTCTCGTTCGCTCCTTGATGTTGCTGTCCCCCTTATAGCGCTGTCTTCCTCTTGTTCGCTCCTTGATGTTGCTGTCCCCCTTATAGCGCTGTCTTCCTCTTGTTCGCTCCTTGATATTGCTGTCCCCCTTATAGCGCTGTCTTCCTCTTGTTCGCTCCTTGATGTTGCTGTCCCCCTTATAGCGCTGTCTTCCTCTCGTTCGCTCCTTGATGTTGCTGTCCCCCTTATAGCGCTGTCTTCCTCTTGTTCGCTCCTTGATGTTGCTGTCCCCCTTATAGCGCTGTTTTCCTCTTGTTCGCTCCTTGATGTTGCTGTCCCCCTTATAGCGCTGTCTTCCTCTCGTTCGCTCCTTGATGTTGCTGTCCCCCTTATAGCGCTGTCTTCCTCTTGTTCGCTCCTTGATGTTGCTGTCCCCCTTATAGCGCCGTCTTCCTCTCGTTCGCTCCTTGATGTTGCTGTCCCCCTTATAGCGCTGTCTTCCTCTTGTTTGCTCCTTGATGTTGCTGTCCCCCTTATAGCGCTGTCTTCCTCTCGTTCGCTCCTTGATGTTGCTGTCCCCCTTATAGCGCTGTCTTCCTCTTGTTCGCTCCTTGATGTTGCTGTCCCCCTTATAGCGCTGTCTTCCTCTCGTTCGCTCCTTGATGTTGCTGTCCCCCTTATAGCGCTGTCTTCCTCTCGTTCGCTCCTTGATGTTGCTGTCCCCCTTATAGCGCTGTCTTCTTCTCGTTCGCTCCTTGATGTTGCTGTCCCCCTTATAGCGCTGTCTTCCTCTTGTTCGCTCCTTGATGTTGCTGTCCCCCTTATAGCGCTGTCTTCCTCTCGTTCGCTCCTTGATGTTGCTGTCCCCCTTATAGCGCTGTCTTCCTCTCGTTCGCTCCTTGATGTTGCTGTCCCCCTTATAGCGCTGTCTTCTTCTCGTTCGCTCCTTGATGTTGCTGTCCCCCTTATAGCGCTGTCTTCCTCTTGTTCGCTCCTTGATGTTGCTGTCCCCCTTATAGCGCTGTATTCCTCTCGTTCGCTCCTTGATGTTGCTGTCCCCCTTATAGCGCTGTCTTCTTCTCGTTCGCTCCTTGATGTTGCTGTCCCCCTTATAGCGCTGTCTTCCTCTTGTTCGCTCCTTGATGTTGCTGTCCCCCTTATAGCGCTGTCTTCCTCTCGTTCGCTGCTTGATGTTGCTGTCCCCCTTATAGCGCTGTCTTCCTCTTGTTCGCTCCTTGATGTTGCTGTCCCCCTTATAGCGCTGTCTTCCTCTTGTTCGCTCCTTGATGTTGCTGTCCCCCTTATAGCGCTGTCTTCCTCTCGTTCGCTCCTTGATGTTGCTGTCCCCCTTATAGCGCTGTCTTCCTCTTGTTCGCTCCTTGATGTTGCTGTCCCCCTTACAGCGCCGTCTTCCTCTCGTTCGCTCCTTGATGTTGCTGTCCCCCTTATAGCGCTGTCTTCCTCTTGTTTGCTCCTTGATGTTGCTGTTCCCCTTATAGCGCTGTCTTCGTCTCGTTCGCTCCTTGATGTTGCTGTCCCCCTTATAGCGCTGTCTTCCTCTTGTTCGCTCCTTGATGTTGCTGTCCCCCTTATAGCGCTGTCTTCCTCTCGTTCGCTCCTTGATGTTGCTGTCCCCCTTATAGTGCTGTCTTCCTCTTGTTCGCTCCTTGATGTTGCTGTCCCCCTTATAGCGCTGTCCTCTTCTCGTTTGCTCCTTGATGTTGCTGTCCCCCTTATAGCGCTGTCTTCCTCTCGTTGGCTCCTTGATGTTGCTGTCCCCCTTATAGCGCTGTCCTCTTCTCGTTCGCTCCTTGATGTGGCTGTCCCCCTTATAGCGCTGTCTTCCTCTCGTTCGCTCCTTGATGTTGCTGTCCCCCTTATAGTGCTGTCTTCCTCTTGTTCGCTCCTTGATGTTGCTGTCCCCCTTATAGCGCTGTCCTCTTCTCGTTCGCTCTTTGATGTTGCTGTCCCCCTTATAGCGCTGTCTTCCTCTCGTTCGCTCCTTTATGTTGCTGTCCCCCTTATAGCGCTGTCTTCCTCTTGTTCGCTCCTTGATGTTGCTGTCCCCCTTATAGCGCTGTCTTCTTCTCGTTCGCTCCTTGATGTTGCTGTCCCCCTTATAGCGCTGTCTTCCTCTTGTTCGCTCCTTGATGTTGCTGTCCCCCTTATAGCGCTGTCTTCCTTTTGTTCGCTCCTTGATGTTGCTGTCCCCCTTATAGCGCTGTCTTCCTCTTGTTCGCTCCTTGATGTTGCTGTCCCCCTTATAGCGCTGTCTTCCTCTTGTTCGCTCCTTGATGTTGCTGTCCACCTTATAGCGCTGTCTTCCTCTTGTTCGCTCCTTGATGTTGCTGTCCCCCTTATAGCGCTGTCTTCCTCTTGTTCGCTCCTTGATGTTGCTGTCCCCCTTATAGCGCTGTCTTCCTTTTGTTCGCTCCTTGATGTTGCTGTCCCCCTTATAGCGCTGTCTTCCTCTTGTTCGCTCCTTGATGTTGCTGTCCCCCTTATAGCGCTGTCTTCCTCTTGTTCGCTCCTTGATGTTGCTGTCCCCCTTATAGCGCTGTCTTCCTCTTGTTCGCTCCTTGATGTTGCTGTCCCCCTTATAGCGCTGTCTTCCTCTTGTTCGCTCCTTGATGTTGCTGTCCCCCTTATAGCGCTGTCTTCCTCTCGTTCGCTCCTTGATGTTGCTGTCCCCCTTATAGCGCTCTCTTCCTCTCGTTCGCTCCTTGATGTTGCTGTCCCCCTTATAGCGCTGTCTTCCTCTTGTTCGCTCCTTGATGTTGCTCTCCCCCTTATAGCGCTGTCTTCCTCTTGTTCGCTCCTTGATGTTGCTGTCCCCCTTATAGCGCTGTCTTCCTCTCGTTCGCTCCTTGATGTTGCTGTCCCCCTTATAGCGCTGTCTTCCTCTTGTTCGCTCCTTGATGTTGCTGTCCCCCTTATAGCGCTGTCTTACTCTTGTTCGCTCCTTGATGTTGCTGTCCCCCTTATAGCGCTGTCTTCCTCTCGTTCGCTCCTTGATGTTGCTGTTCCCCTTATAGCGCTGTCTTCCTCTTGTTCGCTCCTTGATGTTGCTGTCCCCCTTATAGCGCCGTCTTCCTCTCGTTCGCTCCTTGATGTTGCTGTCCCCCTTATAGCGCTGTCTTCCTCTTGTTTGCTCCTTGATGTTGCTGTCCCCCTTATAGCGCTGTCTTCCTCTCGTTCGCTCCTTGATGTTGCTGTCCCCCTTATAGCGCTGTCTTCCTCTTGTTCGCTCCTTGATGTTGCTGTCCCCCTTATAGCGCTGTCTTCCTCTTGTTCGCTCCTTGATGTTGCTGTCCCCCTTATAGCGTGGTCTTCCTCTCGTTCGCTCCTTGATGCTGCTGTCCCCCTTATAGCGCTGTCTTCCTCTTGTTCGCTCCTTGATGTTGCTGTCCCCCTTATAGCGCCGTCTTCCTCTTGTTCGCTCCTTGATGTTGCTGTCCCCCTTATAGCGCTGTCTTCCTCTTGTTTGCTCCTTGATGTTGCTGTCCCCCTTATAGCGCTGTCTTCCTCTCGTTCGCTCCTTGATGTTGCTGTCCCCCTTATAGCGCTGTCTTCCTCTTGTTCGCTCCTTGATGTTGCTGTCCCCCTTATAGCGCTGTCTTCCTCTCGTTCGCTCCTTGATGTTGCTGTCCCCCTTATAGTGCTGTCTTCCTCTTGTTCGCTCCTTGATGTTGCTGTCCCCCTTATAGCGCTGTCCTTTTCTCGTTCGCTCCTTTATGTTGCTGTCCCCCTTATAGCGCTGTCTTCCTCTCGTTCGTTCCTTGATGTTGCTGTCCCCCTTATAGCGCTGTCCTCTTCTCGTTCGCTCCTTGATGTTGCTGTCCCCCTTATAGCGCTGTCTTCCTCTCGTTCGCTCCTTGATGTTGCTGTCCCCCTTATAGTGCTGTCTTCCTCTTGTTCGCTCCTTGATGTTGCTGTCCCCCTTCTAGCGCTGTCCTCTTCTCGTTCGCTCCTTGATGTTGCTGTCCCCCTTATAGCGCTGTCTTCCTCTCGTTCGCTCCTTGATGTTGCTGTCCCCCTTATAGCGCTGTCTTCCTCTTATTCGCTCCTCGATGTTGCTGTCCCCCTTATAGCGCTGTCTTCTTCTCGTTCGCTCCTTGATGTTGCTGTCCCCCTTATAGCGCTGTCTTCCTCTTGTTCGCTCCTTGATGTTGCTGTCCCCCTTATAGCGCTGTCTTCCTCTTGTTCGCTCCTTGATGTTGCTGTCCCCCTTATAGCGCTGTCTTCCTCTTGTTCGCTCCTTGATGTTGCTGTCCCCCTTATAGCGCTGTCTTCCTCTTGTTCGCTCCTTGATGTTGCTGTCCCCCTTATAGCGCTGTCTTCCTCTTGTTCGCTCCTTGATGTTGCTGTCCCCCTTATAGCGCTGTCTTCCTCTTGTTCGCTCCTTGATGTTGCTGTCCCCCTTATAGCGCTGTCTTCCTCTTGTTCGCTCCTTGATGTTGCTGTCCCCCTTATAGCGCTGTCTTCCTCTCGTTCGCTCCTTGATGTTGCTGTCCCCCTTATAGCGCTGTCTTCCTCTTGTTCGCTCCTTGATGTTGCTGTCCCCCTTATAGCGCTGTCTTCCTCTTGTTCGCTCCTTGATGTTGCTGTCCCCCTTATAGCGCTGTCTTCCTCTTGTTCGCTCCTTGATGTTGCTGTCCCCCTTATAGCGCTGTCTTCCTCTCGTTCGCTCCTTGATGTTGCTGTCCCCCTTATAGCGCTGTCTTCCTCTTGTTCGCTCCTTGATGTTGCTGTCCCCCTTATAGCGCTGTCTTCCTCTTGTTCGCTCCTTGATGTTGCTGTCCCCCTTATAGCGCTGTCTTCCTCTCGTTCGCTCCTTGATGTTGCTGTCCCCCTTATAGCGCTGTCTTCCTCTTGTTCGCTCCTTGATGTTGCTGTCCCCCTTATAGCGCCGTCTTCCTCTCGTTCGCTCCTTGATGTTGCTGTCCCCCTTATAGCGCTGTCTTCCTCTTGTTTGCTCCTTGATGTTGCTGTCCCCCTTATAGCGCTGTCTTCCTCTCGTTCGCTCCTTGATGTTGCTGTCCCCCTTATAGCGCTGTCTTCCTCTTGTTCGCTCCTTGATGTTGCTGTCCCCCTTATAGCGCTGTCTTCCTCTCGTTCGCTCCTTGATGTTGCTGTCCCCCTTATAGTGCTGTCTTCCTCTTGTTCGCTCCTTGATGTTGCTGTCCCCCTTATAGCGCTGTCTTCTTCTCGTTCGCTCCTTGATGTTGCTGTCCCCCTTATAGCGCTGTCTTCCTCTCGTTCGCTCCTTGATGTTGCTGTCCCCCTTATAGCGCTGTCTTCCTCTTGTTCGCTCCTTGATGTTGCTGTCCCCCTTATAGCGCTGTCTTCTTCTCGTTCGCTCCTTGATGTTGCTGTCCCCCTTATAGCGCTGTCTTCCTCTTGTTTGCTCCTTGATGTTGCTGTCCCCCTTATAGCGCTGTCTTCCTCTCGTTCGCTCCTTGATGTTGCTGTCCCCCTTATAGCGCTGTCTTCCTCTTGTTCGCTCCTTGATGTTGCTGTCCCCCTTATAGCGCTGTCTTCCTCTCGTTCGCTCCTTGATGTTGCTGTCCCCCTTATAGTGCTGTCTTCCTCTTGTTCGCTCCTTGATGTTGCTGTCCCCCTTATAGCGCTGTCTTCTTCTCGTTCGCTCCTTGATGTTGCTGTCCCCCTTATAGCGCTGTCTTCCTCTCGTTCGCTCCTTGATGTTGCTGTCCCCCTTATAGCGCTGTCTTCCTCTTGTTCGCTCCTTGATGTTGCTGTCCCCCTTATAGCGCTGTCTTCTTCTCGTTCGCTCCTTGATGTTGCTGTCCCCCTTATAGCGCTGTCTTCCTCTTGTTCGCTCCTTGATGTTGCTGTCCCCCTTATAGCGCTGTCTTCCTCTTGTTCGCTCCTTGATGTTGCTGTCCCCCTTATAGCGCTGTCTTCCTCTTGTTCGCTCCTTGATGTTGCTGTCCCTTTTATAGCGCTGTCTTCCTCTTGTTCGCTCCTTGATGTTGCTGTCTCCCTTATAGCGCTGTCTTCCTCTTGTTCGCTCCTTGATGTTGCTGTCCCCCTTATAGCGCTGTCTTTCTCTTTTTCGCTCCTTGATGTTGCTGTCCCCCTTATAGCGCTGTCTTCCTCTCGTTCGCTCCTTGATGTTGCTGTCCCCCTTATAGCGCTGTCTTCCTCTTGTTCGCTCCTTGATGTTGCTGTCCCCCTTATAGCGCTGTCTTCCTCTTGTTCGCTCCTTGATGTTGCTGTCCCCCTTATAGCGCTGTCTTCCTCTTGTTCGCTCCTTGATGTTGCTGTCCCCCTTATAGCGCTGTCTTCCTCTCGTTCGCTCCTTGATGTTGCTGTCCCCCTTATAGCGCTGTCTTCCTCTTGTTCGCTCCTTGATGTTGCTGTTCCCCTTATAGCGCTGTCTTCCTCTTGTTCGCTCCTTGATGTTGCTGTCCCCCTTATAGCGCTGTCTTCCTCTTGTTCGCTCCTTGATGTTGCTGTCCCCCTTATAGCGCTGTCTTCCTCTTGTTCGCTCCTTGATGTTGCTGTCCCCCTTATAGCGCTTTCTTCCTCTTGTTCGCTCCTTGATGTTGCTGTCCCTCTTATAGCGCTGTCTTCCTCTTGTTCGCTCCTTGATGTTGCTGTCCCCCTTCTAGCGCTGTCTTCCTCTTGTTCGCTCCTTGATGTTGCTGTCCCCCTTATAGCGCTGTCTTCCTCTTGTTCGCTCCTTGATGTTGCTGTCCCCCTTATAGCGCTGTCTTCCTCTCGTTCGCTCCTTGATGTTGCTGTCCCCCTTATAGCGCTGTCCTCCTCTAGTTCGTTCCCTGATGTTGCTGTCCCCCTTATAGCGCTGTCTTCCTCTTGTTCGCTCCTTGATGTTGCTGTCCCCCTTATAGCGCTGTCTTCCTCTTGTTCGCTCCTTGATGTTGCTGTCCCCCTTATAGCGCTGTCTTCCTCTCGTTCGCTCCTTGATGTTGCTGTCCCCCTTATAGCGCTGTCTTTCTCTTGTTCGCTCCTTGATGTTGCTGCCCCCCTTATAGCGCTGTCTTCCTCTTGTTCGTTCCTTGATGTTGCTGTCCCCCTTATAGCGCTGTCTTCCTCTTGTTCGCTCCTTGATGTTGCTGTCCCCCTTATAGCGCTGTCTTCCTCTCGTTCGCTCCTTGATGTTGCTGTCCCCCTTATAGCGCTGTCTTCCTCTTGTTCGCTCCTTGATGTTGCTGTCCCCCTTATAGCGCTGTCTTCCTCTTGTTCGCTGCTTGATGTTGCTGTCCCCCTTATAGCGCTGTCTTCCTCTTGTTCGCTCCTTGATGTTGCTGTCCCCCTTATAGCGCTGTCTTCCTCTTGTTCGCTGCTTGATGTTGCTGTCCCCCTTATAGCGCTGTCTTCCTCTTGTTCGCTCCTTGATGTTGCTGTCCCCCTTATAGCGCTGTCTTTCTCTTGTTCGCTCCTTGATGTTGCTGTCCCCCTTATAGCGCTGTCTTCCTCTTGTTCGCTCCTTGATGTTGCTGTCCCCCTTATAGCGCTGTCTTCCTCTTGTTCGCTCCTTGATGTTGCTGTCCCCCTTATAGCGCTGTCTTCCTCTTGTTCGCTCCTTGATGTTGCTGTCCCCCTTATAGCGCTGTCTTCCTCTCGTTCGCTCCTTGATGTTGCTGTCCCCCTTATAGCGCTGTCTTCCTCTTGTTCGCTCCTTGATGTTGCTGTCCCCCTTATAGCGCTGTCTTCCTATTGTTCGCTCTTTGATGTTGCTGTCCCCCTTATAGCGCTGTCTTCCTCTTGTTCGCTCCTTGATGTTGCTGTCCCCCTTATAGCGCTGTCTTCCTCTTGTTCGCTCCTTGATGTTGCTGTCCCCCTTATAGCGCTGTCTTCCTCTTGTTCGCTCCTTGATGTTGCTGTCCCCCTTATAGCGCTGTCTTCCTCTTGTTCGCTCCTTGATGTTGCTGTCCCACTTATAGCGCTGTCTTCCTCTTGTTCGCTCCTTGATGTTGCTGTCCCCCTTATAGCGCTGTCTTCCTCTTGTTCGCTCCTAGATGTTGCTGTCCCCCTTATAGCGCTGTCTTCTTCTCGTTCGCTCCAGTATTGTTTTCAGCAGTGTCTCTTTACATTTCAAAAATTTGTGATTTTCCTAATGTGTATGTCTTTGAGTATTTCCCTTCATATCCCTAATCTCCTAATGACTTCTTTATTTGGTTGCATTTATTTCTTCTTCTTCTTCTTCTTCTTCTTCTTCTTCTTCTTCTTCTTCTTCGTACGCTGTCAGACGTTAACTTGAATTTGTTCAAAGAAAGCAGCGGTCATAGAGCTTGTCTAGTTTTGGCACTGGTGATGGCCACATGTGCTTTCTATGGTCCTCGTATGTCGGGCAACTTTGCTGCAGATGTTCAGCGGTCATTTTCCTTGTACCACTGGTGCATTCGTCAGTAGCACCTATCTTCAGTTTATTGAATAGATGGTACCTCAGCCTGTTGTGGCCTGTGCGGAGTTTGAAGACCACGACCTGCTCTCTTCTGTTCAACTGGTAATAAGCATCATTTTTTGCGTAGCCAGTATGTTCTGTTTCCCATTTGGCCACGTATCTGGCCCTAATAAACCTTTTTATACTCTCCGTAGGTCACATTAAATTCGTTTCTTTCAATGAAAAACGACCCTTTCTTATGTATATCCACATTTTAAAGCCTATTATTTACACACACACACACACCCCCCCCCCCCCCCCCCACGCCGATTGTCTGTTCATTGTCCACTCTTCCGAATCGTATAGTAATGATGAATGTATATAACAGCTCTTTGGCGAAGTGGTCATGCCGTTTGCCTCGTGTTAGACGGTCGGGGTGCGACGGTCAGTTCATGACGTCAATTTTTCCGGAGATCCTTGGGTTCAATGCTGGAGCTACGGAGTTCCTGCTTTGTGCGATGCTCTCAGCAGGCGGGGATACCGTTCTGCTGAGAGAGACTGAGCCCTATGGGGAAGGCCGGGGAGATGAAGTCGAGCCCTATATAGTTAGTTTTCTTTCGGCTTGTGCCGTTGAGCGGCGTGGGTAGCTTAAGTCGTCTGTCCTGCACCAAGTGCGTTGTATCGATCAATGTGAGCCCGTGTCGCCGCACAATCACTCTGTCGCCTATCCACCTGCCTCGCGGTCGCCCCCTTGTCCTTCAGCCAGATCTACCAGTGTTGTATGTTATCACTGTAAGTTAATGAGGGTGCATTCTAATAAGATGACCAAACCAACTTATTTTATCCCTGGAAATGTATTCTGCACAAGACATAGTGTCGACCATACTACGAATGTCACCATTCTGAATTATGTTTCTCCTGGTAACACCGATGACCTTCATTTCACACGTCGAAAATCTGCTCTCACGCGCCCTGGACAGATGCCGTGTCTGGCACTGGTAGCACAGAGTCGGCATAAATATATTGTTTATGAGCTGTTGATTTGTCAATATATGTCATGTTAAATATGTTTTTGGCCCTCTTTATTCTCTTTTACACTTCTCTTTCACATCTACCATCACTTATTATTGTTTGTTCTAACATCAAGTACATTGTTACTCTAACCAGTATCTCCCCATTTACTCTAATGGTTACCTTGAGTTCAATGTCTGTTTTGGTAATAATCGTAGTTTTGTTACTGTTAATGTCCAAGCTATGTTCCTTATCTCTATTGTTGACTGACTCCACCAGTTCCCACACCTCTTGCTCACTTTCAGTTAAATAAAATACAAGTAACATCGATTATACTCAGTAATTCATGGGATAAACTAAAAAGGACCACTGTTTCCTGACTGCCATGTCGAAATAGTGGCTAAGAATGATTGGAATGGGTTGGCAAACTCACCATGTTAAAAAACTCCTGCTACTTCTTCATCGATCAACTGATGCTATACTGCTAGTCTGGTGAGGTTCACGATCAACTGATGCTATGCTTCTAGTCCGGTGAGGTTCACGATCAACTGAAGCTATGCTGCTAGTCTGGTGAGGTTCACGATCAACTGATGCTATGCTGCTAGTCCGGTGAGGTTCACGATCAAATGATGCTATGCTTCTAGTACGGTGAGGTTCACGATCAACTGATGCTATGCTTCTAGTCCGGTGAGGTTCACGATCAACTGATGATATGCTGCTAGTCCGGTGAGGTTCACGATCAAATGATGCTATGCTTCTAGTACGGTGAGGTTCACGATCAACTGATGCTATGCTTCTAGTCCAGTGAGGTTCACGATCAACTGATGCTTTGCTTCTAGTCCAGTGAGGTTCACGATCAACTGATGCTATGCTTCTAGTACGGTGAGGTTCACGATCAACTGATGCTATGCTTCTAGTCCGGTCAGGTTCACGAAGAAGACTGCCTTTCGTGTCTTCGCCGGTCCCCTACAGTTTTTAGAGCATGGTCGATCCAACCGTGTCAAACTGTCTCTCTTTGGTCTGCATAGATCAGACAATCCTGCAGGGTATATTCTGGTGATTGCTTGGGTGCTCCACAATTGCACGTGGTGGTGTCTCTGAGACGAATTCTGTGGAGGTGGGCCTTGAGTCTACAATGTCCCGTTCTGAGTGTGAAGATCTTTGTCTGCCCATCTCCGTCAAGTTTGTACATACTGCTATTTTCTGGCTTGTATTCTTTGTGCTGGTCTGTCCTTCCATTACGTCCTCATAGATCGTTTGATGAGTGTCTTTGCTTCTTTATAGCTCTGCGTACTGCCACTTCCGGATTTTGCGAGCTATAATCTGCTTTCTCGTTTCTAAGGATCCCACAGTGGACCGGAATCCATTGTAGAACTAGATCTGATATTTAGTCCTCTCTCTTTCACTCCACTGTAGAACTAGATTTGATATTTAGTCCTCTCTCTTTCACTCCACTGTAGAACTAGATCTGATATTTAGTCCTCTCTCTTTCACTCCACTGCTGAAGCATAGACACACTTAGCAATGGAGAACAAACTGTAAGTGACCCAGGCATCTTATGAAGAGATGAATGGACAGCCATAACCAGCACACGCAGAATCTTAACAATTACAACCTGTGACAAATATCACTGGTGAATGATGCAGTTGTTCGCGCAAACAAGGCAAAAATATCAGAGGGTAGGCCACTGTAGGACGAAATCTGTTTTTTTTTTAGACAGCTATCCTATGTTATATTTTATTTAACGTGAGAGTATATCTTGTTTGGGGCTTGAGATGGCTTCGAGTACACTCCTGTAGTCTGTTTTGTTTGGGGCTTGAGATGGCTTGGAGTACACTCATGTAGTCTGTCTTGTTTGGGGCTTGATATGGCTTGGAATACACTCCCGTAGTCTGTCTTGTTTGGGGCTTGAGATGGCGTGTAGTACACTCATGTAGTCTATCTGGTTTGGGGCTTGAGATGGCTTGGAGTACACTCCTGTAGTCTGTATTGTTTGGGGCTTGAGATGGCTTGTAGTACACTCATGTAGTCTGTCTTGTTTGGGGCTTGAGATGGCGTGTAGTACACTCCTGTAGTCTATCTTGTTTGAAGCCTGAGATGGCTTGAAATACACTCCCGAAGTCTGTCTTGTTTGGGGCTTGAAATGGCGTGTAGTACACTCATGTAGTCTGTCTTGTTTGGGGCTTGAGATGGCTTGGAATACACTCCCGTAGTCTGTCTTGTTTGGGGCTTGAGATGGCTTGGGGTACACTCCTGTAGTCTGTCTTGTTTGGGGCTTGAGATGGCTTGGAGTACACTCCTGTAGTCTGTCTTGTTTGGGGCTTGATATGGCTTGGCTTGGAGTACACTCCTGTAGTCTGTCTTGTTTGGGGCTTGATATGGCTTGGCTTGGAGTACACTCCTGTAGTCTGTCTTGTTTGGGGCTTGATATGGCTTGGAGTACTCCTGTAGTCTGTCTACAGGTCTCTCCTGCTGGTATGGAGTGATTTTCTATTTCGCATTAGAGTTCTTGATGTAGCTTCCACAGCCTCCCCTTTTATCGCTCACTGAGACCGATCCATCTGTGTACATCTGCAGAACATTGATTTTTTGTTCAGTTGCCAACTGCTAACCTTTTTTCGTTAACCCTGGAACCTTCAAGATTATTTAAGACCTGTCCTGGCTCTGTGTATCCAAGGTTCTGGAATGAGTGCTTCGTACTTTTTGGCCACTGCTACAAAATGGCACAGACAATAACTTAACATAATGTATTTATACTGGTTTAGAAGACTACAGAGTCTGTATATAATCAGTTTCTATGGGGGTGGTTAACCAATGTGCGAGTCCGTCTTAAAATACTCAAAACATTAGAATACAGCAGACCCACAGGGATTGAAGAGTGAAGGCAAACAAGGCCTCAAAAATGTCGTCTGAACTCAGACGTGTCCTGACTCCTAAAATCTCGTCTTCAACTCATGTGTGTCCTGGCCCCAAAATGTCCTGATCTCAGATGTGTCACGGCCCCCCAAAAAGTCCTGAATTTATATGTATTACCACCCCCAAAAGTGTCCTGAACTTAAATATGTCCCGGTCCTATAAATGTCGCCTTATACAAGAGCTCCAGCTGGCTGAACTACCGTAGCAGATGGTGTAAGGGGTCTGCACTAACTATATTCTCACTTCCAATAAATTACCTATAACAGTAATTTAATTTAAAACACAACAATGAAAACTTTATTTTACACATTCACAACTGACTCTCCAATCTTCACTCAAAAGAAAACCTGTCTGGCTGTAAGAAATATGAACTAAATTAAACTAAAATAAACTTGATTACGAACTACAGCTTGATAGACGAACAGTCAATTGATAAACGAACAGTCACTTGCTAGACGAACAGTCACTTGATAAACGAACAGTTACTTCATAAACGAACAGTCACTTGATAGACGAACAGTCACTTGATAAACGACCAGTCACTTGCTAGACGAACAGTCACTTGATAGACGAAAAGTCACTTGATAAACGAACAGTTACTTCATAAACGAACAGTCACTTGATAAACGAACAGTCACTTGATAGACGAAAAGTCACTTGATAGACGAACAGTAACTTGCTAGACGAACAGTCACTTGATAGACGAAAAGTCACTTGATAAACGAACAGTCACTTGATAGACGAACAGTCACTTGATAAACGAACAGTCACTTGTTAGACGAACAGTCACTTGATAGACGAAAAGTCACTTGATAAACGAACAGTTACTTGATAGTCGAACTGTAACTTGATAAACTTGATAGTCGAACAGTCACTTGATAAACGAACAGTCACTTGTTAGACGAACAGTCACTTGATAGACGAAAAGTCACTTGATAAATGAACAGTTACTTGATAGTCGAACTGTAACTTGATAAACTTGATAGTCGAACTGTAACTTGATAAACGAACTGTAATTTGATAGACGAACTGTTATTTGATATACGAATCGTTATATGGATTGCCACAGAATGGAAGATTCGTATCTGTTCTGAAACCCATGTGATTTCGTCCGTGGCCCTATTCTCCTCCTCGGCGGTGGCTTGTAGTGATCATTAAAGCGCTGGATCGCTGTGCTAGTCGAATATCTCTCTAGTTAGACGCTAGATTTTTTTGAGATACTTCAGTTAAGACTGGATTCTTATCAGCGATGCAAATGAATAGTGTCTAAGATTACCATATCGTGCGTGTTACTCGTGACGCACTACTATATTTGGTTCTGCCACTTGCTATTGCGAAACATCAATTTCGTTACTATTTACCTCTCCCTGATACGCCGCTGAACATCTGGACTCATGTGGTGAAAGATTGTCTGTCGAAATCTCTCTCTCTCTCTCTCTCTCTCTCTCTCTCTCTCTATGTGGTCTCCAAAAATGTATCTGCTTTCTCTTCACCTTAATCAAGACGGTCCGATTCTTCGAGTTGCTCGCTGCCGACTGATGTCAACTTGATTCTCCTATCTTCGCTCTAGAATCTTGCGACTTGTTCCTCCGCTCTTCGTTCTGCAATCTGTTTTTCGACTTGTGTCTTCGCTCTGCAATCTGACAATGATTTGAGTTCCCCTAGTTAGCTATATTCGTCGCTTTTTTGCAGATATCGTATCAAGGTTTTCTCTTCGAGATTTAATTTTAAAAAACCGGTTAATAACATTCGTCATTACCGATCATGCTGTAACAGGCGTATAGGCGTTATGTATGGTTAGGTAGTTTTTAACATCTGCGTGGCTTGGAAACCAACCCCATGCATTCCAAGCATTTCATTGTCCAGATTTGTGTACATCTGTACTGGTTAGCTTTGTTAGTTTTAATTCTATAAGAAACGACTGACTATCAATGCTCAACCCTTTCTAACTTTAATAAAACATGTCTAAAATGCTATCCCTAAAAAAAATCTGCACAGCTAATATCTGTTACACTTGAACTCAGATGTGTTTGAATATAAGACGAAGAAGGGGACGAAGAAGCAGTACTAAATCAGCTGACAGCAGCCAGCGGCCCATAGATGGCTGATTACACCAGGGTAAGTGGCCCATAACTGACCAAGACCCCATTCTTCCTCCAAGTGGCGGCCCTGGAAACAGCTAAGAAATTAGGGATCTAAGCAAACCTGGTCCCCAAAATGCCGCGCTGAAATACAATGTGTTGGGCCGAAAGGCGCTGATATCGTAGATTAGCTGTACACAACGTCACACACCTAATTGTCAGTGCGAACGCTGAAGAAGAATGGTGAAGCAGATTCACTGTAAAATTCAGCAAAAACATCATTTTCAAGACAAACTCCTAAGAAAAAGAAGAAATAATATTACGTTGACAGCCCCATGCACAACGCTCTTTAACCCCATTTTACAAACACTTGGGAAGTTACAGAGACCCAATTCTTTTCAACCCAGACACCACCCGGATGTCTCTGGTAATATTCACATTTTAATGGCATAATTCTTCTAGCAAATAACCGCACTTTTGCTAGAACACGTTTGCTGTTATAAGTTGACTTCGTCTCGTTCGCCACGTGTTCCGCTGTGTCTGCACGTAAACACCAGTTCTCTGAACCCAGGTCCGCGTCACGGAGAGCTGTGCTAGTTACAGAAGCACGTGGTCTAGGCGTCTAAAGTGAGTTTAAGCTTGGTTTGCAAATTCCAAACATCAGGAAAATCACGAAGTTCAGTTGGACTGCGCATGTTGCAGATATTTCTCGGTATGACCACTTCTCCTCGAACAGAAAGAATTGGCAATTCAGCTGTTTTGCAAAACAGCAATGATTCTACTTTTCCATTTTCTTCTTCTACCTCCTCCTCTTTCTTCTTCTACCTCCTCCTTTTCTTCCTCCTCTTCTTATACTTCTTCCTCTCTTCTTCATCTTCATTCATCCTCAGATCAAGGTTCGGAATCAAGATGCTGAGCAGCGCATGAGCTGCAGTGGTAAGCGACTTATAGCTGACTGCTAGCGTCAGGGTCAGCGAACCAGGGCTGCCAAGACCCTTCTACACCTCCACGCGGTGATCCTGGATAACAGGCAGGCTGCAGCAGGGCAGACTGGCTAAGGAGAAGGGATCGAAGAGGGAATGCTAACCCGATACTCAAAAAATGCTTGCTGAAGTCGGATGTGTTGGACCGAAAGGTGCAAATATCGCAGTCAAACTAAACTACGACACAACGCATTCCGTTCTCTTGACTACATTCTGCTACTTAAGCCCTTTCAGGGTTTGGTAGCGGAAGATTAAGAACGAACGAAGCCAAGATCAAGGTTCTGGTTTGTCTTACAAAGGACACCGTTGTTCGTAAAGGCTGTTTGACCTCCATAATGGGGAAAAAAATGTAAAAGTTGATTAAAGTTAAGTTTAATCAAAATTCAAAAATGGGTATGGTCAGATATCACACTGAGACGAGAACACAAACAAAACCTACGTTACGACCATTAGGCCTTTATCGGGGACAACCAATAACAACAATACTGAACTAACAAATCAACATATAAGGAAAAAAATAGTCTACTTATCTGCATACAACTTTTATTCCATATCTGTCTCGCGAGGCCAGCATTGTTCTTTCTTTTCCTCCGTGAGCGTGCAGTTTTGTATGATGTGTAGTATGCACTCCAACACCTGCCATCTGTCCCAATCCTTATTTTATTGTAAAGACGACCCTTGAGTCTGTCATGCCCAGTTCTCGGTCTGAAGATGATGACTTGCCTTGAGTCTGTCATGCCCAGTTCTCGGTCTGAAGATGATGACTTGCCTTGAGTCTGTCCTGCCCAGTTCTCGGTCTGAAGATGATGACTTGCCTTGAGTCTGTCCTGCCCAGTTCTCGGTCTGAAGATGATGACTTGCCTTGAGTCTGTCATGCCCAGTTCTCGGTCTGAAGATGATGACTTGCCTTGAGTCTGTCCTGCCCAGTTCTCGGTCTGAAGATGATGACTTGCCTTGAGTCTGTCCTGCCCAGTTCTCGGTCTGAAGATGATGACTTGCCTTGAGTCTGTCCTGCCCAGTTCTCGGTCTGAAGATGATGACTTGCCTTGAGTCTGTTCTGCCCAGTTCTCGGTCTGAAGATGATGACTTGCCTTGAGTCTGTCCTGCCCAGTTCTCGGTCTGAAGATGATGACTTGCCTTGAGTCTGTCCTGCCCAGTTCTCGGTCTGAAGATGATGACTTGCCTTGAGTCTGTCCTGCCCAGTTCTCGGTCTGAAGATGATGACTTGCCTTGAGTCTGTCCTGCCCAGTTCTCGGTCTGAAGATGATGACTTGCCTTGAGTCTGTCCTGCCCAGTTCTCGGTCTGAAGATTTGCTATTCTCTAGTTAAAGTAGCTGTCTTTGATCAGCCCATTTCCCCTGAAGCTGGCTTTAATTATAGTCTTGGCCTTACACGCGATACTCAGGTCTGTTTGTGTGGATGCTCCTCCTTTGCTATTTTATCTGCGGCTTAATTGCCTGGAATGTTGGAAGGGGATCTACTGTATGACCAACCTTGGGTGTTCTGATGAGAGCCGTGTCACGGAGAACATAAATTGTTCGAGTTTTTCATCTTTGTGTTCCTTTTAACAGTGTCACACACATAACACATTATAAACAGATACACATGCATCCATACATGACTTCTTAACCTTCCTATCATCAAGCAATGATCAAATACAGGCCTTAAAATGCTTGTATCGCTGGTAGACAAACAATGAACTGTGGTAGTTTCAATTAAATAACGTGGCGAAGAAAAGAATTTATGGAAACTTCGAGGCAGCAAATTGAAAACAAAGAATGTTTGTTCGTGACAACGATCACAAGACAAATATTTATCTGCACTTTAGTGACATACATACGAACAACAGAAAAGAAAGTGAAATAATGGGCAGCCCGGAGTTTGAATCCAGGACTCTAGGTGATGGAAGTGCATTGCCACAAGACAGAGATGCGTTCAGGTGCTAGACCAGCGAGGCACACGAACAAATGTCATCAATTCTCGAACCAACAAGGATCTCTCCCGGGGCTGAAGGTGCAGCAGAGCGAAAGAGCTGGCTGTTGCCTAGGACTCATAGCTGGCTTATTGTATCGGGGTCAGCGAGGCAAAGTGGACCAACACCCCATTCCGCCTTCTTCAAGTGGCGGCTCTGGAAACAGGCTGCACTAAGATAGTCTGGCTAAGAGAATATGGATCAAAGTGGGAAGACACACCTAGTACCCCAAAAAGAGTCAGATGAAACCAAGAGCAGATATCGCAACCTGGCTGTTAACTACGACACACCGTCACAGCCTCCTTTTCAGGACGAACACCGGAGAAGAAGAAGAAGGCGGCTCACTTACAAATGTATCAAGAGTAACCACCCCCCCTCCCCCCTAACATTTAAAGCTTCTTACTGTCCAGCTAAACTGAAATAAACCTCCTTCTGGTTTTGTCTTTCTTGTCAAGCCTTACAATCTTTCTAGACTCTAATCTCTAATAGTCTAGTAGCCCTAGGGGAATGGGTTTTGTCGTATAGTACTTTCATTTCTAAACCGTCCCACTCGTGGTACAGTAATGGGGAGGAAGACTAATGTCTGGTCTGGCAAAACATAATGATAGGACAGGTTAGTCAGGGTCAGACAAAACATACTGGTCGGACATGTTAGTCATGGTCAGACAAAACATAATGATAGGACAGGTTAGTCAGGGTCAGACAAAACATACTGGTCGGACATGTTAGTCATGGTCAGACAAAACATAATGATAGGACAGGTTAGTCAGGGTCAGACAAAACATACTGGTCGACATGTTAGTCATGGTCAGACAAAACACAGAAAACACCAGGCAGCCTGGTTAACGAGGAGAGGTATCAAGGGGATCCCTGTAGTAGTGAGTGACATGCAGATGAAGCCAAGCATAGCAGAACCGCTTGGAGGACCCCGGTCAACCCTCATCAGCACGCTCGGGATGTGAGAAAAGTTACGACAACACGCCACTTGACTTTCTTTTCAGAGCGCACACAAGAGTAACCCTACTCATTGTGGGCATTCAACAACAACAACAACAACAACACATTATTGCTTTATACATGTCTACCTTCTGTCTTCTTTGTGTCTCGATTGTGTCTTGTAGAATTTGTCTTGTGGGTATGACTGTACTGCACGAGTAGAAAATGTGATCTTCTGTTTCTTTTTCTCTCGTCTGACATAGTTGACATTTGGGTTTGCGTTATTTTCCTGTGTTTATGGGAGTTTAGTTGAAAAAAAGTCGGTAAGCGACTTTTCTAGCTTTTGGGGGAATGTGTGGGTTGTGTAGATTTGTGAACGTGTTCGTGTAGTCTGTTTTAAAATATTTGTAACCTCGTTTTATTCTAAGGTGTAGTGGGGGCGCTTGTAGCTTGACTAGATGTTTGTATATTTGATGTGTCTTCTTCTGTGTTAGTTGTTCGTGTCCTAGGATGGCTTTTATGCATGACGCGTAGAAGGGCGGTAATATCCCACAGAAGTGTGGTGTTGCGTTGTTTTTTGGTGTCAGCTTGGATATACTGAGGCCAATGTAGTAGTGCGCAAGTGTGTGTTTTCTGGATGTTTTACAATCCGGCCGACATGGCCTATTCGAAGGGACTGTATTTTGGTCTCTATGTTTTGGAGTGCGATACCTGCGAGCCTCTTGTCTTATGCCAGTGTGTGTTGGCTTGTGCCAGTGTGTGTTGGTTTATGCTGTGTATGGTGTTTGCGAAAATGAAACCCCTAATGAGTTTGTTGATATCCTTGATTGTCTGCTATGGGGGTTCAAACACCGTGGTTGTGTAGATTAATTTGGGGATGATGTATGTGTTTACTATTATGCTACGGCCAAAAATTGTGGCTGTTTTGTATCTGTATCTTTGTAGCATGTTTTTTATTTTGGTCGTTAAATTTGTCCATGTGTCGTGGTATATGTGGTTGGAGTCAGAAAGGAAGGTTATGCCGTACAATTTAATGGAGTCTGTTATTTTTAGAACAAAAGGAAAGTACTTTGTTCTTCCACTGGCCTATGCCCAATATAGTGGATTTTTTTTGTATATTTAATTTTGCCCTACTGTCTTTTCCAAAGTGTGCAAAAGTGTTTAGAATGTTTTCTATTGATGTGTAGTCTGGGGGAAAGAAGACTGTGTCGTCTGCGTAGGCAAGCAACTTCTTCTCCTTCGCTTTATGTATGTGTGTGCCTTTTATGGAGCTGATTTTCTCTAATAAAATCTTGTCTGATTTTCTCTAATAGTGGCCCCAAGGCAAGGGTATAGAGCAGTGGGGAGAGGGAACATCCCTGTCTCACTGATCTCGTTAGCCGAAATGCACTTGTAACCTGGTGGTTCACCAGTACCTTACTTTCAGGCTTTGCGTCCAGGATTTTTATCCATTATCTAAAATGGTCTTATATGTTGCAACTCTTGAAGACTTTATGGGGGTACTGATGGGATATCCTATCGAAAGCTTTTTCTTGATCTAGGGAAAGGATTGATGATTTTGTGTTTTTCTCATGTTGATAATGTCTCTGATAAAATGTGTATGTTGGTGTATATTTCTGCCTTGTACACTGCACTGTTGGTCCTCGTGTATGAGTGATGGCATAAATGGTTTGAGTTTATTTGTTAGAGTATTAGTTCAGATTTTGTAGTCTACGTTTAAAAGTGATATGGGTGTGATTTTTAAGTTGTGTTTTGTCTGCGTCATCCTTTGGTATTAGTGTAATATAGGACAGATTTTGGCTGGGAGGAAACTCGTTTTTAAAAAAAGTTTCTTGATATACTTTGAGTAGGAGTGGTCCTAAAATGGGGAAGGCGTGTTGGTAGAATTCTGATATGAGCCCATCACGTCCTGGTGACTTGCCTTTTTGCATGTTGTTTACTACATTTGTTTATGTGAGGATAATGTCAGCGTCAAGGACCAGGTTCTCCTCGCTATTGAGTTTTCTTGCGTATTTTGTGAAAACGTCTTGGATCTGTTTTCATGTGTCTTCGTTTGTGTAAAGTTCTTTGTAGTATGTCTCGAAAGCTCGTGCTATAACTGGTGTATCTGTGTGCGTGTTGCCCTCTAGGTCCACTATAACTCCTATCTGTCTGCTCCTCTGTACATTCTGTGATATCCGTTGTGCATCCGCTGTTTATCTCCTCTATTAATTTAACGGTTTTTTTCTGCAATTCCTTGATTTCTCAGGACATTTAGTACCGCAATTATTTCGATGCTATGAAAAGCCTTTTCATAATCCACGAACACATTGTGTAAACAAAACAAACTATGTCTAAATGAGGTGTTGAAGCCGTATCTCCTTGGTCAGAAGACTGATATCTAAACCATTAGACTAAATGCCCCTTTCAGAAACGTAATCGTCACATAAATCGCAATCATACTATTCTTATAATTATCTACCTTCGCAAAATAAGAATTGAGAGCGACCTCCCCTGGTACAATTTCCCAACTTCCGGCAGTAGCAGAAGTGTTTCTTCGTACTAGTGTAAAAACATTCTAGAAGAACTACCGAATATACTATTCTCTTTTGAAATTTAGGTAAGCTAACAACTAAATATATACATATTCATACGATCAAAAACATTCCAACGAGACTTAATAATTTTTTGTGCTCTGAAAGTAAAGCGGAGACGGATATGCATCACTCCAGCCAGGATGACCTAACCTAATTACAATATCAGTGTCAGTGAAGTCTACCGGGCCACCAAACCGAGTGCCGATAGTCTGACTTAACTAATCATAGTTCATAACATTTGACCATCCAGGATGTTTTACCGGACGTGAAGAAAGGAATTTCTTGTATAGGTTAATTTACATTATAGTTTGGAACGATTGAAGAAATAGAGATGAACATTTTCATGTTTTCTCAACTAAATTAAACTAGTTAGATAGTATTAGTAATTAGACTATTAACTTCCCAGTAAGAATAAGATGGATACCTGACTGTCTTGACTCTTGCCTATACTCTATAGTGGTCTCGTTTATTAGTTACTTACACTATAGATCTACCTCATTTTGTGAAAAATTGTAGAAAACATAAACTGGAGATTTCATCATCTGATTCCCAAGTAAACAAGTCCATTGAATGATTGATTATTTGACAAATCACAATGGAATTGAATGGAACAAATGACCACAAATATGATCTCAATGAATCTTTTCCTGTTAATGATTATGCAGATAAGATGAAATATATCCGGGAAGGGGGGGCACTTACTGCGAAGAACGGATGATTGTTGGAGCACAGCGACAGCAATATAGTATCCCAGAGACAAGAAACGACTACCAACACGTTGGTCCGACCCCCTAGTATTACACAACAACATCCACTATGCCACAGATGACTCATTATCCACTGGTCCACCATGGCCCAAGACAAAGACCGTGGGAAGTGAAGTTGGGTCCCGCAGTGGTGTAGTATCTGTTGAAGAACGGATGATGCAATAATCTATTCATATTCTGAACTGTTCTCTTGATAACAAGAGACCAATTATTTACTCTTGTGTTCAAATAAATCATAGAGTATATCTATCATATATAATTATGTTGTTGTTTCAGCCTATTCGTGCTGAGTAAGAGTTGTTCACTTTTTACAATTCTATTGTAGTTTTTCATACTAGCTCTTCTTATAGCCTGAGACGTACTGAAGAAGGTAGACCTTGGACCTCCTGTCTGTGAGACTCCTTCGTAGGTCTCACCACTATGGGGATCACAGTGATGATCCCCATGTAGTTGACTAGACTGCTGTAATCCCACATGTTTCCAGGAGAATGACAAGGAAGTTAAGTGGATGTCTTGCTCAGTATATTTCACCAGACAACATGAGGCTAATCTTGTCTCCATGAGTGTATCATATACGAGTTATTGTTTATAACATTTTAATTCAAAATAAGAATACTACTCCACACTTTGCAGCTTTATAACCTGTGTGAATATGCAGGCACCATGAGTTATAGCGTTTTCTGCACTGATTCAACTACATTGTTAGTTGCCTCTTGTAGTATGATCTTAGCATGACTGGGATCCTTGTCTCCTTCACACACAATGATTTACAGGTTAAACGAAAGGAATTTGGGGGTGACTAGTTCTGCTGTATTTCTATTTCGTTAATCTTGAAATGAAAACCTCTTTTGACATTACCAAACAAAGTAGCTAAAACAATCACGGAAACAAATATATTTGAAGTCAAGGCTTGATAAACTGCTGTACAATGGCCTTATCCAGTTCGCAATTCAAAGATATCTGATACTAAATCTGAAAACTAAAATATTACCCTTGTCCATCCTTACAAATAATTAATTCAAATGTTTGTTTTAGGTCTAATGTAGAAATCAATGATTTTTCATACATTGTATAAATTTGCTGTATATAAATAATACAAATTAATAAGTATATAATTTATTGGCAGTAAAGTATGGGCACTAATGGCGGGGAAATGTTCACTCACCTAACCTTTGAGGACCTAGTGATCTTCGGTCATAACATTACAGAAGCTGAACAATGGCTAAATGAGTACAACAAAGGAAGCATGGCAGCTTCTAATATTGTATGTCACATACAATATTAGAAAGATAGATAAGGAAAGGGACCTAGGGGTTATAATAGATCATACAGGTATGGTGAGTGAGCAAGTTCAGGCAGCAGTGAAAAAGGCAAATGCAATGTTAGGTATGATAAAAATAAATATTAAACATAGGAGTAAGGAAGTGATAGTCAAACTGTATAAAGCATTAGTTAGACCTAGATTGGAGTACTTTGTAAAGGTGTGCAGTACTTATCATAGATGGGATACAAACTTGATGGAAAGAATACAAAAAAGAGCGACAAAGCTGATAGTGGGATTCCAGAATTACAGTTATGAGGAAAGACTCCGAAAAACCGGCCTACCGTGTCTAGAAGACAAAAATTTGTGGTGACGTAATACAGGTTTATAAGATGATCAGAGGAACAGATAAATTAGATTATAATAAGTTTTTGAAAATACAACCACCTGCAAGAACAAGTGGGCATAGCTACAAATTAACTAAAAAGAGGTCCAGGTTAGATATTAGGAAATATTTTTTTAGTCAGAGAGTGGTAAATGCTTGGAATGCATTGCCACAGGAAGTAGTGAAGGCAAGGACAATGAATGCATTTAAGAATAGATTGGATGCGCAAAGCTTTTAGAGCAATGTATTGTAAATGAAACTGGTTCTATACATACTATGCAGAGTCTTCTAAACCAGTATAAAAACATTAAGTTAGGTTAAGTTAATAGGCTTTAAATTAATATAAAGAAAGTTAGTGAATTCCCAATATTTGTTGCCCACAGGAGGAACTACAGCTAGTGAATTTTCCCGTCAAAAACGTGAATTTGTGCATTTACCTTGGCCAAGAATTTAATGAACTCCAACATAATAGATTGTGAGATTCCATGAAGGATAGCAGCAGAGTAGCTTGGCTACAATTATATGAAATACATTCTTTAACATATGAGAAACAACAAGACAAGCTCACACCTTCAACAGCATGGTTATTCCAGCCATGGTATAATACTTCTGTGAGATATGGAACCTACTAAAAAAACCATGCAGATACATTTTTAGAGTAACCCACAGGACTGGAGCGAACATCATTGACAGTCTCTTTAAGGCAGGTCATGACAAATCCAGGTTACCATTGTGCCTAGAAATGATACTGTCGTGCTTAACATTTCAGGACCAATGTTGTAATTATTGGTACAATTTTGCTTATTGTGTATATCCCCCCCCCCCCCCCCCCCCCTCAGTTTAAAGAGGGCACAAAATATTATACTTTTCCGCATAATATCCGCTCCTTCAGCCAAATTTCAAGGTCAGACTGTCGGACTCATGTTAAGTAGTAGCTAAGGCATAACATGTATAAGGATTAGCTGAAATAGATAAGCATTACTTTGAAAGTAAACTTATGTTTGCACATTGGTCAGTGGTCTTGAGGTAAGGTGTCTGCCTCGGGTGCTGGAGGTCGTGGGTTCGAATCACGGTGGAGACAGGAATTTTTTCACATGGATCTTCTGGTAAAAATTCCCCTGATCTCTGGGTAGTGAGGTCAGACTCCTGTGTTCAGTGTCGAGCACGTTAAAAATCTCTTCTCAGAAATCGATAGAATAGGCTTAAAAGCCGCTGCCCGGACAAAATTCAAAAATTCAAGTTAAATATCTACCCAAATTATTTGTACCTTCACTCAGTACTAGTAAGCCGCATGAAATTCTAAAATACCTACTACGCATAGACAGGGTTTTCGACTACTTGGTAACAGACATTAAACATGCCTGTTTGAATACCAGGATTTAAAGTATTCCAAGAATTAAATTATCAAGAACAATTTACCATACCCTCTATCATGTTGCACAATCCTACCAGGAACTTCTCATCTAGCTCTATGCCTGACTCTACATTTTTTACCTGGCGCCTAGATTTTAAATTTGTCACCCCCTGCTCTCTTAGTTCTTAGTGAACCTGTACTTCTACAGGAGTGGATGTCCTATTCAGGTCCCAGTTCTGATATGATCTAGATGTAGCCGGGAAGAAGATTTCCTGCTTAGCCGGCTAGGCTCGAGCAGCCTATTACTCTGTTGTGTTGGGACAAGTGCCGTAGAGGGTGGTTAACTAAATAGACTCAAACACTAGAGCATATTAGACTCAAAGCCTGTTAGGCGCCATCTATGCTGCCCTAAACAAACCACCTAAGCATGGCCTGTGTTATGTCATGTGACACAGTTAGTCGCCTCTTACGACATGCTCTCTGTGGGCAGTGGTGTTATTCTTGTCCTTGTCATACACAAGACCCCGGCAGACCACTCTGGACTTTACTGGGCCAAATTAACAACACCGAAATCAGACACTGAACCACCATCAATGATGTCCTAGATACTGCATTGTAGAGAAAATACAGATTGACGCTTGCATATGGCGCACATGACTGACAACAGATGGACACAACAAGTGATGTCCTGGTGGCCCTGTAACTTTAAGCGTCCACTGGGGTGCCCACCAATGAGATGGAGAGATGGCGTGAGTAAAGTGCTTGGTCTAACGTAGTACTACCATTTGTAGTTTGTGAATGCCCACAATGAGTAGGTTTACTATTTTGTGCGCCCTGAAAAGGAAGTTAAGTGGCGTGTTGCAATAGCTTTCCTCACATCCCGAGTGTGCTGATAAAAGTGGACCAGGGTCCTCCAGGCAGTTGTGCTATGCTTGGCTTCAATCGTGTGTCGCTCACTGCTACGGAGATCATGTCGATACCTCTCTTTGTTAGTCAGGCTGCCATGAAAACAGTCCGTTTCCAGGTAGGACTGCAAGGGAAGTCACAGTGAGAGTCTTGGCCAGTATATTACGCCTGACCCTGACTAACATGTCTGATCAATATACTTTTTCCTGATATGTTTGATTGAATACTAGGATTCCAGATTATAGATGTTTTATTATTAATACCTTGGGGAGGAAGACTGGGACTGGTCAGGCACAACGTCCAGGACCCCAACCTTGAATTCCATGTAGTCCTCCCAGGAAACGGGCTGTCCTTCTTGGCAGTTTGGCCAACGAGGTGGGTGGATCAACGTGATCCCCATATTAGTGAGGATCACATATATGAAGTCAAGTCCACCTTCATTAGCATGTTTGGGATGTGAGGAAAGCCACTGCATGCAAACACCCAGTAAACATCAATTTCAAGGCGCATGAAAGAGTAAACCTACTCATTGTAGGCATTCACAACAACAACAACATTATTACTACCTTACTTTGTTACCTATAGTTGTATACCACCAGAATAGACCCAGTATCACCTTTATAACTTGCTGTAAAAGGTCTTTAAAGAGGATTGTGGTTGAGGCTGGCAGCCTCATCATGTAAAAAAAAACCATTGTCATTTTAATCAGGCACTTCAAAATCTCGGATGCTTGCTTCCTGTAAAGGAGCTAAATCAAATGCTTCAGTGTAGCAAAAAAAGGGGAGTGATTGCAAATGTTAGGAAACAGGCATTCGTTAAAAGGGATTAACTACGATTGTAGCCTATGCTTCACATTTGTGCGAACAAATGAATGAATGTAAGGGAAACAGGATTCCTTTAAAAGATCCAGTTGCAGTGGTGGCTTTGGCATTACATAAGAATAAAAGATGAATGACTGAATAGGTGAATCTTCCCTGGCATGCACTTGCCTCTAGCCTTCATCCCTTGTCTAGAGGAAAGTTTCTTACGTTCTAAGCATTCTGGAAAATGATCAATCATTTGCTTGATTTGTCTTTGGAATCATTTTGATTACTTTGTTTAGAAATTGTTTAGTCTCTGAATGTCCCTTTGTTTTCCTTTCTCAGGAACAGCTACTTGTTGAGCCATCATGATGGAAGAGGATGAGGAAACTCTTTTTGATCAAGAGGGGTTGCTAGGCCACAAAGAAGAAATTGCACACCAGAAGAGGGAACGGAAAAGCAAGCTTTTAAAAACAGCAGCATTGTCAATGTCATTTTTTTGTTTGGTTAGTATTTCTCTTGTTTTGTTCACATTTTTGGTTAAGCTTAGTGTTACATTCTTCTATGACTTTATACAGCTGCCAACTTTATCTCCAAAAATCTCTATTCTGGCCTATCAAGCTTATAAACTTTCCTTCCTGCTTATTGTGGATGTTATAATGGAGAACATGGGAGTCTGACCAATGTATTGGTCTACCACACGTCTTTTTCCACCTCTGGTGTACCAGACTACTGTCCAACATTCATCCTTTCTTCTGTGCATATGGCCTGCCCTCCGATATTTTGCCTTCTTTGCGCGAACAACTGCATCATTCACCAGTGATAATTGTCACAGGTTGTAATTGTAAAGATTCTGCATGCGCTGGTTGTGGCTGACCATGCACCAAATGGATACAGGTCTATCAGCCTACTGAGCTGTGTAGGCAAACTGATGGAAAGTATGATAAACGCCAGACTGATGTGGCATCTGGAAGAAAAACACATACTAATTCCACAGCAAGCAGGCTTTAGACAGCACAGATCCACTGAGGATCAGGTCACCCTCATAGCCCAGGAAATAGAAGATGCCTACCAGGAGCAAAAACACACAGTAGCGGTTTGGGTGGACCTAGAAAAGGCATTTGACAAAGTCTGGAAAGAGGGAATTAAAGTCAAGCTACGAAGAAGTGAAGTTTGTGGGAAAATGTACAAATGGATTAGCCACTACCTCAAAAACAGAACAGCCAGAGTTCAAGTACAAGGGCAGATGAGCAAAAAGGTGACACTTGAGCTGGGAGTACCCCAAGGGGGAGTACTGTCACCCACACTCTTCCTGGTGTATATAAATAACATAACAGAGAATATACCAAGAAGAGTCCATAGCTCAATGTTTGCAGACGATCTGGCTATGTTGACCTCTGAAAAGAATCTCACCATAGCAAGTAATCGGATGCAGCAGGCCCTAACATCGCTGGAAGAGTGGGCGAACTCATGGCTGATAAAAATAAACGAGGAAAAAACATGTACGATATTCTCGCTATCAAACAAACCCCAATACACCAAATTAAGTCTTAACGGCAAATACCTGCTACCAAACGACAACCCAAACTACCTGGGAGTCACATTTGATCGGCGCATGACATGGAAAAGTCAGCATCGAGAGAAACCGAATGAGAGCCAGAGAAAGAATGGCAATCATGAGGAAACTTGCTGGCACAAGCTGGGGGAGCAGACGAAAGTATACTAAAGAAACTGTACACTGGAAGAGTGAGACCAGTTCTCGAGTATGGCATTGCGGCATGGACAACAGCAGCAAAGGCGAACTTCGATAAAATTAGCAAACTCCAAAACCAAGCCATGAGAGTTATAACAGGAGGCATGAAGTCAACGCCAATTGTAGAACTTGAAAAGATTACAAAACTGCAATCCATGACCGACAGAAGAGACTGCGGAGAAACTCAGAAGACTGATTGACCATCCAATGCACCAGAGACTAAACAATTTTGGAAATGGGAAACTAAAGCGGAGAAACTTTGCAGAAATAGCCAAAGCAAAGATGCACAAAGACCCCATGAACGCACTAACACCACCAAAGCCCATCCCTACTGTACGAAAACCTACCTGGAGGCAGCATATATTTCCAGAGGTGGTAGAAAATATACCAGGTATTGCAAACAAAAACTACCAGACTGAAAAAGAAAGAAGAGATACAACCCTGAGGTACATAACGAAAAACTACCCAAGCATGGACTGGACCAATGCATACACCGACAGTTCTGTAACAGACACAACACAGAACGGAGGGGCAGGGGCATTCCTGAGCCTACCAAATGGCAGAAAAATAACACTGTCAGTGGCAACTGGAAAATACACAAGCAATTTTAGATCGGAGGCAGAAGCACTGAGGGCGGCAGTGGAAGAAATGGTGACAGGTAAAAGGAATGAAAGCCATATAGTCCTGCTTACAGATACTCTGGTCGTAGTCACAGCACTAAAAAGCCAGAAAAATACTGAACTTAATGATTTAAGAGCAGTACTCTGTCAACTATGCCAGCAGTCCGCACCAAAAAGAGTAGTGGTACAGTGTACAGTGGGTTCCATCCCACTGCAACATCCAAGGCAACGAGGAGGCAGACAGACTGGCAAAAGAAGGTGCAAGACTACCACAACCAGATACTAGTATGACATACGAAGAGTCAAAACGGCTTATTAGAGCTAGATATATGACCAAATGGGAAACAGAACAAACTGGCTACACAAAAAACGATGCCTATTACCAGTTGAACAGAAGAGAGCAGTTCGTGGTCTTCAGACTTCGCACTGGCCACAATAGACTGAGGTACCACCTATTCAACAAATTGAAGATAGGTGGCACTGACGAATGCTTACGAGGGCCAGAGAGAGCAGATGTGGCCATCACCAGTGGCAACACTAGACAAGCTCTATGGCAGTGTCGACAGCCTCAGGATGACCGCTGCTTTTTTCGAAAAAATAAAGGTCGACGTCTGACAGCGTAAGAAGAAGAAGAAGAGGATCTAGTTCTACAGTGGATTTCCGTCCACTGTGGGATAGTTAGAAATGAGAAAGCAGAGGATCTTGCAAAAGCCAGAAGTGGCAGTACACAGACACACCATCCACAGAGCTATAAAGAAGGAAAGACACTCATCAAATGATCAATGAGCATGTAATGGTGAGACCAGCACAAAGAATACAAGCTAGAAAATGATAGCATAGACCAACTTGGCAGAGATGGGCATACAAAGATCTTCAGACTCAGAACGAGGCATTGCAAGAATGGGTCTCAGAGACACTGCCAAGTGAAACTGTGGAGCACCCAAGCCAAAATCAGAACATTTCCTGCAGGATCCTACTCATTCAAGTCAAAGAAAGGCAGTCTGGCCCAGGAGATCGACCATGCTTGAAATGCTGGGAGGTACGGTACATATGAAGACCTGAAATGTAGTCTCCTTCGTGAATCTTTCTGGGCTATAAGCATAGCATCAATTGATTAAAGAGGAAGGCGCATAGGGTCTGTTCCCAGCAACCATGCAGGGCTGTCTGGATGGATGAGATTGCCGGCAAGCCCCCGTGGCGGCGTCTTGTTAGTTCGAATCCAGGCTATTCTGCATGTCGAGGGGGCGCCTAAAATGGCAATATTCCTTAATGTCTACAAAGTTTTTCCCACTGAGGATGATTGGGTCATAATGGGCGACAGTTGCCCATGTCTTTGGTCTTGGAGATATTCATTGTTGGTTCTTCTCTTTCCCTCTGCTGAGCATCTCTAATATGCTGTAGACTTCTGCAACTGTCTGTTATCAGCACTATGTTGTCCATCAAAGATGAATGAAGCATCTGCCGTCAACACTGATTTCAAAGTTTAGTTTATCCAAAGCTTAGTGTTTCAAGCATTTTAACTATACATCAGATCAGTTTGCCATCTACACATCAAATGTCACCTTTAATGAACTTCAAACATCTTCTTTCCGGTATTCTGACCAGCTGAGTTTTTCACTGTCCATCTATCTCTGCCCTGATGGAACAATCTGACCAGCTTATCTATCTCTGCCCTAATGGGACAATTGGACCGGTTTTTGTCTGTCCGTCTATCTCTGCCCTGATAATACAATCTTTTTTTTTCTTCTCCCGTTCGCCTTATCTCTCTATTCCCCAAGGCGGGTGTGCGTTGCACTGTGGTTTTTATTTTGTGCCTGTCGGCCCAGCTTCAGCATGCATTTTATGTAAGGGTCTGCTTCCTCCTGCATTTTCTAAGGGTTTGCTTCCCCGGGGTAACGGCCGGTGCTGTGGTGGGGATCGAACCCAACACCTACTGGTTGTGAGCTGTGTCATTTAACCATTAGCCCACGCCGTCCCCTATAATACAATCTGACCCGCTTTTCTTTGTCCATCTATCTCTTGATATTGTCTTTCCTTCATAACATTGTTTCACCCATACCCATTTGACTGTCCAGTTCAGCAAGGCAAAGGCAAAGGCCGCCATCCATTGTAGACCATGATGGCATTATTTTTGCTAGCGCTATTTTTAGTAAGGATTAACTGCGCTACTTTTTATCCTCACTCTCTCGTCTCGTGCCGCCCGACCCCAGTGGCAAGTCAAGGACAAGACGACTAGGGGGCGACAACGAGATGCAGGGGACTCCGCATCAAGCACCCGTGAAAAAGACGGCCGAGTCCGGTGTCGAACCCACACCACCTGATCACGAGGCTGATGGCTTAACCTCTTCGCCACGGAATTTCCAGTTCAGCAAGGTCACTTAATTTAGTAAAAATTGTTTGAACTGTCCAGCTCCAATTCTTCTATTATCTCCTTGTTTGTTTTCTTTTCTCTCCACATGATGGCTTTATTCCGAATATCCACATTGTAAAAGTTGATGTTGCCAGATAAGATGTATCTGACTGGCCCAAGAAGGGCGACAGACTCCTACAACACCCATTAGCCTACAAGTAGATTGACAGCTTACTAACTAATTAACTTACTAATTTACTTGTTCATGTGATTAACATTTTGGCAGGGGAGCAAAACCTGGTTCCCTCCTGTAATATAGAAGCACTCACATGTATCTCTCACCCAAGCACTCAGTTGTACATGTACACATGTTACATGTGCATGAAGCTCTTCCATAGGTGTTCCCTTATTTATCTATACAAATATCATTGCCATTGTACTTGATGTTTTTTTTCATTTGGACATACATACATTAAATGTAGTTTTTTGTCATTTCTGATGTTTAACTGATATTTCTTCCCTACAGTTTTTTTTGCTGATGTTTCACTGAAGTAATTTCTTTCCTAAAGTTTTTTTTTTGCTGATGTTTTACAGATGTAATTTTTCTCACATTTTTGTTGTTGTGTCCCTGGTGTAATATCTCTCCTAATGTGCGATGTTGATGTGTGAAGGGTAATAAAATAAGTATTAGACCTTAGACTTAAAAAAAACCAACTGATGTATCTATTTAGCTCAAAACCTGATCCCCTTTGAAATATTACAGAATCTTGGATGAGGTACAATGTGTGAGCTGAAATATCCATTGTGATAATGCTTTGGCTCACACATCGCACCTTATCCAGGATTGTTTGCTGAAACACAGGTACTCCCCCACTCCCCAGACGTGACTGCTACATTTGGCCTTTTTCAAAAGGCCACTCAAAGGGGCGAAATTTCAGGATAAAGAAGAAATCAAGACAATATGCGACGAAACGCCTGATTAGGTCCCAACAAAATTACTTCAGTGGGATCACTGCTGGGAGAAATGTATCAACTCAGAAGGAATATATTTCAAAGGAGATTAGATTTTCAACTAAATAGATCAGTTTTGTTTTTCTACAGTCTAAGATCAGCAACTTTTTATCAGCCCTCCTATCGCTTCTGATTTTTTTTTTCCTGGTTTATCTCATATGATTTATCTCTCTTGACATTTCTCTCCTAATCTGTCTCTCCATCTTGCCTAATGTATCTCTCCAAGTGAAGAGTACACAACCAACCCAACGACAACTATCAGAGCCTTGACCAACAGGGTCAGAACTCAATTTTTCACCTTAGAACAGGCCAGCCACATCGTCGTTGGCTTTTTCTGTCTTGTCAGACGATACTAATTGTTTTGAAAAAAAGGGATGTAACAACAGTCCATGACGGTAACACATTTGATTTGTAAGACCAATTCGAGCAGAGAAGTGTTTTCCAGTGTGTCTTAGGAAAGTCAAGACCATTTGCAGCATTGCATGGTGTGGCATGGCTTGTCTTGTCACCCAACCTACAAAATTCTGTACAGGCACCTTTCTTGGATAGCTGTTCAGCCGTCTCTCCTGTGTAGGTAGACCATGTTTCACAGGCCACAAGAGACTCAACAAACTCATATACAAACTTCGACTGCCTGTTTCACCACTATGTGCTTATCGATGTTTACAGGACTGTACCCTATATGACCAGTTAAGAAACACTGACCCAATGATTCAACACTAAACTCAAAACTGTAAGGAACTAAAGAGAAACTCCAAACAATGATCAAGTTCGTCATGGGAACTTGTCTGGCGGCATAGACATCAAAGATGCAATCACATGAAAAAGATTAATCTCTCATTATGTATATCTCCTGAATTCTCTCTTTATATCTCTCTCCTGATGTTTCCCTTCATGATAATTTTCTCATGATTTCTTTTGTCTTCCAATAATTTCCTACTGATTTTCCTCTCCTAATGTTTCTATCCTCCTCAGGGATTATGTATAGCCATACCAGGCCCCACACTTCTCGACCTTGGCCATAGAGTCGGCCGTGACACTGAGCACATGACCTTCATATTCACAGCTAGATCTATTGGCTATTTCATCGGAGCTTTTGCTGGTGGGATCCTTTTTGATTTCTTTAATCAGCAGATACTTCTGTTTTACACAATCTCAGCTGTGGCTGTTGCCACTGCAAGCATTCCATGGTGTGTTTCCCTGCTTGCTCTTGCAGCATTCATCTGCGTACAAGGCATTGCCCTTGGCGTTCTCGACACAGGTATGTAATTTCATTTTAAATATCGTAGAGTGAAAGTAATAATAGGGGCATAAGAGACAGTGAGTGAGATGACATGAAAGCAGACCAGCATTGAAAACAGTTTAGTCACACACTTCTTTGGGAGTTTGTTGCTGCCCTTAGAGGAGCCATTTACCAACCTTCTACAAGCAGACCTTCCCCTTTATCACCTAGGGGCACATAGACCATCAACCAACCTTCTACAAGCAGACCTTGGTGTACATAGACCATCAACCAACCTTCTAGAAGCAGACCTTGGTGTACATAGACCATCAACCAACCTTCTACAAGCAGACCTTGGTGTACATAGACCATCAACCAACCTTCTACAAGCAGACCTTGGTGTACATAGACCATCAACCAACCTTCTACAAGCAGACCTTGGTGTACATAGGCCATCAACCAACCTTCTACAAGCAGACCTTGGTGTACATAGACCATCAACCAACCTTCTACAAGCAGACCTTGGTGTACATAGACCATCAACCAACCTTCTACAAGCAGACCTTCCCCTTTATCACCTAGGGGCACATAGACCATCAACCAACCTTCTACAAGCAGACCTTGGTGTACATAGACCATCAACCAACCTTCTACAAGCAGACCTTGGTGTACATAGACCATCAACCAACCTTCTACAAGCATACCTTCCCCTTTATCACCTAGGGGCACATAGACCATCAACCAACCTTCTACAAGCAGACCTTGGTGTACATAGACCATCAACCAACCTTCTAGAAGCAGACCTTGGTGTACATAGACCATCAACCAACCTTCTACAAGCAGATCTTGGTGTACATATACCATCAACCAACCTTCTACAAGCAGACCTTGGTGTACATAGACCATCAACCAACCTTCTACAAGTAGACCTTGGTGTACATAGACCATCAACCAACCTTCTACAAGCAGACCTTGGTGTACATAGACCATAAACCAACTTTCTACAAGCAGACCTTCCCCTTTATCACCTTGGGCACATAGACCATAAACTAACCTTCTAAACCATACCTTGGGGTACATAGACCATGGACCAACCTTTTACAACCAGACCTTGGGGTACATAGACCTTGGACCAACCTTCTACAAGGAGACCATCCCCTTCACACTTATGACTTTGAGGTTACCATTAATCAACCCTTTTCAAGCAGACCTAGTTCTTTTCAGCGTCTCTGTTTTTCTTGTATCAGTCTCTTGGTCTCTTTTCTGTTTGTTCTTTGACCTTCAGTTCCTCTTTTCCCCTGTGAGTTCCATGACAAAGATCGCCTGGTTATACTAGCTTTGAGCTTTCACAGTGTGTTGTCTTCCAGCACCACCTTCTACCTAAGATTTCTTGTTCCACCTGCCTTTCTACTGTTCTCACCTGTAAGCTTTCATTTACAACCTTGTGAAAATACTGCAGGCCCCAGAATTTTTCTCAGGGACTTGTTGATAGTCGTGCAATATCTTAATATTTAGTTTAGTCATCCACCATGCTTTCACTTCACATAAAAGAACGGACTTGAAAACTTATACATTCATAGTTACTTTTAAACTTAAAACCCACCAACGTATAGCATTTTTATCATTTCACATATTGACAAGTATTACAACTTGTGCAAATGCATTACGCACACAAAGGCAAGAAAGAACACATTAAAAATAAAAAATCTCAGGTACGCAGAAAATTATTATAACATATTTTTGTAACAAATGAAATGGTATGTGTACCCCAAAGTGATAAGTGTGAATGGGATGCGAATGCAAATCAAAGTAAGCCACACATCAAATGAGTAATTAGATAAGAAGCAGATCTTTAATGTATGTGTTCAAATTTATAATGTTGGCATGTCTTTTGGTGTACATGCTGCTTTGAGAGTTCCGAACCTCCTTCATGCATCAAACCTGACCTCGAAGCCAGTGATAATTTACATCTCACCTCTCCCTAACCCCTACACCACAGGAGGTAATGATTGACGTTAAAATCATACACAGAAATACCTATTTATATAATCTACATTTGGTTCGCAGGACACAACGTCACCAATTTGAAGCCACTATTTTGTTTCCGTTTGCCCTTGTTTTCTAAGACTATGCGTTCTCCTGTGTTTTGCATCTTATGGCTCAGTGCATTCAACTTCAGCATGCATTTTTAATGAAAACTCTTCAAAGGGGTATGACCTTCCTTGTTCATGAATCCGAACACACGTTGTGCCAATAACCGCTAGCAACTAGTCTATGACGTGCCCCAGCCAAACACGTGCACACACATACCCATAGATATCCCAGAATAACTATGTCAGGTCATCCCCTAACCAGTGAGATCATTGGGGCACCCATGAACACAACGCCACGCTGCCCCTTTCTGTCAGCGGTTGTTGACTGCCTCCTCTGGTCAGAGAATGGTCCATTCTTTTATGTTGTCCTCCCACCTCTTTTTGTGACAACCTCTTCGTTGACCGTCTTGCACCTTTATGTGTAGGATCGTAATAACTGTATTAGGGTAATCAAAGAATAGGATTGATATTATAAATTGTCATATGTACAAAATGTGTATTTTCATCTCCACGTAGTTCATGAATCTTCATAGTCATCTTTTTTTTCTCCTCCAGGTGGAAATGTTTTCTGCATTAAAATCTGGGGACAGAAAAGTGCCCCTTTTATGCAAGTCTTACATTTTGCTTTCGGCTTGGGGGCGTTTCTAGCCCCACTCATTGCTCGGCCATTCCTCATGGACACTTCATTGGTGCTTGAGAACATAACAAGGACAGATTACTATTCCGTAAATTTGGGACTTTCAGGTTACAATAGAATGGACAGAGATGTTGCCCATTTTCAGTTCTGGAAGACAAGTTATTCATCTGATCAGGAAACCATTTTGGATTCTTTGAACATTACAGCTTTACAATTTGAAAGTGGTGCCTGGTTGTCACGGCGTTCACCGACATCTAACATTACTTCGGGGCTTCCCCATTATGTCAACGATGACCTTATTTCAAAACATGTTCGTCCTGAATCCGCTGAACAAAAACATTTGTTTGTAGACACAAATTCTTCTTATTCCATACACATACAAAATGGTTACAGCCTTGGTAATGGAAATGGTGATGCTAAAGCTGATAGCCAATTTAAGGAAAATGCAGTATTCAGAGTCAAGCGAGAAGAAAATAGTTCTCCTGTAAATGATAATGGAACAGACACAGTAAATAACACTCAGCTGTTTGATAATGAAATGGAGAAAAATCTGACAACCACCCCGACCCCTGTGGCTACTACTCTACGATCTATGAAGCCTGGATATAATGATGGGCGGGATTTGAGTAAGGAGCTTGCAGATTCCTCAGGAATTAATTCAAAGCTGATTAATTTAAAGAATAACCCTCCTGATTCGAACATCCAGAATCTTCCGGAGATATCAACAGCAGCGACTAGCACCAGAGAAGCTGACATGACAGCGACGTTGGCTGTCAATGCCACCGGGTTGCTGAATAACACTGATGGTGTTTTTGACGGTGACAATGATACACTTTCTTCGGAAGAACCCACCACTGAACCTTCTTCAACAGTCACTACTACCACAGCAACCACAACAACTATAGTGGCTTCTACCACAGTCTTACCTTCAACGACCACCTCAACAACCACCTCAACAACCACCTCAGCAACCCCCTCAACGACCACTTTAACCACACCCCCGACAACCCCCTCAACGACTCCTTCAACCACACTCCTGACGACATCTATGCCAGAAACCTCAACACAAACCATAAATCCTAAACGATTAGAATCAAAACCTGCTGAAGCAGTGAATGATACAAACTCCACCAACTCCAGCGTAGGCAACGATTTGGTCACCAAATCTGAAGGTGACCTCTTCAGCGACATAATCACAACATTTACAGGAATGTCCAAGATTCAGTTCGCTTACTCGCTCATCGGTATGCTTCTGGTCGTAAATGCTGGTCTTTTCCTTTTCCTCTACTGCAAAGAACGTATGCTTTCATCTACAGCTGTGACCCGTTCCCATGAAGACTTGACAAAGCTCCCCGACACAAAATGTTTCATTTCATCTCTTATCTTCCTTCTCTTCTTATTTTTCTTCACCTACATGGGAATGGAAGTCACATTCGGGGGCCTCCTAACAACATTTGCTGTCTACTACCCTATGGATCACTGGACACCAGCACAAGCTTCAACACTAGCTGCTCTCTTCTGGGGTTGTCTCGCGCTTGGGCGATGTTTTTCCATTTTCATTGCTCGCTGTTTCAAGCCGCCGTTCATGATGGTTAGCAACCTATCCTTGACCTTGTTGGGAGCTCTGCTGCTTAGTTTCACTGTGCAGTTCAGTTCTGTAATGTTGTGGGTAGGCACGGTGACTTTAGGTTTAGGTATGTCTTCACTTTTCCCCACTGCCATATCATGGGCAAACTCCTACTACCCGCTCACAGGCAGAGCTACGGCTGTGTTCATTGCGGGCTCCGGGGTTGGAGAGATGGTAATTCCTGTGTGTACTGGCTATCTGTATGGGAAGGTCAGTCGAATGGCTCTCATGTACATGACCTTGGTCCTGTCCGTCGTCATGTTTCTCTTGTACATGAGCCTGCAGCTATTAGTTTACAGAAAAAGCAAATCCAGCCCTCGAAGATCTCATTCCGGCTTTATGCGGTTAAACAACTCGGATGACTTAGCTGATGCTGTGGATATGGATACAGTTCAGGTTAATGAGCGTGGTATCACGGATATCACAGAGGGTTCTCAGAGACGAGGCCTATTGGAAGAGCAAGAGAGCATTGAACAGAATGGGGGAAGCTACACGACGACCGAGTTTACGAAATTGGTCGAGTTAAGTGATTAGTTTGCAAAATACTATGGGACAGGACAGAAGGAATACAATTATGGCATTTATACGAGAGGTTAAAGAAAAGTTTTACACTTTAATACGAAGGAGTCACGACACTCACCTGGAAATTAGTGTGAACTTTAGTCCTTCTCTACGAATTCATCCTGCGAGGCGATACACTTCTCCCATTTATTCTTCGCCTACCTGATGCCATGATTGCAGAACTCCGTCTGGGCCTGGATCTGTCTCCTGTTCAGTAATCAGGTCCTGAATATCAGAAAAATGACAACTACGAAGGAGATTCTTCATGTTTGGAAGCAGGAAGACGTCAGTAGGTGCCAAGTCTGGTGGGTGGAGCATGATTTCATACTCGCACATTTTGTTGTTGTCCAGGACTTTTTTTTTGTTGTTTTGGTTTTGCGTTTGCCTTATTTATCTATTCCTCAAGGTGGCGTGCGTTGCACTATGGTTTTTATTTTGCGCCTGTCGACACAGTGCATCCGACTTCAGCATGCATTTTATGTAAGGGTCTGCTTCCTCCTGTATTTTCTAAGGGTTTGCTTCCCTGGGGTAACGGTCGGTGCTGTGATGGGGATCAAACCCAGCACCTTCAGTTGTGAGCCGTGTTACTTAATCACTAGCCCACGCCGTCCCCGTCAAGGACTTGATTGCTGAACTGGAAATGTGGATTAAAGCCCATATGGAAGAGTTCTGCACTCATGTCATCAGGAAGGTGAAAAATAGATGTGAGAAGTGTATCACCTTGTAGGGTGAATACATAGAGGACAAAATTTCACACCAATTTCCAGGCAAGGGCTATGGCTCCTTCATACTAAAGTGCATACAATTTTGATCATCCCTTGTATGTACCGTAAAATCTCACATATAATACATCATGTGGAATACACATGCTTGATTTAGCCCAACATTTTCTAGTAAAATGAAAATGTGTGTCTAATACGCACCATGATATTGTCTAGATTAGATTTCATGAAACATTTTTTACAAAACAAATTATGAGTAATAACAAACAGGTATAGGTGCACAATTAAGATGCAGGTACTATGGACTTCCTTGTCATCACTCTCACTAGAAAGAAGCTCATCTAGTGGCATCGAGTCAATTCCATTATTTAATCAATCAATCTAAAAGCTGTCAGCTCCCTGTGAAGCATTGGTCCTCAACAAATATCCGCCAGGGCTGGCATGGGCTAGTGGTTAAGTGACACGGCTCACAACCAAAGGTGCTGGGTTTGATCCCCGTCACAGCACCGGCCGTTACCCCGGGGAAGCACACCCTTAGAAAATGCAGGAGAAAGCAGACCCTTACATAAAATGCATGCTGAAGTCGGATGCACTGGGCCGACATGCGCAAAATAAAAACCACAGTGCAACAACGCACGCCGCCTTAGGGAATAGATAAATAAGGCGAACGCAAAAAAAAAAAAAAATACCCGCTAGATCTTCCTATCGTGAACCAATGCCAATTCTGTCCATTTCGTGCTTGCTGCCTTGACATTTGCCTCCAGTTCCCTTTTCCATAAGTGTCTAGGTATCCCTCTAACTTCTCTTGCTCTGTGGATTCCAAAACAGAGCCTGTCTGGTAATAGTATCCACTGGTTTCCGTAATGTGTTGCCTAATCATCGCCACCACCTTCTCTGTATTTCATGCTCCACTGGTATTTGTCCCATTTTTCCCATCAGTTCCACATTGGTGATCTTGTCGTACCATTTCCACCCTTGTATTTTGTGCAGGCAACCATTTATGGAAATCTACCGTTTTCATAAGTACCTGTGTTGTCATTGGTGCATCATAATAAGTATCACCATCATCTTTATCCAATGACATCCCACAAAATTGTATTCAAAATTTATTATCTGAGAAAGTGTTGTTGAATTATAGTCTTATCTAATTCCTACCAAGATCCACTCTATGGCATTTGGGAGGGTTGATGTATATGACCACCAGCAATATACATGTGATTACTGTTGCTTAACAATGCATTCCATTTATGATGAATATCATCTTTCATCAACATATTAACAGTGGAGTCTAAAGACTACGACAGACAGGTCATGCCACCTGAAATTATAACCGATCAAATTAGATTTTCTTCATATTAAAGATACAAGAGTGCGACAATGTCCGACACACAGGAAAACTTTCCAACGTAGGTTACATTCGGTATAGTAAATTATGAATTTTTTAGTAGTCACTTATTATACGCACCTGACTTTTAACGGGAAAAATTTGTGCGTATTACACTCAAGATTTTACAGTATGTGTAGTTTATCAAACTTGTTCAGTAATTAGTGAATGAACTTTTGGAGAGGTCAGAACAGGCAAGAGGTCATATCAGAAGGCCGAAAGAAATGCTACAAAGACTAATTGAAAGGGTTTCTGAACAATTTCAACATTGATGTCACCTCAATGATCCATCTGGCACAGTATCATCACATAAGGTGCTCATATATTGCTGAGCAGAACATAATGATTGACGCCCAGAGAAAGTATGTTGTAGCGTCTGTTGCGCCAGGATTTTGTCTGTACAGCCACGTACGATCACATATCACAGCACATATTCGATGATAGTCGCTATCTTCGCTTATTATTATTAGTTTATATGCTTTGATATCACAGCACCACAGGTTGACTCATAAGCACTCTCTCAGTAAAGAGAGGTGAGTATGGAAACTTATATTCCCAGTAAAATACATGTGACATACTCTTCTTGCGTCATCCTCTCAGAAACCACTATCTGTCTGAAGATTCTGATTCATCAATTGCAGTGTTAAAATCCTACAGAATTTGATTTATTTAAGTATCCCACCCCCCCCCCCCCCCCCCCCCCCCCAATCAATATTTAATGCCTGCTATCCACTCATCCAGTTGTCATCAGTACCTCTGAAGCAAGTATGGAAAATCTTAACATAAATACAAGGATTGCCCAGAAAGTTATCTCACACTTTTTTTCTCATCCCAGAATAAAGTTAGCAGAGTGAAAATGTATAGGTTGCAACACGTATGTGTTCGTAATTACAGTCTACCGACAGACAGCGCTGCTAGAATAGTCCGTTAAAATGATGTCTGTGCGCAACATATGTTACAAACAACAGGTTGTAATTGAATTCTTGGTGATGTTGAAAGAAAATGTGGGGAACATTCATAAACTTTTGTTTACTGTGTATAGAAGTTCTTCAGCTGATAGGCAAATCGTTGGCATGGGTCCAGAAAGTGGAACGATGAAGCTGCACGATCAGCCGTTGTCTAGGCATCCTTTCAAAGCCACCAACCCAGACATGTAGCAGCATTTTGCTGCCATTATTCACATCCTATCACAAGTCGGCAATTGACTATCCAGCTTTCAGCCAGCAGTGGATGAGCAATGGCAAGTTTCGATGAGCTTGGATATTCAAAGGTATGTGCAAGATGGCTTCCTCAAATTCTCACAAACTGACCACAATTGCTAAATGAACATGGCTAACGTGAACAGGAAATGAACTGGTACATGAAATGCATGCATACTGTTGTTTCATGCTGGTGTATGGCCGTAGAACGTACAGAGATTACGTGGACAAATATCATGTGTGATAGAAACATACACTTATACTCTGTGTGAATTTCATACATTTGTGTGCATGATTACTTTCAGAACAACCCTCGTACAAAACATTCTACGTACTATGTTTATAAATGTTTCCTCCTCCCTGAAATCTAGATGCATTACTGTTCATTTCTCAAAGTGTGTCTATGGACATCACGGGTTCTTTGAGACAACGAAGTTTCACATTTGGTTGAAGAACAAATAGGAATTTTTGAACTTTACATGTCTTTAGTATGTTGTGTATGATCTAAGTTTTACTGCACCTAATTAAATGAACCTTTAAGAACATCTTTCCACATGCATCATCTTCATCTGAAAGTCACCTATAGGCATATTGTTTTTGTTTTTTTTTGTGGACAAAAAAAAAAATACAATTTCTCATAGAACTGACTTCATTGCTCCTGGGGAACCCCTATATGTGCTCAGTTCATTTCATTGCTGAAAGTGCCACAGCAGAGCATGATCTCTGTAGATCCAGCTGCGGCTATGAAATTTTCGCCCGACTTCATCAGGTACACTTAACAGCTGGGTGAATGGGAGAAGAGACCGAATCAGGAAAGTACCCACAACATGCCCAGTCTGAGCATGACATGATTTGAACCTGTTCCCCACAAGCAAAAAAGAATGTCACTTTAATCCTTGGAATCAAACAAACATGTTAATGTCTGTTGCCAGGTAGCCAAAGGCTATCAGCTATCCATAGTAGGTATTTTAACTTTATGTGGCTTACTAGACCTGGGGGAAGGTACAAATAATTTGGATAGATTTTTGTTTTTGAATTTTTTCCGGGCAGATGGCATTAATCCTACTCTTCTCGATTTTGAACTGCCAAGGAATTTTTAACATGATCGACACTGAACACAGGAGTCTGATCTCACTACCCAGAGATCAGAGGAATTATTTACCAGAAGATCTATGCATAAATAATCCGGGCCTCCACCGTGATTAAAACTGGCGACATCCATGACCGAGACGGACATATTTCCTCGAGACCACAAAGCCCCCTACTTTACACAAATCTACATCTTACATTCTCTTGTATTCTGCATTCATTTGTGAACAGTTTGGTAAATTATATGTGGCTTGTCAACTAGGTCATACAACATGGAGATTTTAGAATCAGCAAAAGGTTGACTGACCCAAGCAGCAATGAATGTTGTTGTTGAGTGCCCACAATGAGTAAGATTATACATTTGTACGACTGAAAAAGGGTGTTAAGTGACGGGTTGCATTTGCAACATCCCGAGCGTGCTGTTGAAGGTGGACCAAGGACTTCCAGGCGGTTGTGCGATGCGTGTCTTCATCTATGTGTCAGTGACTACTATGAGAATCACGTCGATCTCCATCGTTTCCAGGGAGATCGACGTGGAAGTGGGGTGGAGGTCTTGACCAGTATATTTTACCTGACCTTGATTAACATGTCCGATCTGTATGTATTTATTGCCTGACCAGACGTTAGTCTCCTGTCTCCAGCGACAATGGTTAGAAGGGATCAAAGAAACCCTCAGAAAGTTCAACATATCTGCCTCCCACCTAGCACAAACCAGAAGTAATAGCATACCTTCTCTCTGTGACACCACAAGATAAGAGCAAGAGCACAGAAGAGGAAGAGGTCAGGGAAACTTTACTATAGAGAAAAATCTCTCAAGCATGAGTTATTGTGTTTTTGCAGTTTTACATTGCAACAATAAAAACATGGACAATGAATAACAAGTTGGAAAAGAGTATTGAAGCCTTTGAAATGTGGGTATATAGAAAATTGGGTCACATTTCTTAGAAAGAAAAAACAAATTTGGAAGTATTGAAAATGTTGGGGGTGAAAAGAGAATTAATGACCGAAATCAGGGTTAGTCAGTTACATTATTTTGATCATATTGCAAGACATACCTTCTTGTTGAATTGTGCTGGAGGGTAGGGTGGCAGGCAGTCGTTCAAGAGGCAGACATTTTAAGTGGGTGGATAACATCAGGAGATGGACCAGAAAAAAACCTCTCCGATTGCACCCTTACGGCAAGAGATAGAGTACACTGGAGATCCATTGCAGCCGACCTTCGATGCACAGACAGCACTTGAACTGAACTGAAAATTGCAACAATAAATGCATCCAGAAGTACCAAATAAATTACAGTGAATGCTATAGAGAAGCCGATCTAAGACAACCTGGCAGATGACCAGAGAAGATGAAACGAGAATCATGAACCAGCGCTGAGCACCTTGTGAAGAATAGCTGTTGACCAGATGAAGTGGAGAGAGTTTGTTTCAGCTCTTTGAGATAACATGTCACTAATCACATTTCCAATGATCTAAGAAGATGAATGATTTTGAGTGCATGTTTTTTATTTGTATTGAAATGCTTTTGTTGAAATCTGCCAATTTTTTTATGAAACAGGGTTTGTCTGGCTTTTTTAAAATTACCTTAAATTCTACAAGGTATTCCATATCAGAGTTTGAATGGCTATTCTTTTTGTACTTTGTTAATATTTGTACAGGGCATGAATGTATGCCAGTCGCTTGCCAAAAATAAAGGGGTATGATTATTTTGCTGGAAATACTCGGAGGAGACAGAAAAGTAACCTTAAGATCGCATATTCTTTCGATAAAATAATGTTAGTGTTACTTTTTGACTTCCTCTCATATGTTGAGATACTGGAACATTCAAATTAAAATTAAGAACAAATAAAGAAATACTCTATTTTATCCCTATACTTCAACTGTGGTCCAGTAAGGGCATCAGGTATGGAGGAAACTCCAGTCGTTTGTCAATCAATGCCTACAGAGGATAATAGGTATAGGCTGTCAAAACATGGTGAGGAACGAAGACCTATGGGAAAGGACCCAACAACAACCAGTGGAGCAACAGATCAAATGTAGGAAATGAGGTTGGATAGGACACGCTACGGAAAGAACTCAAATGTGGCCAGACATGGAATCTGCATGGGAAGAGGTAGACCACGAAACACCTGGAAAAGAGACTGTGAAAAGGAACTTTAGTCCCTGGACCTTAGTTGGAGAAAGGCAGGAAAAGAAATTCAAGACTGTCTTGCTGGAGGTGGCTTCTCAATGGCCTATGCCCCAAATGAAGTGACGCGCCTTGATTGATTATTTGAGGAGCACTGGACCACAATTGCAGTCAGCTAAGTATACTAAGCCTTTATCAAATAATTATTTTGATATTCCAGTAGTGGTTCTTTTAGAATTGTTTTTCTTCCACGTATGCTTTCTAATGTCGACTTAAATATATGTTAGTGAACAGTGGTCTGCCTGACATTATTATACTAGATCTCTGTAAAACTTGTCATTTTCAAGAACATTTTTATGTCCTTAAATATATGCTGTCAAGAAAACGGTGGATTTTATAAGTTGATCTCTGTAAAACTTGTAATTTTCAAGAACATTCTGATGTCGACTTAAATATATGTAAAGTGAACAGTGATCGGTCTGACATTATTAGTAAATCTCTGTAAAACGTGTCCTCTTCCGTGCATATTCTCACGTCAATATTTAAGTCGACTTCAGAATGCAGACGAAGTAAGACTGATACAAACTAAGATTTTCTAATAACCTTCTGGTGACTGCTTTCATGAGATATATTTAAGTCAATATTAGAGAGCATATTGGAAGCAAAGAGTAATCACGGTCAGGTGAAACATATTAATCATGATCCCAACTCTCATGCTCCTGGAAACATTCTGTATCACAGCAGTCTGGCCAACGAGGTGGGGTTCCAACACTGCATTCCCCAAAATATGAAATTGCCTCTCATTGCACTCTAGCCAGGAGGACAGCAGTCCACCAGCTGAAGTATTCTAGGGATCCTGGTCAGTATGTTTGACCTTACCTTGGCTTTAGTCTTCGCTCCCATTGAGCTGATCATTTGCATAATTTGTTACTCGCTTTGTTTGACGAGGTTGCCATCCCTGTGAATTAGCCTTTTAGTAACCTGTGATGATATTGCATAATAGTGTTTGTTGGTTCTATTCTGTCTTTCTCAGTAAAGGGCCTTTTTTATCCACTGGGGCAATTAAATGGATTGCAAAAGGCCTATAAGTTAATACCAACAAATATGGCCACGAACAGGACTGCTAATTTCAATTGTGTTATCAGTACGAGTGTGTCAGATGCATCATTTGTTTTTCGTTTTCAGCCGTCGTTTCAGCCCCATCATCATGTAGTATGTCCTTTGCAGAATATTGCTGTCATGACAGTCGATCTGCGAGACTCTCGATCCCTGGCCAGCTCTCCCACCTCCGCCACTCTCAACCCAAGAGCCTCTGTAATGTCCCTTGTCCATCTTCTCCTTGGTTTGCCTCTTTGGCAGGTACTATACTCTCCATATTATTCTTTCTAGGCATTTGATGTGGTCAAAGTTTTGTTAATCTCACGTAGTGTTGTTTACTAGCCAGTTTTTTTCTATATTATGCTCCTGTAAGATCTCTGCATTTTTCCATTGTATTTTGAGCAACCTCATGCAGCATTTTAGCTACTTCCATAGGGTTTGTAACCATCGTTTAGATTAGTTTATTATTTTCATTTGTGTTTCTTTTGTTGCTGATGAAGACCTTTTCATCATAACAAAATTTGTTTTTTTAATATGTGCCCACATGGCACTGACCTATATTTATCTGCATATTTACCTTATCAGAGTATCTTTCATTCCAATGAACAAAACCTTAAAAAACATCTTAATGCACTTAATATGAGGATTATTACAGCAAAAACGGAGACAATGAAAACCAGCAGAATAGAGAAAAACTAAATATTCAGGTAAAAAGCACAGAACAAACAGGTCAGAGAATTCAAATACTTGAGCAGCGTGTTCACACAAGATGGAAGACTGGATAGAGAGGTAGAATCAAGAATACAGAAATCTAATGCGGTTTCCTGTCAGCTCTCACCATTACTAAGACACAAAGACATCCCAGTTGAGACAGAGACAGCTGATAAATAGTATTTTTATACCAACTCTCTGCTACCAGTGTCAGGCACGAATTCTCACCAAAAGCACAAGAGAGAAAAATCATGGTATACGAATTGAGATGTTTGAGAAAACCTGTTGAAACAAAGTAATCAGACAGAAAGTGGGTGCAACACTGTGCATGGAATACACAGAAAGACGCAGAATAAAATGGTTCGGACATCTGACAAGAATGCAACCAAAGTTACCAGCTGCTCATATCTACCATACCAGACATCAGGGTTGCAGAGCAAGAGGCAGACCACAAAAAAGATGGATAGATGGTGTCAGTGAGCCACTGAAGAAACACAGAATGAAGACAACGACGACGAAGATGGCACACAACAGAAAATTACACCTCCCCACGACATCTAGCCACACAAGTGGATGGAAGATGATGTTGATGATTTACTGACTTTTGATTTTCAGTTTTGCTGCAGTCTCTGATGTTTTACTCAATGAGATGGACTGTGGTCAAGAAAAGACTTTTGATAGAGTAGAAGACATAAACTATGGGCCATCCTAGACAACATTGGAGCACTGTACCAAGGATGTCAAAGTATAGTGAAAACAGATGGTCTGACGGAAACAATGGAGATAACAACCAGGGTGAGACAAGGGTGTGTATTGTCGCCACTGCTCTTCAACACATATATGGACATAACGTTGGAGGCCAAAATGGAGTATCTGCCAAGAAATGCAGAGGAAGAAAGGACAGAGGCTGATTAGTTACATGAACTCCTTTTTGCAGATGATCAATATCTACCAAGATCAAACAAGTCTAGGAATTCAAGTACTTGGGCAGTGTTTTCACACAGGAAAGATGCTTAGACAGAGGGATTGAGATCAGGGGCTAAAAAGCAAATGTAATTGCACCACCAGCTGCCACCATTATTGAAACACACTAATATAGACATGTCCACAAAAAATAATGCTGATGAACAGTATATTCAGGCCAACTCTCTGTTACCAGTGCCAAATATGAACTTTACCAAAAACTCGATAATATTTTGATCTCGTTTTTCTTTTACTTCTTCTTTGTCCTTTCATCTTGGGGTACGTAGACCACCAGCCAACCCTCTCATTTGACCTTTATCATCTTGGGGTACGTAGGCAACCAGCCAACCCTCTTACTTCACCCTTATCTTGCAGTGCGTAGACCATCAACCAACCCTCTTACTTCACCCTTATCTTGCAGTGCGTAGACCATCAACCAACCCTCTTACTTCACACTTATCACCCTCGGTTACATAGGGCATGAACCAACCCTCTCACTTCACCCTCATCACCTTGGAGTACATAGGCCATCAACCAGTCCTCTGACTTCATCATTATAACCTTGGAGTACATAGGCCTTGAGCCAAACCTCTCACATCAACCTTATCATTTATAGGTACATAGGCCATGAACCAACCCTCTCTAAACAGTTGTCCTCTGCTATTTTCCTTTTCAGCTTCTCTATTTTCATTGTATTGGCCTCTAGATCTCTTCTCCATGTACTCATTTCCCTTCCTTTGCCTCTTTTTCTCCTGTCTGGTGATACTGGCTTGGGGATTTCGCCACCTTCTTCCAAAAATCCCCTGCTCCATCTATCTTCATCCTGTCCTTTCCCACAAGCTTTCCTTTGAAACCCTGTCAAACCACTGCAGGTCCAGAATCTTTCTCAGGAATTTACTTTTTGTAACATAAGGATCAAGATCCCACCTCTCGTCAGAATTTATTGCTTATATTGTTGCTAAAAATATCTTACGGTTACTTCTTGACTGCCTCCTCGTACAACACCACCATCCTCCAAAGTATTATCCCTTTAAGCTGATGTTCATTTTAACAAAGATTTGTTTGTTGATTTCATGCCAAAAGCATTCCTTTAAAAGATACAAAAGCCCCCTTAGTCTCACATTCGTTGTATTGATGATCTTTCAATCCTTCACACATATTTTACCATTTTGATCTGTAGTTAAATTGATTTATATATGCTCTTGTTATCATGGTGTGAATTTGTTGAAGATTTGTACTCCAGACGGAGCTGACATGTATTGATTGAGGAGCTGGTGGATTGATTGACTAATTGTTAGAGGAGCTAGTGGTTGAGCTGTTAGATATCAGGCTCCATGACTTAAGAGATTTACTTTCAAATCCTCAGTACAGTGTAGTCTAGGGGTGAAAACATGTTTTCACAATCCCAACCGCACCCAGTTCAAATTCCACAGTGTCTAGTTTGGCAGACATAATTTTTATTGGGCAAATCACTCCTCGATGTGCATAAAGTAATGGCAGCCTACCGTACTGCACACCTGCCAAGAAACTAAAAACAACTAAATAGGTAGTAGTTGTAGGAAGCGAAGTTCTGTAAAGGACATGCTATTTACTTTACTTACTTTATCAAAGGTATTTTTTTTATTGGAGCTAACATAAAAACCTAAAATGTACACTGTTTTGCCAAGCAGTCTTATTTCCTCAGCTTTGTAAATCCTCAAAGGGGACAACAAGATGGAAGTACAAGGCGCAATTTTATTTCCTTGCTCATTTATTTATTAAAGCAGATTGCATTGTACTGTATCTTGCTCTTAATGGCCCACTGCATCCAAATTCAGCACATGTTTAAAAACTAGTTTACCTTGCTGATCCGTGATTCTGGGTTGTGAGCCGTGTCATTAACCGCTTCAACAGGCCACTCCCCAAAAACCACCACCATTTACAATAATCTTGTTTTGTAATGCAATCCCTACTTTCATATAAGAATTCCATTTGCACTGCATGTTCTCTGTGTTCTTTTAATAATTAAATGCCCTCTATATTTGTCAACAATAATTGCAGCAGAGATGTCCAACCTTTAAAAGTCATGGGCATGGTTGTCTATTTCTGCAGTCGACAGAGGGTGGGCTTTTAATAAAAGTGTTGATACAACGCGCAATCAGGAAGTCTAGAGCAGAGGGAATACCAGAGGCAGTTGCGGACTATGTTTACCAGTCATGTCATAAAACTTTCCACACTCACATTGGCTTGATCATACACAAGTGCACCCACATACTCAAGGATGCAGTATGACATAAGATAATGTCGGAAGTCCTCATTGACGACGATGTACAAATTATTATTATTGATAAAATTGTAAATGGGTATGACTCGCTCAGAATAGCAACACAACATAACCCACATTACAGCCAAAAGTTATTCATCTGGGACAGAACAAATGGAGAAAACCTAGAGGATCACAACAAAAACAATGAGAATTGACTTGGCAACTGATACAGTGTGCCTTAAGTGGCAGCCATTAGCCAGAGAGTGGTCAGGAATGATTACATTACATTGCTTCAGTTATGACAGAGTTAGACCAACCAAGAAATGATCAATATGATTAGAAAAGAAACACAAATATTATAAAATGTGTGCAAATGATTAAGTTTATATGTTTATATATATATATATATATTTAAAAAATTAAAAAAATAAAAATATTATATATATATCTTCTTCGTACGCTGTCAGACGTCAACCTTAAATTATATATATATATAAATGCATAATGCATAAAACTATGAGTACATGCACTAACCAACTCATTATCTGCCCTTCAAGCTCTGGAAGATGGTGGTCATTGTAAGCCTGACTTATACAACTATCCCTAAATGCCAACCAACTTCTCACATCCCATGAAGTCAGAATAGTTATACAATGGATCTCTTGTCACTCAAATACATGTGACAATGGCAAGGCAGATGGACTGGCTAAGAAGGAATCAAGTCAAGAACACCAATACACACCAACAACCCTACAGACAGTCAAACAACTACCAAAGACTTCAAACAAAAAACACCTGGCTAAATAGAGGGGCAATGGGAAATACTGGGAGAGAAATCTACAAACATATGGCCATCCAAAATTTCAAAGACAACATCAACCTCCTTAAAAGGAGAGACTAAAGCACCATTTTCCGACTTCGCACTCAACACATACAACTTAACAGCCACGAACAGAATCCAACCAGAACATACTCCAGAATGCCGGCTGTGCACACATCCCTATGAAACTGTAGAACATCATCTTTTTGAATGTCCAGCGCTTGTCTGTGTTAGAGCTTTTTCCAAGACCAGACAAATAGAACACTTTATACGGAACTAAACAACAGCTTACAAACACTTGCAGATACCACTATATGGCATTGGGCCAAAGGACAGGAGCCCATAGGCCGCTGGATCAATAGCCAACCAACAAACCATGCACTAACACATATAAGAATATTAGGATAGAACTGAGGAAAAGAATAATTGACACTCATGTATGACCAACTGCACCGTGTGGGGCTGAAACACAGAGGAGGATGGTAGCTTTTGAAATGTGGTGCTACTTTAGAATGGGAAGAGTGAGTTAGACAGAAAGAAGATCCAACGACAATTTGCTCACTGAAGTAGGTGCACATAGAAAAATATTGAAAATGCAACAAAAATAACGATTGAGTTGGCTGGGTCACAATATGAGACATGAAAGCCTTCCACAGAAGATATTAGTGGGTAAGAATCAGGTGAAAACACAAAGGGGGCGACCAAGCTTCATTTTACATCTCAGACATGCAGAGACATTAAAGTACAAACCAATGCTGAAATGAAGAGAGCCGCAGAGAATAGGGTCAAACATACTCAAGACAACCTTACAGCCAGTCTTAGTACTGACCAACAAGTTGATGATGATGACATTTATACAAACGTATACGCCTCAACATTAGTAAGACTGATAAATGATAACATGCAATACAGTTATGCCATCATATATATCGATACTATATAGTGAGATGTCTAGTTGAGGCTTCTCGACTAGAGTGATAGGGCTCATCATTGCTAATTTTAGCAATTTTATAATGTTTTTGTTATTATTTCTTGTTTGGCCTACTCTGGCATGCAGTGATTCACACACTCTTGATCACTCTTTGACAAATGGCCGCCACCATAAATTGTATTCTCTTTGGTCAAGTGCATTGTTGTTGTGATTCCTTTTGTGTTTTCGTTTGTTCTTTGTCCCCTAATGAAGGCCTCGTGACCATGTCTGTCCCAGTGCGGTAACTGCGCTGCGCCACACCTATTTGTTTTTATAGGGGTTTGGAGTGCGCGTTAGCTCAGTTCATAGCGAGCAATTTGCTATTTTCTATTTTCTGTGGTAAGTGTGCCTCGGTTCAAATTGCGTCCAGAGACTAAAAGAAAATCAGGGCCATGATTTTAATCAGGGACCGCTTCTCCAGTCAACCCATCTGTAAATGGGTGCTTGGCGCATGAGTTGGGGAAAGTAAAAACAGCAAGGAAGGGCACTGGCTACCCCACCAATCACAGGCTGTGGTTAAGTACAATGGAGTCTTCAAAAAACTATTTTTAACCAGCGGTTAATTCTGCTGAATTTCCACTTTACTTTACTTTTAGACTTTTTACCTTTAGTACTGTTGCAGCTTTGATTTATTTTTATGATGACACACATAACCATATTATTATTAGTATATACTGAATGGAACAAAATATTTTTATACTGTACCAATTATGATTGATATGCTGCAGTTGAACATAAAATCCAGATCACATCACTGATGGCAGTGTAACACAATACTGTTCGGCAGTCTATTGAACCATCTTTCGATTGTCAGATCATAAAAGTTATGATGGTATGATCCGCACTCTGATGTGCTGCACAGATGATATTCACAAGTGGACGGACATTAATTGAAACCTAAATGACGATGGTGTACGATAGTGGCAGACAGTTCATGATGCACTGAAATGTGATGCCCCTACGAACACCTAGGTTACAGAACAGACAAGACAAGATTTATATACTGAATGAAACAAAATATTTGTATACTACCAATTATGATTGGTGTAGATTTATATATTGAACTGAAACAAAATATTTGTATACTGTACCAATTATGATTGGTATAGATTTATATACTGAACTGAAATAAAATATTTGTATACTGTACCAATTATGATTGGTATAGATTTATATACTGAACTGAAATAAAATATGTGTATACTGTACCAATTATGATTGGAATAGATTTATATACTGAACTGAAACAAAATATGTGTATACTGTACCAATTGTGATTAGTATAGATTTATATACTGAACTGAAACAAAATATTTGTATACCGTACCAATTATGTTTATCTCATTTGGTATATAGTATCAGTATTTATGAAATTCTGGCAGAATCACTGTGTTATTTTTCTGCTTTGGCCGACTTTTTTGTAAGAGCTTTGCTGGCTGGTTTTAAAGGTCTTGTCATGTAAGGCCAGAATCTGGGCAGTGGGCTGTAGATTGGACACCACTTGTTAATAGTCTATAAACACATAAGGGTTGAATTTGATCTATTTTCCATAGTTGCATGTTGATATGAATGGTGTCATTTTTTATGGGGTATTCCATTGTGTGAATTCACAAACTTGTTTCTTTCTTGAAAAGAAGTGCGTATCTTGCATGACGTTTCTTGCATGAAGTCTCTATCAAAACTCTTGTATGTGTATTTGTAAGTGTGGTTTCTGAAGCAATTCGTTTCACATGGTTGTGTTGCTAGCCTCACGAATAACCCTCTTGAGTAGACTTTCACAACATACTTGGAAGTGTACAGTGACCCAATAATTTTCTATTGTGACTTGGAGATATATTTCTGAGAGCATGTATTTTTAAACATTTTTCAGAATAAATATTTGTTGTTGCCATCGCTAATGTCATTAACGCCTCCATACACAACAGCATCACAGATGTTCACCATACACAACAGCATCACAGATGTTCACCATACACAACAGCATCACAGATGTTCACCATACACAACAGCATCACAGATGTTCACCATACACAACAGCATCACAGATGTTCACCATACACAACAGCATCACAGATGTTCACCATACACAACAGCATCACAGATGTTCACCATACACAACAGCATCACAGATGTTCACCATACACAACAGCATCACAGATGTTCACCATACACAACAGCGACACAGATGTTCACCATACACAACATCATCACAGATGTTCACCATACACAACAGCGACACAGATGTTCACCCAGTTTCTTGATATGTTTGTGCTTTTTCTTTGCCACTGTCACTTTTGTTTTCAAAAGGGAAATAGTTTGCTCTGTGTTTTGTTTTTATGCCATACAGCTTAGTGCATCTGACTTTTAAAATGGGGTTTACTTCCAGCAGGAACACTACCGTACCAAATCTAAACATTTGGTTGCTTGGGGTGTTATTGAATGCCTGCGATGAGTAACTACTCATTTGTGCTTGTCTGAAAAGGGCATAGGTGGCAGGTTGCAGTAGCTTTTATAACATCCCGAGCGTGCAGAGGAAGGTGGATCAGGGTCCTCCAGGCTGTTGTGCTATGCTTGACTTCATCTATGTGTTGCTGGCTACTACCTCGATTACCAGACTGCCATGGAAAGGCCTTTTCCCAGAGAGTACTGCACGGAAGTGAGGTGGGAGTCTAGGTCAGTATATTTTACCTGACTGACTGAGATTGTCTGATCATTATATGCTTTTATCTGACCCTGCATGTTTGGACTGTGAGCCATGTCACTAACCACTTTGATATGTAGTCCCACCCTAACACAGTATTTTTGTTTGTTTTATGTTTTTGCGTTCGCCTTATTTCTCTAATCCCCAAGACAGTGTGCGTTGAACTGTGGTTTTTATTTTGCGCATGTCGGCCCAGTGCATTCAACTTCAGCATGCATTTCATGTAACGGTCTGCTTCCTCCTGCATTTTCAAATGGTTTGCTTCCTCGAGGTAACGACCGGTGCTGTGATGGGGATCGAACCCAGCAACTTTGAGCCGTTCCCTACACAGTATAATTTATGCTCTTCAGTTTCTGCTACTCACAAAAACGTGATTCATATGAGATATTTGACGTTATATTGACATTATTATAAAGGAGAGTGTGACCGAATGGTTTCGATATCTGCCTGTCGACAAGGAGGGCAGTGGTTTGAATCCCTGGTACAGCATATGTTGTTTTTCTATTGGTAGTGAAATAAAACAAACATAGCCAGCACACTACGTGGTGACAGCAGTGGCGAAGCGGCCTGTAGTCAGCCTTAAAACCCCTCGACTACACCAGCAATGGGAAAAAGGCGTAGGACAGTTATTTAGTTTTATTATTGCACAGAAGGTCAAGTTAGCCCCATACCATATATGAGCACTGCTGCCAGGGATGAAGTGTTAGGGACTTCATTGTATGAGACTTCAAATTGTTAGAGGTCGGTTGGCAAACTCCCTTCCTCGCTGCTTTTCCTTCCCTGACAGTACGCCAAGTACCCATTTACAGCTAGATTGTCAGGAGTATGTAAATAACGGGTCAAACTTAACACCTCCATATTAAGTAGGTAATATTATTTACTATGTTAATCTATAATGTTACTGTTAAATAATTCATTTTGATATCTTGCTGTATAACATGTCAATGTAATGCATGTGTTGTTGCTAAGATCTTTTCTTTATTGCTGGGGCGATTATTAGGTTTGTGAATTTGATTGACTATAATATGAGGGATAAAAAGAGAGAAGTATTTGCTCATGCCATGGAGTTCTACCAGGTAGTGGGAGGGCTTGAACCAGTACCACTTGAAGACAAGCTCTCATCATCATAATCAACTGGTTGGTCAGTCCGAAGACTGGTTGTAAGGTTGTCTGTCCATTTGGTCCTATCATCTGGTTAGTCCTAAGACTAACTCTGACTGTAAGGTTGTCTGAGCATGTCTCTCCATTTGACCCTATCCTCTGGTTGGTCAGTCCTAAGACTGGTTGTCTGAGGTATCCTCTCCATTTGATCCCCATCTTCTGGTTGGTCAGTCCTAAGACTAACTCTGACTGTAAGGTTGTCTGAGCATGTCTCTCCATTTGACCCTATCCTCCGGTTGGTCAGTCCTAAAGTCCTAAGACTGACTCTGGCTGTAAGGTTGTCTGAATGTCTCTCTCAGTTTGATCCTATCATCTGTTTGATCTGTCCTTAAGACTTGCGTAATGTTGTCTGAACATGTCTCTTCATTTGTCCCCCATCTTCTGGTTGGTCAGTCCTAAGACTAACTCTGGCTGTAAGGTTGTCTGAATGTCTCTTTCAATTTGACCCCATCATCTGTTTGATCTGTCCTAAGACTGGTTGTAAGGTTGCCTGAGCATGTCTCTCCATTTAACCCTATCCTTTGCAGCTCACTTCTTTTCAGCATAGGTTTGTACTATAATCTCTGCATGTTTGAGTCTTGGTCACTTCACCCCTTCCACTTTTCCTCTGGGCCTTGCCTTCTAGTATCTCCAGTAGAACACTTTCATGTCACATGTTGTGTACCAGCTAACTCAATCCTTGTTTTTGTACCATTTTCATTATGTTTCTATATGCATAATGGGGACATTGTCGTTTGTTCTTGCTTCTGTCCAACTCACTCACTTCATTCTACGTAGCACCACATTTCAAACAATTTTAGCACTTACTGTTTTTCTCTGAAGGCCTTTTGTGCCAATCCAACACTTGTCTTTCCGCCTCATTGCAAGCAACCTTCTGTGATGGTTTACCCTAAATATGTAAACCTCTATACTTGTTTGATTATTTCTCCATTGATGCCTATATTCATTTGCCTATGTTGCTTGGCTATTACCAAAGTCTTTGTCCCGGATGTATTTATTTTCATACTAAACTCTTTGACTGTGCTGTTAACTTTTTTTTCAAGCAGCCTTTGCAATTATGCCACTGGTTCTCCCACTATGACTTGATGATCAGCAAATTTGATTGCATTAACTTTCATACTATTAACTTTGAAAACTCCTACTACAACTCTGAGCAACTTTTTCCATTATCATCTCAGACAAGCTATGTGGAAGTTTAAACAGGAAAGCATGTAGTGGACAAGCTGGTCACATAAATTCATGGTACCATGTCTGCTGGCTTGGCCCCAAGATTGGCTGTTTTCAGCACCTGTTATATGGTTGAGAGAATGTGGATAAGTGCTATTAAGATTCCATTAACCTCAAGCTGACCACTGCCTTCTGATATATTCACGTTTCAATTTGTAAGATATATTGACTAGACTTCTTTTTTGTTCGCCATTTAGGCCGGTTGCAGTGTACCATGGCTGCTGGTGCACCTCTTGGCATGGTGCCTCTGTTCTATGGTTGTCTGGCTCCACTTCCTGCCTTTGGCTGGGAGCTTTGGCTTCATTGTGACCTTAAAACCCAATCATTGTCAAGATTGCTAGGTGTAACAGGGTCCACCAATGTGTAGGGGATGTAACCTTGATAAGACATGTGAGTTTTGTGTTGCTCTTTTCTTGTGGCATAGTTTCTTACAACATAGGGTAGCCAGACCCATACATAACCCTCCTCAGCCTGATTTGACATAGTCACCCCTCTTGGTGTTAGGCCGATATTATTTTATGACCCACGGCACATAGTGGATGACATGGTCAGTATTTTGTCGGCCACCTTTACTTCCCAGATTTGATCTGTTACCATACCTAATTTCTGTGGCTAGATCGACCACAGGAGCTGGTTTGTGATCAGAAAAAACAAACCCTGCACCAACTAGGAATTGAACTCTGATTGCCTGACTGGCAAGCCAATTCACTAACCACTGTACCACCACAGCTCCATTTCCTTTCCTTTTGGTATAGTTTCTTACAGGATAGAATAGCCAATCCCATACATAACCTTCCTCAGTCTCCCTTGACGTTGCCACTTCTCTTCTACCATGGGATGTTGAGCCCTTTTCTTGTGGCATAGTTTCTCACAGGATAGGGTAGCTAGCCCTATACATAGCCCTCCTCAGTCTGACTTCACATAGTCACCCCATAGAGTGTAGTTATCGTTTTGTCATTTTCATGTGGCTTACAATATCTACAGGATATAGCAGCTAGCCCACCCCTCTTAAGTCACCTCCTACAAGTCTCCCAGGACATGTTATTACTCTTAATTTACTCCTTTTTCAGCCAAAGGAAATACATCATGAACATTCCTCCTTTGCTCCAGCAAGAAGTCACCACTGTAGATACTCTCCTTGCAAAAAGCCTGTCCAAATCATGTATTGGTAGTTTCTGTAGTAATAATTTGTCATAGTGATGTTGCTAGTCTTTTTTGTTTAGTTATCTTTTTCAAGCTGCATAAATAATCCCTACCGGTTTCTCTTCTAGTATTGGGCTCAGTAATGCACCATGAGGATGCCAATGTTACTCTTTAATAATGCATATTGTAATTTACTGCAATGTTGCTAAATTTTACTAAAATTTACTAACTTTTTACTAACATGTTACTAAAATTTACTTTAAATTTACATAAGATATAATTAAAATTTACAAATATTTTACCAAAGTTAAAAAAAAAAAAAAGGGTACCATATTGCTATACTAGTTGTAAATAATGCCAGGGCATTACCAGGGCCTGAAAGAGGAGCAGAAATCTTATCACTATGGCCTGCCTGGCATATTGTAAGAGACGACTAAGAAGCATTGGGCTGGCAACTCCATCCAATATTTAGATCACAAAAAACTTCAACAGATACAGCATGCATTTGTTGAAGACCTATGCTCCACGAGGAACTGACAAGCTTTTCATTGACTGACTCATTAATTCACACTAAAATAATCCATATCGACATTTTCTGTAAAAAAAAAATCATCTATATTATGTTCTATATAAATCATCCACATATTATTATGCTAATAAATCATCCATATATTGTTATTGCTAATCTAAAATCCAAATATTGTAATGCTAATCTAAAATCATCCATATATTGCCATGCTAATCTAAAATCATCCATATATTGCCATGCTAATCTAAAATCATCCAAATATTGCCATGCTAATCTAAAATCATCCATGTTGTTGCTTGTCTTTAAATCTTCATATTTTCATGGACTAAAACCATCCATGTTTTCATTCTGATCTAAAATCCTCCATATTGTCTATTTATTTAAAAGTAATTCATTTTATCATGCTAATCAAAGTCATACATTTTTGCCATTATTAATCTAAAATCATCCATTTTACCATGTTACCCTAAAGTCCTCAATATTACTACGCTAATCTCAAATCATCCATATTTCCATGTTAATATAAAATAATCCTTTTTGTCATGTAGATCTCAAATCATACATTTTTGTCATGTAGATCTCAAATCATCCATATTGTCTTGGTAAAATAAAATCATTGAAATTGTCATGCTGATCTAATATCATCCATATTATCATTTGAATATAAAATCATTCGTATTTTAGTGGTAATATAAAATCATCCGTATTGCGTTTGGAATCTAAAATCATCCGTTTTTATTCTGCTCAATTAAACTAATGCACTTTGTTATGTTACTTGATCACGATACACAGACCACAGGAAATTCCTTTTTACTAACATTTCACATGTGATATTAAACCTGTTCAATTTGTCATCACTTGTTGCCAGCTTGGTCATATTTGGTGAGAGAATGGTGGAATTAAAGAATTTAGCAAGTTGACCGTGTAGGTCTTTAAATATTGTTGTTATGAATCCAGCAGCACTCAGGTTTTCCTTTATTTATGTTATGGTCTATATACGTGATTGTTAGTGGTTGTTTAGTAGTATACAAATTGTTCCAATTTGTTTGGTCTGAGGAAGAGACACTTTTCTAATGTATGTTCTTGTCAGAAGCATAGTGAAGCCCAGAATCTCCACCTGAATACAAAGAAAGCTAAGATAATGACAACTGACAAGACAAAACTCCAACCTAAAATCGAGGTCGCTGTCGAAGAGATTGAAAATGTTGAACATTTTTAATATCTGGGATGAATACTAAATAACAATGGAGACTGTGCAAAGGAAGTATGAAGATGACTAAGGAATATGCAGAACCTATGGTATAACACAAACAAGGCACAAAAACTAAAGATCCTATAAACATGCATTTTTCCTGTGGCAACCTATGGTTGTGAAACATGGACGTTTACAAAATCTCAAAGAGCGAAGGTCGGTGCTTTTGAGACACAGTGCTACAGAAGAGTCCTAAAAATCTCGTTGACTAAGAAAGAAAGAAAGAAAAATCCATCCGGCAAGACCTGAATGTAGAGGAGAATTGGCTTATAAATGATGTAATGACCCAGAAACTGAGGTTTTTTGGACACGTTAAACGACACAACGGACTGAAGAGAGTGGTTATGGTGGGTATGGTCACTGGAGAGCGAGGCAGGGCCCGATTGAGAAGACGATGGACTCGGGACATCAAGGAGACTCTGGATTTGATCTTGCCGGAAGACTGGCGGAAGATAGTTTCCTACAGACATGCTGTCACGAGAGCGACGTTCTGCAAAGGACACGCTACATGATGATGATGTTCAGCTGAATTATAAGCAGCAATGGAGATTGCTTGAAGGAAGTCAGACTGAGAATGACTATAGCAATGCAGAGGTTGTTTAAAATGAGAAACGTATGGCAGAACTTTAATAAAATGTCGATCATAAAAATCCTGCGTATTAGCATCTTCCCAGAAGCAACGTACAAATGTGAAATGTGGCAGCATAGAGGGCGCCTAACAGGCTGCGGGTCTACTTTGCTCTAGTGTTTGTGTCTATTAAGAGGGACTCAAACATTGGTTAACCATCCTCTGCGGCACTTGTTCGAACGCTAGTAATAATAAGCTACTCGAGCCTAGCTTGCTAGAAACTAAATTACCGCTCGCTGATCAACTTTGTACGGATTCCGTATCACACCCGCCATATTCGCAACGTCCTGCTGAGGAAACTATGAGTCGGAGGATGATATTTTGCAAACTTGACGGTTGGTATGTGTTGCTTATACCAGAAGTGACGTCATCATGCACATCGAACGTGTGTTCACTTGGTGCAGTTAGGTCTAGTTCCATTTGAACACACCATGTAGCTACTTAACCGTTGACAATCTGTCCTAGTTCATTAGATTTGTGTTAACCCTCCACATTCCAGCCTAATTAATCATAGTTACTTAACCGTTTACAGTCTAACCTAGTTCATTAGATTCGTGTTCTAATCCTTTGCATTCCGGCCTAATTTATACGATTTGTCTATAAAGACACAAATCAAATAAATTAGGACGGACTGTAAAAGTTTAAGTACAGGTAGCGGAATAATAGCATTCTAAGCTTGTGTGTTTGGTCAAGGCTGTGAGGAGTGGACTTCCTCAATGAAGATGGGGTAAATTAATTGTGGGCATGGGGAAGGAATGGTTAAAAAATGTCAGAATTTTGTGGATGTTTTTTTTATGGATGATTGTGAGGTAAGGAGTTTGCCTCGGGTGCTGGAAGTCGCGGTTCAAATCAGCGGATACCGGGATTTTTCATGTGGTCATTGGTACAAAATTGTCCATGATCTCTGAGTAGTGAGATCAGCCACCCGTGTCCAGTGGCACGCACATTAAAAATACCTTTGTCGTTGGAAATCGAAAAGAGTAGGCTCAACGATGTAGTTGTTCTGGCAAAACTCAAGCTAAAAATATACTCAAATTATTGTAGGGATTCTCGCCTTACAGGGAATATGTCGCAAAAAAAAGGGACTGTGTTGCTTTAACATCAGGTCTTGGCTATGGGGTTAGCGGAGCGGCATAGATGGCCCTTGACAGGTTGCAGCTCTACCTTGCTGAGATACCTACCTGAGATAAGTAGAACTTTGATTATGCAAAGCTGAGATAAGTAGAACTTTGATTGCATAACTCTTGAGATAAATAGAACTTTGATACCGGTATGTAAGTATGAGATGTATGAAAGTAGAACTTTGTTTATGTAAGCTTGGGATAAGTTAACTGTTAAGTAGAACTTTAAGTCCAATATAAGTAAAGTACGTTTACGAAAGCCATAAGTAGAATTAGCGAAGTGGTAGGCAACTCGCTTTTCACGACAAAGGTATATAGTTCAACTTCCATTAACGGCACTCTCCAGTCGACCCAGCTATAAATGGCTAACTAACTTACTGTTATGGTAGGAAATGTAAAGGTGTATTCTATTTATCTCAGACCATACATAGTCTTAGGCAAAGAAGGTGGTAACTGACCACGACACCTAAGATGTAGTTTTAAACACATCATCCATGACAGCAGGGCTCGCTATGCGACTACTTTTACCTCATTTATTCTTTGACCTCCCCATTCCTCTTCTAAGTGTGTTCCAGCCCAGCGCATGTCTGGTTATACTTTTGGGAACTTCCACACGGTGTGTCACTAGAAACAATACTATAAATATTCCTCTTATTGGCTCTTTTTCACTCCAGCTGGAGTCACCACTACAGTTGGCCACGAGTCAAAGAATTGTGCGTTTCCTTGCAGTGGTGGTTTCTGTAGCTATTTGTTTTACACGATAAGGTTGCTTGCCCCAAGCACAATTCTTCTGTCAATCAATAAATTAATCAAAGCATGTCGCTCCTCTCTGTGCATATGCCATCGACAACATCCCGCCAGTGTACACGGTCCTGTGCTGCTCTTTCTTCCTCTCTCCAGGTGTAATCATTTAATCTTAGTTGCTTCTCACATTCTCTTCTCCGTGTATTTATAGGTGCACCTCTCTCTCTTTCCCTCTCTCTCTCTCTCTCTCTCTCTCGCTCTTCACTTGAGGATTCTATGTAAGAGCCTGTCTGGCTGTGTTAGACTATGCCTTCCGCAGTGTATGTCCTACCTAGCCCCACTTTCTTCGCTTAATTTGTTGTTGCAATGGCTGTTGTTGGCTCCTTTCCCATAGGTCTTCATTTCTCGCCATGTCCTGCCACTCCCTCTCACAGAGTAACACCAACTTGACACTGGCGTTGAATAAACAACTCTACTTCTTTAGTCGCCTTTTAACTTAACATCTGTATACTGGTTTAGAAAACTGCAGAGTCTGTATAGAACCAGTTTTATTTACATTTCCTACATCTAAACACATCCAATCTATTCTTGAATGTATTCATTGACCCTACCTCCACTATTTCCTGTGGCAATGTATTTCAAGCATTCACCCGTCTCTGACTAAAAAATATTTTCCTATCTAATCTAGACCTTTCTTTAATTAATATGTAGCTGTGCCCTCTTGTTCTTGTAGGTGGTTGTAATTTTGAAAAAACTTTAATTCTTTTTCGATATGCAAAGTAGTGCAGTGGTTCTATTCGTTGTTCCCCAGTAAGAGGGTCCGTGACCTATTCCAGAACCCTCCATGAATAAATGAGGAAATCAATTCTTTCAGGGTTCAAACATAGTTGTGATGCCTCGTCAGTGATAGCAGGTCTAAAACAACAAAGAGATAATCTCGATTAATGCACGTACTTCCTGGCACAGTTTTCGTCAGCGCAACCAAGGCCAGTCATTCAGTGGATCCCTAACCACCGTAAAATCAAGGGAATAAAGCTGCAAGCAACACATAAAACTGTGGGTGAGCATCACGTATAAATGAAGCAAAGACCATAGTTAAAGCCAACTTCAGGGGAACATGGCTGACCAATTCCATGCCTACTTCCGAAAGGTCAACTACAATGATTTAAATCTTGATTTTGATGATCCGTCTCTCAGCGCAGCTGCGGGTCTCAACTTCATCTCCGGCTGACCCTGTCTTAGGCCACGGAAGTCCAGTAAGCTTTACTCCAGAGGCGTCTCTGTGTCTTAGGCCACGGAAGTCCAGTAAGCTTTACTCCAGAGGCGTCTCTGTGTCTTAGGCCACGGAAGTCCAGTAAGCTTTACTCCAGAGGCGTCTCTGTGTCTTAGGCCACGGAAGTCCAGTAAGCTTTACTCCAGAGGCGTCTCTGTGTCTTAGGCCACGGAAGTCCAGTAAGCTTTACTCCAGAGGCGTCTCTGTGTCTTAGGCCACGGAATTCCAGTAAGCTTTACTCCAGAGGTGTCTTAGGCCACGGAAGTCCAGTAAGGTTTACTCCAGAGGCGTCTCGGATGTTGTGTACAGCAAAGGAGTCATTTGAGGTTTTCGCCGCAGTCTCTTTTTGCCTCGGGAGTACAAGATTGCTGTCGCAGTGCTCCGTCGACCATCGTTTTGCCGCAAAATGTGACCTGTCGATCTGTGTTTTGCCTTGTCTGCATAGATTATTCACCAAGGACAATCGTATGTCAGAATTGTGGAGATTTTGCATACGTTGGTTCTGCAGAGTGATTTCGGCCAAGCGTCTCAAGAAAGGCATGGGTCACTCACAATTTTTCCTTCATTGATTTTGTTAGTGTCCATGTCTCAGCACCATAGTAGCACATTGCAGGGAGCACAGTGGAATTAAAGGGAGAGGCTCGTAGGTTCTGTTCTCGGAAACCGTCCGCGACCGTATTAATGGACGAGAAGACCTCTCAGCCCTCGTGGCGACGTCAGATTCCATATTATTCTTCATATTGAGGAGGCGCCCAAAAGAGATGTACTCGGTGGCATCCTTTAGTTGTAACTCGCAAGGAAGACTATCATAATTAGTGAAACGATTGTGCAAGACTTTGGTCTTCGAGACGTTCATTTTCTAGTCCCACTTTCCTACCCTCAGCATCGAGTAGCTGCAACATTTACATGTTTCAATGTGGAAAAGCAAATTGGCATCTTCAGACAAATAGACTGTGGTCAAGGGATAGTGAGCTTGGTTTACAAACCAAACGTACCAGATTCAAATCAAGTCGCACTTGGTTTGACAGATCGAGTTGGTTCTTTTCATGACGACTTAGTCTCGCAGTGTACTCATCTGTAAATGGGTACCTGACCAAGTTGGGGGGGGGGGGGGAGACAATTGCGAAGCTGCGGTGGAGCTACGGAGTTCTTGCTTTTTCAATAATGAAAGAGGACGTACAGGTGCATAGAAGTCGATTCTGTGAGCTATTTTCCATTTCAGACTGATAACTGGACATGGTCGTCTCAAGTGTCATCTTTACAAGAAAATTAAGATTAGGGTAGATGACGGGTGTCCACGTGGGGAGTATACCATGCTCCTGGAGCACATACCACATGCTACAAAATTGCACGCCCACGGAGAATAATTCTGGACTCGTGAAAGAAAAAAGAAATAAAAGTCTTACGAACAACGGTGGACTTTGTAAGGGAAGCAGAAACATGTCCACTGCGCCAAGGCTCCCGTGAGAAGACATGTCCCGAGGAAAGAAACATACAAGACAAACTGTGGGGAACCATTGAGGACCTGCGATTGACGTGGAGGCATAAAACGAGCATACGAAACCGAACGCTAGATGAAGTAAGAGAAGCAGAGACGTTTATGCGACGAAAATGAGAACATAATAGGACTTTAAAGGCAATAGCAAGTGTTGATAAGCCTTCTGCTATAGAGGGGTTTGTATACCTAGACATATTACCACAGATGCATCATACCATTAGGCAGTGAATGCACACTTCACAATTTTCAGAGAGAGTGGTCACATATGGGTATACGTAGAGTGCAGTGAAGTTGATTCTTAAGAACAGAATAACCCATAACATAACGTATATAAATAAACACAACCAATACACCAAGGCAGACATTTGAAAATACTTTTATTTATTGTATAATATTCATATAAAATCCAGTAGATCAGCTCGGCCGATTACTGCCTATTGGTCTACTTACCGAAGAACCAATTAAACAAGACATCAATTAAACAGACATAAACCACAAAGTTATCATTAAGCAGCAGGAAGCAATTATGTTCATTCAGATCTGACGACATACTTTTATAGTACTTATCTTATTGATTCAACGATCCTGACCTCAATAATCTTATTGATTCAACGATCCTGACCTCAATAATCTTATTGATTTAACGATCCTGGCTTCAATAATCTTATTGAATCAACGACCCTGACCTCAATAATCTTATTGATTCAACGATCCTGACCTCAATAATCTTATTGATTCAACGATCCTGACCTCAATAATCTTATTGATTTAACGATCCTGGCTTCAATAATCTTATTGAATCAACGATCCTGGCCTCAACAATCTTATTGATTCAACGACCCTGACCTCAATAATCTTATTGATTCAACGATCCTGGCCTCAATAATCGTGATTCAACGATCCTGGCCTCAATAATCTTATTGATTCAACGACCTTGACCTCAATAATCTTATGGATTCAACGATCCTGACACCCGAAGTAACCCCCCCCCCCCCCCAAAAAAAAATAAATAAATAAACAAAAACAAACAAACTCACAATTGAAACTCTAACAATAGCTACAAGAACGTTCTACACAGCTTTAGATGGCAATTGGAAGCTTCGAAAAAGCTACTGTCTGATTAGCTGCTAGACTAAACGTCAAATATAGGCCAAGGTGTTCTCCAGGATAGTGTATCCACTGAAAAATCCAAACCGATATTTGCTGCGGTGTTTATTCTCATTGCCGAGGCCCAAACAGAGGATTTGTAAGGCTTAGGAATAAAGGTTGCCCGCGCTTGCAGTCGCCCCGCACTTTACAGATCCGGTTTTTATTTCATCTCGGGATAAAAAAAAATACGTATGTCAAAGACCGTCAAAACGGTTCAGCCGCTCCTGTCTATGATGTATGGCAAAACATTGTGATCAGACTATGTTAGTCAGGGTCACGTGGCACTTCCTGATTACATATGTTAGTCTGATCAGTATGTTTCACGTGACCCTGACTAACATAGTCTGATCAGTATGTTTCACGAGATCCCAACTAACTTAGTTTTAATCAGTATGTTTCACGTGACCCTGACTATGTTAGCCAGGATCACGTGACACATAATGATCAGACTATGTTAGTCAGGGTCACGTGACACATACTGATCAGACTATGTTAGTCAGGGTCACGTGACACATACTGATCAACCACTCCACTTCAATTGCAAGCATTTCTCCCTGGAAACGGGCACTTTCTTGATAGAATGGCTAACGAGGTGGGAATCACCACTATAATTCTTATAGCAATGAAATTACCGAGGAGTCTCACATTGCACTACAACCAGGAGGAAGGAAGCCTCTGGTATGAGGAGAGCCACCGTAACACGCCAGCAAAGAAAGTCAAGAGTAATCTACCTTAAGTACGAGTGGTTTTAGCAACACATCTATTATACATGTAACAGGAAATGGGCGATGCCATAAATAAAAGAGAGGAGAGATGCTTGGAGACTTTTGAGATGTGGTGTTACCGAATAACTGAGCTGGGCAGAGAGGAAATCAAACGAAAGAGTGTTGGCGGAAGTGAGATGAACAGAAAGTTGCTACAAAAACGAGTGGCCTGGCTGGACCACAACCTACGCCATGAGAGCCCAGCGAAAACAGAAGGGCAGACCAAGAAATACCTATGAGACAAGCATGCAGACACTTGACGGTGGAGACATACTGAACTGCAGATAGAAGGCAGAATCCTGAGTTTGCACATCAGTTGCAAGACTGACTGAAAGTTCGTATTTGTTTGTTGACAGGTATGCATTCCAGACCTGGAATTACTTTATATTCCAGTTTATTGAAATGAATGCACACAATAGCGAGATGGAAGGAACCACGAGTCAACAAAATAGCTTACTTTTATCCTTCCTCTGATGCCGTGAAGCTAGCTTACTTGTATCCTTCCTCTGATGCCGTGAAGCTAGCTTACTTGTATCCTTCCTCTGATGCCGTGAAGCTAGCTTACTTGTATCCTTCCTCTGATGCCGTGAAGCTAGCTTACTTGTATCCTTCCTCTGATGCCGTGAAGCTAGCTTACTTGTATCCTTCCTCTGATGCCGTGAAGCTAGCTTACTTGTATCCTTCCTCTGATGCCGTGAAGCTAGCTTACTTGTATCCTTCCTCTGATGCCGTGAAGCTAGCTTACTTGTATCCTTCCTCTGATGCCGTGACGCTAGCTTACTTGTATCCTTCCTCTGATGCCGTGAAGCTAGCTTACTTGTATCCTTCCTCTGATGCCGTGAAGCTAGCTTACTTGTATCCTTCCTCTGATGCCGTGAAGCTAGCTTACTTGTATCCTTCCTCTGATGCCGTGAAGCTAGCTTACTTGTATCCTTCCTCTGATGCCGTGACGCTAGCTTACTTGTATCCTTCCTCTGATGCCGTGAAGCTAGCTTACTTGTATCCTTCCTCTGATGCCGTGAAGCTAGCTTACTTGTATCCTTCCTCTGATGCCGTGAAGCTAGCTTACTTGTATCCTTCCTCTGATGCCGTGCCGCTAGCTTACTTGTATCCTTCCTCTGATGCCGTGAAGCTAGCTTACTTGTATCCTTCCTCTGATGCCGTGACGCTAGCTTACTTGTATCCTTCCTCTGATGCCGTGACGCTAGTGGTAAGCTGTGAGCACATTCTGGTATTTGATGTCGATCCATTTGCCTGGGGAACTGAGACGTTAGTCTGGTCAGGCACAGCATACTGACCAGGTCGTTGCGTCAGGCACAATATACTGATCAAGACCACTATCTCTCTTCCATGTACAGTTCCCTTGAAACAGGTTGTTTTCAAGGCAGTCTGGCTGACGAGTTTTGGGTCGACATGATCCCCAGAAGCAGCGAGCGTCACGCAGATGAAGCCAAGCAAAGCACAACCGAATATAGTCCCGCAGTCCACCTTCACCAGCACGCTCGGAAGGTGAGGAAAGCTACTGCAACGTAACGTCCTTTTGAGGACGCCCAAAAGAGTATAAACTTACAACAAAATCAATTTGACTCGCGGTTTTCCCTTGTCTTGAAACCCCAAACTCCTGTTGTATGATTTTAATAGTAGCCGATCTGGTTCCATTCTCATGAGCTGTCCAAACCACTGGACCTTTCTGTCTATCCATGTATTCTTGGGAGGGTATTTTTCGTTCTGGTTACGGTGACGACTTTTCTCAGGCTGCAATTGTCTTTTCCTGTGCCTTTGACAGAGGCCATGCTTGGCACTGATAGTGCAGAGCTGGTAAGAAAATAATGTGTTGTTTCTATACTGACGTTTGAGTAGGGGGGATGGCGACAGTTGGTTGATTTCTCTGTCCAATCTCGGCGAAAACGCTTCCCAGGTACTTAAACTTTTGTACCTGCTTGAGCCGCCTGTTTGAACATGCATGATTAGAGAGCCAGGTGATCTGCTACGTAAACTCCCGCCGCGACTAGTGCTCTGCAGTTTCGTTGCCTTCAGATTTTTCTGCTGATGTTATTTTGTCCATGTTTGTAATGAGTGGAAGTACAACATACCTTGTCTGACTTCCGTGGCAATCTGAAATGCACCGTCAGATGATCTGACTATGCCTTGGGACGTTTGGGGCAGAGCTATCACATTATCTAATAACTTCTCGTGTACTCTCTATTCTTCTAGTACAGAATTTGTTTCTGTCCAATATATCGGACCTTCTCTTGATATGTGAAAGCTATGTTTAGTTATCATCGCATCTTCTTACAGAACCCAAACTGTGCATTACGTAATTGTGGTTACACTATGGACCTTATTTGCTCTAAGATCCTTGTGTATATTTCACCGGTGTGACTTCAGAGCGAAATGCCACTCTAGATGTCGCAGTCCGTTTTGTTGCCATTCTTTTTCCAAATCCGCATTATAAGGGCCGTTTGCCAGTCAGCTGGGACTGCTCTGTCTCTCCCCACAGCTGGGAAACTTCTTTTCAGACAGTTTACTCCTGTATCGCCGCAAGCTCGAATTGCTTTGGTTATAATTCCATCTGTACCTGGTGCTTTGTTTTGTGGACTGTTTATTGGGGGGGGGGGGGGGGGGCAATATTGATGGTTCACATTACTCATGGTGTTATCATGTGTGCCCGCATGGTTGAGACGTTCTTGGAACTATTCTTTCCATCGTGCCTTTCGCATGTCGGAAATATTCTTCCATCTAGACTTTCGAATGCCTTCATTACATATAAATGTTGGTTGGTTGTAACGTTAAACAAATATATTCTCATTGAATTTATACTTCTGTAAAAATCTCTCGGTCTTTCTTAGCACATGCTCTTTAGTTGCTTCCCGTAATTTCTCAAAGATTCTTCTTTTGATTAAGTTTTTATTGTCGCGTCTTACTCTTCGATATAATCATTTTGGTTTTTAGATTTTAACCATGCCGTGTATAGTTTCTGTTTGATCTGTATAGATTCTTTTGTTTTCTTTGTTCCACATTTACAAGTATACTTTAACCACATTTCAACCGGGATTTACACTGGGACATACACTTAAAATACACGATTTTGGCACAGATTTCAAAGGACCTGTCAACATTTTGGCCACTTGAAGATCTGTAAATATTGGCAACGATCGTAAAAAAACAAAACAAATATGTTGCAAGTACTCTGAAAGCACATACGACCAAAAAAAACAACAAATAAACTACCTATTTACCCTGTAATATCTGTATGTATCCTACTTGGAACATCTGTGTGATACCATACTTGTGTGTTTTTTTCTTTCTCTCAGAACGATCGATCTTCCGCGTTTCAGAAAATAATGGCAAGTACACAACTGCACACCTGACAAGTAACTTATAACAGCCAAATAGGTTGGCAGTAGTTCTTGGTAGCGTTCTGCAAAGGTCATGCTACTTAATTTAAACACATACATACATTGCAGGGACCCGAGATGCCATGAGCAAGAAACATTCATAGACACACATCCTCACTTATTAATATAAACTTACTGCCCTATTGCTTATTTCAATTGTTGAACAGCTGTTTCTCCAATACTCTTTACTGATATTATAATTTTATTCGGTCATTTTAATACAACCATTGTGAGTTGATGATGAAACCTTTGCTTCAGAATAGTTGCTTTGTATGGTCAAGCTTACTACCCAACATTCCATTGAGCATTGTTGTTCTTGTAGTTCCACTTGTAACTGAAGTCCCTCTCAATAATTTCGCTGAAATCTGGGCAAAGTTTGTTACAGTCAGCAGGGACTCTACAGAATAGTCATGGAAAACGTCGCATCGAAAAAATAGAATGAACTGACGCAGGCTCTCTGGATCGAACTGCGGGAGGAACTTGCCTTGAGCAACTTGAAAGTCACTAAATAGACACTGAAATGGTATATCACGATTCAGGAAGAACTTAAAGAGACGGGAATATGTGAAGCAACACAAGATCAAGACCACCTGATGATCTCCCGAAATCGTCTGGAAACATGCAATATGGATGAAATGTTGAGGGGCAATCCATACTGGCGAACATTGAAAACATGATGTCTGACGTGGTATACAGGACAGGGAAAGTTAGCTGTACCCCTAAGTCTTTCGCTACTCTTGGCTCAAAAGTGTTAACAAAGTCATTAATTCTATCAGTCCTGAACCAAAGCTGGAAAAGGGGTATTGTACCCCAGGCATGGAAAGACGCAGTACTTGTACCAGTACCAAAGAAAGGGAAAGACAAAACCGATCCAAATGGATACAGGCCTATCAGCCTACTGAGCTGTGTCGGCAAACTGTTGGAACGTATGATAAACACCAGACTGATCTGGAAGAAAAACGGATACTAATTCTACAGCAAGCAGGCTTTAAACAGCACAGATCCACTGAGGACCAGGTCATCCTCATAGCCTAGGAAATAGAAGATGCCTACCAGGAGCAAAAGCATACAGTAGCGGTTTGGGTGGACCTGGAAAAGGCATTTGACAAAGTCTGGAAAGATGGACTTAGAGTCAAGCTAAGAAGAAGTGAAGTTTGTGGGAAAATGTACAAGTGGATCAACCACTCAAAAACAGAACGGCCAGAGTCCAAGTACAAGGGCAGATGAGCAAAAAGGTGACACTTGAGCAGGGAGTACCCCAAGGAAGAGTACTGTTACCCACACTCTTCCTGGTGTATATAAATGACATTACAGAGAATATACCAAGAAGAGTGTTAGCTCAATGTTTGCAGACGATCTGGCTATGTGGACCTCTGAAAACAATCTCACAATAGCAAGAAATCGGATGCAGCAGGCCCTAACATCGCTGGAAGAGTGGGCGAACTCATGGCTGGTCAAAATAAACGAGGAAAAGACCACATGTACAATATTCTCGCTATCAAACAAACCCCAAAACACCAAATTAAGTCTAAACGGCAAATACCTGCAGCCAAACGACAACCCAAACTACCTGGGAGTCACATTTGATCGGCGCATGACATGGAAAAGTCAGATCGAGAGAAACCGAATGAGAGCCAGAGAAAGAATGGCAATCATGAGGAAACTTGCTGGTACAAGCTGGGGAGCAGACGAAAGTATAATAAAGAAACTGTACACTGGAAGAGTGAGACCAGTTCTCGAGTATGGCATTGCGGCATGGACAACAGCAGCAAAGGCGAACTTCGATAAAGTTAGCAAACTCCAAAACCAAGCTATGAGAGTTATAACAGGAGGCATGAAGTCAACGCCAACTGTAGAACTTGAAAAGATTACAAAACTGCAATCCATGGCCGACAGAAGAGACTGCAGAGCCCAGCTGCAATCAGAGAAACTCAGAAGACTGACTGACCACCCAATGCACCAGAGACTAAACAATTTCGGAAGTGGGAAACTAAAGCGAAGAAACTTTGCAGAAATAGCCAAAGCAAAGATGCACGAAAACCCCATGAACGCACTAACAACACCAAAGCCCATCCCTACTGTACGAAAACCTATCTGGAGGCAGCGTATATTTCCAGAGGTGGTAGAAAATATACCAGGTATTAGAAACAAAAATGCCTGTCTGAAAAAGAAAGAAGAGATACTACCCTGAGTTACATTACGGAAAACTACCCAAGCATGGACTGGACCCATGCATACACCGACGGTTCCGTAACAAATACAACACAGTACGGAGGGGCAGGAGCATTCATGAGCCTACAAAATGGCAGAAAAATAACACTGTCATTCGCTACTGGAAAATACACAAGCAATTTCAGAGCGGAGGCAGAGGCACTGAGGGCGGCAGTGGAAGAAATGGTGACAGGTAAAAGGAATGAAAGCCACATAGTCCTGCTTACAGATGCCCTGGCCGTAGTCACAGCACTGAAAAGCCAGAAAAATACTGAACTTAATGATTTAAGAGCAGTACTCTGTCAACTATGCCAGCAGGCCGCATCAAAAAGAGTAGTGGTGCAGTGGGTCCCATCTCACTGCAACATCCAAGGCAACGAGGAGGCAGACAGACTGGCAAAAGAAGGTGCAAAACTACCACAATCCGATACTAGTATGACATACGAAGAGTCAAAACGGCTTATTAGTGCTAGATACATGACCAAATGGGAAACCGAACATACTGGCTACACCAAAAACGATGCCTATTACCAGTTGAACAGAAAAGAGCAGGTCGTGGTCTTCAGACTTCGCACTGGCCACAATAGACTCAGGTACCACCTATTCAACAAATTGAAGATAGGTGGCACCGACGAATGCCCGTGCGGTACCGGTAAAATGACCGCTGAGCATTTGCTGCAAAACTGCCCGACATACGAGGATCAGAGAGAGCAGATGTGGCCATCACCAGTGGCAACACTAGACAAGCTCTATGGCAGTGTCGACAGCCTCAGGATAACGGCTGCTTTTTTCGAAAAAATAATGGTTACTGTCTGACGAAGAAGAAGAAGAAGAAGTCCAAAGTCGTATTATCAAAACGCAAGTAAAGTTTCAAGTAACGTTTTGTTAACCTACATCTATAGGATTGCATTGTTGGCCGTCCATCTATAGGATTGCATTGCTCGCCCTACATCTATAGGATTGCATTGTTGGCCGTCCATCTATAGGATTGCATGAGGCTACCGATATCAACACTGAGAACAAATAGCTAAAGGGGTTGCTAATATAATGGTTAGTGATTCGGCTCACAACACAAAGATTCATATGTTCGAATTCAGCAAGGCTGTTCCTTCTTTGATCAACTGATGCTTCGCTTCTAGCCCGGTGAAGTTCGCGATCAACTGATGCTTTTACCTGGTGAGGTTCGCGATCAACTGATGCTTTTACCTGGTGAGTTTCACGATCAACTGATGCTTTTACCTGGTGAGGTTCATGATCAACTGATGCTTTTACTTGGTGAGGTTCACGATCAATTGATGCTTCACTTCTAGCCTGGTGAGGTTCACGATCAACTGATGCTTTTACCTGGTGAGGTTCACGATCAACTGATGCTTCACTTCTAGCCCGGTGAGGTTCACGATCAACTGATGCTTTTACCTGGTGAGGTTCACGATCAACTGATGCTTCACTTCTAGCCTGGTGAGGTTCACGATCAACTGATGCTTTTACCTGGTGAGGTTCACGATCAACTGATGCTTTTACCTGGTGAGGTTCACGATCAACTGATGCTTCACTTCTAGCCTGGTGAGGTTCACGATCAACTGATGCTTTTACCTGGTGAGGTTCACGATCAACTGATGCTTCACTTCTAGCCTGGTGAGGTTCACGATCAACTGATGCTTTTACCTGGTGAGGTTCACGATCAACTGATGCTTTTACCTGGTGAGGTTCACGATCAACTGATGCTTTTACCTGGTGAGGTTCACGATCAACTGATGCTTTTACCTGGTGAGGTTCACGATCAACTGATGCTTCACTTCTAGCCTGGTGAGGTTCACGATCAACTGATGCTTTTACCTGGTGAGGTTCACGATCAACTGATGCTTCACTTCTAGCCTGGTGAGGTTCACGATCAACTGATGCTTTTACCTGGTGAGGTTCACGATCAAATGATGCTTTTACCTGGTGAGGTTCACGATCAACTGATGCTTCACTTCTAGCCTGGTGAGGTTCACGATCAACTGATGCTTTTACCTGGTGAGGTTCACGATCAACTGATGCTTCACTTCTAGCCTGGTGAGGTTCACGATCAACTGATGCTTTTACCTGGTGAGGTTCACGATCAAATGATGCTTTTACCTGGTGAGGTTCACGATCAACTGATGCTTTTACCTGGTGAGGTTCACGATCAACTGATGCTTTTACCTGGTGAGGTTCACGATCAACTGATGCTTTTACCTGGTGAGGTTCACGATCAACTGATGCTTCACTTCTAGCCTGGTGAGGTTCACGATCAACTGATGCTTTTACCTGGTGAGGTTCACGATCAACTGATGCTTCACTTCTAGCCTGGTGAGGTTCACGATCAACTGATGCTTTTACCTGGTGAGGTTCACGATCAAATGATGCTTTTACCTGGTGAGGTTCACGATCAACTGATGCTTTTACCTGGTGAGGTTCACGATCAACTGATGCTTTTACCTGGTGAGGTTCACGATCAACTGATGCTTTTACCTGGTGAGGTTCACGATCAACTGATGCTTTTACCTGGTGAGGTTCACGATCAACTGATGCTTTTACCTGGTGAGGTTCACGATCAACTGATGCTTCACATCTAGCCCGGTGAAGTTCACGAACGAGATTGTGCGTTTCAGGTCTTCGTCTCACAGTTTTTCGAGCATGGTCGTTTCCCCATTACAGACTGTTTTCGAGCATGATCGGTTTCCAATGCCAGACTGTTTTCGAGCATTGTCGTTTCCCCATTACAGACTGTTTTCGAGCATGATCGGTTTCCAATGCCAGACTGTTTTCGAGCATGGTCGTTTCCCCATTACAGACTGTTTTCGAGCATGATCGGTTTCCAATGCCAGACTGTTTTCGAGCATGGTCTCTTCCATGTGCCTCTTTGGTCTGTATAAGTAGGGCAGTCCTGCAGATAATGTTCTGGTGTTTCCTTGGATGCTCTGCAATCACACGTGGCGGTGTCTCTAAGACCGAATCTGCGTATATGGGTCTTTATTCGGCAATGTCCCGTTCTGAGTTTGAAGACGTCCGTCTACCAAGTTTTTGTCTTAAGCTGACATTTTCTGATTTGTATTCTTGGTGCTGGTCTCTCCATTCCATTCTCATGTATCAAGTGATGAGTATCTTTATAGCTCCGTGGATGGCGAGTCCATTTGTATGTATTTAAAATGCGAACTTAAGTATGATGCACTGGGCTATAAGGCGCAAAACACCATACAACGCACTCGCTCTTAGAAAACTAGGTAAATTAAAAACATTGACAAAGAAACCCCCACGCTAAGCGTTTTAGTACATATTTGTCTAAAGCAGTCAACTGTAGTGGTGTCTCTATACTCCTGATGCGACAAAACAAAGATAGGTATAAGTGTCCACTCGGTATCCCATCAATAAGATGGCAAGATGGGCTGAAAACACAACAGTGATTGAGTTGACAGCATCCAGCGGACTCGTAACTGGTTGCTTGAATCAGGGCCAGTCACCCATAACTGGTTGCTTGAATCAGGCCAGTCATCCATAACTGGTTGTTTGAATCAGGCCAGTCACCCATAACTGGTTGTTTGAATCAGGGCCAGTCACCCATAACTGGTTGTTTGAATCAGGGCCAGTCACCCATAACTGGTTGTTTGAATCAGGGCCATTGGGCCAATCACCCATAACTGGTTGTTTGAATCAGGCCAGTCACCCATAACTGGTTGTTTGAATCAGGGCCAGTCACCCATAACTTGATGTTTGAATCAGGGCCAGTCACCCATAACTGGTTGTTTGAATCAGGGACATTCACCCATAACTTATTGCTTGAATCAGGCCAGTCGCCCATAACTGGTTGTTTAAATCAGGGCCAATCACACATAACTGGTTGCTTTCATCAGGGCCAATCACTCATAACTAATTGCTTGAATCAGGCCAATCACTCATAACTGGTTGTTTCAATCAGGGCAGTCACCCATAACTGGTTGCTTTCATCATGGCCAATCACTCATAACTGGTTGTTTGAATCAGGGCCATTCACTCATAACTGGTTGCTTTCATCAGGGCCAGTCACCCATAACTGGTTGTTTGAATCAGGGCCAGTCACCCATAACTGGTTGTTTGAATCAGGGCCAGTTACCCATAACTGGTTGCTTGAATCAGGGCAAATCACACATCACCGAACAAGATCACATTCCGCTCCCAAGTGGCAGCCCTGGAAATATATTGCAATAATGGAATCTAAGAGATACGGAGGGAAGAAAGATTAATATCTGGTTAGGCAAAACATACTGGCCAACACCCTCACCTCGGCTTTCTAGTAGCTCTCCCTGGAAAACGTGCTATTTTCATGGCAGACCGGCTAACGAGGTGAGAGATCGAAGAGATCCCCATAGTAATGGGCGACAAAGAGTAACCTACTGATTGTGGGCAATTGAAAACAACAATAGATAGGGAATCGAAAGGAGAAGGCAAACCCGGTTCCAATAATGCCGTGCTGAAATCGGATGTGTTCGACCAAAAGGTACAGATATTGCAGTCTCGCTGTAAACTATGTAAAAGTAAAGTAAAGTAACCTATAGCATTACTGCCGTAGTGGTGTGAGGTGTTAGCGATCTTACAAATCAAAGGCTCGGCTATATGAGGGAGTTAGCCATCTTCTTTCCCTCGCCGCTTTTACTTCCCGGACTGAACCGGTACCCATTTAAGGCAGGGTCGACCCGGGCGCCATTACAGTCTAAAAAACATTACCGCCTCAACTGGGGAATGAACCCAGGACCACTCAGATGCGAAGCCAGAGCGCTAACCACTGCGTTACGCGGCTCCCTGATGCTATGACAACGTCACAAACGTCCCTTTACAGGATGAAAGCCAAAGAAGAAAGAAAAGATGGACTGAGTAGCGCCTTAGTTCAACCGAGAAAATGACAGGAAATAACGTAAACATTGTTTTGGCTATATCTGTAAAGGAAACACCCGACCCATAAGATACTACACAAATCGTTCCTCAGAGCCAAGTCTTCCCCCGACCACTGAAGGCGCAGAATAGGAGGTTCCCGGTTTGGACGAGGCCTAGAACCACGCCACTGCAGTGGATCTCATGGATGTGGCCGACCGAAGCAACGGGCACAGACGCCTAAGCCACAGCCTACTATATATAAAGGCCTTCTGACTCCCGGTGAAATCCCTTTGTAACGTCACGTTCCTAGGCTGACTAAATAACAGAACTTGCAAGTGTCAACTATAATAGCGTGTTCGGGAAACAAAGATGGATAAGCAGTTGGTTTCAGGACAGGATTCTGTAAAAGGATCACTCTCAACTGTGATTTGAACTTAACTAGAGAAGAGCAAGTCATCACCTTCAGACTGAGAACTAGGCATAACAGACTCAAGGGTCATCTTTACAACAAAATGAGGATTGGGACAGATGACAGGTGCCCATGTGGGGAGCATATCATGACCATGGAACCAATCCTACAAAGCTGCACGCTCACGCAGGAAAAGAGAGAACAATACTGGCCTCGTGAGACAGATATGAGACAAAAGCTGTATGGAGATGAAACATCCTTACAAACAAAGGCGTCCTTTGTAAGAGAAACCGGAACCTTGATATGAGGATGTACGAAGAAGAATAACCATGATTTGTTATGTTTTATACCGTGAATTTGTTTGATTTCTCTGTGTGGAGCATGGATTGATTATAAACCTTTGCACAATATGAGTTCCGTTATTTAGTCATCCTATGAATGTGGCGTTTCAAAGGGATATTTCCGTGAGTCGAACAATCTTATTATCACCACTATCATCATCACTTACCTTGACATCCCAGAGAACGGAGTACAGGCATAACACTGAATTTGGTTTCTCTTCAAAGAGCGTGGTTGTGCAGTGATTATTGTGCTGGCTTCTCAACCGAGCTTCATTTTTTGTAGATCGCAAATGGCTCCTGGAGTCAACCCAGCCTAAATAATTGTGTACCAGAACAAGTCTGCGAAGTTACAGCATGCAGGTATGATGTTGACCACATCGTCCCAAGAAAATATGTGTCAAACAGCGTTTACATGGAATCTTCTACTTTTAACGAACTGACAGGTCAAATGTCCGTTTGTGTTAACTTGTATTTCTCCTATTTACAGAATTACAGGAGCTTGTGACAATAATATGCAAAATAAGTCAAGAATTTGGATTAGACATCAAGAAAACAAAGACTATAATCGGGAAAAGTGACAAGAAACCATGTATGCAGATATAATAAAAAGATCAACTACTTGAACAGGTATAGAGTTTCTCCTATCTAGGTCATATAATAATGGAAGAAGGCAGCTGTGAAAAAGTTCATGAGAAAAATAATAGGTGTGGCCAAGATGGTATTCAACAACATGCGACACATACTGACATCCAAACAGATAAATCAGAATTTGAAAAAAAGAATTGTCAGGTGTTATGTATACTAGTCACTACTTCATGGCGCAGAAACATGGACAATGAATAAAAAGCTCGAAAAGAGTATTTAAATCTTCGAAATGTTGATAAATAGAAGATTAGGTCGCATTTCTTGGAAAGAGAGAAAAACAAATTTGGAGGTATTGAAAAAGTTGGGGGTGAAAAGAGAAATAATGACCGAAATCAGGGTTAGACAGTTACATTATTTTGGTCATATAACAAGACATTCCTTCTTGTTGAAAACCATTCTAGAGGGTAGGGTGGAAGGCCGTCGATCATGAGACAGACAACGTTTTAAGTGGGTGGGTAACATTAGGAGATGAACTGGAAAAGCCTCTCTCAATATTGCACAATTACGGAAAGAGATAGAGCGCACTGGAGACCATTGCAGCCGACCTTCAATGCGGAGACGGCACTTGAACTGAACTGATTTAAACCAACATCCTCATAAGAGAGCTTGTAACAGAGTTACAGGGGTACAACGAGCCAAAGCCAGGGAAGCCCTGAAAATACCGTTGGTGGTACCCAAACATAACTTGAGAACCCGGACCGAGAGTTTCAGTTCATTGAACGAGGCATGGTCCTCAACTATCAAACTTTGAGGCTGGCCGACCAATGTAGGTCGAATTCTCACGGTTTGAACTGGGAATCCCCGTCAACAAGCGGTCAGTCAGTGTTTGGAAGATAATGCAGCCTTTCTTTGGGACACGCGAGTTCAAATAAAGTTGGTGGGAAATGAACTCAAGAAAGCAAAGTCATTTATCGAAAGCGGGAAAAACTTAGCTTATAAACGGGAGTGAGACAGTATAGGAGATCAGAAGCAGCAGGCAAGGGTGTCCTACCAGACAGTGTAGTGAGTAGCGCTTAGTCTAGAACAAGTAGATTAGTTAAAAGCTACAGAAATTTAGCCAGTGAGTGACAATAAGTAGAGTCATAGAGTTAGAAGCAACCGAAGCAGACCAACACGGACAGGCAACGAGAGACCACACACATGTAAGAATCTGTCTGTGTGTGATGTTCTGTTCAAGTCGTCGTCGCTAAACATCTTGCTCGAGTGACCTGACTTCATTCTCGTCAGACGGAGACGTGTTGCTACAATACGAAGCTGTAGTCCTAAGACGACCGTTGTGATTTGTGGGTTTTCCTCGTCCTGACAACCACAGTAACACAGCCACTGTTGTCCGTCATAGACACGAGCACAGCAGCAGACACGAGCACAGCTGCAGACAGAGCACAGATGCAGTCACCGACTGCCTAACGAGAGACGAGACAAGAAGCCCAGTAAACATCCTTTATATCAACGCACAGAGATTGACAGTGAATGAGGACTGAGAAATTGTAGATAGACATCCATTTTATCAACGCACAGAGATTGGCAGTGAATGAGGACTGAGAAATTGTAGATAGACATCCATTATATCAACGCACAGATATAGACAGTGAATAGAACAATTGATAGATTCCGACCACGTGATGAGAACCTTGGGTAAAGTTTAGTACTAGAGTAAGACCTGTGCTACTTGCACGAACCTTTAGAAGTAATCTTAGTCAGTTAGAGAAGTGATCATAACCAACCATTTGAGAGACTTTAGAATTAGTTACATAATTGATGAACTGTATAATATGATAGAATGAATAGCGATTTGATTGATGTGCATATTATTTTACTTGTGTGAGAAAAATACATGCTGTGTTTTACCTGTGTTAAAAGTATTGTTGGTGTTACGGTTAGAGAGTTAAGGAGTGATAGTGGTAATGAAGATTAGGATAGAACATTAACGTTAACCCTGCTACAATTATATTAAATGATACCGTGACTTAGGATATACAATTATTGTTAGGACTGTTATAAGCTGAAGTTTGTGTACATAGTCTATACTAATCTATCAAAACTACACTCCTGTAATGTGGTTTGTTAAGACCAGCAAAGATGGCGCATAACAGACTGCTGGGCTACTATGCTTTGGTGTTTTAGTTTTTTAAGAAGTAATAAGCCCCTCGAGCCTAGGCCGCTAAGCAGGAAATCCTCATCCCGGCTACATCCAGCTCACGCCAAAGCTGGGACCTGCACATGGGCATATGTCCATGTAGAAGTACAGGTCAACTAAGAGTTTAGCTAACTTAAGAGAGTTCTACTCCCACAGTTTACCCAGGCTTACACTTCGTTTTTACTAAGCTTAAGTTTTTTAAAATGAGGTGGAGGGGGCCAGTCCCCTTCCTCGCTGCCTTGACTTCCTTAATTGTAAGTTGGGAACCCATTGACAGTTTATTTACATAATTCAAATATTTAGAACAACATCACAGCAAATAAGTTTCTTGGGTTCCGGGTCTGTTAGGTCATTGCTATGGTGATCGATGATATCATCAGAAACTGCGTTCACAACCTTGACCTGACCTTTGACCCAAGGCAAATTGTGTTCTGTCTGTAACTGGGGAGATGGCGTCATTGGAGATGACATGGCGGTATTTTCTGAGCACATTTTTACGTTATAACTTCTAGACCAATTCAGAACTAGTGGTTGTGTGTCTTTGGGGTAAAGACCATCCGGGCTCTCTTCCACGATTGTCCAGATGGCTAGAGGAGCACTATGTCGTCTGAGGCGAAGATCTCGCGGTAAGTGGCATCTCGCTGTGGTGTCTGAGGAGGGTTGATTTTTAAAATGAATAGTCAAATTCAACGATAAGAATTGTGGACGTTACTTAAACATTTCATCCATTCTTTGTTCATCCATTCTTTGTTCATCCATTCTTTGTTCATCCATTCTTTGTTCATCGCTAATTTCTCAGATAATCAGATTCAGCAATGGTGATGTCATATGGTATGGGAATGTGGGTACAGGGGCGTAACTAGCGTAGACCGCGATGCACCATCAACGGGTCATCACAGGTTAGTCAGTCGATGACTGGTACTGAAGTCTTTTGATAATGTCTTCTATTCCTAGCAGATCTCTTTAGATCAGTGTAATTCTGCCCTCCCCCCCCCCCCCCCCTGTTCTTACAGACCTACGTGATATAATTGTTTTTTGCACGCCCTCTTTTTCTGTCCCCTGAATTTTGCCTTCTGTTATAGTATTTTCAATAACACCCCTCCATGTCTAATATTATGACCTTGCCAAGACAATCGACCTTTCTATTTACTTGTCGTTAGCTGTCATGTGATCCTATATCTTTAAGCCGGTGGTTCATTTGATCTTTTTTCTGTCTAGCTTACTCTTTGGCATCTTGTGATATCACTACATCTGAAAAGCTTATATTTGTTCATCCTTTCTTTTATTGTAGTCCATATTTCAGATCCGTACAACTTAATATGTGTGTAATGATTTTTCTTTTCCGAGGTTCAATCAGCAGGTGCGACACAAAAATGCCTTTATATAATTTGTATGCAACGTTTCAGCAGAAATTTATTATTAATTTTCTATATGCATATAATTGATTTTCTCACCAGATGTGGACGATTCTAGGAGTAAATTTTGATCATCAGGGAATTAGCATGGCTCCATCAAATTTATACACCCCAGTTCTCTACCGGTCTGTCTTTATGCAGTAGATCTTCTCTTCATCTCTCTACCATACATATAATGTTATACATAACATACACTTTCCGATCTTGCGATTTGATCAATTGAAAGTTAGTTAGAGTAAAGCATTGATTTATTTGAAGTGATTCACAAGTTCGAACAGGGCATACTGGCTAAGGAGTAGAGATCGAAGAGGGAAGGCTAACCCGGTACTCAAAGATTCCTGCTGAAGTCGGATGTGTCGGACCGAAAGGTGCACATATCGTGCATCAAGCTGCAAACTACGACACAACGCATTCCGTTCTCCGGACAACAACCTGTTACTTGCAAAGCCCTTTTCAGGGCTTGGTAGCGGGAGATTGAGAACTAACGAACAAGAAGAAGAAGATGTACAAGCTCACAGCTTTGAAGGGCAGGAAAGCACGTTTCTGATTAAGCCAAAAATCTACAGGTACCTTTTTTTTTCGTCTTCTGTGTTCGTCATAAAAAGGACGTTGTGTCGCAGGTTACAGGGAGGCTGCGATATCTGCACCTTTCGCCTGATACATCCTGTTTTAGCTAGCTTTTTTTTGGGGTACCGGGTTGTTGCCTTCCCTCAGCCAGACTACACTAGTGCAGCTTGTTTCCAAGGGCCACCGCTTGTAGGGGGAATATGGTCTTGGTCAGCTGTGGTTCGCTAACCCTGATGCAAGTAGTCAGCTATGAGTCACTGTGCTGTATCTTTGGTCCTTACAACTGTTCAAGTTACATTAGTATACCCTGATGCAAGTAGTCAGCTATGAGTCACTGTGCTGAATCTTTGGTCCTTACAACTGTTCAAGTTACATTAGTATAACAGCCATAATTAAGCATTCTCTAGAGGAGATCCACATAGATACCCCATCTCTGTCTTCCTAAACAAGGATTTAAGATCAGACAATACGACTGTTTTGATTAAAGCGGTCTCAGATGACCAGCCCATAGCTGGAGTAACGCATTTCCACGCGAACATTGCAGACATCAAGGGTGAATTATTCAAGATATGGACGTCACACGCAGAGAGAGAGAGAGAGAGAGAGCGACTGGTCACGTGATCACTGTGGAGACCATGAGCGGCGCAGAAGAATAATTTCCCACTGGAGATAAAATAAGACACTACTACTGCGCCCTAATCACAACGGAGAGGGGACGAAGAGACCAGTACAGTGGGGAAAACGGACCTCGATGTTAAATACAAAAATAAGTGATGCTCAAGTGATCCCCAGTCATATACAGGCATCTGCTGTTCAATGATCTAAGAACAGGCAGGCGCTTTTCTGGAGGACAGAAGGAACGCTGAAGAGGCTCCTTGAAAGTTTCCCTGGCAATCTTCAACATTGTTGTTACCGTAGGGTCGATGTTGTTGATAGGTAATGCGCTCGCCTAAAAAAGCAATGAATGGAAACGGGGAGGGTTCGAGTCTCGCAGGTTTCAAGCGACCCCTGGTCTCAAAGGACGTGGGACCAGAATGCCTACATGCTGACTTACCTCCAGTTAGTTGTCCATCGCAAGCGATGATGGCGACGGCACCATCACCGGGTTTTGTCTTGATGATGTAACTTGATGATGTAACTTGATGATGTAACTTGATGGTGTAGCTTGATGATGTAACTTGATGGTGTAGCTTGATGATGTAACTTGATGGTGTAGCTTGATGATGTAACTTGATGATGTAACTTGATGATGTAACTTGATGGTGTAGCTTGATGATGTAACTTGATGGTGTAGCTTGATGATGTAACTTGATGATGTAACTTGATGATGTAACTTGATGATGTAACTTGATGATGTAACTTGATGATGTAACTTGATGGTGTAGCTTGATGATGTAACTTGATGATGTAACTTGATGGTGTAGCTTGATGATGTAACTTGATGATGTAACTTGATGATGTAACTTGATGATGTAACTTGATGATGTAATTTGATGATGTAACTTGAGGATGCATCTTGAGGATGCATCTTGATGATTTAACTTGATGATGTAGCTTGAGGATGCATCTTGATGATGTAACTTTCACTGTCTTTGGATTACAATGAGGAGGAAGCTGCGCTGGTCATTGACCTCACTCTCTGGTCTCGACCCACCTTGGACCAGCGGCAAGACATACGTCAAGACGACTGGAGGTAATTCAGGATGCAGACACTCTGGTCTCACCTACTTTGAGACCAGCGGTCAGTTGAAACCTGCGAATTTCGAACCCATGCCGTTTCCGTTCATCGCTTTGAAAAGCGAGTGCCTTACCTTTCGACCACAGCGACCCCTGAAATGTACATAAGAGCTGATTGTGGTTTGATGGGATAGTGGACATAGAGGCCTCGAACCTTCAGGATTTCGTATGAACCTACTGTTCTGGTCATGTTGGAGGTTTGCGTATATGAAAGAAGCGACATCCTTGCCTTAACAGGCGCCTTAATTAACAATGCTGTCGAGGATGACGTGTTATATACTTTATTATTCGAGGTATCACCTTTAGTGAGGCGAGGGGACCAGTTCCCTTCCCCTTGGCCTCCTGTTCCAAAACTGGTCAAGTACCAATTGTCACCTGTGTGTACAGGATCGTGCAGCTACTAAGGAACCTGGTTCCTTTGCTATGGGAAACAAGTCTAAGATAGGAATTTATAGCCTCTTAACTAACACTGCAGTCGGAGGTGAAGTGTTAGAAGCCCCATTGGACTAGTCCTCAGCGTAGAGATATCGTTGCTAGTTCCATTGCTACATTTCCTTCCGTAATAACAAACCAGGTACTCGTATACAACATGATTGTCTGGAGCGTATAGATTACGAGAACCGAACACAGTACGTTTGCCACAAGAAGCAAGCGATCTACCACTCTGCTATCTAAACAGGTGCGAGATAACACAATGATAAAAAGGCATTTTGACAGACAAGATAAGGTAATTTATCATTTATGTTACTAAACAGGCTTCTAATTTACTTCCTGTTTTCATATCTGCAGACAAACATGCATCTTGGTGTGGTTAGTAAAGAAACATCTAATTAATTCTTGCAAGAAACGAAAAATCTAATTTAGATTTCCTAGTAAACATAAAATCTAACATATTTGTTAGTACATTGAGGTCAAGTCCAAAAACAACCTGAGATTGGCACATTCTGTTAATGAGAAAGAGTTAGGTTACCTTTTGGGTTCGCCTTGAGGAATCTTATTCATGTTTGTTAGTAAAGACACACATAAAATACACATTTGTTAGTAATAACAATGCATAATTGATATATGTTGGCATATATATATATAATTTAACATCATAATGGAAGCGATGAGTAATCAGGGTCAGGTGAAATATACTGATTAAGGTGAGAGCAAAGAGTAATCTGGGTCAGGTGAAATATATTGATTAAGGTGAGAGCGAAGAGTAATCTGGTTCAGGTGAAATATATTGATTAAGGTGAGAGCAAAGAGTAATCTGGGTCAGGTGAAATATATTGATTAAGGTGAGAGCGAAGAGTAATCTGGTTCAGGTGAAATATACTGAATAAGGTTGGAGCGAAAGGGGATCAGAGTCAGGTTAAACTTACTGACCAAGACCCCACCTGTCTCATGTCTACGTTCATGCTTATAGAGACACGTTGTCCGACAAGGTGGGGATCGCCATTGTAATCCCCATATTAGTGAGCTTACTTAGGAGCCTCTAATTGTACTATATACAGGAGGATCATGTTCCACATGCTAATGGTCACCTTTGGATCCGAGAAGAGCCACTGCAACCCGCTACTAAAGAAACGTCGCCAAGAGTTAATTCAGCATGAGTAGCTTCGAAGAAGAAGACGATCAAGTAAAGGAAGAAGAAGAGAAATAATAATAAGAAGATAGAAGATAAAGATAGAAGATGGAAGAAGACAGAAGATAAAAGGTAGAAGATAAAAGAAGAAGTAGATCAACAAGAACAACAACGAAGGCGACAACGATAACAAACAACAACCTTTGCTATTTTTTACTTGATTACTAGCCCGAGTAAATCCCAAGCTAAGCTTCTCACAGCAATCATGACTCACAGCAATCATGACTCACAGCAATCATGACTCACAGCAATCATGACTAACAGCAATCATGACTAACAGCATCAATGTGCTCTGTGGAAGTAGATTCTGTGGCAGTTTGTTTTAGAATGCCAATACAGGGCAGTTGTATGGAAACATTTGACGATATTCATTAAGATGTCTCATTACTCAAACAAAAGGAGAGAGTTGTTTTCACTTAATTGAGGAACAACGGAAATCAAAAGAAATTTGTTTCTCAACGAAATTACAAATCATCGTCTACAATGTCAATAAAACATGTTATTGTTTGTCCATCGTTTCCGAAAAGGACCACATTGTCATCTGTCAAATCTTGGAGTGGGTTCATATGTGGCTAATCAAACCAATCCGAGCACGAAAGCATCTGTCATACTGAGGGTAGAGAAACAATGTCAGACCGTCCGACGAAGTCAACTCGTCTCTTGCCTTTTGTGTCGCTCGTCTCCGTGCAGCTTGCATGATTCTTGTCTGCTCAATACGCACCGTGCCATAAGAGATTTGACTGCGCCAGGCAGAGCGGTCAGCAGCAATGTTCTCACAATGATCAGGGTCAATGTCGCAGTTCTTCAGTGAGGCTTTCAGAGTGTCTTTGTAACGTGTTATTTGGCCACAGCTCACTCGCTTGCCTGACTCAAGCTCGCCATAGCTTATTGTCTTAGGAAGCCGCTCATCTGCCATGATGACACCATGGCCTGTCCATCTAAGCTGCGATTTGTACAGAGTTGTGTGGATGCTTGTCATGCTAGCCCGCGAACGAACTTCTACATCTATAATCCTATCTTGTCATTTTATGTTCAGCCGTTTCCTTAGGCAGCCCTGATGAAAGTGATCAAGCTTCTTTGCATGTAGACTGTACACAGTCCATATTTCACAGGCGTACAGAACAGTTGTTAGGACGACTGTACACAGTCCAGGTTTCATAGGCGTACAGAACAGTTGTTAGGACGACTGTACACAGTCCATATTTCACAGGCGTACAGAAAAGTTGGTAGGACGACTGTACACAGTCCAGGTTTCATAGGCGTACAGAACAGTTGGCAGGACGACCGTACACAGTCCAGGTTTCATAGGCGTACAGAACAGTTGGCAGGACGACCGCCATATAAACCGTCATTTTGGTTATAAGCTTACTACGGCCACACTTCGTCAAGGACAAAAAACGAAAGAAAGCACCTAACAGACCACAACAAAAACCAAGGCAAGATTTGCCAGGAAAGTGTGGGACACGGGACGGCAGTTATGAAATAAGAGTAGACCTAACAAGAAATGGTCAATATGATTGTACACATAGAAAAACAGACGAAACATGAGCACACACACACACACACACACAAAACAACACTACAAGAAAACCCAAGCAAATGATATCGGTTCACAAATTAATGGAAATAAAGAGAGAAAGTGGTATATATAACGAGCGAAGGAGATGTGGAAAGAAAGGAAGCGAAGGGTAAAGAGAGCGGGCTAAGAAAGGAAGACTGTACAAACGTTTTGAATGTATTCATGAAATTTGAGGCAATCCATAAGAAAATCGAAGGATTCTCAAACCCAAACCAGTCTCGATCATCGGAGGATTTGGAGACGATTCCAGCAACTCTGATGTTCACCTTGCCCTAATTTCCGGGACTATTAAAGTTGTTATCAACAGAAGAGCCCCAAAACTATTAAAGTGGTTAGCGACAGGAGAGCCAGAGTTATTGAAAGAGTCATTGAAGTGTTGGGGACGGCATGGGCTAGTGGTTACGTGACACGGCTCACAACCACAAGGTGCTGCGTTCGATCCACATCACAACACCGGCCTACCCCGGGGAAGCAAACACTTAGAAAATGCAGGAGGTATTCAAACAGACAGGTCATGCCTGGTGCCAGGTAGCCGAAGGCTATCTGTAATATGTTCTCTATTTTAAAATGTCTACTTTATGACCTTTGGGGAAGAGGATAGGAATTTTATTCATTTTATTTTAGGATCTTGCACGGACAGCGGCTAACAGCCTGCGTTTATGGATTGCCAATTGCCAGTTTCTTTTATGTGCACATCGTGTACACGGGATATCCGTGTTTTTCGTCGATCTCTAATATGACTAGACGATGGTCTCACCTCCCTTGAGATCAGGGGCCCGCATTGAACAAGTTGAAATTATTGGACTAAATATATAATTTAGCAATAAACATGATATTTCATGAGTGACTTGAACCGTGGGAGGCCAGTCCATGATGGAGTTCGGCGTTGCGTTTTGCTGCACATCAGAGTTCGGTCCAGGCTATCACTACTCAAGGATATTCCTGTTCGGCCTTCCTCCTGCCCGTCCCTCCCTCTACAGGAGGTTACACGACACCTCTCAACCTCGTATTCTCAGCACAGTAAGGGTCACGCTGACCAAAAGGCGGACACAATCTAGAGGACTTGGCGGCGGGACACGGAAAAAAACAGGGAGTTTGACACGGATTGACATGGAAGGCCTAACACAAACATTAGTCTAACACACTCCTCGCGGCTTTCATCCCAAGGCTAGCGGATTACTCAGCTCCACCTTTGGGAGTCTGTAGGGATTCCGGTCGACACGCTACACATGAACACAGCCTCAGCAGTTGGGTATGGTAGTGGTCGATCGTCCCAACGGGCCTTTGACGCCTACGCGAACATTTTAATTATTATTAATGAGCTTCTACATTATTATTAATTTGGTGTATGACAAGCAAGGAGAGGTCAAGAGGGTTAGTGAATTAGTAAACAACACACAGACATACCGCCATGACATGCACATTAGCAAGCAAGCCATTGGAATTCTGCTGTCCCCGGAGCGCCTGAAAACAATGCCATGCAATCATTATATTACCTCATATACACCTGAAAGTGGCAGGGGAGGGATGCTAGGCTGAATATTTAACCGAATGTCCCTTGGTCTTTTTTGTATCCTAGAGAAAATGATTGATTCACTTGTGTGTTCCGGAATCATCTCTCTTCTCTGTGTCGCTCTTGTTTCCCTTCTTGGGGCTGTAGAAGTACTTTTGTACGCTCGTACATAATTGTAATCGAGCGTGCATACAAACATGTGATTAGTGTGTTGTGTCTTTGCATGATGGAGGGGTCGTAATCTGTTTGTCTTTCCTGCAGGCCACCTTTAGATAGTACCTTTATAACTTTTTGTCCTGATAGAGAACAATAGCCTGCTCTTTTAGTTTTACAACAACAATTGGTTCTTTGACGTACACAGAGTGAATAGGGCACCTCTGGCTTTATCGTACGTAACCGATATGACTAGGCGTCCGATCTGACTTATCAGACCAAGGGACGTTTTCAACTAGCAGCATTCAAACACCCACCTGGCATCCTCCCAATCGGTCTGAAAATTCCTATGTGCAGATGTTAAATGTTTGTCTATACGGTGAGGAAAAGACCTTTTCTCTTTTCATTAAACCAGTTGAGTATTCTGTGAGTCGGCGCTGTGGATGGGCGCGAAGATGGCTGACGAGTCCGATATGGGATCTACATAATCGCAGAGAGGGCATGGAATGTTCGCTTCAGGAGACGAGCTTTTCTATTCTGTCTCCGTTGTTAAATATGTAACGTGTAACACATACACCTGTCTCACACCTCTCTTACATCACTATCTGCTGAGTAATTCTGTCCCGAGCGGATTGTTGCAATCTGTTCCCAATATAGATTACTAATTGGTATAATGTCTTTTCCATCTGGGTCAATCACATGGAGGCACTCAACTAGTTTAACATGTTGTGGGCTCTATCAAATTGTGCTCGATTAAAAGTCAACTAAAAACCGGATATGTATATATGGGATTCCGTGGTGAAGTGGTTAAGCCGTCCGCCTCGTGATCAAGGGGCATCTCGTAGCTGTCCCCTAGCCGTCTTGTCCTTGACTTGCCACTGGGGTCGGGCGGCACTAGACGAGAGAGTGATGATAAAAAGTAGCGCAGTTAATCCTTACCAAAAAATAGCGCTAACAAAATAATGCCATCATCGTGTTCGATGGACGGCGGCCTTTGCCTTTATATATATATCTTTTACACAATTTTTGTTTTAAATTTGTGGTTGAAATCGCTTTATTTTTTCTAATCCCCAAGGCGGTGTGCGTTGCACTGTGGTTTTTATTTTGCGCCTGTTGGCCCAGTGCATCCGACTTCAGCATGTATTTTATGTAAGGGTCTGCTCCCTCCTGCATTTTCTAAGGGTTTGTTTTCCCGGGGTAACGGCCGGTGCTGTGATGAGGATCGAACATAGCACCTTCGGGTTGTGAGCCGTGCCACTTATCCACTAGGCCACGCCGTCCCCGGATATGTATATGACGCCACTGAATGCTGAATTGAAGGATACAATAGCTGTTATTGCAGTGTATTATGATTTTCTATGAGACGAACTTATTAGCATTGTTGCATAGTTAAGATTATGCGAATATTTTTGACACTACCAGTTGTTGTTGTTGTTGTTGTTGTTGTTGCTCAATGCCCACAATGAGTAAGATTACTTTTTTGTTCGCCCTATAAAGGACGTTAAGTGGCCGGTTGTAGTAGCTTTATTAACATCCCGAGCGTGCTGATCAAGGTGGATCGGGGTCCTACAGGCGGTTATACTACGCATGGCTTCATCTGCTTGTCGCTCACTACTATGGGGATCATGTCGATTCCTCACCTCGCTAACCAGGCTGATATGAAAACAGCCCGTTTCCAGGAAGGGCTACGAGGAAGCTAAGGTGAGGGTCTTGGCCTGTATATTCCCTGACCAGACGTTAGTCTTCCTCCCCCATTACAGGGTGGCTTACTTATAGGCTTTCAAATTCGAGCTTGATAACATAATATAATCATCATCACCAAGTTCATTTGCATTTCAAGCCGTAGCATAGAGACACCACAATAGGTGACCTTCTTTCAAAAGCCTGCGCTAAAAGCCTTTTTGCGCCCTTTTTTTCAGGTATGTTTCAGTGAAAGGTAAAGGTACTTCCATAGCAGACACTGTTGTCAGGCATGAAGAGTTAAAGACTTCATTATACAAGGCCATATTATTAGATGAAAATGCGTGGTAGCCGCTTCTATGAATACTTTACACAGTCTAGATCCAGCATAGGCTCTCATTGTTAACCAAGCTGCATATTTACAAAACCAGTGTCCTCCCAACATATGAACTAGCGTCCGGCTTGACCAGGCGAGCATCGAAGATTTCCACATGCGCATTCTTGGTATCCACTGGTACAATCTCGTCCCAAACGTTCAATCCACATTGTGCACAGGCCTGGACAGATTTTACACCTCGCTACATCATTGTCCCCGTCCCTATTCGGGCACGTGGCCTGACTTCAGGAGAACATCTCGGCCTACCTGCTCTTGAAGTAGGTCATTACATTAGGGAAGGTTAGTAGGCCTCTCCTACATGGTCCAGCCCTCGTACCTTCTGGCTGGTTCAAACAAGATTGATTTTACCCTCACTGCGTGCAACCTGGATCACATCTATTCATTGTGACAGGGATCGATGGGGTCGAGAGGTAGGGTACTCGCCTCTCAAAGCGATAAACCTAAACGATGGACAATCGAGTCCCGCACGTTTCAAACGAGCCCTGGTCTCAAGGTTGGTGGAACCTGAGTGCCCGCATCCTCAGTTACCTTCAGTCGTCTTGACTTATGTCTTGCCGCTGGTCCAAGGTAGCCTGGGACCAGAGCGTGAGGCTGATGACCAGCACAGTACCTTCCTTACTATAATCCAAATACAACGCACGTCACATCATCAAGATACAACTGTCTAATGATGTCGCCTGGGATGGGCAACTACCATTGATCGTAACACGACTGTCATTGAAAGGCCCCCTAAATGCCTAGGCAGGTTACTACTACTACTGCTACATATTGTTTATGAGGTTTGGACGGTTCAAGTCAGGTTCCCATTTACAACTGGATCGAGTGAAGCGTACCAGTAACTGGAGTTTAACCCCATACCTTTGCCCTGGAAAACATGTGCTATATCAGTATTTTTTCATAGGCGCAGTAGCAAATCTTGTACAGTGTGACATAGCTACCTCCATTCACAACTCTCTTAAGTCACCTTTCGCAATAGGAATGTCTGCGCAGTGGTCCTATTCTTTCTGTCTCGTAAGAGATCATGGAATTCATTCATGAACGCGTAATAACATAAAAACTAATAAATCTGAAGTTGGACCAAATATTGTCTGAAAAACATGAAAACACTGGGGGGGGGGGGGGGGGGGGGGGGGAAATATAGCTTTCAGGATTTCTCATGTTAGTTTTAAACACAATAACAACAAAATTTCCCTTGAATTAACTGTGTTATTCGTGGAATTAAGTGTGTTATTCGTGGAATTAACTGTGTTATTCATGGTTTTTGTTGCTTTCTGTTGTTAAAATTGGGATTAATAAATATCTATAAATGCATATGTTCTCAAAATAAATGCATAAATAGCAATATTTTACCGTAATTTTCAACAAGCCCCGTCACTCGTTTTGGGGTATACGCCATTGAAAACCCTCCTCCAGTAAGTTAGATCTAGAGCTGCCCTTTCTGTCTCTCTCGTGTTGAGTTCTAGGTTCATTTTCAGTCTCTTCTCTAGGCGTTTCTTGATCTACCTCTCTTTCTTTTCTCCTGCGGATTCCATGTCAGGACCTATCTAGCCCTTGTTGATAGTCATTTACATAGTGTGTGTCCTGTCGAACTCCATTTACAATGTTTTATCTGTTGATCCATTGATTGTTGTTGCTTCCTTTCCCATAGATCTTCATTTCTAACCATGTCTTGCCAGTCTATACCCATTATCCCCTGTAGACATTAATTTTTTATTGTTTTTATTTATTTGCGTTCGCCTTATGTCTCTAATTGCCAAGGCGGTGTGCGTTGCACTGTGGGTTTTATTTTGCGTCTGTCGGCCCAGTGCATCCGACTTCAGCATAGACATTTAATGACGAACGACTAGAGTTTTCTCAGTATTACGTTTGTCGTTTTTAAAGATTATGATTAGAAAAGGAATTGTTGTTGGAATTCAACAATCTTAACTTGGTGTTTGTCTTTATCAAATAATTACATTTCTGCTGGATCATTGATATTGATGTATATTATTCTGTTACTGAGCAGCAAAGATGGCGCCATGACCGTCTGCGGGTCTACATTGCTTTTCTGTTTTTTTGTTCATTATAGATGCCGCCAGACTCATGGATTTGCCGGGAATTAACACTATTCGAAGATTTAAATTTGTGTTCACGGAAACATATTGTTGTTTTCCATTTGTACTGGTTAATTCGTTCGTTTTGTGTGTTTTCTTCCATCCGATTATCTTGGATTTGACATTGGCTATATGAATCAGCGTCAGCTTTGTCAGTAGTGTCAGCTTTGTCAGCAGTGTCAGCTTTCTTGTATGACATTTTTAGACACAGCTATAATGAACTGCCAACTGGAGAGAGACTGGCTCCGTCAGGTGTGTAGCGGCCCAAGACACACCGTTATTGTATGGCGAACGCTGGAACTACAGACTGCAATAACGGTGACTCAACGACCTTCTAGGTTATGGGACTGATTATGACATATATATATATAGATTTAGTCTCTTTTCCAATCACTTTGTTATTTTCCACCATTGACATGCATAGAAGAGTATTGGTAAAATGTTGTGTGTTGGAGTTAAACAACATGAGATTTTAATGCTTGCTCAGTGATTTTTAATTTCCAAATGTTCGATACTTGAGTAAAGACACAAAGACACTTACAAAAGCCTGTGAAAGCTAAATAAACCAAAAATTAACAGAAAACTACCTTTAAATATTCAAAAGTACATTATTACAATAAATAAAAGTTTATCTTTAAGCATTTTCATTTTTGTACGTCCTAAACGGACGTTAGGTGGCGGGTTGTAGCACCTTTCCTAACATCCCAAGCGTGCTGATGAGAATAGACCGGTGTCCTCCAGGCGGTTGTGCTATGCTTGGCTACATCTGCGTGTCGCTCACTAATACGGGGATCCGTTTGTTAGCCAGGCTGCCTTGAAATTAGTCCGTTTCCAGGAAGGGCTACTAGGAAGCCGAGGTGAGGGTCTTGTCCAGTATGTTTTGCCCGAGCAGACGTTAGTCTTCCTTCTCTAAACATATGATAAACGATAATGTGAGAGCTCTCACCTTCAACAACACTGATATTGCAACCATGTCTGCAAGGTAGGGAACCTACGAAAAGAGAATACAGAGAAGCTTCGAGTCGCCCCTAAGGGCGACAGAGCGAAGAACGTTGACAATCTGTTAACGAGACCGATTGCACAACACCTAAATCTGGCGCCAAATCGTCAATTCTGTCGTAGGTACAGTATGCAGCAAAGATGGCGCTATTACCGGATGTGGGTCTATATTTCTCTGCTGTTTTAGTTCCTTATGGATGCCGTCAGACCACGGATTTGCCTGGAATTCACACTAGTCGACGACTTATACTTGTGTTGACGGAAATGTTTTCCATTTGGACTGATTAATTCGATGGGGTTTTTGTATTTTCTTCCGTCTAATTATCCAGGTCTGGATATCAGCTATATAATAACACTAGGCTATAACCGGTATCGTATTTTCACGGTCTAGTTCACATGGTTGAACTTGACGAGATTGACGCCCTTTGTCCTAGTGTCGGTTTTGATGTGTGACATTTAGACACGACTGTAATGGATTAAAATACAGCCTGGGAGAGATGACCAAGTCACTCACTCGCTCAGCGATGTTCCTACGACCTCTAAGGAAAGGCACGGCATACAACGTTAGATGTTATTCCCCCCCTCCCCCCCTACGCTGTTGCTTTGCGGGATACCTATTTACGGGAAAGGCTTCGGGAGTAAACCCTGATGAAAAATCGGCATCCTGTGCTATCTCCAGTGGTCTCGATAAATATCTTACCACTGGTCAAGGGTAGCTCAGGACCAGAGAGTGAAGTTGACAAAATGCGCAGTTTCTTCCTCACTTTAATCCAAATAATCACAAAGTCACCTATTTCAGCGGACACAGCAAGAGAAAAGACTGTCCACACGGCTGAACAAAGAGCGTGGTCGTCATCACAAGTAATGGACGAACATCATCAGTTACTGCGTTCAGAAAATGCAGATAGATAACGCATGTGTACACATGTTGAACGCATATCGGTGGTCTTACAACACCAATAGTCCTCTCGGGCGTTCAGCGGTGAATGGAGAGGTGGATTAATTAAAGACCTTGGTCCATGGTACTATAAGGCAGAATAGGGAAATGTGTTTATTAAACATTTGGCTACCCGGTATCAGACACGTGTCTCATTGAATACCAGGATTAAGAGGGAATATTTATTTGATTAAATTTCGCAAAACAAATCTGATGCAGTCGCTACCTTAGCTTTCGATGAGCGATTAATATTATGGTTAAGACATCCGTAGACATGTAAGTAAGTAGCATGCCTTTGCAGAACGTCGCTTCTACAACCGCTAACCTATTTGGCTGTTATAAGTTTCTTGGCAAGTGTGCAGTACGGCAGGCTGCCATTACTTTTAGTATGTGTAGGAGCGAAAGAACCCATGCCTGCCAAACTGGACACGAGTGTGATTCAAACCGGGTGCGTTGAGATTGTGAGACGGACGCTTCATCCCTAGACCCGGCAGACTCCCCTACTGTAGAAATAACAGCAGTAAAATAGTTAATTGTGTTAATATTACATAAAAACCATGCAACAGGAAACACGCATGCTACATACAAGATTCTCAGTGTTAGTATCCACGCTACCAAATGACGTCATCAAACCTTGTGCACGTGTAAAGTTTTCGACGAGACAATCAGCCGAAGAGGCGTTTCCGGGCCTATGTGAGGCTGTGTGGGCGATGATGGAGTTGGAGATCAAAGGCTGCCTTTCCCCGATACTCTCTTTAGCTGGCTTGTCCCTGTTTGGGGGTTGGATAATGTGTAGTTCAACAGCAATAGAAGTTGTCACCTTACAATATACAAACACAGTAATAGGCACAGAAATACACAACCATGTACGTGGACGCACAGACAAAACACATACAGCCATTGACATAGGCGCACACACACTGACACGTAAATATAAAAACACACACTGACACGTAAATATAAAAACACGCGTGCACACACACATATTTATATATGGGATTGTAGTGAGGAAGAAACCGGCCTCTCCAAAATGCCTATTCCCCCTGATTGTAAACCAGGTACCAATTTAGAGGCATCAGACAAGGTTGTGTTCTGTCACCCCTCCTCTGTGTCACATATATGAATCAAATCACTCAGGAGGCAAATACAGAAGAGGAAAGTACCAACTGCTCTTCGCAGTCGACCAACGATAAACAAAACCTACAAAGTCATATTGACTCACTCTACTTGAACTGTCAAAAGTACGATGTGAATATCAATACATCAAAAACAGAGCCAATGAATACAAGTAGAAAGCACACCACACTAGATATTCATGTGAATGAAACAAAATAAAACAGGTACAAGAATTTATATATTTGGAAGCTGTTTTAACTGAGGATGGAAAACTCGACAAAGACGAGAGACGAGAGAGCAGAGGACAAACGTTGTCATATACCAGCTGTCTCCACTACTAAGACACCCCAAGATTTCCTTCCAAGCAAAAACGCACATGATAAATAGTATCTTCATCCCAACCCTGTGCTATCAGTGCCAGGCATGGACAATGAATAGAGCCCAGGAACGAAAGTTAGCCACCTGCGGAAATGCGGTGCCTAAGACAGGTCACTTACAACACCAGAAGAGACAGAATCACAAATACGAGTATTCGGGAGAAGGTTGGAACAATTCCCTGGCTACAGTACATAGCGCAAAAGAGAATGAATTGGTTTGGCCCCGTTGTGAGAATGCAACCACATCAAATTGTTGATCCAATCTTCTACAGGAAGAAAGGCTAGCGGGAGACCGAGGAAAAGGTGGACGAGACCTGCCGTAAAATGGGGAAAAATGTTACTCGGGCCGCCACGAGAGGGGCGAAAGACAAACACACATCACGACACTGGGCTACAACCATGTAGAAAGTGAGACGACAAAAGAAGAAGAAGAAGAAGAAGAGACTAGATTGAACCCTGCTCTTTGCTGTGAGAGACTTGACGTTTAACAGATCAACTAATCCAGATGACTCGCCCGTTCTTACAGGCACCCAAGGTGGACCACTCCGCCCCATCTGATCTTTAGTACACCATTGGTGGGCTTAGTATTGATTTATCAGAGAGGTTTGACAATAACAAAGACACACACACACAGACAACAACAATGGCACAATAACCTGTTTTAAGTTAAGTAGAGGTGTCACAGGGTGCACAGACATGCTTGCCATGTATTGACTTAGTGATATGTCACAGTGTGCACAGACATGCTTACCAAGTTTTGACTTAGTGATGTGTCACAGGGTGCACAGACATGCTTGCCAAGTCTTGACTTAGTGACGTGTCACAGGGTGCACAGACATGCTTGCCAAGTCTTGATTTAATGATGTGTCACAGGGTGCACAGACATGCTTGCCAAGTCTTGACTTTGTGATGTGTCACAGGGTGCACAGACATGCTTGCCAAGTGTTGACTTAGTGATGTGTCACAGGGTGCACAGACATGCTTGCCAAGTCTTGACTTAGTGATGTGTCACAGGGTGCACATACATGCTTGCCAAGTCTTAACTTAGTGATGTGTCACAGGGTGCACAGACATGCTTGCATAGTCTTGACTTAGCGATGTGTCACATGACCCCCTGCCACTGACATGCTTGCCAAGTGTTGACTTAGTGATGTGTCACAGGGTGCACAGACATGCTTGCCAAGTCATGACTTAGCGATGTGTCACTGGACCCCCTGCCACAGACATGCTTGCCAAGTATTGACTTAGTGATGTGTCACAGGGTGCACAGACATGCTTGCCAAGTCATGACGTAGCGATTTGTCACAGGACCCTTCCCCCACAAACATGCTAGCCAAGTCTTGACTTAGCGATATTTCACAGGACTACCCCCCCCCCCCCCCCACCTCACCCACAGACATGCTTGCCAAGTCATGACTGAGCGACGTGTCCCATCTCCCTACAAACCTGTTTGACAAGTCTTGACTGAGCGACACGTCACAGGGCCCCATGTAGACACCCCCAAAGGGATCTGTGTCTGTTTCCTCCTCTGCGGCTGGTGGGATAGTTAGCGAGCATTTCCTGCAGCTGAACCTGTGACAAAAACAGTTGCAACAGTCAGTCTGTTGTCGTTAATCATTTTAAACTCATATTAGCGACAAACGATCTCCTAAACCACACACACTGGGCAGGTGTCACGCTATTGTGTATCCTAAACAACGGTTTAGTGGAAACCATGGCTCTCTGACGGTGTTTACGATATCCTTCTAAAATAAAAAAAACTCGGCAGACTACGCATCGACGGCAGCTAAAAAGTAAGTTCTGATCGGGAGAGTTTCTTCAACTAAATCGCCGACACAGTTGAAACATGTCTTAGATACAACGATCTCAGACCTGCATACCAAACCATCAGGCTCCTCCGCCTGGGAAGCAAGCAGAAAGCGTCTAACAATACCGAGTTTGCCAATCGTGCAGATGGCTCACCATGTTCGACACACGAAGAAGTAGCGGACAGATGGAAGGAGCGCTATACGCGCGCCCTCAATCATCTTCCAACAACGGCTTGTCCCGACAAGGACTCAGAATATGTCGATACTCCCCCGGATGTGGAGACGTGCATTGACCGTCCAACATTGGCGGGAAGTCCAAGCCGCCATCCGGAAGCTTAAAGATGGGCGCGCTGCAGGTCAGGACCGTATTCCGTCAGATCTATTCAAGTACGTCATAGACCCCATCAGCTCTGTTCTTCATCATCTCTTTCTACAAGTCTGGAGAACAGGACACGATCCCGCAGATTGGCAAGATGGAATAGTTGTTGCTCTATACAAGGGCAAGGGTAGCCGTAAGGACTGCAACAACTACAGACCAATCACACTGCTCTCAGTCCCAGGCAAGGTACTTGAACATGTACTGATGGCCCGACTCAAGCCACCCCTGATCACACGTGCTGCTGGCCCGGCTGGCCAGACTCAAGCCACCCCTAATCACACATGTGCTACTGGCCCGACTCAAGCCACGCCTGATCACACATGTGCTACTGGCCCGACTCAAGCCACCCCTGATCCCACACGTGCTACTGGCCCGGCTCAAGCCACCCCTGCTTACATATGTGCTGCTGGCCCGGCTCAAGCCACCCCTGATCCCACATGTGCTGCTGGCTCGGCTGGCCCGACTCAAGCCACCCCTGATCACACATGTGCTACTGGCCCGGCTCAAGCCACCCCTGATCCCACATGTGCTGCTGGCCCGGCTGGCCCGACTCAAGCCACCCCTGATCACACATGTGCTACTGGCCCGGCTCAAGCCACCCCTGATCACACATGTGCTGCTGGCCCGGCTCAAGCCACTCATGATACCACATGTGCTACTGGCCCGGCTCAAGCCACACCTGATCACACATGTGCTACTGGCCCGACTCAAGCCACCCCTGATCACACATGTGCTGCTGGCCCGGCTCAAGCCACCCCTGATCACACATGTGCTACTGGCCCGGCTCAAGCCACCCCTGATCGCACATGTGCTACTGGCCCGACTCAAGCCACCCCTGATCCCACACGTGCTGCTGGCCCGGCTCAAGCCACCCCTGATCCCACATGTGTTACTGGCCCGGATCAAGCCACCCCTGATCCCACATGTGCTGCTGGCCCGACTCAAGCCACCCCTGATCCCACATGTGCTGTTGGCCCGATTCAAGCCACCCCTGATCCCACACGTGCTACTGGCCCGACTCAAGCCACCCCTGATCCCACACGTGCTTCTGGCCCGACTCAAGCCACCCCTGATCCCACACGTGCTACTGGCCCGGCTCAAACCACCCCTGATCACACATGTGCTACTGGCCCGGCTCAAACCACCCCTGATCACACATGTGCTACTGGCCCGGTTCAAGCCACCCCTGATCACACGTGCTGCTCGCCCGGCTCAAGCCACCCCTGATCACACATGTGCTGCTGGCCCGGCTCAAGCCACTCCTGATCACACATGTGCTACTGGCCCGGCTGAAGCCACTCCTGATCACAAAACGCCGTCCACATCAGTCCGGTTTCACCCCGGACAGATCAACTGTGTATGCCATTCCTGCTTACCGGCTGCTGGCTGAGCTGCACCACGCATTCAACTCTGCGCTGCGTATGTGGATCTAAAAGCTGCACTGGATTCGGTCGATAGGTCCCGCTCTCTAGAAAGCCCTGCAAGGCATCGGTACTCTTGTCCCACTGCTGAACTTGGTTAGGGAGCACACGGACACCGGTGCCAGAGTCAGCCTATGTGGCGCTCTCTCGGACAGGTTCCCAACATCTTCGGTGGTCAGGCAGGGTTGCGTCCTTGCCCCTGACCTTTTCTGCTGAGCCATTGACTGGATTTTTCACCGCCTTGACTCCCTCCATCTGGGCATTGACATGGACCAAACACGCATCATAGACATCGCCTATGCTGATGACGGAGTCCTAGTCGGCCCAGACAATGCGGTTCTGTAGCAGTCTCTCGAGAAACTGGATCTAGAAACATCAAACCTGACTCTATCTATATCTTGGACCAAGACAACAATTCACAACCTTGTCTCCGTCACTTGTCCTCACAGCATTCTTGTCCATGGTCGCAACAATGAATTCACATCCCTGGGGAGTTATTTTTCATCCGATGGACACAGTGCGACTGACACGTTAAGGAGGATCGGGCTTGCTGTCTCCGCTATGAACGACCTTCGCCGGATGTGGAATAATGGTAGACTCTCTCTCAGATCCAAAATTCGTATTTATCAGACGTGTGTGATTCCTGTCCTCCTGTATGGTTCAGAGACTTGGACCCTACTTAAATAGGACATATCAAGACTTGATGCCTTCCATATGCGCAACCAGCGACGCATCCTCGGTATCCGGTAGTTCGATCTCGTCCGTAATGTCGACGTGTCTGCAAAGATGAGTCTTCCCTCAATCTTGGACACTCTGGTCCGCCGCCGCCTTTCTGTGTTTGGTCACGTGGTCCGACTGGACCAGAAAGTTCCGACTCACCAGATCATGTCCAAGTCAGCTGTGTGTAACAACCGTCTCCTACCGGCCGGCTGGAGGCGTGGGAGGGGCCATCTTCGTTCTCCCTGGCTCTGACAGATATCATTCTCTCCTTCGGCATTGGACGAGGTTTAGTCACAAGCCTCAGCAGTTGGACATGGTGGGAGTAGTCGATCGACGCAACGAGCTCTAAGATGCCTAGGAGAACCGTATTATTATTACAAGGGTTTAATAAAGATACATGCATAAAACAGATAGTTACATTTAATGCTGCGACCAGTCTTCTGAAAGAATGTAGGGCCCTGAAAAGGACCAGGAAGTTTCTTGCAGCCAAGTGCCTTGCGTCACAGGGATGTCCTGCCGACATTGTGCCTGTTGACATCTCCATCTATCCTGTCGTTCAGTCCAGGAAACACATGGTTGTTATTACATCGTCTGACAGCATGGGTAACGCCATGCTGCTGGAGAAAATGGATGCTACTCTCCTTATCATGAACCAACGTTGACAGATTCAAGAAGTCCATTGCTGATTTAAAATAAAATGGCAGGAACAAGAGAAAGCAGAAGCGAATGCAACATGTTTGACACCAACAAAAGTTAAAACAAGGGACTATTCTATGACGTCACTATCTTAAATGCAGTGCTAAAATATATATCCGGTACTAAAAATATATATTTCCTTATCTGGGGTGAATTAAGGGACAAGCACTCAAATCGTTTTGAACTAGAAAGATACTTGCTAACACAAATCTCAACACTACATCATTATCTCCCTTTGCTCGTCTTTTCCTTTACACATTATGCCCCCAAATCCATCAGATCAAGTGCGGATGTCTGTACATGTTCAAGTGATATTGTTACAAAGTCAATTAGTCTCGTTTGCAACATTGCTGAATGCGTGGAAGGTTTTATGAGCATTGAGAACTACATTCGGCACTTGAGATTGATACTGGAAGCGTGCGTGAGAAGGATCATTAGAGCAACTGAAACGTTAGCAAGGCACGTTACCCAGGAGTCTTTGTTGTAGAACCAAGGGAAGTAATCTGTGAGTCTAAAAATATTTGGAAGTCTATAAGCTATTGTTATAGACCATAGCGCAGGTTTTCAGCATCAGATTCTTTTGTTGCCATTATGCATCAATAGTTCCACATATTCATACCCACCATAAATGGCTTTATTACCTTGGAGACAGAGTGGCTTGGGGTGAAAGGTCCGTTTGAAAATATCAAAACAAACAAGTGAGAATCCATCCGTGTCGAGTTTGTTAACACGGATTCTTTTTCATTATCACTTCCACCACTTCTTCGCTTACGGAAAGTAATGGTAACTTATCTACCATGAAACTTATAATAGCCAAATAGGTTGGCAGTTTAAAAAAACGACGTTCCACAAAGAACATGGTACACACTTTAAACAAGCTATTACCTTGCATTCTTATTTGTCTGATCAGTGATATGGCAGAGTACTCGCTTTTCCCGGCATAGGTAAGCGGTTCAATTCCCACACCATCACGCTGAAGTCGACTCTGTTGTAAGCGGTACCTGACTTACGGTTAAGGAATGAAAAGGCAGCTAGGAAGGGAGCTGACATAGACTTAACAACAGTGCAATCTCGTTTGTCTTGGCTTGGCTTCGTTCATTCTCAATCTCCCACTACCAAACCCTGAAAGGGCTTAAGTAGCAGAATGTAGTCCAGAGAACGGAATGCTTTGTGTCGTAGTTTACAGCTTGACTGCGATATTTGCACCTCTCGGTCGAACACATCCGACCTCAGCAAGCATTTTTTTTAGTACCAGGTTAGCATTCAATCTTCGATCCCTTCTCCTTAGCCAGTCTGCCCTGCTGCAGCCTGTTATCCAGGATCACCGCGTGGAGGTGTAGAAGGGTCTTGGCAGCTCTGGTTCGCTGGCCCTGACGATAGCAGTCAGCTATAAGTCGCTGACCACTGCAGCTCATGGGCTGCTCAGCATTCTCTCGTTTGTCTGATGTTCATTATACGCAGACGTATTATCTACCTATTTCACAACGAGGCAATGGCTTAGATTGTTGTCAACAATTGAACTCTCCATTCGCAAATTACATCAATGTAATCAGTTTTCATAAAAAAATAATACACATCTTCCCACTTCACACAAGATGTGACGTAGTATACTGAATTGTCTAACCCTTCATTTCCTACCAGCGTTTATGTCTGCTGAAGGACAGTCTTTAATTTGATGTCTTACAATCAACAAAGCCCCTAGAGACAAGTCCATGATAACTCCGCGGCGAAAAATGGAATGAACTGGCGCGGTTTTCGTGAATCGAACTGCAGGAGGAACTTGTATCTTGGACACCACTTGCCTTATGCAACATGGCAGTAACCAAATCAACTCCTAACTGGTGTTTCACGATGCAGAAAGAATTTACAGAGATGGGGGATACAGGGATAATGAGACATGCGACCTTGGAGCAACACAAGACCCAGACCATCTGATGATGAGACATGCGACCTTGGAGCAACACAAGACCCAGACCACCTGGTAATCTGCCTAAACCTTCTGGAGACGTGTAATATGGATGGTTGGATGGTTAGTTACCCATCGCAAACGAAGATGGCGACAGCGTCAGACATGTTTATTCAGATGTGACTGTACAGTCCGATCTGATCGTGACAAACTCTACCGCACGTAGGGCACACATGAACAGCATTTATAGTTGGGCAGTCTTACATTCTTTCCTTTCGTGCAGCTCGCTTTTCTTGCGCCTCCGTGATGGTCCTGTGCTCAGTGGTGCAAGCACCATGTGTGACGGCAGTGCGCCAGGCTGAGCGGTTCGGAGCTAGCATTTCCTTGTCGCCAACATCAATGGAGAAACTTTTCAAAGAATCTTTTAGAGTGTCTTTGTATCGTTTCTTTTGTCCTCCCGAGAGCGTTGTCCTGTCATGAGCTCACCGTACAGCAGTTGTTTAGGGAGGCGCTTATCTGACTTGTGAGCAACATGCACTGTCAATATGGATCACATTTCCCGTAATATGAATGTTATGTTGAGGGAGAATGAGAAGGTAATCCAGGTGGCTGAACATTGGACACATAATGTCTGACGTGGTGTTCAGGAAAGGTGAAGTTAGTAAGTGCCTTTAAGTACTCAGTCATTTTTTTAGTGCCAAATACATGAACTATTTTTTCTCTCTCTTTTACTTATTATTCTGGGGTGCACGACTAACATCTGGTCAGACAAAATATACTTATCAGACATGTTAGTCAGGGTCAGGCAAAACATACTGATCAGACGTGTTAGTCAGGGTCAGGCAAAATATACTAATCAGACATGTTAGTCAGGGTCAAGCAAAATATACTGATCAGATATGTTAGTCAGGGTCAAGCAAAATATACTGATCAGACATGTTAGTCAGTGTCAGGCAAAACATACTGGCCAAGACCCTCACATCGGCTTCCTCGAAGCCCTTCCTGGAAACGGGCTGTTTTCATGGTCGCCTGGCTAACAAGGTGAGGGATTGACATGATCCCCGTAGTAGTAAGCGGCACGCAGATGAAGCCAAGCATAACACAACCGCCAGGACGACCCTGGTCCACCATCATTAGCACGCTCGGGATGTGAGGAAAGCTACTATAACCCGCCACTTGCGCCCTCTTCAGGGCGAACTAAAGAGTAAACCTACTTATTATGGGCATTGGAAACAACACGAACTTTTTATTCTGGTTTCTGACACTCCTAACACATTTATGATCTACACTATGTGCTACTTGATGGTCTGCAGCTAGGTGGCTGCTAAGTTGGCCTAATAATAGCTCTGGCCTTGGATGCACACATAATCCTTTGCGGCTTTATAAGGGCACGATTATCATCTTCGGGGGCGTGACAGTCGGTCTGTGGTTATAGCCTGACAAACGCCCAGTAACTTTTTATTATAAATACACTCTCAAAATATCAACTAAATATTCTTTTGGGCCAACTTTTCTTTCCTAACTTAACTTAACTTAACTTAACTTAACGTATTTATACTGTTTTATAAGACTCCACAGAGACTGTACACAACCAGTTTCTTGGAGGGTGGTTTAACGAATGTGCGAGGAGTCCATCTAAATAGACTCAAAAACTAGAGCTAAGTAGACCCGTAGCCAGTTAGGCGCCATCTATAGCTGCTCTTTACAAACTACCTGGGGAGAGGTGCAAATAACTTGGGTAGACTTCTTAAACTTGAATTTTGCCCGGGCAGCGGCCGTTAAGCCTAATCTTTTAGATATCCATCTGCCAAGTAATGTTACACCCTAATGCGGTATGTGTTGTACAATCTTTTACTACTAATGGCCGATTGCATCCGACTCATTTCAATAACACATTGTTATGTATTTTCCTCACTGCAGTGCAATGTAATGTTTCTCAGAATGTGACCTTTCTTTTCTTCTCTCTCCCTGCGGGTTCCATGACAGAGATTGACTGAAGATACTGATGGGCGCTTGTGCATTGTGTTACCTATCCAGTGCCATCTTCCTCCTAAGATCTCTTGTTGCATCTGTCTTTGTCCTATTTTCTCCCGAAAGGCTTACCTTGTCGAACTATTGCTGGCCCAGAATCTTTCTCAGAAATGTATTTACAAAGCCTTGCAATCTCTAAATTTGGAGTTTAGTCATCCGCCATGTTTCTGCTCCATAAAAATGGGCCGACTTCACTTTGAAATTGAAAATCCTTAGTTTGGTACGCATTTTTATAATTGTAACCCCAATATTATATGTAGGCATCTGTTTTATTGTCCAGCAAAAAGGCACAATTTAATAATTTAATAATACAGAGAAATCAAGAACATCATCAGAAATCAGTATATACACCAATGGAGAATAGACAGAAACATAAGCAGTACACCAGACCCAATTCACCAACTCAAAAGAAACCAACAAACTACCTTATTTCGTCTGAGAACTGGGCACTGCAGACTACTAGAACATCTGTACCGACTGAAGATCTCACACGCCGACGAGTGCCCATGTGGAACAGGATGCCAGAACACTTAGCATATTCTGCAAGAATGCCCAATCTATAGGGAAATGAGATACCAGACCTAGCCAGAGGGTGCGGAGCTGAGACAAAAGCTGTGGGGCAGCCGCTCCGACCTGGTGAAGACTACAGACTTCATCATGGCGACTGGCCTGCAGATATAGCATGACCAAAAGATCCTGAACGCAAAGAAGAAGAGTGCCATTGTTGACGGCCAAGCTTCGATCCATACAGTAGTATTGCATTAACATTGGTGTTACAAATCCAGATTTTTGTGTCAGACTTGATTTCTCCGGCAGTTCATAAACTCCCCAATGCAAAGTAAGATCCCTCTCGCGTTCTGTATTCTTCGTGTTAGTCTATACCTTTCAACCTTTCTATGTAGTTACCCAAGTAAGTAGATGAGTTCCCTCCCTTTTAAAATTTTTAATTTTATGTTTGCTTCACTAGTTTCTACAAGCGGAGGCGCGCCTATTCCACCCCAGACAGTAGTCAATTGGGCGATATTAAGACGCATAAACCAGTGCTTGTGGTATCTTTTATACGTATGTCTTTTGGTCCACCTGGTTCGGGTTTGTAAGTGGTCAAGTGAACCTTTTTAATTTTTCTGTCCTTATTCCTATTTAGAATATCTATTATCACCCATATTTTGTGTTGACGTTTATTTTTCGCCAGAACATCTGTGCATATCTCTGTGTTTGTTCTTGGTGTGTGTGTATATAAACTGTCGATAGATTTTATTTTTCCTCGAAACCATTTGCCACACTTTCTTCTCTGCCTCTCTCTCTCTCTGCATATATATATATATAGAGAGAGAGAGAGAGAGACAGGGAGAAATATAGAGACAGAAGAAATTGTGGCGAATGGCTTCGTATGCATCTAAATCTCCCTCTCTATCTTTCTTTCTCTCTCTTTCTCTCTCTCTCTCTCTATATATATATATATATATCTATATATATATAATCTTTCTCGCTCTCTCTCTCTCTCTCTCTCTCTATATATATATATATATATATATATATTATATATACGAATATCTCTCTCTCTCTCTTTCTCTCTCTCTCGCTCTCTCTCTCTCTCTCTATATATATATATCATTAATGTCCTGCAACCTCTCCCTGCTTTGTATTAGCTACAGAGACTTCTGGAAAATGTATCTGGAAAGCTCCAACATTGATGCCGGTTTCTGAGAGTTGCCCGAACCGTTCCATCTGGCGCACCAGCATCCCCAAAGGTGCTCAGATCGCAGAGCGAAAATCCATCGCGGAGACAAAGAAAGAGTGCGGCCCAAACCACCAGACAGCTCAACAGCCAACTCCTGCCATGAATGTCCCGAGTTAGACAGATTCTGCCGTGCCAGGGTTGGACCTGTAAGGCCACACGAGAAGACATCTCGCAGCATAAGTTTAAGTCTGATGCTGGAGCCATCTTCGCTTGCAATTGGCAATATAAGTAGCTAACTGTGCAGTATATTAATGTAGAAAAAGAAAAAGTAAAAAGAAGGCTATCCAGAGTCTGTATACAACCAGTTTAGTTTAGTCCAACAATTGAGGTCACTGCACACGGTTTAACCAATAGTGCTCTGTTCTTCTGCACATTTTGGGAGACCTCAGCACAATGCAAGAGTCCCGTAGATCCGGCGAGGATCCTGTAATAGATTGGGATAATTCAGTATCCTTTCGAATTTCGCCTGGGCAGCGGCCGTTAAGTCTACTCTTTTTGATTTCCAACTGTTGAAGGTTTTTTGACGTGAGCAACGCTACACGCGTGTCAGATCCCTACTACCTAGAGATCCTTGAAAATATTAGAAAGTCCATGCGAAAAAAATCCCGGTCTATAGCGTGGTTTGAACCCGCGATCTCCAGTACCCAAGGCCGACTGAGTAGTCTCGAGGTAAGTAAAGTAATCCAACCAGATTATTCCCCTCCACAGGTTCTAACAATAACGGCCAGCATCCAATCTATTTTTGAATGCATTAACTGACCCTGTCTCCACCACATCCTGCAACAATGCATTGCCCGCAATCATTACTCTCTGACTAAAAAAGTATTTCCTAATATCTAATCTGTACTAGTCTCTAAACAATGTGTGGCTGTGCCCTCTTGTTATTGTAGGTAGCTGTACTTTGAATACACAACTATCTTTATCCTTTTTGCTTGATTATCTTATAAACCTCGAATTCTTCTCTTTTTTTTTAGACACTGTAGGCCGGTTTTTCAGAGTCGATCCTTATAACCCTAATTCTGGAATCTAGTGCATGTGTGGATTACCTGACCGATAATGTGCCCCGTATCCTCGGGGAAATCAACATTAGACAAACGCTCTACCTGTTATCCCAAACGGTTTCAGTTTGCGCCTATTTATGGCCAAAAGAAGATAGTGCTCCGATAGCAGATCTGCCTTCTCTACATTCCCCGCCATCTTGTATTGGGGATCTGAGCTTTCTATTTATACAACAGTGGCCGATCTTGTTTTCCGCTATGTGACCTGGCGACACTCATGTTGTTTTATGTATTTGTTTATGTTGATACCACTGCCCCCAATAACCATGTGGTTGGAAGCACAGACGTCAACAAATAACGCCTCGTTTGCATTTAGAGTTTCAATTCCCAGCCTGCTCAACGCGTAAAAAATCATTGCAATTACAATGTATCACCTGAATAGCTCGATGCTTACTGTGATGGGACCAGCCGGAGTTAAAACATACATTCGCATGTCTCGGATCGGAGCTTTCTTCGGAATGGGCTTGCTTTAAAAGGGCCCAAACTGTAGTCGATGATGTTGCTGAATGTACACGACGGGTAACTTTACTCTTTATGCGCTCTGAAAGGGTGTTAAGTGGCGAGTTGTTGTTGTTATCCCATAGCTGCTGAGCAAGCCTGCTCTTGGCAGCCCAATGCCATTTTAATATAGATACAGGTCTTCTTCGGTTGTTTTACTGCTCCGTACAGTGTGTTAGTAATTGTCGACAGTGCTTATAAGAATCTTTTTCTCATGTCCGCAAGCGCTGCACTCAATGAGTAGATGTCGAACTGTTTCATCAAGATAAGAGCAAGGTCTGCACAAGGGTAGGTGCTGGGGATTGATGTGGTTCAAGTGGTTATTGACTCTGGTATGTCCTGTTCAGAACTGACAGATGAGACTTTGATCTCTTCTATGTTGTTAATTATTGTTATCATTACTTTTTGGCTGTGATATTTGGCTAACTACACCGCGACCTGTTGTTCCCTTCGCCCACCTGTTGATCCAAATTCCCCGAGTATTATTCTTAATAATTAGTTTTACTGTGTGGTTACTGCAGGGTTAATCCAATTGTTGTTTCGAGGCTCCTGTTTTTGCCATTCTGTCGGCCATCTCGTTCCCTAGTAGCCCACTATGTCCAGGGATCCATTGCAAGGTGACATTTATCCCGTGGGCAGTGATGATGTTGTTGATCGCCCTCCCCTAGTGGCGAGTAGAATCGCCTTCTTCGACGTTCGTCCGAAAAGGACGTTGTGTCGTAGTTTATATCGGGGCTGCCATACCTGCGTCTTTCGGCCCGACACATCAGATTTCGGCTGGTTGTTTAGTAGCGATTTTGACTTCCCCCTGCAATCTCGATCCCTTGACCAGGCTACCCTAATGACTAGTGCAGCCTGCTTCTAGGGCCGTCACAGGGCGGGAAAATTAGGTCTTGGTCAGCTGTGGTTCTCTGACCCTGACGCAAACAGCCAGCTCTGAATAGCTGGCTTCTGTTAGCTCATGCACTGCTGCATCCTAGTCCAGTGGTGGGTTTCAGTTGCTTCCCCCACATCCCGTACATGCTGATGAAAGTGGACTGGTGTCCTGTACGCTGTTGTGAAATGCTTGATTTCATCTTCGTATCGCTCACGACTACGGAGACCAATTTATCTTTACCGTTGATTATTTTGTTGTTTGCGAATGCCCACAATGGGAAGGTTTACTCTTTTGTGCGCCCTGAAAAGGATGTTAAGTGGCGGGTTGCAGTAGCTTTCTTCACATCCTGAGCGTGCTGATGAAGGTGGACCGGGGTCCTCCAGGCGGTTGTGCTATTACTGGCTTCATGTGCGTGTCACTAACTACTACGGGGATCACGTTGATCCCTCACCTTGTTAGCCAGGCTGCTACGAAAACAGCCCGTTTCCAGGGAGGACTGCGGGGAAGTCAAGGTGATGGTTGTGGCCAGTATATTTTGCCTGATCAAAAGTTAGTCTTCCTCCCCAGATTATCTTATAAACCTATATTAAATCCCCTCGAATTTTTCTCTTTTCTAGACACTTTAGGCCGGTTTTTATGAGTATTTCCTCATAACCATAATTCCAGAATCCCACTATCAGTTTAGTCGCTCTTATTTGTTTGTTGCGGTAGAATATGCTTCATATTGTAGAGGAAACATGAGTGAATATCAATCTGCCCACTTCCTTCTACTTTCGTTCTTAATCTCCCGCTACCAAGCTCTGAACGTTCTTAATCTCCCGCTACCAAGCCCTGAACGTTCTTAATCTCCCGTTACCAAGCCATGAACGTTCTTAATCTCCCGTTACCAAGCCCTGAACGTTCTTAATCTCCCGCTACCAAGCCCTGAACGTTCTTAATCTCCCGCTACCAAGCCATGAACGCTCTTAATCTCCCGCTACCAAGCCCTGAACGCTCTTAATATCCCGTTACGAAGCCCTGAACGTTCTTAATCTCCCGCTACCAAGCACTGAACGCTCTCAATCTCCCGCTACCAAGCCCTGAACGTTCTTAATCTCCCACTACAAAGCCCTGAACGTTCTTAATCTCCCGCTACCAAGTCCTCAACGTTCTTAATCTCCCGCTACCAAGCCCTGAACGTTCTTAATCTCCCTCTACCAAGTCCTGAACGCTCTCAATCTCCCGCTACCAAGTCCTGAACGTTCTCAATCTCCCGCTACCAAGTCCTGAACGTTCTTAATCTCCCGCTACCAAGCCCTGAACGTTCTCAATCTCCCGCTACCAAGCCCTGAACGTTCTCAATCTCCCGCTACCAAGCCCTGAACATTCTTAATCTCCCGCTACCAAGCCCTGAACGTTCTTAATCTCCCGCTACCAAGTCCTGAACGTTCTTAATCTCCCGCTACCAAGCCCTGAACGTTCTTAATCTCCCGCTACCAAGCCCTGAACGTTCTCAATCTCATGCTACCAAGCCCTGAACGTTCTCAATCTCCAGCTACCAAGCCCTGAACGTTCTCAATCTCTCGCTACCAAGCTCTGATAGTAGATTAGAAAAAGAAGCTATCCTTTCTCTGGCAACACGCCAGTTCAAATAAAGTTGAGGGGATGGACAACCAGAAGTCATTGACCAAAGCGGGCAGCTTAGAATATAAGCTGGGGGATGAGGGTTGCAGGGAAGATGAGAAAGAGCAGAGAAGAGAAGACTACCGTACAGTTAGTCGGTATGATATAGACCAGAGCAGAAGCTAGAATAGCCTACATAACTTAGCCAGTGAGTCCCAAGAATAGAGAGGTAGAATTAGAAGTCACAGAAGCTACCAACACTGGGAGAAAACGAGAAACCACGTACGTGTAAGAATCTGTCTGTGTGTGATGTTCTGTTTGATTTGTCGCTAACACCTGTCACACGTGACACCAACTTCAAATTCCATGTGTGGCATTCAGCTGCATTCTGGTCAAATGGAGACGTGTATATTTTGCCTAACCAGACGTTAGTCTTCCTCTCCAGACCAGGATATAGAAGTTAAGTTAAGATAAGTGTTAAGTTACGTTAAGATACGTGTTAAGTTACGTTAAGATAAGTGTTAAGTTACGTTAAGATACGTGTTAAGTTACGTTAAGTTAAGATTAGTGTTAAGTTACGTTAAGATAAGTGTTAAGTTAAGTTAAGATAAGTATACCATACTTTGGCATAGTATATTAGAACATTCCAGAACAAAACATAAATGTGAATGTACCTGATCCCAGCCATCTCGATGGCCTCAGAGTAGAGCTTCGTGGAACGGAACCTGTTCTTAAGCACAAGCGAAGTGGGCGGGGACTCCTCGTTCGTGTAGACTGTAGTAGTACCACTGCCCTCTGAATATGTTGAGATGCATTCAACTTCGGATGGGTTGCACGCTGGGAAAGGTGAAAGTTGATGTAAATGGCTATGAATCGCATGGAAAGACGGTGATTAGAGAGAAATCAATTTGTATATTAAAAAAAAAAATCTCGTAGGATCTGACCCATTCACGTCAGACAATAAGTGCAGATCTAAAACAAAGGCATTCTAAATGTCCTCAATGGAAATTGCAAAATGATAGTAGAAATCATGAACGGAAGAGGACTCGGACAGGTTTGGAGAAGAAAATTATCACGGAAGAATATCTAAACAGGGTCTACCTGCAGGAAAAATTGATGCATGTTAATACAGATGGAACAGCTAGCACATCCACATCCAATGCAGGTGAATTGGTCTATTACAGGCAATGGAATTGTGAAGGATAAATTCTAGTACTAACAACGGGAGCGTGTCGCCTAGTCGACACTGAGATGGCTTACTAGACTGGGATTACAGCGTGCCAGGTTTCGAGTTTACAAACGGACATAATATATTCAGGGCCGTGGTTCGTGGTGGTATGACCGCTCCTCGAGTCGACCCATCTGTGAATGGGTTGGGGAAGGCAAAAACAGCAAGGAAGGCTTCAGACAGGCTGCGGTTTAGTATATGACGAGTTATCTTCATTTCCGACGGCAATTGCTGCCATGGGACTACCTTGGCCTTCACCTTTAAGAATGGGAATATATTCCAACAACTTTCGGACGGACAAACAGATAAACCGGCCTACAATGTTTAGAAAAGAGAAGATTTCGAGGTGACTTAATACAGATTTATAAGAACAGATACAACAAGTTTTTTTTCCAAATACAACCACATACAAGTAGCTAATAATCAAACAAAGGTCCAGATTAGATGTTAGGACATATTTTTTTTAGTAAGAGAGATGTGAATGCTTGGAATGCACTACTACATGCACTAGTAGAGGTAGTGTCAATTTATGCATTCAAGAATAGATTGGATCCGCATAGTTTTAGACCAAGGAAATGTTAAAGAAACTGGTTGTATACGGACTTATTAGAGTCTTCTAAACCAGTATAAAGGCATTATGTTAAGTTATGGAAGTAGATGCACTGAATGTTGCTGCCAAGTTTGTAATGTTGCTGCCAAGTTTGTAATGTTGCTGCCAAGTTTGTAATGTTGCTGCCAAGTTTGTAATGTTGCTGCCAAGTTTGTAATGTTGCTGCCAAGTTTGTAATCTTGCTGCCAAGTTTGTAATCTTGCTGCCAAGTTTGTAATCTAAGGTGAAGACATTCACGGATGAAACACTGTATTCCTGATGCCTGGTCGGTATTAGTATAATAGTTGTCCATCACAAGTGATGAAGACCACTCACTTTGTTCAGCCGTGTGGACAGTCGGTATTAGTAGCGATTTAAAAAAAACCATACAGATGGAGATCTCGGATTATGTATGTACTCCCAGACATCGTTCTCAGCAGAGTATCCAAGGTTGGTCATTCTGTGGATCCCCTCCTACTGCAGTAACGAAAGCTGTAGGCAAACGTGCAAAGTGTGGAGCAGCTTCTCCCCAAGCAGAGCAAATATAATAAGACGAATACCACAATTAAAGCCAAAAGCAGAAGAAAATGGGCTAATCAACATTCGCACTTACAAAAAGACGTTTAGTCGTATCTGAGTATTCAGTTCAGTTCAAGTGCCATCTCCGCATTGAAGGTCGGCTGCAATGGATCTCCAGCGTACACTATCTCTTAACGTAATGGTGCAATCTGAGAGGCTTTTTCCAGTCCATCTCCTGATGTTATCCACCCACGTGAAACATTGCCTGCCTCTTGAGCGACTGCCTTCCACCCTACCCTCCAGTTTGGTCTTCAACAAGGAGGTATGTCTTGTTATATGACCAAAATAACGTAACTGTCTAAACCTGATTTCGATCAATAATGGTCTTTTCACTCCCAACTTTTTCAATACCTCCACATTTGTTTTTTTTCTCTTTACAAGAAATGCGACTTAATCTTCTATATACCCACATTTCGAAGGCTTTGAATACTCTTTTCCAACTTGTTATTCATTGTCCTTGTTTCTGCGCCATACAGTGAAAAGTATGCACAACAATCGACAATTCTCATCTTCAAATCATGATTTATCTGTTCGGATGTCAGTATGTGTCGCATGTTGTCGAATACCATCTTGGCTATATCTATTCTCTTTCTGATAACTTTTTCATAGTTGTCATCTTCCGTTATTATTTGACCTAGATAGGAGAAACTCTGTACCTGTTCAAGTAGTTAATCTTTTATTTGTATGTGCATCTCAGTGTTCTTGGTCTTAGTCGACCTGCACTTCTACAGGATACCGACGTGCATGTCCCAGCTCTAGTGTGAGCTGGATGTAGATGGAAAAGGATTTTTTTGCTTAGGCTCGAGCAGCTTATTACTCCGCTATGTTTAGACAAGTGCCGCGGAGGGTGGTTAACTGATGTTCGAGTCCATCTTACTAGACTCAAACACTAGAGCAAAGCGGAGTAGCAGGTTCTTATATACCATCTATGCTGCTCTGAACCACCTAAGCATTGTCAGTGTTATGCATGTCACTCAGTCGCTTCTAATGACACCCTATCTGTGGGGCAGTGGTGTTATTCTTGTTCTTGTCACGAAGACTCCGGCAGACCACTAGGTGCATCTCAATATTAAGGGGCACAACATATACAATTTTCCGGCCTAATTTTTTCTTCTTTCTACTTTCAAGGAGAGACTGCCGGTGTCATGTTGAATGATGTTCGTCCATTGAAGTGATGAAGACCACTCTCTTTGTTCAGCCGTGTGGACAGTCTTTTCTCTTGATGTGTTCGCTGAAATGGGTGACTTGCGCAGTGATTTGGATTAAAGTGAGGAAGAAACTGCGCCTTTTGTCAACCCCACTATCTGGTCCTGAGCTACGTTTGGCCAGTGGTAAGATATTTATCGAGACGACTGGTGATAGCATAGGATTCAGATGTTTCCTCACGGTTTACTCCCGAAGCCTTTAACACAAACAGGTATCCCGCAAACAGGGAGGGGGAATGACATCTAACGTTGTATGTCGTGCCTTTTCCACAACCACAAGAGGCCGTAGGACATTACTCAGCGTGTGAGTGAGTTGGGCATCTTTCCACGGTTGTGCTCAGACCTTTATAGTAGTGTCTAAATATCTCCTCCATCAAGTTCAATCGTGGGAACTAGACGGTGAAATAGGGCACATGTTTAAGCGTAGTGATATTCATATAGCCGATGTCAATTCCAGGATAATCGGACGGAAGAAATCACCAAAAAAAACCCAACAAAAACGAACAAATTAGCTAGTCCAAACAACACGTTTTCCGTGAACACAAGTGTACATCGTCGATTAGTGTGAATTCCAGGCAAATCCGTGGTCTGGCGACATCCATCATCATCATCATGTAGCATGTGCTTTGTAGAAAGTCGCTCCTATCACAGTCTGTCTGTAAGAAACTCGTTCTCGTGCCAAAGCTCCAGCCTCTGCCACAGTCATACCCAGGCATTCCTGGATATCTTGGTGTCATCGTTTTCTTGGTCTACCCCTTCCTCTTTTACCTGGCACCATACCTTTCATCACCGTTCTCTCAAGACCGTTGTGTCTCTTGATGTGACCAAAGTATTAGCATTTTCTAGCCAAAATGGAATTGATAAACAAATTGGCGGAATCCATAATGAACTAAAACAGCAGAACAATGTAGACCCGCAGCCAGTCACGGCACCATCTGTGCTGCTAGCCGGTGCCTTGCAACGCACTAGCTAAGGCATACTACAAACAAGCAAGAGCAAAAACGTGTAAAAACCTGTAAGTATTACTTTGAAAATAAATTTCAATTTGCTCATTTAACTCTACTTTCTAGCACATAACATAACCCAACCAGGTGATTGTCATCCAGCAGTAGGTATGTCTCTTAGATTGTTTGCATGGCTCTTTGATTGTTTACCCGGCTCTTTGATTGTTTACCTGGCTCCTAGATTGTTTACCTGGCTCCAAAATTGTTGACCTTGTTTCTAAATTATTTTCATGAATCTGAATTTTTACCTGGCTCCTAGAATATTTACATGTCTCCTAGAATGTTTACATGACTCTTTGATTGTTTACCTGACTCCTAGATTGTTTACCTGACTCTTTGATTGTTTACCTGGCTCCTAGATTGTTTACCTGGCTCCTAAATTGTTTACCTGGCTCCTAGATTGTTTACCTGGCTCCTAGATTGTTTTTATGGTCTTGAATTTTTACCTGGCTCCTAAATTGTTATCCTTGTTTCTAGATTGTTTTCATGGCTCTGAATTGTTACCTGGCTCCTAGATTGTTTACCTGGTTCCTAGGTTGTTTAATTTGCTCCCAGATTGTTTACTTTGCTGCCAGATTTTTTACTTTGCTCCTAGATTGTTTACTTTGCTCCTAGATTGTTTTCCTGGCTCCTCGATTGTTTACTTCGCTCCTCGATTGTTTACGTACCTCCTTGATTGTTTACATAGCTCCTCGATTGTTTACATAGCTCCTCGATTGTTTACCTGGCTCCTCGATTGTTTACTTCGCTCTTTGATTGTTTACCTTGCTCCTAGGTTGTTTATCTGGCTCCGCAATTGTTTACCTGGCTACTCGATTGTTTACTTCGCTCCTAGATTTTTTACCTGGCTCCTAGATTGTTTACTTGGCTTCTAGATTATTTACCTGGCTCCTCGATTGTTTACTTCGCTCCTAAATTTTTTACCTGGCTCCCAGATTGTTTAACATGCTCCGCAATTGTTTAGCTGGCTCCGAGATTGTTTACCTGGCTCCTAGATTGATTATCTGGCTCCGCAATTGTTTATCTGCTCTGCAATTGTTTACTTTGCTCCTCGATTGTTTACCTGGCTCCACAATTGCTTACCTGGGTCCTAGATTGTTTATCTGCCTTCTCTATCCTACACTTTTTTACCTGACTTCTATATTTTCTACCCGGTTCCTAGATCTTACATATATGTTTCACTTCGTATATATATATATATCCATAGTTTCTCTGAATTTTGCAAGTCACTGTGTGGTCTCTAGTGATCGTTCATTATCGACCCCGATAAGATGAAGGTACGGAGATGTTGAATCAAAACTTACATTTTACGGACAGCTTCCCTGGTGAATCATCCACTTGTTTAAGTTCTAGCACTCTGTTGTGTAACAAGGCAGAGCGCAGGCACACATCATCCTTGATGACATCATCCCCTAACTGTTCTAGCAAATTCTCCAATTCACTCGCTTTCTGCAACATAAAATATGGAAGACGTTGTAAAACTCGGGAAGATCGGACTTCCGGTGTTATCAATGAACTTCCTGTACATTGTCTAGACCCAACAGAGGGTTTCCCTGGAAACCAAGCCCACATCAAATTGAGGAATGTTCAGAAAGTATCCGACCATTATTTTTTTTCAGCGGGGAACAAATAAATCATGGGTGCTGTCCTTTGACAGGAAGGTTCAGGGGATCGTCATGCGCATGCGTGTGTTTTCCCCACCCCAGGCATGCGCCAGTCGCTAGCAGTGAGCCCTTTCAGTCGGTAGCAGTCAGCCCTTTCAGTCGCTAGCAGTCAGCCCTTTCAGTCGCTAGCAGACAGCCCTTTCAGTGACTAGCAGCCAGCCCTTTCAGTCGCTAGCAGCCAGCCCTTTCAGTCGCTGGCAGTCAGCCCTTTCAGTCGCTAGCAGCCAGCCCTTTCAGTCGCTAGCAGTCAGTCCTTTCAGTCGCTAGCAGCCAGCCCTTTCAGTCGCTGGCAGCCAGCCCTTTCAGTCGCTAGCAGCCAGCCCTTTCAGTCACTAGCAGCAAGCCCTTTCAGTCGCTGGCAGTCAGCCCTTTCAGTTGCTAGCAGCCAGCCCTTTCAGTCGCTAGCAGTCAGCCCTTTCAGTCGCTGGCAGTCAGCCCTTTCAGTCGCTAGCAGTCAGCCCTTTCAGTAAGCCCTTTCAGTCGCTAGTAGTCAGCTCTTTAAGTCGCTGGCAGTCAGTCCTTTCAGTCGCTAGCAGTCAGCCCTTTCAGTCACTGGCAGTCAGCCCTTTCAGTCGCTAGCAGTCAGCCCTTTCAGTCGCTGGCAGTCAGCTTTTTTAGTCACTAGCAGTCAGCCCTTTCAGTCGCTGGCAGCCAGCCCTTTCAGTCGCTAGCAGCTAGCCCTTTCAGTCGCTGGCAGTCAGCCCTTTCAGTCGCTAGCAGTCAGCCCTTTCAGTCGCTGGCAGTCAGCCCTTTCAGTCGCTAGCAGTCAGCCCTTTCAGTCACTGGCAGTCAGCCCTTTCAGTCGCTAGCAGTCAGCCCTTTCAGTCGCTGGCAGCCAGCCCTTTCAGTGTTGAGTATAGTGATCACACGTCGGGTTTTAATTCACCAGCAGCGAAGCAATGTCAAAGTCATGATGCCCGTCCTTTTTAACTCCAGCGGGGTTGTCCTTTACGAGAACACACCACAAGGTCAAAACATTACCAAAAAGTACTACCTGGAGGTCATCCGTACCCTTCGTGATGCTGTTTCACGGAAACGACCGAACCTGTGAACAACGGGAACTTGGTAGCTCCATCACGACAACGCATCCAACCATTCTTCGCACCTGATTCAGAGTTTCTAGAATGTGAGTGCTACATGCTCTGGGCTGCACCAATCCATCCCCACTCCAGAACCCACCTGTGAGTGCTACATGCTCTGGGCTGCACCAATTCATCCCCACTCCAGAACCCACCTGTGAGTGTTACATGCTCTGTGCTGCACCAATTCATCCCCACTCCAGAACCCACCTGTGAGTGTTACATGCTCTGTGCTGCACCAATTCATCCCCACTCCAGAACCCACCTGTGAGTGTTACATGCTCTGGGCTGCACCAATTCATCCCCACTTCATGGGCGAAAAATATTCGTGTTTTGTTCTTTACTTTTTTGTCATTTATCCCCATGGATGGAGAAGAGATGCAGACCAGCGGACATTGCACCTCTGCCCCTTTGTGACAATCTTCTAAGTGGCGGGGAATGCCACACATACCATCACTACACATGGGCTGGCAGGACGTGATGATCTTCCAGGTGAAGGGGATGCCACACATACCATCACTACAGATGGGCTGGCAGGACGTGACGATCTTCCAGGTGGTGGGGATGCCACACATACCATCACTACAGTTGGGCTGGCAAAACCTAGGGAAGAATGATGAGATAGCCGACCCAGATGAATTTGATATGTCCCTGGCAGGACGTGAGGATCGTGGGACACCGACACACTGGACTGCCTCCCTTCGGGGATACTCAAAAGATGCGTCCACCTCCCCCCCTCCCCTGCAACCATGATGCCTCTAAGACAACACATTTTATACTAGGTTGGACGTCGCCTCAATAATTGAGAACGTGTGCTTTTATGTAGGAGGCATTGGGCTGTCAAGAGCTACCAGCTCAGCTAAAGGGATTATATCATCATCCTCCTCATCAATAATTGCAAGCTGATTCCTGATATCTTACATATATTCAAACTGATAACAGCTCAAATGAAACAGCACAAGTGAGTCGTGTCACCTTGCCTCCAATACCTGTTCTAGAAATCCCCGCAATCTTCGATTTTCATCCAGTGTGGCTTTGACCTTCTCTCTATGAATGGAAAACTCAGATTTGCTAGCTTTCTTTGCAGACTTTCTCAGAGCAGCCCTTACTCTCTGCTCGTTTCCTTTGGGGTTGAGCTTCAGTTGAATAATCTGCGAGAACAATGGGGGTGGGCAGGTCAAAATATGTTCAGGTGCCCAGTGACACAAATCTAAATCATCGACACAATAAATATGTTCAGGTGCCCAGTGACACACATCTAAATCATCGACACAATAAATATGTTCAGGTGCCCAGTGACACACATCTAAATCATCGACACAATAAATATGTTCAGGTGCCCAGTGACACACATCTAAATCATCGACACAATAAATATGTTCAGGTGCCCAGTGACACACATCTAAATCATCGACACAATAAATATGTTCAGGTGCCCAATGACACACATCTAAATCATCGACACAATAAATATGTTTTTTTATGAATACATTAATCTATTCATTATACATACAACCGTCAATCTTACGACTCGTGAATTCATTCATACATCCAAACAACGGGTTGGCAATCTTACGACTCGTGAATTCATTCATACATCCAAACATCGGGTTGGCAATCTTACGACTCGTGAATTCATTCATACATCCACACATCGGGTTGGCAATCTTACGACTCGTGAATTCATTGATACATCCAAACATCGGGTTGGCAATCTTACCATTCATCAAGCCATGCACCAATTCACACACACACTTACCAGCCAAACACAAATCTATCTTCCAAAACACCAATCTATCCACCCAAACACTAATCTATCCAACCAAACAACAATCTATTCACCCAAACACCAATCTATCCAACCAAACACCAATCTATTCAACCAAACACCAGTTTATCCACCCAAACACCAATCTATCCACCCAAACACCAATCTATCCAACCAAACACCAATCTATCCAACCAAACACCAATCTATCCAACCAAACACCAATCTATCCAACCAAACACCAATCTATCCAACCAAACACCAATCTATTCAACCAAACACCAGTTTATCCAAACATAGTATTACTTATCCTAACAAACCCCAATCTATTCAATCAAACACCAATCTTCCTACCCAAACAACCATACAAACATCCATTAAAATAATAGACCAAATGCCATCCAAACACCAATCCAAACAAGTATCCCCCATTCAAATACCATCCACATCCATGCGTACCCCGTGCTCCCCCCTCCCGTGCCTCACCCCTCCTTACTTTAGGCAGAAACACAAGGCACAAGGTGATGGTAGTACAGAAGATGATGAAGAGACCGAAGATAATAAAACTCTCGGTAGGCCGGTCCTGAATGATGAAAGAGACGGCAGCCCCACATACGCACATGATCACCACGTTGTAAACTGACATGCCTATATACTTGGAGTCATTCAGAGCTGGTATAGTTACGTGCCGAGTCTCCCATGCCAGGAAACAACCAAATGCCTGTTGTGAGAAATAAAATGTTACAGTCATTAAACCAAATCATTCATCATACAATCTTAGCTCACTACGGAGCATAGGTTGTCAACAAATGTTCGCTATGTTTTGTTATTTTGCCCATCAATGTTAGTTAAGGTTATTACCCATCGCAAAGCGATAATCACCACAACATCAGACGTTCTGTCTTAATAATCTGATGTGCGTTGTATTTGAATTATAGTGAGGGAGTAAATGCGCTGGTCATCAATCTCACTCTTTTCACGAGTTACCTTGGATCAGTGGCAAGACTATTGGTCAAGACGACTGGAGGTAAATCGGGGATGCAGGCAATCTGGTCTTACCTCCCGTGAGGCGAGGATTCGCTTGAAATTTTGTGGGATTCGATCGATCACTGTTTCCGTTCACTGTGAGAGGCGAGTGCCTTAACCTCTTGTCTGAAGCGACCTACATCACTGTGAGAGGCGAGTGCCTTAACCTCTTGTCTGAAGCGACCCACATCAATGTGACAAGGCCATATTTGAAGTATTATTAGCTTTAAGACGAGGTAGCCGGCACCACGCCCATCTCCTCCTCTGTTTCCTATGACGTGCAAGGCAGGCTTATGGTGCCATTTGTTGTCCTTCATCCGAGCATTGGCAGCACCCAGGACGATTGTAGGTGGATGACTTATTCTTCTTCGTCGTTCGTTCTCAATCTCCCGCTACCAAACCATGAAAGGGCTTAAGTAGCAGAATGTAGTCCAGAGAACGGAATGCGTTGTGTCGTAGTTTACAGCTTGACTGCGATATTTGCACTTTTCGGTCCAACACATCCGACTTCAGCAAGCTTTTTTTGAGTACCGGGTTAGCATTCCCTCTTCGATCCCTTCTCCTTAGCCAGTCTGTCCTGCTGCAGCCTGTTATCCAGGATCACCGCGTGGAGGTGTAGAAGGGTCTTGGCAGCTCTGGTTCGCTGGCCCTGACGCTAGCAGTCAGCTATGGGTCGCTGACCACTGCAGCTCATGCGCTGCTCAGCATCTTGATCCCGGTGGATGACTTCGGTAAAGACAGTCGGCCCGAGAGTAAGTTTGTAAATAGGTCACATATCGCTATTTAAATAATAACCCGAACTAAATGAGATATAAACTAGAGAACAATTTATTATTGCACTTATTTTGTCCTTTATTGCTCAACACAATTTCCACCAACATTGTTACAATTATCGGGGATCAAGATGCTGAAGCACTGCAGCGGTCAGCGAGCCAAAGCTGGCTGTTAGAGCCAGGGCCAGCGACCCAAAGCTGGCTGTTAGAGCCAGAGCCAGGGCCAGCGAACCAGGGCTGGCTGTTAGAGCCAGGGCCAGCGAACCAGGGCTGCCAGGGCCAGCGAACCAGGGCTGCCAAGAGCCTTTTACACTTCCCACGGTGATCCTGGACAACTATCTGCAACAGAGCAGACTGGCTAAGGAGAAGGGATCGAAGAGGGAAGGCTAACGTGGGAACCAATAAATGTCTGCTGATGTCGGATGTGTCGGACCGAAACGTGCAAATTTCGCATTCAAGCTGTAAACTACAACACAACGCATTCTATTCTCCGGACTACATCCTGCTACTTGCAAAACCCTTTTCATGGCTTGGTAGCGAGAGCTTGGTAGCGAGAGCTTGGTAGCGAGAGCTCGAGAACGTCCAGGGCTTGGTAGCGGCCATTGAGAACGTTCAGGGCTTGGTAGTGGGAGTTTGAGAACGGCGGACGACAAAAACAAAATATGCACTTACCCCATCACTTTATAAACCCAAAGAAACATGCCCCTCATACAAGTCATGTTCTGCTGTTTCAGATACATTTCCATTAACGGTCAGCCTCTTCGCCATTCCCGAAGCGTTTCCCGCTAAGGTGTGATTCTGCATCACAATGTCGGCTAAACTATGCGAACAGCCTATAACAGTTGCTGTCCATCGTTATTCAGCCGTCAGTTCAAATAATCTCTCTCACCAGCCGCACAGATGTTTCTGCTGTCATCTGATCAGAACGACCAGAGTCGGGTTTCATCAGCAATTTTTTAGCGTCCTTGAGAAAATGTATCGACCCGGTTATGCGCCGATTTACGAGAATAATCTTGTGTCCAACGCGTTGCAAAATAAGACATGAACTGTCAAAATAATAGTGGGGATATGTCAGTGGCATGGGACATATTATGCAATATATATATTCAATTACAAAAGCATGTGTAGTATTTGAGAAACTAAGATCCTCAGTTTGGAACCGGAGAGGAATTAAGCTTATAACCAAAGTCAATGTTTATGCGGCAGTCGTCCTATAAACTCTTCTGTACGCCTGTGAAACCTGGACTGTGTACAGTCGTCCTACCAACTCTTCTGTACTCCTGTGAAACCTGGACTGTGTCCAGTCGACAGGCGAAGAAGCTTGATCACATTCATCTGGACTGCCCAAGGAAACGGCTGAACATAAAATGACAAGATAGGATCACAGATGTAGAAGTTCTTTGCGGGCTGGCATGACAAACATCCACACAACTCTGTGCAAATCGCAGCTTAGATGGACATGCCATGTTTTCCGCATGTCAGATGAGCGGCTTCAAAGACAATATCCTATAGTGAGCTTGAGTGAGACAAGCGAGCTCGCGGTGGCCACATAAAACGTCACAAAGACACTCTGAAAGCCTTACTGAAGAACTGCGACATTGACCCTGATAATTTGGAGAACATAGCCTCCGACCGCTCTGTCTGGCATGGTAAAATCTCTTCTGTCACGGCATTTACGGAGCAGATATTGATCAAGGAAGCTGCACGGAGATGAGCGACACGAAAGGCAAGAGACGAGTTGCCTCCGCCTGACGGTCAGGCAGTGCGTCTCTGCTTTCAGTGTGACAAACGCTTTAGGGCTCGGATTGGTTTTATCAGCCACCTGTGAACACAGTCCAGGATTGACGGATGACAATGTGGTCCTCTTCGGAAACGATGGACAATGAACAATCTATATTTTTTATATATATGTATATTAAACATATAATCCTCGATCTCAGTCTGGCAGATGTGCATACGAGGAAACCAACAATATCCTGTTATGTGTTCCGATATTTTGCAGTACTTTTCCAATGCAGACCTAGGTCTTAAATATATATATATATATATCATCATTATTATCACTTTCTATCCACTTATGTCGGTAGACGGGGGAGGTGTGGTGTTCTACCATATGCAAGCTTTGTCGCCGATGTTGTCTGCATTCCGTGTGTCTTCAGTGTCTGACTGTCACCGTTCATCCAACTTTTTTTTGGGTCTGTTTCTTGCTCGGCCGCCCTGATGTCTGGTATTGTAGATACAAGCAGCCGGTAACTTTGTATGCATGCTTGTCAGGTGTCCTAACCATTTTATTGTCTACCTTACCTTATATTCCATGCACGGTGTTACATTCACTGCCGGTCTAATTATTCCATTCCGTACTCTGACCAGCATTGTGACTCTGACCAGCCTTGTGACCCCGACAGCCTTGTGACCCCGACAGCCTTGTGACTCTGACCGCCTTTCTCAAACACCTCACTTCGCAAGCAATGATTTGTCTGTCTTGTGTCTTGGTTAGAATGCGTGTACGACACTGGTAGCAGAGAGTTGGTATAATAAAAAATACTATTTATCAGCTGTTTCTTTGTCTCCACTGTGATGTGTTTGTCTCTTAATAATGATAAGAGCTGATAGGAAACTGGATTAGCTTTCTGAATTCTTGATTCTATCTCTCCATCCAGTCTACGGCCTTTTTTGAACACGCTGCTTAAGTATTTGAATTCTCTGACCTGTATGAGCAAATTGACGTCCATATTACAGATCTCGGAAACGTATGAGGTATGTATTGGAAAGGTGGCTGCAGTTAGAGTGGCTAATGACATCAGTAAAGCCATTAATTAATTCAGAAGGACGTGTTCTTTCATCATATATCTTTAATATATACAGTGAAACGGATAACATGAGCTTTAAAGGATCAATTAGAAGACATGAGGGAGCGGTTGAAGATATGAGAAGGATATTAATTTTAAGATAAATTATTAACAATCTGGGCTGTGTAGATGATACTGTACTTATAGTATAATAAGGGCTTGATCTACAAAAACTGATGGATACAATAAATAGATGAAGGACAAAGAAAGAATATATGCAAGCTAGAAGCCGTAATCCCACAATAAGGATAAATCCATATTAGATGTGAGATCCAAGTACTTACTTTAATAGCGAGTGGGACCAAGATGCTGAGTAGCACATGAGCTGCAGTGGTCAGCGACTCATAGCTTACTGCTAGCGACAGGGCCAGCGAACCAAAGTTGCCAAGACCCTTCTACACCTCCACGCGGTGATCCTGGATAACACGCTGCAGCAGGGCAGACTGGCTAAGGAGAAGGGATCGAAGAGGGAATGCTAACCCAGTACACAAAAAATGCTTGCTGACGTCGGATGTGTTAAACCGAAAGGTGCAAATATCGCAGTCAAGCTGTACACTACGACACAACTCATTCCATTCTCTGGACTACATTCTGCTACTTAAGCCCTTTCAGTGTTTGGTAGTGGGAGATTGAGAGTGAACGAAGCCAATAGCGAGTGGTCCGCCGGGGTCTTTGTGTATGACAAAGACAAGAGGTACACCACTACCTCACAGAAAGCATGTTCGTAAGAGGTGACTAACTGTGTGACATTGCATAATCCCGGCAATGATTAAGTGGTTTGTTAGTAGCACATTCGCAACCAGCGGCGTATTCTGGGATTCCAATGGCATGACTCCATCCGTAACGTGGAGGTCTCTGCTAAAACAGGTCGTCTCTCAATTTCAGAAACACTTACCCGCTTAAGAGTTTCTTTGTACGGCTGGGCCGGAAAACCTCGACCCACAAGATACAACACAAGTCGTTCCTCAGTGCCAAGCCTTCCCATGACCAAGGAAGAAGAAGAGTCCGTTCCCGCACCATGTGGCTCCAGCAAGTAGCAACCTCCACCTCCAACCTGGACGAGGCCTGCAACACGCCCACAGCTGTGGGTCATGGATGTGGCGGACCGACGCAACGGGCATCAGGCGCCTAAGCGAACATTACTACCATTATTTTTATTAAGAGCAGCACAGATGGCGCCTAACTAGCTGGTTAAAAATAAAAATAAGAATAAGACAACCAGTTTTATTGGACATATGCTCAAAACATCATGGTCTGAAAAATCTTGTGACAACGTGAAACATCTGGGACCAAAGAGGTATAGGAAGACAAAGACAAATATGTGTGCTGCCATGGCATCTTGGATGGATATGAAATGTTTTAAATACAGAAGGTTGTGGAAGGAAAGGTAGTCAACGCCGACAGGCACAACACATACTGATAATCGCACTGAATGCAACATACAGCAGCTTACAGTTTTCTTTCATCCTATTCTTCTTCTTCTCTTCTTCTTCTTATCGTTCACCTAGTTTTTATAATGACGTCTAAACTTGAAGTCCAGTTCTCTCTGTAAGGGTTGCTGTAGTGGAGAGTACTTCAGAGCTTACAAACAACTTTGTGTGGAAGTTCGTCCCTCTTGATCTGTGTTGCCTACCTAATTGGCTAAGTACATAATTAGTCTTGTATGATAATTTGTGCTTCTCACGTATCTTAAAACAACCATACACTCTCTCCATCACGCCACACTGACATAACGTCAGCTATAGAATTGTAAAAAACAGTCTTCTGTGCTTGCCTTGCAAGGTCTTGTCTATCGCGGCCACGTTTAATGCGAGAGTTTCAGTCATTTTGTAAGAAATAGTCACTGATATGTTACGTAGGAAAAACATTAAACACAACTAAGTCTGCCAATTGTATTATTTTAGGATTTCAAAAAGCTTTATGAGCTGAAGGACGTGAGTTAACGCAACAATATGCACCTGACCCGGTCTAGGAAGATCTGTCGTTAACTCACGCCTTTCTTTAAATATCGTTGTCCAGTTCTTCATTGTTGTCTCGACACACATTTGTCACCATACACAGCCTGCATTCTGCGATGAATGTCAACTGGTCAACATCCTTCAGCTGTTAGAAACCGAATTACCGCTCGCTGATCAACTCTGGACGGATTCCGTATCACACCCGCCATGTTTTCAACGGTATGCTGAGGAAACTATGAGTTGGAGGATAATGACATTTTGCAAACTTGACGGTTGGTATGTGCTGTTTACACCACAAGCAACGTCATCATGCGCATCGTACATATGTTCAATGTTTGCAGTTAGGTCCGGTTTCATTTGAACACGCCTCGCAGTAGTAGTAGTAGTCCTTTTCAGCCATGACTGACTATAGGATGATAATTTGGAGTGGCAAAAACTACAACAACAACAACAAGATATACCTCTTCAGGTCATAAACTTGAGCATCCTTCTATGGAGAACAAGCTGTTGCCCGTGCAGCAGCTCCCCCCCCCCCTCTCCACGTAACTAATTGATCCAGGGGACCAGCATTAACCGACACAGCCTGGAATCAGCTACGTCGCAGGAGTTGCCAGAATAGCGATGTAACCACCACTAGACTGCCTTATGGACACCAGCTCCATATTTGTCCTCAGGGTTTACTCCCGAAGTCTTTCCAGTGAACAGGTATTCCACAATGCAGTGCGTTAAATATATATAGATTCAAGTTAGCGCCTGAAACCATACGCAGAACGACGGTACATGAACAAAACAAAGAATACTTTACTCACCAGTAAAAGCCCTTTGTAGACATACAACGTTCCTAACCAAATTTCCATATGTCCACTATGACAGTACACAGTTGTGGGGATGACTTCAAAATCCTCGTGAACCTGAAACATTTGTTACATAGAATCAATATCATCATGTCATAAAAATGTCCTTCCTTACCCTTGAAACTAGATCTCAGAAAAGCTTTGATACGGCTATTGACTGTTACTACTCTCGGACATCAACTTTACAACTGAATAATAACAGATAATGAGAAGTCGTAGAGACTGACCAGCCAAATGAAATGCTATTCCCAGATGATCAATGCTTATTTCATGAGAACGAAGAGGACATACATTATTGGACTCGACCAACTATGGTTGTTTTGACGTTTACCTTATGTCTATATTCCCCAAGGCGTGTGCATTTCACTATGTTTTTATTTTGCGCCTGTCGGCCTAGTGCATCCGACTTCGGCATGCATTTTATGTATGGGGTCTGCTTCCTTCTGCATTTTCTAAGGGTTTGCTTCCCCGTGGTAACGACCGGTGCTGGGATGGGGATCGAACCCAGCACCTTCAGATTGTGAGCCGTGTCACTGAGCCACTAGCCCACGTCATCCCCAGACCCAACATGGAAATCAATAAATCCAAGATAAAAACAACGCAGATAATTTGGTCACTTTGTGACCGAAATAGTACGGTAAACAGGGCCTAGATAAAACAAGTGCAGAAATACAACTACATGCGCAGTTCAGTTAGTTGCCTATAGCAAGAGACGATGGCGACATCAGCAGACAGTTTTGTCTTGATCACGTAACTTGTGCTGTGTTTTAATTATAGTGAGCAAGCAGCTGTGCGGTCATCAACCTCACCCTCTGGTCCCGAGCTACCTTGGGTCAGTGGGAAGAAATAATTCAAGGCGACTGGAGGTAATTCACCTCCTTTGAGACCAGGGCTGGCTTGAAACATGAGAAGCTCGAACCCACGCCATTTCTGTTCATCGCTTTGAGTGGCGAGTGTATTACCTCTCGACCACAGCAACCCCACCTGGGCAGTATCTTTAACCAAGATGGCAGATTAGACAGATAAACTGAGGGTCACTGCCAGAAGGTGAAGACAATTACACATAACCCGTCTCCACTGTTCAAACACACGAACATTATACATTTTAATGTCCACTAAAAGACTATTGAGTTTAATGTATGCACATGTCACTTCCGTGTACCTTTACGAGTTCGAAACTTGGACCCTGATTGCGGTTCTAGAGTGAAGAATTTGCTTAATAGAGAAAAGATGTCGGAGTCGAACACTCGGCATTTCATATCTAGACCACGTCACGGTTAAGGCAGTTCGGGACATCGTTAAGAGAGAGGTCGGCCAGTTTAAAGACCTGTGAAAATGAAACCTATGGTGGAAAGCCTAAGCAAAGCAATACTGCAAGCAGCCACCGAAACCATCCCAAGAGGGGCAAGGAAAAACTGCAAGCCATATTGGAATCATGAACTGCAGAAAGCGGAGGATGAAGTCTCAAATGCTAGGAATATGGCAGAGAGAGAGAGAGAGAGAGAGAGAGAGAGAGAGAGAGAGAGAGATAGAGAGAGAGAGAGCAATCTATGGAAGCAAATATCGCCCTCAAAAACATCACTGCGAAATACAAAAGAACACTGAACCAAATAACAAGAGACAGCTGGAAAAACAAACAGAAAGCCTCAATCTAGATAAAGAAGGGAACAAACTATCGAATTTAGTCAGAGCCATGAATGACGAAACACCATCAAATAAACAAATTACCATCAAGCAGGGCGACAACATGCTTAAAGGAAAAAAAAAGCAAACGCCTTAATAGAACATTATGCCAGAGCAAACCACATTTATATCCCTACAGACAGGCATACAGACATTAGTGAAGAACAAAACAGCCACGACAACATGATGGCAAAACTAACAATGAATGAAATGAATGAGGCCATGAGAGCTTTAAAGAAAAATAAATCGTCCTGAAAAGATGGGGTAACAAACGAAATGCTGATGGGGTTGGGCCAAACAGCAAAGATGAAGTTACTATCAGTCCTGAACCAAAGCTGGAAAAGGGCAATTGTACCGCAGGCATGGAAAGATACTGTACTTGTACCAGTACCAAAGAAAGAAGAAGATAGTACAGGCACAAATGGATACAGGCCCATCAGTCTACTGAGCTGTGTAGGTAAACTGATGGAGCGTATGATAAACACCAGACTGATGTGGCACCTGGAAGAAAAACACATATTAGTTCCACAGCAAGCAGGATTTAGACAACACAGATCCACTGAGGACCAGATCACTCTCATAGCACAGGAAATAGAGGATGCTTACCAAGAGAAAAAGCATACAGTAGCGGTTTGGCTGGATCTAGAGAAGGCATTTGACAAGGTGTGGAAAGAGGGACTTAAAGTCAAGCTACAAAGAAGTGAAGTATCTGGAAAAATGTACAGCCACTACCTCGAAAACAGAACAGCCAGAGTTCAGTTCAAGTAAAAGGGCAGATGAGCAAAAAGGTGACACTGGAGCAAGGAGTACCCCAAGGGGGAGTACTGTCACCCACACTTTTTCTGGTGTATATAAATAACATCATAGAAAATATACCAAGAAGAGTTTACAGCTCCATGTTTGCAGACGATCTGGCTATGTGGACCTCTGAAAAAAATCTCACCGTAGCAAACAATTGGATGCCGCAGGCCCTAACATCGTTGGAGGAGTGGGCGAACTCATGGCTGGTCAAAATAAACGAGGAAAAAACAACATGTACGATATTGTCGCTTTCAAATAAACCACAGAACACCAAAATAAGTCTTAACGCCAAATATCTGCGGCCAAACGACAACCCAAACTACTTGGGAGTCACATTTGATAGTCGCATGACATGGAAAAGTCAGATCGAGAGAAACTGAATGAGAGCCAGACAAAGAATGGCAATCATGAGGAAACTTGCTGGCACAAGCTGGGGAGCAGACGAAAAAATACCAAAGAAACTGTACACTGGAAGAGTGAGACCAGTTCTCGAGTATGGCATTCCGGCATGGACAACAGCAGCAAAGGCGAACTTTGATAAAATTAGCAAACTTCAAAACCAAGACATGAGATTTATAACAGGAGGCATTAAGTCAACGCCAATTGTAGAACTTGAAAAGATTACAAATCTGCAATCCATGACCGACAGAAGAGACTGCAGAGCCCAGCAGCAAGCAGAGAAACTCAGAAGACTGACAGACCATCCAATGCATCAGAGACAATAGATTTGGAAATGGGAAACTAATGCGGAGAAACTTTGCAGAAATAGCCAAAGCAAAGATGAGCGAAGACCATATGAACACTGTAACAACACCAAAGCCCATCCCTACTGTACACAAACCCACATGGAAGCAGCATATCATTCCGGAGATGGTAGAAAATATACCAGGTATTGGAAACAACAACAGCCAGACAGAAAAAAGAAAGAAGAGACATAACCCTGAGGTACATAGCGGAAAACTACCCAAGCATGGACTGGACCCATGCATACACCGACGGTTCTGTGACAAACACAACACAGAATGGAGGGGCATAGGTATTCCTGAGCCTAACAAATGGTAGACAAATAACACTGTCAGTGGCAACTGGAAAATACTCAACCAATTTCAGAGCGGAGGCAGAGGCACTGAAGGCTGCAGTAAAAGCAATGCTGACAGGCGAAAGCAATGAAAGCCAGATAGTCCTGTTTACAGATGCCCTGGCCGTATTTACAGCACTAAAAAGCCAGAAAAATACTGAACTTAATGATTTAAGAGCAGTACTCTCTTAAATATGCCAGCAGTCAGCACCAAAACGGGTAGTGGTGCAGTGGGTTCCATCCCACTGTAACATCCAAGGCAACGAGGAGACAGACAGACTGGCAAAAGAAGGTGCAAGACTACCACAACCAGATTCTAGTGTGACCTACGAAGAGTCCAAAAGGCTTATTAGGGCCAGATATATGTCCAATTGGGAAACAGAACATACTGGCTACACAAAAGCGATGCCTATTACCTGTTGAACAGAAGAGAGCATGTCGTGGTCTTCAGGCTCCGCACAGGCCACAACAGACTGAGGTACCACTTATTCAATAAACTGAAGATAGGTTGCACTGACGAATGCCCCTGTGGTACAGGGAAAATGACCGCTGAACATCTGCTGCAAAATTGCCCGACATACGAGGACTAGAGAAAGCACATGTGGCTATCACCAGACAAGCTCTATGGCAGAGTCGACAGCCTCAGGATGACAGCTGTTTTCTTCGAACAAATACAATTTGACGTCTGACAGCGTACGAAGAAGAAGAAGAAGACTACGGTGAAGGCACGGAGGTTCGCATGGTATGGGCATGTTTTAAGATCGTCTGGGTTGACCAAGACGGTCCTACAAGGTACTGGGCATGGGAAGTGAAAGCGAGGGAAGTAGAAACAAGAGATGGGAAGATAACATCAGATAGTGGACGATAATGGTCCAGAGCTAGAGTAAATATCCTGGCACAAAACCGAGTGGAGTGGCGAGAACTGGTCCAACAATCTGCAGTATTGGAGCCTCGAGTGGCGGGAACTGGTCCAACAATCTGCAGTATTGGAGCCTGGAGTGGCGGGAACTGGTCCAACAATCTGCAGTATTGGAGCCTCGAGTGGCGGGAACTGGTCCAACAATCTGCAGTATTGGAGCCTCGAGTGGCGGGAACTGGTCCAACAATCTGCAGTATTGGAGCCTCGAGTGGCGGGAACTGGTCCAACAATCTGCAGTATTGGAGTCTCGAGTGGCGGGAACTGGTCCAACAATCTGCAGTATTGGAGCCTCGAGTGGCGGGAACTGGTCCAACAATCTGCAGTATTGGAGCCTCGAGTGGCGGGAACTGGTCCAACAATCTGCAGTATTGGAGCCTCGAGTGGCGGGAACTGGTCCAACAATCTGCAGTATTGGAGCCTCGAGTGGCGGGAACTGGTCCAACAATCTGCAGTATTGGAGCCTCGAGTGGCGGGAACTGGTCCAACAATCTGCAGTATTGGAGCCTCGAGTGGCGGGAACTGGTCCAACAATCTGCAGTATTGGAGCCTCGAGTGGCGGGAACTGGTCCAACAATCTGCAGTATTGGAGCCTCGAGTGGCGGGAACTGGTCCAACAATCTGCAGTATTGGAGCCTCGAGTGGCGGGAACTGGTCCAACAATCTGCAGTATTGGAGCCTCGAGTGGCGGGAACTGGTCCAACAATCTGCAGTATTGGAGCCTCGAGTGGCGGGAACTGGTCCAACAATCTGCAGTATTGGAGCCTGGAGTGGCGGGAACTGGTCCAACAATCTGCAGTATTGGAGCCTGGAGTGGCGGGAACTGGTCCAACAATCTGCAGTATTGGAGCCTGGAGTGGCGGCAACTGGTCCAACAATCTGCAGTATTGGAGCCTCGAGTGGCGGGAACTGGTCCAACAATCTGCAGTATTGGAGCCTGGAGTGGCGGCAACTGGTCCAACAATCTGCAGTATTGGAGCCTCGAGTGGCGGTAACTGGTCCAGCAATCTGCAGTATTGGAGCCTCGAGTGGCGGGAACTGGTCCAACAATCTGCAGTATTGGAGCCTCGAGTGGCGGGAACTGGTCCAACAATCTGCAGTATTGGAGCCTGGAGTGGCGGGAACTGGTCCAACAATCTGCAGTATTGGAGCCTCGAGTGGCGGGAACTGGTCCAACAATCTGCAGTATTGGAGCCACAACGACCTTTCAGGTTACGGGACTGATGATGATAAAAAAGACTATTGATCAAAATTGTCTATTCGCGCCAACAATTTGTCATCGGTGTCAAAGGCAGACATTAACAACGATACAAGAGAGACAAATGACGATCTGGGAGACAAGATGGTTGAGAAGATCCATCAATGTCACTCGATGAGACAATGAGGAATGACGACATCCGAAAAATTGTCGATACAAGACCATGCGCCAAATACATGGATAGGTAGAAGATCAATCCGTTCGGTCACATAATATGAATGCAATCATCCACTCACTCATAGAACTATCCATTCATCCACCCATCCGTCAACTCACTCATCCATTTACCCACCTACCATTCATCCCCCAACTCGCCCATCCATCTAGTCACTCATACATTAACCCACTAACCATCATTCCGCCAACCCACTCATTCATCCACTAACCCTACATCCATCCACCTACCCATCTAAACTCACTCACCCATTAACCCACCTACAATCTATACATCCATCCATCCACATACCCACCCACTCACTCACCCATTAATCTACCTACAATCCATCCATCCACCCACTCACTCATTCACCCACTCACCCATTAACCCACCTACAATCCACCCATCCCTCCCTCCACCCAAACATCTGACCCTAACAAACCTCAGGTGACAACTTCTTGACCGCCTTATCGAACGGGTCCACGATCTGCCACGTCACGAGAATGACCACATCCACCATCACCAGCACAAGCACCAACAGCAGCAACTTATAATCTTTGATCACCTGTTAAAATCAATGAGTTGTCATTTATTATTGCATTCATCATCATCATCATCATCATCTTATTATTTCTCTTCTTCTTCTTCTTGTCATTGTCATTCTTCTTAATGTTCTTCTTCTTGTTCTTCATATTCTTGTTCTCCTTTTTGTTCTTCTTCTTGCTATTCTTCTTCTTCTTCTTCTTCTTCTTCTTCTTCTTCTTCTTCTTCTTCTTCTTCTTCTTCTTCTTCTTCTTCTTCCTCATCTTCTTCTTCTCCTTGGCATTGCCCTTGTTGTTTTTCTTTTTCTTATTTTTCTTCGGCGTTCTTGACATAAAGAATGTCGTAGTTTACAGCGAGGCTGCGATATCTGCGCCTTTTGGCCCGACAAACCGATTTCAGCTGACTTTTTTAGGAGTGCGAGGGGTGGGGGTGGGGGGAGAGTGGCGAGTTCGCCTTCCTACTGTAAGACCTATTCTCTTTGCCACACTAGACTAGTGCCTTTTGATTCCAAGGCCGCCGCTTAGAGGCAGAATAATGGCTTGGTCAGCTCTGGTTGGCTGACTCCTGACGCAAGCAGCCATCTATGACTCGCTGATTGCCGTCTGCTCATTCACTGTGCTGCACCTGTGGCCTCGCCAATGGGCATACAACATGGATGTTGCCCAATCAAATATGCATAACAACGAGGATCAGTGTTCACATTAATTCGATTTAAAACAAGAAAATCGATATGTTCACATCTTTCCACAACACCCCATGTGAGAAGATAATTATTGCTAACGTATCATACATTGAAATTACCTTCTTGTTAAGTTTGATGTTTGTGAATATTGCATGAACTCTCCAGGTTTTGCCAAACATTGCCCCAAAGGCTAATGTGAACCCCAAGGCTAGAGTCCAGGACCTTGCCTGAAAGAACATAATTGAGGATGAAGAAAGAAAAGGCAATTACCGTAAAGACAAATATGCGAGCACTTGGAAAACACTGGCATTGATTATTTAACGTCTCTTTATCTTATTTTTCTTCGGCGTGAAAAAGAAATTGTGGCGTTGTATTGTAGTTTACATAAAGGATGCGATAACTGCTCATTTCGGCCTGACGCATCCGATTTAAGGTGGCTTATTTTTGGTAAAGAGTTTGGTTGCTTACTGCGTTCCTATTCTTTTAGCAAGACTACATTAGTACAGACTGTTTCTAGGACCGCCGCTTGGAGGCAGAAAAGGGTCTTGGTCGGCTGGGCTGAGCCTGAAACGCTCTAGTTCGATCTAGCTGCAAATGGGGACCTGACATAATCTTAGTTAAGTAAAAGGCAGCGAGGAAAGGAAATGGCTACCTTACCTCATTCAAGCTGAGGATTAGTATAATGCAGTCTCTAACAACTTCATTGCCCGAAATTAGTCTCATTGCTATGGGAGAAACATTGACTTAGTATACTGAAGTCTCTAACAACTTCATTCCGCGACAATAGTCTAACTACTATGGGAGGAAACTCGATCTTAAACAGTAAGACTGCTTGTTACTTATTATTATCCTCTTGCCTCTTTTTCACTCCCGCCGGAGCATAGAGTCGCCACTAGAAAGTCTGCGTCAAATCACACTGCGTGTTTAAGCAGTGCTTGTTTCTGTATGAAGACGTGTTATACGATGAGTTTGCTAGAAACATAAACAACTCTCTTTAGTCGCCATTTACGACTATCCCTCTTACCTACAACCTCCTCCCCAACAGCAAAGGGCCCTGACTGGCAATAAAAAAAGCATGTTTCTTTGTCATCGTCGTCAATGCTCATCATTCTCTTCAGGGGATAGTTCGTTGACACCGCTTCTCCTCCAAGTTTGATCTATAGCTACCCTCTCTGTCTCTCCCCGGTTGAAGTATTTCTGAGGCCTTCTTTTCCCAAAACCGTGTGTATTTGTTTGGTTGTCAATCTGTTTACAACCTGCTTTGATTTTAATTGATCTACGTATTTTGCCTTGACCCAATCTATTTTACTCTAAATGAGTTGTCAGTTTCTTGACCTGTTTAGTTTGAAAGCATTTGCCTGCCCTGGCATATCTCTTGGGGATCATTGAGTCATGCACACCCTATCAGCACCTCAAGGCAACGAAAAGGATGGAGAGATTTTTTCATTGGGTGCTAAATCTAAAAAAAGTTACAAACAGAATAAAACGGCCATAACAAATTGAAAAACAACACCACAATAAACTGTTAGATTAAGGTGACGGGAATGACATGTTGCATAACAAGAAAATGTCGATGCAAAGCAAAAAGAAATATCATAAGTAAATAATGTAATGGGATTATCAGAACAAGGCTTCCAGGAGGTGAGAACCATGTTAATTAATACGTTCATGGTGTAACAGTTCCCTGTGGAACATCAGCGAATAGTGCAGAGAAAACGGGGACTGGAGACTGTATTCTCTGGGAATCAAAAGTTGCCTGAATGTTCGTTGACCAGTCCAGGTCACTTCGAGGTCAAGTAACGCCAGTGTCGACACTAGGCCGACCAGAAAGCGAGAGGTTATTATTCACTTATAGGTGGAAAACTAGATTGGGGTCGGGTGTCAGATTGACCATTCTGGTACCAGACTTAAGTGATGGGGGGTTAAGTTGACAAGAAGGACTCAGACGACAAGCTGTCACATTTAGAATGACAGTAACTTGTGGATATTGCAGCCAATAAGATTTTTAGATTCATGGGGACAAATTAGATGGATGGCTAACCAGGCAGCTGGGGAGGACAATATGACAGTCATATTTGTTTCTAGAGCTAAGAAAAGAGTCTATAAAAGGCAAGGCAGGGAAAAACTCAACATATTTTGGAAAGAGAGAGAGAGAGAGAGAGAGAGAGAGAGAGAGAGAGAAAGAGAGTTTACAGGGTGGTTATCCCATCATACACCTAGATCCTTGCATTTACGCTCAAAGGTGCGAATTATGGACACTCTGTAAGCAATAAGAAAAAGAAATCTGATCACAAGCGAGTGTGCAGATTTGTCATGGTATGAAGTGAGACTGATTTAGACGAGTCCGACTGTTCTCAAGGACCATTGGTGTCTGTTGGAAGAATGGTGGCCCTTCTACGTCCGGCTTCTCTTGGTTCGTCAAACTGGGCGTGGCAAAAATGTGTTCTTTCTGAATCCTGGGATACAATCTCGAAGTTTCTTGGTTCGTCAAACTGGGCGTGGCAAAAATTGGTTCTTTCTGAATCCTGGGATACAATCTCGAAGTTTCTAGGATCGTGAAACTGGGCGTGGCAAAAATGGGAATACTTTTTTAATCCTGGGATACAATCCCGAAGTTTCTTGGTTCGTGAAACTGGTCGTAGCAAAGAGGAGTTCTTCCAGAATCCTGGGATAAAATCCCGAAGTATCTATTGTCCTTCTAGAGTTGTTAACCCATGTGTGTACGCTCTAGAGCCTAAAGAAGTCAACCCTGTCAGAGGACGGCATATCATCACCAACGTAGACGACCCGGAAGTCGGCAGAGACAACGACAGATAGAACCACTTGCTTGTAATTAGACTGGATTTGACTAAGTGTAGAATTTATGTTATTTCCTCCCCTGGGTGTAATAGTTCGGAGGTACCGTCAACAGCCAGTGCTTGAATGCTCTGAGTTAGTTTAGAATTTGATATTTATTTAGTTAGTAGTTCTTTCCCTTTGTTGATATTGTGAAGCCATTATTCATGCAATAAATGATGATATTTTGTTTTAATGGTTAACGATATGACGAGTGTTATCTTTGATCGAAGTGTAACGTATTACAGTCTATGTGGTGAGTCAGTAAAATCTACCGATAACTACTCAGCTCAGCCTACCCTCGCATAATGATAAGCAGAGAGAGAATGTGAGAGAGAGGAAGAGAGAGATAAAGAAATATAGAGACGTAGAGAGAGGTAAAAATAGCTAGAAATAAATATATTTAGGGATAGAGAGACTTAGAGATGTAGAAAAAGAGATACAGAGTAATAGAGATATCAAGAGAAATGAAGAGATGGAGAGATATTTAGGGAGAGATACTGAGATCGAGAGCGATCGTGACAGATAGAGTTAGAAATGGATAGAGAGATTAAGAAATAGCGAGATAAATATATTAATATAGAGAGCGAAAGATAAAGAGAATGCAAGTGATACGGAGATACAGAGATAGAGAGAGAGAGAGGAGAGCGTGAGATAAGAGATACAGCGCGATAAAGAGGTGTTAAGAGAGATAGACGGAGGAAAATAGAGTATTGAGGATTATGTGAAATCAATATTGTTTTATGGAAGTCAGTTCTGGACAGTCATTAAGGAAACGAAGAAATAACTGGCAGCAACATAAATGCTGTTTCTGAGATAAAGGGACGTAAACTTTGATAGATAAGAAATACAATTCAGATAAATCTCCTATCATAAAATTTAAATATTGAATTATCACAACTTTATACAAGATCTTCTTGTGTCTTGCAAACACAATAACAGAAAATTGAAAATGCAAAATGGAAATCAAGAAACGAAAGCAATGGACAAATCTATTAAGACCAGCACGAGTCATGCATCGAGCTCGGAAGCTCGTAAATTAAAAATTGGAGCGATCAGAAGTTATGCATATTCATCTTTACAGTTTAGCGTTGAAAGATAGACAATGAAGAGAATTGATTCATTTCGGATGTCGATATTTAGAAGAATGGTGCACATCTCGCAGAAATCAAAGAAGTGAAATGAGGCCGTTTTGGAGAAGGTAGAGCTAAAAGCCAATCCGGGATCAAGATGCTGAGCAGCACATGAGCTGCAGTGGTCAGCGACCCATAGCTGACTGCTAGCGTCAGGGCCAGCGAACCATAGCTGCCAAGACCCTTCGACACCTCCACAAGGTGATCCTGGATAACAGGCTGCATCAGGGCAGACTGGCTTAGGAGAAGGAATCGAAGAGAGAATGCTTACTCGGTCTCAAAAAATGCTTGCTGAATTCGGATGTGTTGGACCGAAAGGTGCAAATTTTGCAGCCAAGCTGTAAACTACGACACAATGCATTCCGTTCTCTGGACTATATTCTGCTACTTAAGCCCTTTCAGGGTTTGGTAGCGGGAGATTGAGAACGAACGAAGAAGAAGAAGAAGAAAAGCCCATTTTCCAGCAGATGACGGACATGAAGTCTAGGACTCACACCTTCAATAGTATGCTTATCCCAGCAACGGTATCTGGTGTGAGTCTGCGCAGATCAGACAAGTTCCGAATTACCGAAAGAGCAATGAACAGAAGAGTAATAAATATCTCCTATGAGACCATATCCGAAATAAACCGCGACTAAACTGAGTTCAAGAATTGCGTCAATGAGAAAGTACAAATGGATCGGTAATATGGTCCGCACGGCTGACGATAGATGGGCGAGTCTTTCTGATGGTCATACGACTGCAACCACCTGCGTGGCCGACCGCCAACGAGATGGATAGATGCACTGCACCACACCATTGGACCATCATGCTATTTCAGAGCGAAGGACAGCCACAGATTCAAGCATCTTAGGCTACCTGGCTTAACTTAACGTAACGTCTTTATACTGGTTTAGTAGACTTAGCAGAGTCTGTATACAAATAGTTTCTTTTGCATTTTCTTGTCCTGAAACCTATGCGCCTCCAACCTATTCTTAAATGCATTGATTATCCCTGCCTCCACTACTTCTTGTGGCAGTAATGCATTCCAAACATTCACCACTTTCTGACTAAAAAAAATATTTCCTAATATCGAATCTGGACCCTTTTGTTAATTTGTAGCTGTGCTTTGTTGACATGTAAGGTCAGGTCATCCGGTGTAGGATTGTATTTGCAAGACCATTTGATCTCGATATGTGACCGTACCAAGCGAGTTTCCTTCTTTTGACGGTTACCAAGAAGTCTTCAAAGGGCCCAATTGCTGTTGTAACTCGATCTTTGTACGTGATTTTGAAAGTCTTCGGAAACATCTCATCTCCAAGGCCTGTATCCTTCGTTGAAGGTCAGCTGTAACTGTCCATGTCTCCCAAGCATAGAGAAATATTGACAGGGACAATGTACGCATTAATCTAATTTTTGTGCATGTTGCTAACTGTTTATCTTGCCAGATTGTGTTAAGCAGTGCAACCGCCGCTATTGTCTCTGCTATTCTGGCCAACATTTCACATTTTGATCCTTCATCACTGACAATCGACCCAAGATATTTAAAATGGTCAACCACTTAAGAGTTCCTGGCCATTAGCTTTTATCCTGCTGTTGAAGCCCACGGCCTTGTTGTCGAAGGTGGTTGCATATAGAATGAAAAAAAAACAATTTGTCATAGTCTAATTTAACTTTTCCTGTGAGATCCCGACGGGTTTTCTCTGCGATCTGAGCACTTTGGGGGATGCTAGAGCGCTAGGTGGACCGGTTCTCTGCATGCAAATCCAGAAAGTGACATAAATGTTGAAGCTTTTCAAATACATTTTAAAGGAGTCAACAATCCTATAAGTGGATGGATAACATCAAAAGATGAACGGGCAAAAGTCTGACAGATGCAATCTTGCACCAACAAGGCAAGAGACAACAATCGTTGGAGAACCGTTGCAGACGATCTTCGATGTGGAGATGGCACCTGAACTGAACTGCTAGATACAATAAAGAAAACCCAACATGTTTCATTAGACATACTCAGGAAGAGATGCCTAAGAAATCTTTTGTGGCACTGGGAAAGATTAAGGGCAAAAGAGACAGGAGAAGACCTGGGATTGCATGGTAAACTGGAGGGGAAACCATAAAGAGAATAAGAGTTAGAGTCGGAAGTGACGAAATGCTCAAACAACAGATTACTATCGAAAGAACTGATGGGATCAAGATGCTGAGCAGCGCATGAGCTGCAGTGGTCAGCGACCCATAGCTGACTGCTATCGTCAGGGCCAGCGAACCAGAGCTGCCAAGACCCTTCTACACCTCCACGCGGTGATCCTGGATAACAGGCTGCTGCAGGGCAGACTGGCTAAGGAGACGGGATCGAAGAGGGAATGCTAACCTGATACTCACAAAATGCTTGCTGAAGTCGGATGTGTTGGACCGAAAGGTGCAAATATCGCAGTCAAGCTGTAAACTACGACACAACGCATTCCGTTCTCTGGACTACATTCTGCTACTTAAGCCCTTTCATGGTTTGGTAGCCGGAGATTGAGAACGAATGAAGAAGAAGAAGAAGAAGAAGAAGAAAGAACTGATTTTCAGCACCCCTCAACATGCCACCTGATAGCATTGGTAACCTCTAGCAAGGACAAGAATGAAAGGCTAAAGGTAAATTAGGTCCAGTAGTACCGCAAATGTCAAGGTAACTCCATACATATTCTGCTATAGGGAACAAAGTGTGATTGAGCTATATTTCTCATGGCGGAGCTATGTTTCTCATGGCGGAGCTATGTTTCTCATTGCGGATCAATATTTCTCATGTCGAAGCTATGTTTCTCATGGCGGAGCTATGTTTCTCATGTCGGAGCTATGTTTCTCATGGTGGATCAATATTTCTCATGTCGGAGCTATGTTTCTCATGGCGGAGCTATGTTTCTCATGTCAGAGCTATGTTTCTCATTGTGGATCTATATTTCTCATGGTGGAGCTTTGTTTCTCATGGCGGAGCTATGTTTCTCATGGCGGAGCTATGTTTCTCATGTCTGAGCTATGTTTCTCATGTCTGAGCTATGTTTCTCATGTCTGAGCTATGTTTCTCATGGCGGAGCTATGTTTCTCATGGCAAAGCTATGTTTCTCATGTCTGAGCTATGTTTCTCATGTCTGAGCTATGTTTCTCATGTCTGAGCTATGTTTGTCATGTCTGAGCTATGTTTCTCATGTCTGAGCTATGTTTGTCATGTCTGAGCTAGGTTTCTCATGTCTGAGCTATGTTTCTCATGGCGGAGCTATGTTTGTCATGTTTGAGCTATGTTTGTCATGTCTGAGCTATGTTTGTCATGTCTGAGCTGTGTTTCTCATGTCTGAGCTATGTTTCTCATGTCTGAGCTATGTTTGTCATGTTTGAGCTATGTTTGTCATGTCTGAGCTATGTTTCTCATGTCTGAGCTATGTTTCTCATGTCTGAGCTATGTTTCTCATGACGGAACTATCCTTCACGATGTCTAGCTTTGCGCTGTTATTCGCAATGCGATTAAATTCGCTTTGTGATGTTTCTTTTAGCGATTATATTCACTTTACTGTCGTATGATAAGATTGTGCTTATACACGGAAGAACAAAAAAGGAGCGTAATGTAATAAGTAGTCCAGAACTGAACCTTTACTGCAGCTGTGAAGTGGATATCTGTGACATTATTAGTCTTGGTAGCCAACGTGCCTGAATCATAGTCCTTCCGGATTTAAACGAAGTCGGTCAGAGGAGGTGATGAACATTTTTACACTAGGAAAGCATTTACATATGTAGCGAACGTGTCTCGTTAAAAGAAAGATTCGAAATTTGTGCACAAGTTATATTATAGTTTTTAAAAAAAATCAGAAAAACCGGTATACAGTTCCTAGAAAAGAGAAGAATTCGAGGTGATTTAATACAGGTTTATAAGATAATCAACGGAAAGAATAACTTAGACTATAACAAGTTTTTGAAAATACAGCGATATACAAGAACAAGAGAGCACGGCTACAAAATAACTAAAGACAGGTTCAGATTAGATACCATTAAATATGTTGTTGGTCAGAGAGTGGTGAATGCTTGAAATGCATTGCCACAGGAAATAGTGGAAGCGAGGCAAGTTAATGCATTCAAGAATAGATTGGAAGTGTCCAATTTTATTTTAAGATCACGTGAATGTAAAAGAAACTGGTTGTATACAGAATCTGCATGATCCTCTAAACCAGTATAAAGACGCTAAGTTGAGTGGTATAAACAGTATGTGTGCAACGGATATGTGTGTACAACGGGTATGTGTGTACAACGGGTATGTGTGTACAAGTGTAATTTGTATACAGATGGTGTGTATGTGCATCTGGTATGTGTGTAAAATAGGTAGGTATATGTGTAAAAACGGTAATTGTAAACACTTAGAAAATGCGTGCAAATGGCATTACACACACGTGATGTGTGTATACTAGTTATAAATATGTACAAGCGGTTTGTAACTATAGTATGTAATATTTGCAGAAATGGTATGGGTAAAAACGATTTATATGAACATATGGTATGCGTGTACAAGAGAATGTGCATGCAAATAGTGTGTGTACACGTGGTATGTGTGTGTACATAAATGTAATGGGGAGGAAAACTAACGTCTGGTCAGACAAAACATACTGATCAGACATGTTAGTCAGGGTCAGGCAAAATATACTGATGAAACATGTTAGTCAGCGTCAAATAAAACATACTGAGCAGACATGTTAGTCAGGGTCAGGCAAAAAATATTGATCCGACTTGGTAGTCAAGGTTAGGCAAAATATACTGACTAAGACCCGTACTTCGGCTTCCTCGTAGTACTCCTTGAAACGGGCTATTTACATGGCAGCTAGGCTAACAATGTGAGGGCTCAACGTGATCCCCGCAGTTGTGAGCGATACGTAGATGAAACCAAGCATAGCACAAACGCCTGGAGGATCCAGTTCCACCTTCATCAGCACGCTCGGGATGTGAGGAAAGCTACTGCAAACCGCCACTTAACGTCCTTTTCAGGGCCCACAAAAGAGTCAACTTACTCATTGTGGGCATTCAGCAACAACAAAAACAACATTTAAATGACATATATTTACAAGTGATATTTGTGGAAAAAATTACATGCACATACAAGTGGTACGTGTAAGATAGTATGTGTGTACAAGTGGTGCGTGTGTACAAGTGGTATGTGTGTACAAGTGGTACATATAAGATAGTATGTGTGTACAAGTGGTACGTGTGTACAAGCGGCACGTGTGTACAAGTGGTACGTGTAAGATAGTATGTGTGTACAAGTGGTATGTGTACATGAACGTACCGTACACCAGTAACTGAAGTACTGCTTATCCTCATGATCAGGCTCCGTTCCCAGCAAGATGAGCGACAGGTAACAAAGTATTGAGCCGATTATAATCAAATTGTTCATATTTGGGCTAGACATTTTGATGTACCTGAGGGACAGATAATCAAGAACGAAATGTTGATGTAGGTATAATCGTGACAGGTATAGGCGATCACGGATTTTAGCTTAACTTAACTTAACGTCTTTATACTGGTTTAGAAGACTCTATAGAGTATGTTTACAACGAGTTTCTTGGAGGGTAGTTTAAAAAAACAAAAACAAACCGATATGCGAGTCCATCTCAAATAGACAAACTCTAGAACAACAACCTACATAACAAACTACCTGGGAAAAGGTACAAAGAACTTGGATAGATTTTTAATTTGAATTTTGTCCGGGCAGGGGTAGTTAGGACTACTGTTTATGATTTCCAACTGCCAAGGAATTATTAACGTGCTCGACACTGAACACCTATGGGTATGACCGGAGTGCAGTGACGTCGATTCTTAGAAACAGAAACAGCTTTCTTTGCAGTCCATGGAATTCAGCAACATTCTTCTGCAACATCACAACTCCATTACCTCCAAGCTATATAGGTGCACAGTACTGATTCCACGTATCAACCAGGGACTATCTTCCTTAATGCCAGTGATACGGTTTCTGTTGTACAAGATTCCCCTCGTACTCTCGAACGCTGATTTGGCCTAGACTATTCTGTTCTTTATTTCCGTAATGTTTGTCTTATCCAACGCCATCTCCTTTCCTCACGTCATGCTCCATTGATATCTGCCTGGTTCTTTCCAACAGTTCCACGTTTGTGATCATACGATAACAGTGCAGTATCTCTATCACCGAGCCAGAATAGCGACATTACTGTCTCTAAAACGACACTATAACAAACTATCAGGCGGTGTGCTACTTCATAATCCGCTGGCATACATGTAGTAAAATATTATTTCTTTAAAGTCTCACCTAGTATCTTTTAGAAGTGTGAAAACTCTCAGCTAGTATCTTTTAGAAGTGTGAAAAGTCTCACCTAGTGTCTTTTAGAAGTGTGAAAAGTCTCACCTAGTATCTTTTAGAAATTTGAAAACTCTCACCTAATGGCATTTAAAAGTGTGAACAGTCTCACATAGTGTCTTTAAGAAGTGTGAAAAGTCAACTAGAATCTTTTAAAAGTGTGAAAAGCCAATTAATGTCTTTTAAAAGCGTGAAAAGTCTCACCTAGTACCTTTTAGAATCGATATTTACTAGAAATTAGAGAAAAGCCTAAAGAAAATTACAACATTGTTTAAATAGATGAAACATGGATAAATGCACACTACACTAATCAAATGGAATGCAATCTGCAGATGAAACTATAAAAAGATCAGGAACTGATAATAGTCCATGCAGGTAGCAGACATAATGGACTGTTGAAAAATGGTGAACTCATGTTTGTTTTCAAATCTACCGACAACCAAGACTATCATTCAGAGATGAATTGCCACAATTTTAGAGAGTGGATTGAGAAAACTGTACTTTCATCATTAGACAGACCCTCCTGGGATCAAGATGCTGAGCAGCGCATGAGCTGCAGCGGCCAGCGACTCATAGCTGACTGCTAGCGTCAAGGCCAGCGAACCATAGCTGCCAAGACCTTTCTACACCTCCACGGGGTGGTCCTGGATAACAGGCTGCAGCAGGGCAGACTGGCTAAGGAGAAGGGATCGAAGAGGGAATGCTAACCCAGTACTAAAAAAATGCTTGCTGAAGTCGGATGTGTTAGACCGAAAGATAGAAATATCGCAGTCTAGCTGTAAACTACAACACAACGTATTCAGTTCTCTGGACTTAGGCCCGTTTCAGGGTTTGGTAGCGGGAGATTGAGAACGAACGAAGCCAAGCCAAAACAGAACCTCCTGTCTGGTAACGGACAATGCTTCCTATCATAACGCAGTGGCGCCGGAAGACAAAGTCCGACATCAGCAAGTACTGAAGATGAGATCAAACCTTGACTAACAAAGGAGGACATTGAATTATTTACGGAAATGCACCTGAAACCTGAATTGTTGTCACTTGTAAAGATTACACCCAGAACAAAGAGGTCTCACACTGACAAGGTAAATCCAGGAATAAGTTGTTTAGGTTTTCCGCAGTACTGTTAACATCTAAGTCCTATAGAATTATTGTATGCTGATGATTTGGATCTTTTGTCCCACACCCAATGCCAGATGCAAAATAAGATGCGTATACTCGAAGAGAGGTCACTACAATTGAGGCTAACAATACACAGAGACAAAACACAGGTTTTGACAATAAATGCAATTAAGAATGATAGTGTTGGATGGGGAGCTACCCACCTTCAGAATATGGAGTCTTTCACATACCTTGGCAGCAATATAAACATATTAGGAGGCATTGAAAACGATGTTCAGTTAAAATAACAGCAGACGAGAAGAGCTTTCATTGCATTGAGGAATTTATGGAAGTCAAAAGAAATTAAAATCACTACCAAAATGAAAATCTTCAACTCCAACGTAAAATGAGTTCTTTTATGCGGCTCTGAAACATGGAGGACGACACAGGGACTAATGAAAAAGGTACAGACTTTCGTCAATGGTTGCCTGCGGAAGATGAATTAATTTGCGTCTCAGTCTTTGCAGACCATGAGCGTTGCACCCTGTGAGTAGCCTCTCGGGGCGCAAGCCTGGGCGCTGAATATGGAGACCCTGGGCTGCCCAAACTGCAGGATCCCCCCCCTCGGCCTCGCTGGTGTAATCCAAAGGAATGCAAAGATTGACAATTTGGCACCAGCTGCAGGAGCTGCCGGAACCAGTTCGCAAAATACAATGGTGGAAATGGTGTGACAAGATCACCAACGTGGAACTGATGGGAGCAACGGGACAAATACCAGTGGATCATGAAATACGGAGGAGACGAAAGCGATGAATAGACCACGCATTACGGAAACCACTGGATAACATTACCAGACAAGCTCTGTTCCGAAATCCACAGGGCAAAAGAAATAGAGCAAGACCGATACACTCGTGGAAGAGGGAACTGGAAGCAAATGTAAAGGTTCCAAACACGACGTGGACAGAATTGGTTCAGATGGCTCATGATAGTATGTCTTGGCGTGTATTTGTTAAGGACCTATGCTGCACAGTGAGATGAAATGTTTTTGATTGATTGAAGGTGAACAGTCAGCTGGCAAGTGCCGAGAAAACCTTTGAACTTTCAGAGATGAAGTAAAATTGCATTTGCAGCCCACTCAGAGACCATGTCATGAAAGATGAAGAAGATTACTGGCAGAAAGATGGTTTGCGATTCATTCGGCCGAAAACAGACATCCATTTCTTCAAATCATTCTAATCTACGTATACGTGTATGTCAAGCAAAAATAGCATTAATTAATAAAGTAAGTAGCATGCCCTCTACAGAACGTCGCTTAACATAACCCAACATAACCCAACATAAACCAACATAACCCAACATAACCTAGCTTAACGTCTTTATACTGGTTTAGAAGACTCTGCAGAGTCTGTATACAACCAGTTTCATTTACATTTGTTTGTTCTAAAAGCTATGTGCATCCAATCTATTCTTAAATGCATTAATTGTCCCTGCCTCCACTACTTCCTGTGGCAATCCATTTTAAGTATTCACCACTCTCTGACTAAAAAAGTATTTCCTAATATCTAATCTGGGCCTTTCTTTAGTTAATTTGTAGCTATGTCCTATTGTTCTTGTAGGTGGTTGCCTTTGAAAAAAAAACTTGTAATAGTCTAATTTATCCGTTTATTTGATTATCTTAAAAACCTGTATTAAGTCAACTCGAATTCTTCTCTTTTCTAGACAATATATGCTGATTTTTCTAAGTCTTTCCTCATAACTGTAATTTTTTAATCCCACTATCAGCTTTGTCGCTCTTTTTTGTATTCTTTCCAGCATGTTTATATCCCCTCTATGATAAGGACTCCACACCTGTACACAGTACTCCAGTCTAGGTCTAACTAATTCTTTATTCAGTTTGACTATCCCTTCCTTGCTCCTATGTTTAATATTTCTTTTTATCATACCTAACATTGCATTTGTCTTTTTCACTGCTACCTGGACTTGCTCACTCACCTTACCTGTATTTTATATTATAACCCCTAGGTTCATTTCCCTTTTCAATTTTTCTAATATTGTTCTAGAAGGGGGAATAACACATAATAACATGAGTAATAGACGGAGGAATAACACAAAATAGAACGAGTAATAGAAAGGCCAGTAACACATAACAGAACGAGTAATAGAACGGGCAGTAACACATAATAGAACGAGTAATAGAAAGGGCAGTAACACATAATAGAACGAGTGATAGCAATAGAAACAATAAACAAACTATATTTACCTGTGATGACGAAACCTAATGTTGAGAGCTAAAAATAATACTGCCATGGTGATGCCAAGAGCTGCCATGACAACGAAGCCAATATATACCGGGAAGGATACGTGACGAAGTTCTTCTCTTTTTATACTTCGGTCCATAGGGGGTTTTCCATCTGTAGGAGAATAGGTCAGAAAACAAATTGGAAGTATTCTTAATTTATTCTCCACCTTTTTATTATCTTCAAGCTTTTTTTCAAGCTTTTATATAGCTTAATGTGACTGTTGCCCGCTCACGTGACCTTCTATTTCTTCCATTTTAACCAACTTCATTATAACCTAGAGGACTGGAATGTTGTCGACCGCCTCTAATACTGCGACCTATTGATCTGTCAAATTGTGACGGATCATGCACATATGTTATTCAAAATCTTCTACCAAAAAACGTAGTTTCTTTAAATTGTCTTTGCTCAATCGCAATTACTAAGTCCAAACAAGTGGCCACGTCTCCACTACAGGCCGAATAAATTCCTGGTTACCTTCCGCCCGCTCTTGCTACTGAATTGTTCGACCATCGTGAGATACAGTTAACAAAGAGCCGGCATCAGCGGAGTGCTTGTAAAGAGCAAGAAACGCGTCATTTAGAAAAAACAAACTTTGTAGACAAAATAATCAGTTCATTTCGTGACAGACCGATCTCATCTTCAGTAAAGTTTTTAAAATCGTGACACATTATAATATTAAAACAAATGCATAAACTGTTAGCAGGACCGCAGTCACTCTCTTTCTGTCATTCTATCTCGCAATAATATCGTTTTTGGTCTTTCTTACTCACTCTTCTTTTTCTTTATGTCTATCTTAATCTCTTTACCTATGTCTAGCTTCTGACCGTACCACTTTTCCTCTCTCGCTCTGTTTATATAAATATATGTATATATACAAGGGGCTCGTCATAAGCTACATAATTGCCAAATTTCGACTTTCTCTTACTCCTTCACAGTCTGGGTAAAGACTTTTGGCTTGGCTTCGTTCATTCTCAATCTCCCACTACCAAAACTTGAAAGGGCTTAAGTAGCAGCATGTAGTCCAGAGAACAGAATGCGTTGTGTCGTAGTTTACAGCTTGACTGCGATATTTGCACCTTTAGGTCCAACACATCCGACTTCAGCAAGCATTTTTTGAGTCCCGGGTTAGCATTCCCACTTCGATCCCTTCTCCTTGGCCGGTCTGCTTTGCTTTTTTTTTTTTTTTTTGCTTAGACGTTTGCGTCACTAGTTTCTACTGGCGGAGGCGCGCCATTTTCCACCCCAGACCGTAGTCAATTGGGCGATATCAGGACGCATAAACCAGTGCTTGGATGCATGTGTGCATCTGTATGTACCTATGCTAGGTTTGTGCGCCCTCAGAAGCTAGCCCAACCAAAGTGCAATGGAAGGGCTTTACCACGAGGGCGCGTGAGAAAGTTGTGTAAGAGTGTGACTGTGGGATAGAGTCAAATGAAACAGAGTGAGGCGAGAAGAGAGAGAAGGGGAAGAGTCGTCTGTACTCTGCTGCAGATGGCTGCTTAGCATCTTGATCCTGTAAAGACTTATGACAAGAACCTTGTGTATGTGTGTGTGTGTATATATATATATTAACTTTCACTCTTCTCCCCCTTTCTCTCGCTCAATCCGTTTGTTATCTCCCTTTACCAAACAAATTTTGCCCTTTGTAGCAGCGCGATAATACATTCTCTTCTCCAATATTACCCAAACCTGGCCTCACAATATGTTTGCTCTATGATGATGGGAGTAATAAGTTGTCTTTACACATGCTTCCCAGCGCTTCATTAATATTAATTGCTTCCGATGGAATTCGCGCCCTTTTATTTATGGCCATATTTCTGTAGCTTCCAAGTATCTCCTTGGCTCTTTATTGATTATGGAGCAAATGGCCAAGCGGATGTGAGCTTGGTTTAAAACCCATTATACCAGGCTCAAATCCCGTCCCTCTCGGTTTGACAGACCAGGCATGTCGCGTGTTTCTTCGTAAGAACACCCAACTAACCAGAGCTGCCAAGACCCATCTACATCTTTACTCGATGATAACAAGCTGCAACATAGAAGGCTGGCTAGGCAGATGGGATCGAAGAGGGAAGGCTAACCGGGACCAAAAACTTTCTGCCGAAGTTGGATGTGTCAGACTAAAAGGTGCAAATATCGCAGTAAAGCTGCAAAGTACGACACGACGCATTCCGTTCTATGGACAACATCCTGCTACTTGCAAAATTCTTTTCAGGGCTTGGTGACGGGAGATTGAGAACTAACGAAGGAGGAGGAGGAGAAGAAGAAGAATAAAAAAGAAGAAGAAGAAAAACCAGTTGCAAATGGGTACCCTACAATCTCAGAGCTGGCCCGGGAGCTGTCGGCGCTTCTAACAATGTCAAGGACGCTTGGAGAGCGCTCAAATTCATTGACTGTAATTCCTATGTTGTTTGTCTTTTGTATTGTCTCTAATAGTACTCTGCAGTCTGATTACAGCTATTTGTGTAGGTGGTTGCTTTTCTGTTTAAGTATTCGCAGTGCTCGCAGGAGGGCCATTAATTCTGCTCTAAGGTTTGTGGACAACTTTCCTGTTGGGAGGGCCTCTTCTGTTATATTTCCACCTTTGTGTCTTATGAATATGCCTCCTCCCCCGTTTCGACCTGCCCTCTTCACTGAACCATCTGTGTACACACGTGTCCATTCATTGGTATTATATTTCTCCCTAATCATTGCTTGTGCTAAAGTTTTCAGCTCGTGGACACTGTATTGGTCTTTTCTTATGATTCCTGGTCTCTCTGTACTTATTGCCTGCCATGTTGTTTATGTTGCAGCTTGGCTCTTCATAGTTGATAGGCATTTCTATTTCTGCAGGGTATTAGTTCTCCATATTTTTGGTGAAGGTGGTTGGCTATATGGATTAGGCTGGTTATCTTTAGCTTATTTATTTAACTGGGTGTTTCACTGAAGTCTTTAATACTTCATTCCCGATCAGTGGTCACGTCTGCGGTAGGACTTCCTTTGACGTTATTTCAAAAACGGCTACATATAACGCATACAAATCTCTTTCTCGAACAAGACACTAATAATATTTGGCAACATAATATTTCTTCTCCCATCTCTCAAAATCTAAACGTAACCTCATTTGTCAACATCTGCTCCAGCCACAAGAAACATTACATTCCTCTTAACATACAACCATAACCTTACTTCCACCTCACCAGCATAATCGTTCCCATACATCACCAACATAACCTTACTCTCACCTCACCAACATAACCTTATCCCCATCTCACTAACACAATCTTACTCTCACCTCACCAACACAATCTTACTCTCACCTCACCAACATAATCTTACTCTCACCTCACCAACATAATCTTACTCTCACAAACATAATCTTACTCTCACCTCACCAACATAATCTTACTCTCACTAACACAATCTTACTCTCACCTCACCAACATAATCTTACTCTCACCTCACCAACATAATCTTACTCTCACAAACATAATCTTACTCTCACCTCACCAACATAATCTTACTCTCACCTCACCAACATAATCTTACTCTCACCTCACCAACATAATCTTACTCTCACCTCACTAACACAATCTTACTCTCACCTCACCAACATAATCTTACTCTCACCTCACCAACATAATCTTACTCTCACAAACACAATCTTACTCTCACCTCACCAACATAATCTTACTCTCACAAACATAATCTTACTCTCACAAACATAATCTTACTCTCACCTCACCAACATAATCTTACTCTCACTAACACAATCTTACTCTCACCTCACTAACATAATCTTACTCTCACCTCACCAACACAATCTTACTCTCACCTCACCAACATAATCTTACTCTCACAAACATAATCTTACTCTCACAAACATAATCTTACTCTCATCTCACCAACATAATCTTACTCTCACCTCACTAACACAATCTTACTCTCACCTCACCAACATAATCTTACTCTCACCTCACCAACATAATCTTACTCTCACCTCACCAACATAATCTTACTCTCACCTCACCAACATAATCTTACTCTCACTAACACAATCTTACTCTCATCTCACCAACATAATCTTACCCTCACCTCACTAACACAATCTTACTCTCACCTCACCAACATAATCTTACTCTCACCTCACCAACATAATCTTACTCTCACCTCACCAACATAATCTTAGTCTCACCTCACCAACATAATCTTACTCTCACCTCACCAACATAATCTTACTCTCACCTCACCACCATAATCTTACTCTCACCTCACTAACACAATCTTACTCTCACTAACATAATCTTACTCTCACCTCACTAACACAATCTTACTCTCACCTCACTAACACAATCTTACTCTCACTAACACAATCTTACTCTCACCTCACTAACACAATCTTACTCTCACCTCACTAACACAATCTTACTCTCACTAACACAATCTTACTCTCACGTCACTAACACAATCTTACTCTCACCTCACCAACATAATCTTACTCTCACTAACACAATCTTACTCTCACCTCACTAACACAATCTTACTCTCACCTCACTAACACAATCTTACTCTCACCTCACCAACACAATCTTACTCTCACCTCACTAACACAATCTTACTCTCACCTCACTAACACAATCTTACTCTCACCTCACTAACATATTCTTACTCTCACCTCACTAACATAATCTTACTCTCACCTCACCAACACAATCTTACTCTCACCTCACCAACACAATCTTACTCTCATCTCACCAACACAATCTTACTCTTACCTCACTAACATAATCTTACTCTCACCTCACTAACATAATCTTACTCTCACCTCACTAACATAATCTTACTCTCACCTCACTAACATAATCTTACTCTCACCTCACTAACACAATCTTACTCTCACGTCACCAACATAATCTTACTCTCATCAACATAATCTTACTCTCACCTCACTAACATAATCTTACTCTCACCTCACTAACATAATCTTACTCTCACCTCACTAACATAATCTTACTCTCACCTCACTAACATAATCTTACTCTCACCTCACTAACACAATCTTACTCTCACCTCACTAACACAATCTTACTCTCACCAACACAATCTTAATCTCACCAACATAATCTTACTCTCACCTCACCAACATAATCTTACTCTCACCTCACCAACATAATCTTACTCTCACCTCACTAACACAATCTTACTCTCACCTCACTAACACAATCTTACTCTCACGTCACCAACATAATCTTACTCTCACCTCACTAACACAATCTTACTCTCACCTCACTACTACAATCTTACTCTCACGTCACCAACATAATCTTACTCTCACCTCACTAACATAATCTTACTCTCACCTCACTAACACAATCTTACTCTCACCTCACTAACACAATCTTACTCTCACGTCACCAACATAATCTTACTCTCATCTCACCAACACAATCTTACTCTCACCTCACTAACACAATCTTACTCTCACCAACACAATCTTACTCTCACCAACATAATCTTACTCTCACCTCACCAACATAATCTTACTCTCACCTCACTAACACAATCTTACTCTCACCTCACTAACACAATCTTACTCTCACCTCACTAACACAATCTTACTCTCACCTCACTAACACAATCTTACTCTCACGTCACCAACATAATCTTACTCTCATCTCACCAACACAATCTTACTCTCACCTCACTAACACAATCTTACTCTCACGTCACCAACATAATTTTACTCTCATCTCACCAACACAATCTTACTCTCACCTCACTAACACAATCTTACTCTCACCAACACAATCTTACTCTCACCAACATAATCTTACTCTCACCTCACCAACATAATCTTACTCTCACCTCACCAACATAATCTTACTCTCACCTCACCAACATAATCTTACTCTCACCTCACTAACACAATCTTACTCTCACCTCACTAACACAATCTTACTCTCACGTCACCAACATAATCTTACTCTCACCTCACTAACACAATCTTACTCTCACCTCACTACTACAATCTTACTCTCACGTCACCAACATAATCTTACTCTCACCTCACTAACATAATCTTACTCTCACCTCACTAACACAATCTTACTCTCACCTCACTAACACAATCTTACTCTCACGTCACCAACATAATCTTACTCTCATCTCACCAACACAATCTTACTCTCACCTCACTAACACAATCTTACTCTCACCAACACAATCTTACTCTCACCAACATAATCTTACTCTCACCTCACCAACATAATCTTACTCTCACCTCACTAACACAATCTTACTCTCACCTCACTAACACAATCTTACTCTCACCTCACTAACACAATCTTACTCTCACCTCACTAACACAATCTTACTCTCACGTCACCAACATAATCTTACTCTCATCTCACCAACACAATCTTACTCTCACCTCACTAACACAATCTTACTCTCACGTCACCAACATAATTTTACTCTCATCTCACCAACACAATCTTACTCTCACCTCACTAACACAATCTTACTCTCACCAACACAATCTTACTCTCACCAACATAATCTTACTCTCACCTCACCAACATAATCTTACTCTCACCTCACTAACACAATCTTACTCTCACCTCACTAACACAATCTTACTCTCACCTCACTAACACAATCTTACTCTCACCTCACTAACACAATCTTACTCTCACCAACACAATCTTACTCTCACCAACATAATCTTACTCTCACCTCACCAACATAATCTTACTCTCACCTCACCAACATAATCTTACTCTCACCTCACCAACATAATCTTACTCCAAAGTCACCAACATAATATTACCCCATAAAAACCATCATAGTCTTACTACGATCGTACCAACATAATCTTACATCATTTCATCAACGTATTCTTACTTCTACCTCACCAACATAACCTTACGCCACCTCACCATCGTATCCTTACCTCTCCACATGATGGCCTCTCCTCTGGTCAGATTGAGCGTGTCTGTCAGAGCATGGTATTCTCCAACTTTCACCATCCGACCATCTGAAGTGAACACAGGGCACACATTAACAAATGTAATACAGGTGCAGCATCTTTATACAAGTAAAGAAGTGGCAGAGTTCTCGATTTATGCAGCAAAGGTACCGAGTTCGATTCCATGGAGTATACTCCAAGCCATCTGGAGCCCCAAACAAGATAGACTCACACAGAATATAATACACAATCGGTTTGCTGTCAAAAATAGATATAGTCCTACAACGGATTTCAGCCCATTGTGGGATCTTTGGAAACGAGAAAGCAGATGAGTTCCATAAAGCCTAAAGTGGCAGCATGCCATCCATAAAGCTATAGAGAAGCAATGACACTCATCAAACGATTCATGAGGACAGAATGGATAGACCAGCACCATGAATACAAGCCAGAAAATGACATCATCGACAAACTTGGCAGAGATGGGCATACACAGATCTTCAGACTCAGAATAGGACATTGCAGACTCAAGGCCCACCGCCACAGAATGGTGTCTTAGAGACACCACCACGTGCTATTGTGCAGCTGCCGAGCAAACACCAGAACATATTCTGTAGGACTGGCCCACTTATGGAGACCAAAGAGAGGCAGTCTGACCTGGGGAAGCGACCGTACTCGAAAAGCTGTGGGGGGCCTACACAGACCTGAAACGCGGAGTCCCTTCGTAAACCTCACCGGGCTAGCAGCACAACATCAGTTAATCGATGAAAAAAGAAGAATCCTGTTATCGACATTCCAGTCTACCCGGCAGTATATTGTTTCGAGGCTTACTGTTGGAGAAGAGAAGTCAGCAAAGAAGGGAAATGGCTACCTCACTTCCTTAATATATACGGCCTAGTACCAAGAAAGTCACTAACACTTCACCCCCGACTGAAGTGTCTGCTAAATGACTACCTGGCCGAGTCCGTGGGATACAGGTCTGCTAACTAAGGTGACACAGTTCAAAATATGTATACGACGTAGGTGTTCGCTGTAGAAAGGGAAATTTAAAAAAAAATAGTCTGTGCAACATGTGACAACTGCACGTTCAAGCGACCTTTATTCATCGTGCTCAATAATTCCCATCCCCATACCCCTCTACCCCCAGTAATTGGATTAAACGCAGCTTTGACAGTTTACACAGTCTACTGCAAATTGGTACCTGACTTACATTTAGAGAAAATAATAGCAATTGCATCGAACTACCTTTGATGATTTGATTGGAAATACTGAGCACAGTACGCCACTAAGGGAATACTTTACATTAGAAAGGGAGCGGAAAACATCCTAAATGCTGGTCAGGCGAAACATACTGATCAAATCAGGGTCAGTTAAAACATACTGATCAGATCTGATCAGTATTTTACCTGACCCTGATTTGATCAGTATGTAGGGTCAGGTAAAGTTTACTGATCAGATCAAGGCCAGGTAAAGTTTACTGATCAGATCAAGGCCAGGTAAAGTTTACTGATCAGATCAAGGCCAGGTAAAGTTTACTGATCAAATCAAGGCCAGGTAAAGTTTACTGATCAAATCAAGGCCAGGTAAAGTTTACTTCACTTCCATGCAGATCTCAACTGAAAACATAACTTTTTCATGGATGTCTGATTAACGAGGAATAACGTAATCTCCGTAGTAGTGAGAAACACGCAGATGAAGCCAAACATAGCACACCAGCCTAGTGGATTAAGGTTCCCCTTTATCATCACGCTCGGGATGTGAAGAAAGCTACTACAACCATCCACCTAATATCTTTGTCAGGGTACAGAAAGGAGTTAAGTTACCCATCATAAACATTCAACAACAACAACAACAATGCATAGAGTTTACTAATATGCTCACATGTACTCCTCTATCACTGCTCACACACTTAGATCTCCACCTCAAGAACAACAACAGCAACTATATCAAAAAGCTAAGACTTACACTGCATCTGTGTTATGGTCATGCTTCCAACTCGGTCACCATTTTGAAATTGGACCCTACCCTTGAAAATCAGATAGAAACATGGGCACATATCAGTTCTGGTATGTATCATTATGGATAATACGAGATAAGAGGATAAGAGAGAGATAAAAGTTAATGATGAGGAATGAACCCAGTACCACTCAGATGTGAAGCCAGAGCGCTAACCACTGCGCTACGTGGCTCCCCGTCAATACAAAATATGTAATATTCGATTTCCAAAAACATTTTCTATATAACAAAAAACGAAAAACATAAAATGTTAACTGCCAATGTTATTTCAAATGACAGAGAATATGTAATACATTAATATAAGCACAAATTATATTCTTCAAATGCAAAAGAAAATATTTTCGTACATTGATAACCTTAACCTATATTAACAATATAAAACCTTTGCCAAGGGCAAGACAGCCCATTACATCACTTTGATGATCTCCCTTTGCGCGTCTTTACCTTTTGCAAATTCTATCACCAATTCAATTACATTAAATGTGGATGCCCGTTCATTTTAAATGAATATGGTTACCAAACAAACTATTCCCTTTTGCAACATTGTTGAGCGTGTGAAAGTTGTTATTAGTTTAAGTTTTGAGAAACTTTGTTCATCACTTGCTAATGATACCGAAAGTGTGCGAAGGTTGCTCGGAGACAAGGGCGCATTACACAAATGAAATAAAAATGGATACACCTCTGGGACGCCATGGTCAATCCGAAGAGCGGTTGTAAGGTTGTCTGAGCATGTCTCTCGTTGATCAGTCCTAAGAGCGGTTGTAAAGTTGTCTGAGCATGTCTCTCGTTGATCAGTCCTAAGAGCGGTTGTAAAGTTGTCTGAGCATGGCTCTCCATGGTCAATCCTAAGAGCGGTTGTAAGGTTGTCTGAGCATGTCTGTCGTTGATCAGTCCTAAGAGCGGTTGTAAAGTTGTCTGAGCATGGCTCTCCGTGGTCAATCCTAAGAGCGGTTGTAAGGTTGTCTAAGCATGTCTCTCCATTTACCTCTATCCTCTGGTTGATCAGTCATAAAACTGGTTGTAAGATTGTCTAAGCATGTCTCTCGTTGATTAGTCCTAAGACTGGTTGTAAGATTGTCTGAGCATGTCTCTCGTTGATCAGTCCTAAGACTGGTTGTAAAGGTTTCTGAGCATGTCTCTCCATTTGCCCATATCCTCTGGTTTATCAGTCCTAAGACTGGTTGTAAGATTGTCTGAGCATGTCTCTCCATTTGCCCCTATCCTCTGCAGCTCTTGTTATTTCAGTGAAGATTCGTACTTTATGATGCCTGAGATGAAAAGTGAGCATTGGCCACACCCTTCCTCTTTTCCCCTGTAGCTTGCCATCTAATAATTTCTGTAGAAGATCATCATGTCGCACATTGTGTCCCAGCTTACTCAATCTTCGATGTTGTTTTATTTTCAATATTCGTCCCTTTTCGCCTACCTCAGTGAGGGCATTGCTCTTTGATCTTCTTTCTGTCCAACTTACTCTTTCCTTTCCACAGCAACACCACAGTTCTAACGCTTCCAAGCTTTTTTTCATCCATTCTGTCTAGAGCACATCATTATACGGATTAACTTTATAGAAATACCACCTTATGATACATGCTAGCATTTTATATGTCAAAGCCGTTCAGTAAAGCCCTCTATTCAGTAGAAATTCCTAACCAGTGGAAGTCCTCAAAGACTGTTCTAATCCACAAAAAGGGAGATACTGAACATCTTTGGAACTACCGTCCAATTCGTCTTCTACCGATAATGTACAAGATATTCACTAGAATCATTACAAACAGAATCGACAGGCAACTTGATGAACACCAACCTCGAGAACAAGCCGGATGCAGAAAAGGGTTCTTCACCATTGACCACCTCTACACGATCAACCAACTGATGGAGAGGGCATGTGAACTGCGCATATCCTTATGTCTTTTGTTTATCAATGATAAGAAAGCCTTTGACAGTATCAAGACCAGTGTTGCACTAAGTGCTTGCAGAAACGAGGGCATCTCTGAAATCTATATCAGGGTGATTGAGGAAACTAACTGAACTTCTTTATACTGGGTTATAAGGCTCTACAGAATTTGTATACAACCAGTTCATTTCACTCCACGGATACCGAAAATACTGTGAGCATCCAACCTATTTTTGTATTCGATTCTGTTACAAATAGTACATTAAATGGACTAGTGGTATTCGATTTGGTGACTAATAATGCCTTTAATCAACTATTCAGTGGAGTGGAAACAAACATCAGCCAAAACACAACACACTGCCATGACTATGTTAGTGGTTATCTTAATGAAGAGCCTCGCATTGTACTACAGCCAGAAGAACTGCACCTAAGTCAGTACAAATGACATTATCAATAACAAAAATGAATTAATCATATTCGGTCGAATAGTGCCCTGTAATCGAATGCTAATAATTCAAAGACGGCCGCGATTATTTTGTACCCAAACAGTTGAATACTTTCAGTTTCAATTTTCGACTAACTTGACAAGCGGCTCATTGTGTTAAGTGTCTTATCGTGTTGGGTGCTGGACCATCAGACAAGACAGAGGTCAGGCAGCCAGCCAGTTAAAACCAATCCCGTTAATACCAGCTCCATGTTTAGTCCTCGCATTCTTTAGCTGTATTGCTTTAAGTGGTGGATCCTTAAACTCGTGGTCCGTAGAGATGAATGAGGGCTGCAAATTTGTTTTCTGCCGCCAACAGCTCGATGAAGTTTTGTCGTGTAATTATGAATATCAAAGTTTGGATAACAAATATAGTGTACACAAATATAGTACACTATGCTCCTAACTAAAGGTCATGTGCATTTTTTCAAAACGGGAATATTGTCTAAAAAGAGACATGGCATCGAATGAATGCGAGTTTCAATTGACTTGGCTTGGCTTCGTTCGCTCTCAATCTCACGCTACCAAACCCTAAAAGGGCTTAAGTAGCAGAATGTAGTCAAGAGAACGGAATGCGTTGTGTCGTAGTTTACAGCTTGACTGCGATATGTGTACCTTTCGGTCCAACACATCGACTTCAGCAAACATTTTTTGAGTACCGGGTTAGAATTCCCTCTTTGATCCCTTCTCCTTAGCCAGTCTGCCCTGCTGCAGCCTGTTATCCAGGATCACCGCGTGGAGGTATAGAAGGGTCTTGGCAGCTCTGGTTCGCTGGCCCTGACGCTAGCAGTCAGCTATGGGTAGCTGACCACTGCAGCTCATGCGCTGCTGAACCCGAGTTTCAACTCAAGTACCTTCTCCACAACGAAGTTGGTTGCAATGAACCTCAAGAAAATGTTTGATTCGCTTCATTTTGTTTTTTTCATTAATACTCTGGGGAGAGCCAGTGGACTCTAGGTAAGTTGTTCGCCCAGGTGCTGGAGGTCGCGGGTTCATATCACGGCAGAGACAGATTTTTTCACGTCGATCATCCGGTAAAAAATATTCCCTGATTTCTGAGTAGTAGATCAGACACCCGTGTGCAGTGGCGCGCACGTTACAAATTCATTGGCAGTTGGAAATCGAAAGGAGTAGGCTTAACAGCCGCTGTCCGGGGTTAAGATGCAAGTTAAAAATCTACTGACATTTTTCTAGGAATTCTCGCCCAACAGAGAATATGTCGCAAAGAGGTGACCGTGTCTGTTTCTAGTAATCGACGTTACTGCACTCCAGACATACCATAGATGCTCAGATTATCTCAGCAAATAACGTAGGGTATGGATGCTGATGGTCTCTGTAGCTCGCTGACTTTACACTCTCCTGCTCCGTCCTCTCTTGCGTCATAGTCCGCTCGAACCTCGTTTAATGTTGAAGCTTTGCAGCCGGTGGATTGCTGCTTCCTCTATTGCGGTGTTTTCATCTAACAGGTGGTCATTGATTGATTTCACAATGCCACTTCTATCCATCACTAATGTGCCCATGATGGTAGCTTGTGAAGCCACGATATCAGCTCTTTCGTTGTCCTGAACCCCGAGATGAGGAGAGCAAAAGATCCATATCAATCCCTGGAGGTTTGAGGCCTTAACAGCAGCTATCCATTCGTACCTAAGCCATCCCTTCTGTACTTTCAGAAGTACGACTTGCGTGTCTGTCGCGATGACTGCCCTTGCTATAGAATTCTCAGATATCCATTTCGGTGCTGATGTCACTGCTTGCGTCTCCATTCTCATACTGGAGGTTGTTGATATGTATCCCCTACTGCGCTCAGCAAAGACCAGCACTCTCACTCTACCCGAGAAGCCCAAGCCTAATGTCCCATTGCCCAGAACTGATCCGTCGGTGTATATGACCACATCACTCTCCTGCGTGTTCTCAGTTATCAGCTGATTCACCCCGTGCTGTGCTCTCTCGTTGTTCAGTTCTCTGCATTCCTTGCCTAAGGTCATGATGACTCTCTGGTACTCTATCATTCTATCACCAGTGTGAACCAATCTCTCTCTCCCCCCCCCCCCCACCCCCCATTGACTATCGTCTCAGCTGGGGTGACGTGTCTGATTGTTGCCTGTGCCATCCATGACGCTCCTATCGTGATTATTGATCTCTTGATGTCTGAGATACTGTACTGTGATGAAGCTGCCGCGTGTCTGTGGTGACGCGCGTGTAGGCTTTGACTTGTGTCAGTTTATGTCTGGATTTCACCGATTGCAATTCCAACATCTACAGCATCATCACAATTGGGGTATCTTTAGTGCAGGCCCAGAACCAGACGCATACCTTTATTCTGGATGCGGTCCAACCTTACACACTGTGTTCCTGATAGTGTAAGGATGCCGTGTCCGTAATCGACAACAGACAACACGACCTGACAAAATAGGATGAACATGAGGCGTTGTTTCAAGTTAGTAGCAGCCATGGTCTTGGGTGCTCCTAACCCTCGCTTACATATTTGTACGATCTGGTCAATATGATAATTATAGGAGAGAGTGCCACCAAATGTCACTCCAAGGTATTTCAAAGTGTCACACCTGTCAATGGTGCAACCATCAAAAGTGATTCCCGGGAGTTCAGCCTTTATTATGGAATTATTCAAAGAGCACCACATCACGCAGGCCTTGTTCGGATTGATCTTGGAGCTTGAGTCGCCGCACCTGTGAGATTCCTTGCACGGTTTCCTGGCTGTTCTTGACCAACTCTTGCCTGTCTGAGCCAGTCCTGTCCGTTAGGATCTTATCGGCAAATGTCAACGTTCGCTCTGTCCCTGGGGGTTGAATATTGACCACTTTTACTGTGTAGATGTTGAACAGCACCGGGGAGAGCGGAGACCCTTGAGGCAGTCCTGGACATATTCGCCTCGGTTCTGATGTCGACGATCCCACGCGTAGTGCAACTGTTCTTTCCATCAGGGCAGCTGATATCCAACTAACCATCCAGGGCTTTAAACCCCCCCCCCCCCCCCCCCCCTGCTGCAGACAGGTAATTAAGGTCCAAAAATCGACACGGTTGTATGCGTCTTCCAGATGGAGTGCCACCGCGAATGTTTCTTGCTTTGAATGAAAATACTCATACGCGAAAGTTCCAGCGTTTCCCCAGGTCTCCTTCGCTGTTCTTCCGATGCATGTGCCAGAACTTCTGGAGGGTATTATCATTACATACGTCTGTAATGAACTCCTCACATCGCTCGCTTTTGGACTACCTAGCTAACGCTTTCAATGAATTAGTGGTTTTGTATTTTACCTCCTTTTCATTCAACGCGTCGACATTAGTACCAGCTCTCTTTCTGGCTTTACGCCAAACCTTTGTTGCCGCCTCCTTTTCTCTTCAGACCGTATCAACAGCTTGATTCCACGAGGGTGTTTGGACAAAAGGAGATCTAGTGGTCCTGCGTTCGATCGGCTGGTGCAGCTTATTCACTACATTATCCTGTTCGTACGTGTATCTGAACACCTGTTTGGCTTTCCGATATCTGGTGTGTTTTCCTCTGGGTATAAGTACGACACACGGCAGATGGTCGCTCTCTTGTGCCCCTAATACGTCCCAGCGTGTGGATGGAGCAACATCACTGGATATAAGAGCCAGGTCGATGACCCCGTCCGTATCTCCCACTCCCGTCCATCATTCACGACAGTGAGGTTTGTGTGGACTGATGCCTGGCTCAAGGCAAACCCTTGCCCATTTTCAGTGGCATTTCTCCACTCCTTTGATCCAGCATTAAAGTCACCTACAATGAGGCACTTTTTACTCTGAAACTCTGACGTCTGGCAGAAACTCCCACTTTTCGTCGTCACTAAGGTGATCAACGATAGCGTATACGTTGTAGATTCTCCATTCTTGGTGGTTGATTGTTACCTCAATCCCTTGTTTCTGGACATCCTCAATTTTACAGTTGCTGGTTTCTATCCATGTATGGGGAAGTTCTTGCTTCACATACATCGCCAGTCCCCGCTTACCGGGCCCGCATGTATTATTGTAGCACCTGTATCCTGGACACTTGATGGCAACATTCACCTTCAAGCAGGTCTCCTCGTGAAGATGTCAAAATCGTACACTCATTTTTGGAGAATGTCTTCGCCATGGGTGGCGCTGCGGCAATTCCATTAGCCTATACGGACATTTTTTTAACACAAGTATATCTGACTTTCTTCGACATCCTCTCTTTCCGGCTCTTTTCTTTCTCTCTCTCCTCTTGTCTCCACCCCCTGTCCTTCTGCATCCACCTTCCTTGGCACCATTTGCTGGAGACATCGCGTCAGAGCACATTATTGTACGGGTAACAGTGAAATCCGACCAATCCTATCTTCAAATTCACGGTCAGTCATGTTGTGAAAACACGGAACAATCTTAACTTCCTTATACTGGTTTAGAAGACTGTACAGAGTCTGTATACAACCAGTTTATTTCACTGTAAAAATGACTGTGATCATTCAATCTATTCTTGAATGCATTAACTGACCCTGCCTCGACCACATCACGTGGCAATGCATTCCAAGCATTCACCATTCTCTGACTGAAAAGATGTTTCCTAATATCCAATCTTGATCTGTCTAGATAATGTGAAACTATGCCCCCTCTTTTTGTAGTCGCTTAAACTTTGAAAACAAAAACTTCTTATAGTCTAATTGATCCTTTACATTGATTAATTTATAAACATTTAAGTCACCTCGAATTCCTCTCTTTTATTAAGTCACCTCGAATTCCTCTCTTTTATTAAGTCACCTCGAATTCCTCTCTTTTATTAAGTCACCTCGAATTCCTCTCTTTTATTAAGTCACCTCGAATTCCTCTCTTTTATTGTCACCTCGAATTCCTCTCTTTTATTAAGTCACCTCGAATTCCTCTCTTTTATTAAGTCACCTCGAATTCCTTTCTTTTATTAAGTCACCTCGAATTCCTCTCTTTTATTAAGTCACCTCGAATTCCTCTCTGTTATTGTCACCTCGAATTCCTCTCTTTTATTAAGTCACCTCGAATTCCTCTCTTTTCTAGACGCCTGAAGCCCAGTTATTCTAATTCTCTCCTCATAACTACAATTCTGGAATCCCACGTTCATTTGTGTAGCTCTTCTTTGGAATCTTTTCTATCATGGCTATATCCACTCCGTGATAAGGACCCCACACCTGAATACAGTACTCAAATTTAGGTATCACCAATAATTTATATAGTTTGACTATCACTTCCTTGCTTCGATGTGTAATATTTCTTTCAATCATACCCACCATCACAATAGCTTTTTTCACAGCCTCCTGGACTTGCTCTCCCACATTACATGTATGATATATTATAACCTATAGGTCCCTTTCCTTTTCTATCTGTCTAATATTGCTCACTCCCATAATTATTATGTTTCATATTTGATCTTCCCCTGTGAATGACTGTACATTTGTCTACATTAAACTCCATCTGCCAGCTCACGGACTATTTATGAATAGTCGCTAAATCTGAAATCAATACATTCACCCCGGTCGGAGAAGAGACCCTGCTGCATAATGTTGTGTCATCCGCATGCGATATCATTATCCAAGTCATGTATATCAAGAACAAAATTGGTCCCAATATCGATCCACGATGCACTCCACTTATAACATCACACCAGCCAGAGTACTCCTTATTTATGCTTACTCTCTGCCTTCTGCCTGTTAATCAATTCTCTATCCAACTGGCAACTTTTCCACCTATACCATGTGAATTGAATTTCCGAAACAATCTCCGATAAGGTACTCTATCAAAGGCCTTTGCAAAATCTAGATAAATAACATCTACTAGCTCTCCAACATCCAACATTTTGGTAACATCTTCCATGAATTCTAATATATTGGTTAAACCCGATCTTGCTTTAGTAAACCCATGCTGACTATTTTTGATTAAATTAAACGTGTCCAAGTGCAGTACTGTACTTAATGATGGCCTCTACAATTTTGCAGAGTGCTTGTTAAACTCACTGGTCTGTAATTGCATGCATCTGATTTCTTGCACTTTTGGAACAAGAGGATCACACCTGCATCTTTACAATGCCTTGGAATAATCCGCTTCTCAATAGTTTAAGAATAAAATAGGGACAATGGTTGTGTCAGCAACTATCTGAGATCAGATAGCAATTTTGGATGAATACCATCATAAACAGGACTTTTATTTACTTTCAAACATTCCAATTAAAATAAAGCCATTTCCTCAGTAATGTAGATTGAGTGAAATCCCTCTGTGTATATTGTCCCTTTGGAAGATATCTAAGGGCTCTGTGATCTTGGAGCAATCTTCTTTAGTGAAGACTAGCTGAAGTAACGATTAAGTAGATTTACAGCTTCAAAATTAATTTCTTATTATATTTCCCGTACTATCATGTAGTGGTCCTACGGTGTCTTTTGTTCTCTGTTTTTGTCCAAACATGCGGAAACAAACTCTTGCTATCAGTTTTGATATTTTCAGCAAGTTTTATTTCAAAGTCAATCTTTGCAGATCTATTTACTTTATAAGATTGTTTTTTGTAATTCAAAATATTTAAAATATGTTTCATTACTTCTTTTTGTTTCATTAGACTTTCCATCATCTACATAGTTTTCCAAGCTTTATTCTTAGCTCTTCTACACTTAACCACGGATCGAGTTATCCATTTTTTCCTTTTGAGGTTCAATCTCCCACTTGGAACAAATTAATTTGTTCTTTCTGCACATCTACGCCAGTGAAAATATCTATGTGGCTTGCTGCATCTATCAACTTCTGTACATCTGTTTTAGAGTAGTCGTAAGTTATTGGGTATATTTTATCATCTTTCATAGCTATAAGATCCCAACGGTCAATTTGATGGTCAGTTGAGCCGAATAGTTCACCAACTGGAACATTGGCAATAATATTTTTCTTTGTAGAAAATTTTGCCCAGTGTATTCCTGCCTCTAGTACAGTCAGCAACATGATGAAATACATTTTTTTAAACAAATTGATGGGATTCCACACCTGCTTCTATCTTCTGCCAATTAATTTCTGGAAAGTTGAAACCCCATTAAAAATAATTTCTGTGCACTGGATATTTCTATAGCTTGAAAGAGATCTATATCATCATCTTTAGTACTTGGAGTCCGATAGCATACTACAACCAACGTTTTGTTCACCCCCGCGTCGATGAAATATTGCTGACCGATCACTTGGTACACACGTAATATGCTATATTGTTACTTCATACACCACAAAATGTTGGTCTACCACCAACGGAGAAAATTCACTCATTGTCCACCGTGGACAATTAACTCTGAACCTAGACGACGTGTGTCGTCCAAGTAAGTCAGTTTTGCAACACGATAACGACGATAACTCGTGAAAACTAGCTAACCGATGACTTGCGAAGAACTAGGTACTCACTGTCTTTGTTATTTCGCTACTAACTACACCAGAAATGCCGGTATTAATTACAAACAATGGCGAAACTGTCGGAGCAGATGTAATCCAAGTCCGCATTAAGGGGACACAAAAAAAAAAAAAAAAAAAAAAAAGAGAGATGACTGTGCGGCTATAACATTAGGAAGACTTGGTTATGTGGTTAACGGAGCAGCATAGATGGCACATGACAGGCTGCGGATCTACCTTGCTCTAATTTACGCTTACACCACCACCAGTACAACAAATATGCGATCGTATTCAATGGGCTACCAAACTAACGGTTGGTAACAGATACTGGGATTGACCTAGCAAGTGACCAGCGTATTTTTGCATGCCTATAAAACAATGGGGGTCACATCTCCCTTCAACGTCTAAAAACACAAGTGAACTGAAGAAAGTAAGATAAATTAATACTCTTTCCATTCCCAAACTCTTCACCCCCTCCTTATTTGTTCGCTATATTCCATCCTTCTGTATAACCACATTTCAAAGGCCTCTCTTTTAGCCACATGCTGTTTTTTTCACCGTCCATCTTCCTGCACTTTAGAGCAAAGACGAACACATAACACTTGACAGCTCTCATTTCCAGTGTATTTGTAATTTGTCTGGATGTCCAGGGCTTGACAAAAGCGCTCGTCTGAGACGAGTAAGAATTTTTGCTTGACGAGTAACTCGTGACTAGATAACGACTCTCGCACGAGAGTTAATTGTATTACGGTTAGAATAGATTGCCCATAAGCTAGCTTATGATTGCTAATCTAAATGGACCTCCACTGCCACAATTTAAACTTACTAAAGCCATCGATAAATGATATTACAGTGATAAAACTACCAAGCATGGTCAAGGACATACACGCCATGCCTCTGCCAGCAGTGCATTTTTCCTTAAGAAGAAATAGACTAATACTGTGTCAGGTCGGGTCAGGTCATACCGTAACCAGTGACGTCGTTGGGGCACACATGAAGATATCCTCACAACCCCACGCCACCATTCTCTGTCAGCAGCCGCTGCCTGTGCCTCTTCTGGTCAGAGATAGGTCCATTCTTTTATGTTGTCCTCCCAACTGTTTTTGGGGCGGACTCATCGTCGTCTGCCTTACACCGTGACGTGCAGGATCGTATTTGCAGGATCATTTGATCTCGATATGTGATCGTACCAAGCTAGTTTCCTTCTTTTGACAGTTGCTATCTTATTGAGGACAATGACTTACTATCTCGTATTTCCTAATTTGTAACTCGATCTTTGTACAAGACTTTTAAAAGTCTTCGGAAACATCTCATCTCCAAGGCCTGTATCCTTCGCTGAAGGTCAGCTGTAACTGTCCATGTCTCCCAAGCATAGAGAAATATTGACAGGACCAATGTACGCATTAATTTAATTTTTGTGCATAGTGCTAACCGTTCATCTTGCCAGATTGTGTTAAGCCGTGCAAGTGCCGCTATTGTCTATGCCATTCTGGCCAACATCTCATATTTTGATCCTTCATCACTGACAATCGACCCTAGATATTTAAAACGGTCAACCACATCGAGTTCCTGACCATTAGCTTTTATTCTGCTGTTGAAGCCCTTGGCGTTATTGGTCATTAATTTTGTCTATCCATCTTTATCTGCATACCATAGTCAAGAGCTGATTCATCGAGCCTTCTGACCGATTCCTGGAGTTCTGCTTCTGCAAGCTCCAACCCGGGGATGTCATCTATAAAACAAAAGTTGTTAATCGTTCGGCCCCCTATTTGGACAGTACCAACGTGACCTCCAAGTGTCTCACTCATAATTCCCCCAAGGAATATATTGAAAAGAGTTGAAGAGAGTGTACAACCCTGTCTCATACAAACTGATGTGCGAAACCAGTCCCCTTGCCTCCCATTCACAAGGACTGCGCTGGACGCCTTGTCATACAGGTGTTCAAGGAACGTTATAATATTTCCGAGGTTGCCTATAGTGCTTTATAATATACACTATCAAACGCCTTCTTAAAATCAACAAACACATGATACAGTTTTTGCTGCTGTTCTAGATATTTCCCGCTTAGCAGCTTTAAATAAAATATATGTTCTGTAGTGCTTCTTCCCTGTCTGGACCCTGCTTGCTCCTCGGCAATGATGTTCTCTGCTTGGGGTTTCAATCGAGGATTAATCTAAGCATGACCTTGCTAGCGTGGCTGATGAGGCTTATTGTTCTGTAATTTTGACACAGCTTTAGGTTTCCAGACTTAGGTAATGGTGTAACCATTGATTTTGTCCATAAGTCCGGCCAGTTTCCTGTCGCCCAAATTTTGTTGCAGGTGTGTGTCAGGCCTTCCACCACTATCTCTCCACCTGCCTGTAAGAGCTCTGCTGATATATTGTCCACGCCGGACGCCTTCCCTCTTCTCAATGTCTTTACCGCTGCAGTTACCTCTTCCTTCGTTATCAGTTGGTAATCCTGTATATTTGTTGGTGTTGGAGAGATTGTTTTCTCAGGTTCGTTTCGTCCCTCATAGTTATATAACTGGGAACAGTCCATCGTACTAATAAGTCATTGTCCTCAATAAGACACTTGCCGCTTTTATCCTGGATCATAAAGTTCCTGCCTTATCTTGATGTTACCAGTTTTTTGACCACCTTTTATGCTCCTTTAGCGTCATTTCTGACTGATCTCTCTCTGATGTTTGTACATTGCTCATATATCTACGCTTCTTTAACCTCTTTTACCTTTTGTTGAACTCTTTATATCTGCCGACCTCATTAGGTGAATGTTTTTGGTTTTTCAGTGACCTTCTATCACTAAGGTCTATAATTTCGTTGGTCACTCACGGCTTCTTTTTTGTTTGGTGGCACCCTATGATCTCTGTTACCGTATCTATGAGAGCTGCGTTAAGAGACTCTGTTACTGTATTGGTATCCAGTTTCTCTCTGAGAGTTAACAGTGGAGCAAATCTCCCTCCTACCCTGGATTAGAACACTTCGATGATTGTTGTATCCTTTAGATTGTCCAGGTCAAACTTTAGTCTAGTCACTTATTTCTTTGCGACTCCCTTCAATTGCAGACGCATAGTCATCATAACAAGCTCGTGGTCGCTTCCTATATCATCTCCGGGGAAACGTCTCATAGTGTCGATGTTGATGCTAGATCTCAACCTCCCCTGGGCCAGCATATAAAGAATTTTGCTGTGGACTTCATTGTTTGTGCTATGTCATGCCAACGTCTAGACGGCTTGTTAAGCCCCAAACAACTTATTGCATCGTGCAAATTCTAGGAGTCTGAGGCACCTGCCATTAGTTTCTTTGTTTCCGTATGGGCCACAGGTTCCCCTCCAGAAATGGACATTAATTCCATGACTGTAGTCCGACCATGCTGACTGCTAACATTTTTGACTGACTGGTAAACCACCGTAAAATGTAAAATGTGTCAAGCCCTTTGGATGTCAATATATTGTTGAGGTTGTTAAATGTGTTTTTGGTCATTCCAATTCTCTTCTGCACCTCCATCTCACATCATCATCTGTTACGATCTGTCGAAGGTACAAGACACTATTCACTTGTTGCTGCATCTCTCGTTTACTGTGACGCGCGCTGTTGGCTTCACATTTGCTTTGCTAGTTATTATAATTACTATTTGAATAAAGTTAAAATCCAAACCATAACCCCTACTTCTGTTGTTTACTCTATTTACCATTTCCTGCAAATTCTGCTGATTTTCAGCCAACAAATACGGTATCATCAGCATAACAGATATTGTTAACTATCATGCCGTTGATATTTAGTCCTGCCATAACTTCAATCTGTCATCACATTCCATCTGTCATCAAATTCCATCTGTATAGATGTTAGATAGTTACGGGTGTCACACACACGCTTGCCTCATAACTCTTATAATATCGATGTCTGCTGAGGAATTCTTTCTCGGTCGTTTTGTTCGTATACTATTTCTAATGTCACAATTTCTCATTATAGCAGGTCCAAAGATGGCGCTGTAACCGGCTGCGGGTCTACATTGCTCTGTAGTTTTAGTTCATTATGATTGCTACCAGACAACGGGTTTGCATGGAATTCACACTAGTCGACGACTCACACTTGTGTTCACAGAAACGTGGTGTTATCCATTTGGACTGGATAATTCGTTCGTTTTTTGTATTTTCTTCCGCTGGATTATCCCAGAATGGACATCGGTTATATGAATAACACTACGCTTAAACATGTGTTGTATTATCAAGGTATAGTTAACACGGCTAAGCTACACAAGATTGGCGTCCTTTGCAATAGCTGCAAACAGTGTCGGTTTTGGGGTGTTAAATTTAGGCTATAAGAGAAAGGCACGACACACACGGTTAGATGTCATCAATCCTCCGCTCCTTGCGGGATACCTGTTTACGAGAAAAGCTTGGGGAGTAAACCCCGAGGAAAAACCTACATACTGTGCTATCTTCAGTCGTCTCGATAAAATCTTGCCACTGGCCAAAGGTAGCTCAAGACCAGAGACTGAGGTTGACAAAAGGCGCAGTTGTTTTCTCACTTTAATCCAAATCACCGCGCAGGTCACCCATTTCAGCGGACATTGCAAGACAAAAGACTGCCCAGACAGCTGAACAAAGAGAGTGGTCTTCATCACATGTGATGGACGAAGATCATAACAGGTAGAGTTATTAATTAAGCAACAAACATTATATTATAAAATGAGTGGAATGGCATGAACAACTGAAAAATCTTATTTCAGGACACAAACTGGCCATTTAAGCAAAATTCTATGTAGGGATCGTGCCAATCGTGCACATGAACAATTTAGCATACAACATGGTCGCCCCACTGTCGACTCACAGCGGGGCAGAACAACGAGGCGTTATACGTTTCTGGCAGTCAGAGGATGTGAAACATTCTGAAGTCTACTGAAGAATGAAGGTTCAGTATGGAGAAAGTTAGAAAGTTGCTTGAGTCAGGCGAGAGTACATGGATGGGTGGAATGATTTCAAAACGGAATTTATAACGCCATTAATGAACCGTGGAATGGTAGCTCAGCAATCGTGGCAACTGACACAGTGAAACAGCAAATCGAGCAGCTAGGCCGTGGCAACACGTCAGGCAAGTCACTAATTATGAAATAGCTTTAGATGTAAACATGAGTAAAAGAGGCTGTACACAGCATTATCCATGATGACATCGGTTATAACAAAAAGTGTGTGGCAAGGCCACTGACAACGAAATAATGTAGGCGATACAATATTAGTTAAAGGTCACACCAAAAGACTTTTTTCTAGAGGACATCCACAAGCTAGTGGGTAGGTGGACCAAGTGTGTTGTCAAGCAGGGAGACGATGTAAAAAAATAAGACTACAAATTTCAGGTTCATACTTGGGTAACAAAAAAAGTTACTAAAAAATACCTGTTACTTAATGACTGTTCCTCGTAACATGAAAGTTAGCGCCTCAAAGACAGTATTGATGAGAATCAATAAAACACTAGGTCCACTAACGATAAGTGTACACACTATCGATCTTGTGCGTGGCCCGGGAGTTCAGATGTGGGCTATTATCTCCGAAGATGGAAGACTTGATAGAGAAATCGAAACACGATGCCAGGAAGCCTCCGCTGTGATTTATCAATTGTCTCCACTTCTTAAAAACCCGAAAGTTATCTAGACAACTACCATTCTCTTTCTTTTTTCTTTATTTGTCCTATTTCAGCAAATATAAAGAAAGCAGTGCTTACCGTGAGGATAAAATAATAGATAAAGGGGAGCCAGTGGACGTTATTTATCTAGATTTTGCAAAGGCTTTTGATAATTACCTCATCAAAGATTCTTTATAAAGTTAAAATCACATGGAATAGGTGGGAAAGTTGCCAGATGGATTGGAAATTGGATAAAAGGAAGAAGGCAGAGAGTGGGCTTAGATAAGGAGTACTCTGAGTGGTGTGAAGTGAAAAGGGGAGTGCCACAGGTTTCGGTTTTGGGACCAATTTTGTTCTTGATATGTATAAACAATTTGAACATTGATATGAGATCCATGATTGCAAAACTCGCTGATGACACAAAACTATACAGTAGTGTCTCATCTAAAGCAGAAGTGGATATATTGATGTCGGATTTAGATACAATTCGAGAATGGTTTGTAAGCTGGCAAATGGAGTTTAATATAGATAAATGTACAGTCATCCACGCGGGTAGATCCAATATGGAACATAATTACAGAATTAGCAAGAACAATATTAGAAAGATAGAAAAAGAAAGGGACCTAGGGGTTATAATAGATCCTACAGGTAAGGTGAGTGAGCAAGTTAAGGTAGCAGTGAAAAAGGCAAATGCAATGTTAGATATGACAAAAAGAAATATTAAACATAGGAGCACGGAAGTGATAGTCAAACTGTATAAAGAATTAGTTAGACCTTAGATTGTAGTACTGTGTGCATGTGTGGAGTCCTTATCGTAGAGGGGATATAAAGATGCTGGAAAGGATCCAAAAAGGAGTGACAAAGCTGATAGTGGGATTCCAGAATTACAGTTATCAGGAAAAACTCAGAAAAACCGGCCTATAGTGTCTCGAAAAGAGAAGAATTCGAGGTGACTTAATACAGGTTTTAAAGATAATCAAAGAAACGTATAAATTAGACTATAACAAGTTTTTTCAAAACACAACCACATACAAGAACAAGAATGCATAGCTACAAATTAACTAAAGAAAGGTCCAGATTAGATATTAGGAAATATTTTTTAAACCAGAGAGGGGTGAATGCTTGGAATGCATTGCCACAGGAAGTAATGGAAGTAAGGCCAATTAATGCATTTAAGAATACATTGGATGCGCATAGCTTTTAGAGCAAGTTAATGTAAATAAAACTGGTTGTATATAAATACATTCTGCAGAGTCTTCTCTCTAAACCAGTATAAAGACGTTCAGTTAGTTAATTATATTGGCATCTCCACAGAGCTTGTCCGGGACGGTAGTGGTGATGGTCACACATGGTCTCTCTGTTCCTGCACGTTGTAGTAGATACTCATCAGTCATTTGATAAGTGCCACAGAGACAGTCACTTGTGTGTCCTTATCTTAGTTTGTTTAACAGCTGGTATCTCAGTCTGTTGTGGTCTGTGTGGAGTGTAAAGATTACTACCTGCTCACCTGTGTTTAGCCGGTAATATGCGTCATTTGGTTGATGACCTGTATGCTCTGTTTCCCACTTGTTCCTGTATCTACACCTGGTAAACCTCTTGGCCTCTTCATAAGTTATACCTATATCAGGTTAAGGTAGAATCCCGCCTTCTCTTGACGGTTTGGCAGCCTCTACAACAATGTTGCACAGAGATTTAATTCACTGCATCACGACTTTCTTGAACAGGCGACAAAGTTTGTAGGGTATTACTCTAAGTTGTTTTAGGTCTTGATTTTGAGAGTTCCTCAGCGTCGCAACCATGCGCATCGCCAATGTGAAAAGGGCCACTTATCTCTTTGTGTATTGGTCTATCATAAGAACCTCTGCTGCAGTTTTCCATGCCTTTTGTTTCTGATCTGAAGTTGCATGGTTTGTATTTGAGCATTGTCCAGTTTGTGTACCGTTTTTTAGGTGCATCTTGATTCATTTACCACTTTCTCCGTTGCATTTGTTGCTGATTCATGTGTCCAGCTGTTACTCGGCGACGTGTTGCTCTGTCTTCTACAATTGTGGCTCTTCCTTTTTTCTATTGCTGTTCTGCCGTATTTGTCCACAATGTTCTGAATGTTTTATATCAGCTCTGGGAAGCGTTGAGTTCCCCAGTTAGGAAGTCTATGTGTAGCGTGCATGGTTTTTTTTCTGTGCTGTGCTATCTATACGACCTGGTCTGAATTTTGCTTTCACTGATGCTACAAAGTTTGTCCGGTATAGTTTACCCCTTCCAGGCAGATTTAGAACCTATCCCTTTGAGTTTTCTATATGCCTTCTGAATTTCTCCCTTTGTTGTGGACCCTGATATCTATTTTGTCTACCATTGGTTACTCGTTGGTAATCTTTTCTAGTTCTCCAATGTGTGCGGACATCATGTGCCCTGTTATCACAGCTAAACAACGAATGACAAACAGTGTATATTTAACAACATGCTATCTGTGTCAGTGTTCGCACTTATTTAAGGCCAAAGAGAGGGAAATTGCGACATGTGAAATTGAATGTCTGGAGTCATTGGAGTCACCAGGAGAGATAGAATAAGAACTGATATTACAATGTAAATATGTGACAATGGATAGAAACAGAACGCTTTACAAGACAATATTCCTACCCTGTGCTATCGCCGCCAAAATTGGACATTAATAAAGATAAAAGACACATCGCAACAACAGAGATGAAATGCCTGCGCAAAGTGTTTGGAGTAACAATGGATAGAAACAGAAACGAAGATATTTGGAGACGAGTAGGTACAAAACCAATGCTAGACCTCATCAAGAGACAGAAAACCAAATGGTTCGGCCACATGATGCGACAAACACCAGATAGTATCCCTCAGAAAACATTACTATACAGTTACAATGGACACAGAGCCAAGGCTGCCGACTACGCAAAAGATGGATAGCAGAAACAACAGAAGCAGTGAAACTCTCCATGTTCGAAGCACTTAACATGAATCGGTCAGGAAACATTTTCATGACCTGACGCTGAGAGGCATAGATGTGACAAATTAGCGAAAAGAAAGAGGAAACTATCTCATGTGCTAAATTCATTTAAAAGACAGTACATACGATGGTTCGGTCATCTCATACGAATGCGCTCTGATCAGCTTCAGCTGCATAATTATAATACTAAAATTCTTAACTGCAGGACACGAGATAAACCGTGTGGGTAATGGATGGATGACATAAGAGTAATCCTTCAACTACATTGACTTACAATTACCAAAATAGCACACTTTGTCAAAGAAAGATGACTAAAGCCCCAGAAGATTCTCAACATCACAAGTAGATGGACAACTGAACTGAATTGAACTCTTACCTGAGCCGGCGACGCATCTTTCAAATGTCTGCCCTATCAAATGTCGATGGTACGTGACATGCCTACCATGTTTGTAACGGGTAACGGGGAATCAGGGTTCGATTCCGGAGAGGGAGCATGAGAAACGGCTACCACATCCAAGGAAGGCAGCAGGCGCGCAACTTACCCACTCCCGGCACGGGGAGGTAGTGACGAAAAATAACAATACGGGACTCTTTCGAGGCCCCGTAATTGGAATGAGTACACTTTAAACCCTTTAACGAGGATCTATTGGAGGGCAAGTCTGGTGCCAGCAGCCGCGGTAATTCCAGCTCCAATAGCGTATATTAAAGTTGTTGCAGTTAAAAAGCTCGTAGTTGGATCTCAGGCGCAGGCGGGCGGTCCGGCTCGCGCCGGTTCACTGCCCGTTGTCTCCTGCCCTACCGTCTGCCGGCTCTCTCCCACGGGTGCTCTTCGCTGAGCGTCCTGGGTGGCCGGCGCGTTTACTTTGAAAAAATTAGAGTGTTCAAAGCAGGCCTCGGCTGCCTGAATAATGGTGCATGGAATAATGGAATAGGACCTCGGTTCTATTTTGTTGGTTTTCGGAACTGGAGATAATGATTAACAGGGACAAACGGGGGCATTCGTATTGCGGCGTTAGTGGTGAAATTCTTGGATCGCCGCAAGACGAGCTACTGCGAAAGCATTTGTCAAGAATGTTTTCATTAATCAAGAACGAAAGTCAGAGGCGCGAAGACGATCAGATACCGTCGTAGTTCTGACCATAAACGATGCCGACTAGCGATCCGCAGGAGTTGCTTCGATGACTCTGCGGGCAGCTTCCGGGAAACCAAAGTGTTTGGGTTCCGGGGGAAGTATGGTTGCAAAGTTGAAACTTAAAGGAATTGACGGAAGGGCACCACCGGGAGTGGAGCCTGCGGCTTAATTTGACTCAACACGGCCAACACTGAAATGATTGACATGCCGAGACCACTTTTCTGGGGTCTAATATGGAACTGGTGCTGGATTTAGACCCTCAGAAATCTGGGGTTATGCCCCCTGTGGCTCGGTTGGTCTGCATCGAGTGTTCTGACAAAGGAATTGACGGAAGAGCACTATCAGGAGTGGAGCCTGAGGCTTAAATTAACTTAACACGCCAATACTGTAGAATGACTGTCACATCGAGAGCACTACCGTTTGGGTCTAATAATGAACGTACGCTGGTATTAGACTCACGGAAGACAAGTCAGCTCTCTAACACTCTAATGAAAGAACGCTACGGAAATCGTGTTTAACTCCGCAGAAACCGCTGATTTCAAATACCTGGTCATTGACAAACAAAAGCCCTCAATAAATTCGTCTGACCAAATAGTGAACGGGTGCTGGAAATAGACCATCTGAAGACAGGTCAGTTTTACCCTACTAATGACAGGGCGTTGCTACGGAAAACCAGCTCATATCGAGAGGAGCCGCAGACACTTTGGTTCACGTACCAGGCTGATAAGCCAATGGCGCGAGGCTACCATGTGGGGGATTACGGCCGAACCCTTGTAAGCCGCAATCCCGCCCACAATCTCAGCACCACTGCAATGGGAGGCTCCTACATGCTCGGGACCTGGGGTTTGCGCCCCAGCCCTATCCGGTAGAGCCGCAGTAAGAGGTCCTTGCCGTCCGCCGATCAAAGCGGGCGGACAACTGCTTGATACTCACCTTATACGGCGATATGTTGCGAAACCACCAACCAAAGACTTAGTACCTGGTCGGGGTGTCGAAAACAGTAGAGCAGCCACCTCACTGTGAACTGTCGAGACTCAACCAATGACCATGAGAGCTGTCCGCACACCAGGCGAACAACATCTCTGTGACATTACCAGGCTTGTCCTATGGCTAAATGCACTTCGGCTACGATATCTACCTCTGTACGTTATCAGCCATATAACTATCATGCTGGACGCAGAAGAGATGCAGACCAGCGGACATTGCACACCTGCCCCACTGTGTCAACACCCCAGGTGGCGGGGAATGCTAGGCGTACGATATCTGCATAGAAGCCAAGAAAATAAAGAGAGAAAGAGATACCCCACTCACATGCAAATGCTACGTTTCTGGCAGGACGTGACGATCCTGGGATACAGACACACTGGACTGCCTCTCTTCCGGGTAAACCAGTCCATCTCATATATCATCTCACATATCATCATTGCACCCTATAGACACCAGTAGTGAAGACTCGATAGTCTGGTAAGACAACTTCCATAAGAGAGACAACTCTGATCATAAACAACAGATAGGCTGGGGACAGCCAAAAGCCAAGGAAGGCATCCCTACAGAAACGCCTGTTGAAATCGAATGCACGGGGCCGCAAGCCTAACAAAACAATGCAACGTAAATCGCAGCATGATGACAGTACAACCTATTAGAAAAACGCATGGCGCTCATCCTGCGGAGTCCCGCCAGGCAGCGATAGTGCCGGGCCTCACGCCTCGAAGGGGCCCACCCTTGACTACTGGTGGTCACCCACCCATGTGTCGTGGAGTCAAGGCACATGGCTATGGGGCAACTACTATTGACCAAAACCTCAAGACCCTCAAAATACTACAGTGGAATGCGGAGGGAGTCATTAACAAAAAACTTTCCCTAACACATCACCTGCATGAAGGTAAGATTGACGTGACGTGGCATGTATCCAGGAAACGCACCTCAACAATAATCATAAATTCTCAATCAGAGGATACCAGACCTTCCGTCTAGATAGAGAAGGCCACAAAGGAGGGGTCCTGATACTGACCAGAAACTGCATACCGAGTAGCGCGGTATCTGTCAATCACACCGGACAAGCAGAAATTGTAGGAGTTGACATAATGGCTCAAGAGACGAAGCTCCGCATTTTCAATCTGTACGGACCACCAAATAGAGACCTATCGCTCTCGAGTATGGAGGTCAGAGACTCCAACTGCATAGTAGTTGGAGATTTCAACAGCCACTCGGAGAGTTGGGGATACTCTGACACAGACAGCAGAGGTGACGAAGTGGAAGATTGGGAGATAGATGCAAATCTCTCCCTAATCAATAGGCCGGAGGATAGCCCTAGCTTCTATTCAAGAACATGGCATACCACCTCGACTCCAGATTTGGCCTTCTCCACACAGGACATACACCATAAAATAGACCGCCAGGTGTTAAACCAACTGGCAGGTAGCGACCACAGGCCGATCAGGCTAACCATTGACATGGAAGTAGGCCCACAGGAAACAAAACCGCTCCCACGTTGGAATTACAAACGAGCCGACTGGGACAGATTTGCAATCCTGACAGATGGGCTGTGTGAAACCATCAACACACGAAACACCAAAATGAAGCCCATGGTAGAGAGCCTAAGCAAGGCAATAATGCAAGCCGCCACTGAAACCATCCCAAGAGGAGCTAGGAAAAACTATAAGCCCTACTGGAATGATGAGTTGCAGAAAGTGGAAGATGCAGTAACAAATGCTAGGAACATGGCAGAGCGAGAAAAATCCATGGAGGCAAACATCGCCCTCAAAGCCGCCGCGGCGAAGTACAAACACACTCTCAAGCAAACAGCAAGAGAAAGCTGGAAAAATAAAACGGAAAGTCTAAACCTGGACAAAGATGGGAACAAGCTATGGAAGCTAGTCAGAGCCATGAACGACGAAACCCCGTCAAATAAACAAATTACTATCAAGCAGGGCGAGAACTTGATCACAGGTAAGAAAGCCGCAAACGCCTTTGTCGATCACTATGCCAGAGCAAACCACATCGAGGTCCCTGCAGATAAGCATACAGACATTAGCGAAGAGCTAAAGGGGCACGAAAACATGAATACGGCACCTGAAGAGCACATGATGGCCAAATTAACAATGCGCGAAATGGAAGAGGCTATGAGAACACTAAAGAAAAGGAAATCTCCCGGAAAAGACGGGATAACAAACGAAATGCTGATGGGGCTGGGCCAAACAGCGAAGAGGAAACTGCTATCGGTCCTGAACCAAAGCTGGAAAAGGGGAATTGTACGACAGGCATGGAAAGACGCAGTAGTGGTACCAGTACCAAAAACAGGAAAGGACAAAACAGATCCAAATGGAAACAGGCCCATAAGCCTACTGAGCTGTGTCGGCAAGCTGATGGAACGGATGATAAACACCAGACTGATGTGGCATCTGGAAGAAAAACGTATACTAATTCCACAGCAAGCCAGCTTTAGACAGCACAGATCCACTGAGGACCAGGTCATCCTCATAGCCCAGGAGATAGAAGATGCCTACCAGGCACAGAAACACACAGTAGCTGTTTGGGTGGATCTGGAAAAGGCATTTGACAAAGTCTGGAAAGATGGACTTAGAGTCAAGCTAAGAAGAAGTGATGTTTGTGGGAAGATGTACAAGTGGATCAACCACTACCTCAAACAAAGAACGGCCAGAGTCCAAGTACAAGGGCAGATGAGCAAAAAGGTGACACTCGAGCAGGGAGTACCCCAAGGGGGAGTACTGTCACCCACACTCTTCCTGGTATATATAAACGACATTACAGAGAATATACCAAGAAGAGTCCATAGCTCAATGTTTGCAGACGATCTGGCTATGTGGACCTCTGAAAAGAATCTCACCATAGCAAGAAATCGGATGCAGCAGGCCCTAACATCGCTGGAAGAGTGGGCGAACTCAAGGCTGGTCAAAATAAACGAGGAGAAAACCACATGCACAATATTCTCGCTTTCATTAAAACCCCAAAATACCAAATTAAGTCTAAATGGCACATTCCTGCAGCCAAACGGCAACCCAACCTATCTGGGAGTCACATTTGATCGGCGCATGACATGGAAAAGTCAGATTGAGAGAAACCGAATGAAAGCCAGAGAAAGAATGGCAATCATGAGGAAACTTGCTGGCACTAGCTGGGGAGCAGACGAAGGCATACTAAAGAAACTGTACACTGGAAGAGTGAGACCAGTTCTCGAGTATGGCATTGCGGCATGGACAACAGCAGCGAAGGCGAACTTCGATAAAGTTAACAAACTTCAAAACCAAGCCATGAGAATTATAACAGGTGGCATGAAGTCAACGCCAATTGTAGAACTTGAAAAAGATTACAAAACTGCAATCCATGACCGATAGAAGAGACTGCAGAGCCCAGCTGCAGTCAGAGAAACTCCGAAGACTGACCGACCATCCAATGCACCAGAGACTAAACAATTTGGGAAATGGGAAACTAAAGCGGAGAAACTTTGCAGAAATAACCAAAGCAAAGATGCACGAAGATCCCATAAACGCACTAACAACACCAAAACCCATCACTACTGTACGAAAACCTACCTGGAGGCAGGATATATTTCCAGAGGTGGTAGAAAATATACCAGGTATTGCAAACAAAAACTGCCAGACTGAAAAAGAAAGGAGAGATACTACCCTAAGCTTCATAACGAAAAGCTACCCAAGCATGGACTGGACCCATGCATACACCGACGGCTCTGTAACAAACATAACACAGAACGGAGGGGCAGGAGCATTCCTGAACCTACCAAATGGCAGAAAAATAACACTGTCATTCGCTACTGGTAAGTACACAAGCAATTTCAGAGCGGAGGCAGAGGCACTGAGGGCGGCAGTGGAAGAAATGGTGACACACAGTGAAAATGAGAGCCATATAGTCCTGCTGACAGATGCTCTCGCCGTAGTCACAGCGCTAAAAAGCCAGAAAAACACTGAGCTTAATGACTTAAGAGCAGCACTCTGCAAACTGTGCCAGCAGTCAGCACCAAAAAGGGTAGTGGTACAGTGGGTCCCATCACACTGCAACATCAAAGGCAACGAGGAGGCAGACAGACTGGCAAAAGAAGGTGCAAGACTACCACAAACAGATACCAGTATGACGTACGAAGAGTCAAAACGGCTTATCAAAGCCAGATACATGACCAAATGGGAAACCGAACATACTGGTTACACCAAAAACGATGCCTATTACAAGTTGAACCGAAGAGAGCAGGTCGTTGTCTTCAGACTTCGCACTGGCCACAATAGACTGAGGTACCACCTATTCAACAAATTGAAGATAGGGTGTACCGACGAATGCCCGTGCGGTGCTGGTAAAATGACCGCTGAACACCTGCTGCAGAACTGCCCGACATACGAGGATCAGAGAGAGCAGATGTGGCCATTACCAGTGGAACTGCAAGACAAGCTCTATGGCAGTGGCGACAGCCTCAGGATGACCGCCGCTTTTTTCGAAAAAATAATGGTTACTGTCTGACTGCGTACGCAGAAGAAGAAGAAGAACTCTTCCCTCACCCCCCCCCTCTTTTTATCCTTGTAACATTGATGACTTCTCACATGCCCATGAAAAAGTTAAATATTTTCTCTAGATATAATAAATTTACGACTTTCCTTGATGGCAGTTTACAGTGGCTCTGGGGAGGAAGAATAACGTCTGGTCAGGCAAAATATACTGAACAGAAATGTTAGTCAGGGTCAGGCTGGCCAAGACCCATCTCGGCTTCCTAGTAGCCCTCTCTAGAAACTGGTTGTTTCCATGGCAGCCTTACTAACAAGGTGAGGGATCGACGTGATCCCCGTAGTAGTGAGTGACACGCAGATAAAGCTAAGCATGGCACAACTGCCTGGAGGACCTTCATAAGCACGCTCGGGATGAGAGGAAAGCTACTGGAACCCGCCACTTAAAGTCCTTTTTAGGGCGCACAAAAGAGTTACTTACTCATTGTGGACATCCGCAAACAGTGACTCTCCTCACATGTCGTGGCGTGATTAAGAAGTAAACCGGGATCCGCCTGACTGTAGTGCAATGAAAGGCCCTACAGTAAGCTCCCTGCTAGGGGATCACATGAAACAAATAGCGAAATCCACTTAAGAATCTTTTAGATGGCACGGCAACATTTTTATGTTAGATAAACACTGGAGATCTCGGGAAATACGGTCCTCGACGATGATTTGGATTATCAACTGAAATGGGGGGAAGGCGTGGGCTAGTGGTTAAGTGACACGGCTCAAAACCAGAAGGTGCTGGGTTCGATCCCCATCACAGCACCGGCCGTTACCCCGGGGAAGCAAACCCTTAGAAAATGCAGGAGAAAGCAGACCCTTACATAAAATGCATGCTAAAGTCTGATGCACTGGGCCGACTGGCGCAAAAATAAAAACCACAGTGAACGCACACCGCCATGGGGATTAAAGAAATAAGGCGAACGCAAAAAAACACAAAAAAAACAAAAAAAAACAAAAAAAAACGGAAATGTCAAATCGGCTTTGCTCCCAACTTTCAGAGGCGTGACAGACAACAAGAGTTAACAAGCAGTGCGCCGGTGTTCGTGAATGGCTTCCTACGCAGAATTTTGGGTTTGAAGTCGTATGATAAGGTTCTATATGTCAACCTGAGGTGCAGGTCGAACCAACTGTTAGTGGTGCAAGACATGAAGAAGAGACGTTGGGGATCGATAGGCCACACATTGAGGAGGGATACTTGCAGCATTACTCGACAGTCTCTGTACTGGAACCTATCGGTAACGAGAAAGAGAGGTAGACCTGGAGACGGATTCAGTGGTCTCGAAGTAAGACGTTCGTCTCGGGTGCTGGTGGCCGCGGGTTCAAATCACGGTGGAGATCGGTATTTTTTCACGTGGACTTTCTGGGATTTCCCCTGATCTTTGAGTAGTAGATATAGAACTCCTGTGTGCAGTGCTTCCGAGATTTGCATTTAAACAGTCTGTTCCATAAAAACGTTCACTTGACGATTTTCAGAATGACAACTGGCCACTACAAACTTAAATATTATCTGTTACAAAAATATATAATCTTCTTTCTTCTTTTTTGGCCTAAAAAAGGACGTTATTTCAAAGTTTGACACTGTGATACCTGCGCCGTTCGGCTCGATACATCCAGTTTCAGCAAGCTTTTCTTTTTTTGGAGGGGAAGAGGGGACGGGTGTGGGTGGAGGGGGCGTTTTTGTCTTCCCACTCCGATCCCTATCCCGATTCGACTAAGAAGTCAAAGTGCATTTGTGCAGTCTGTTTCCAGGACCGAAGCTTAGAAGCGGAATAGGGTCTTGGTCAGCTCTGGTGCACTGACCCTGAAGGAAACAAACCAGCTATGAGTCGCCGGCTGCTGTCAGCTCATTCACTGCTGCATCTTCGGCCTCATATAATCTGATACACAGAAACGTGCCGTGTTGGGTAGAGCACAGATCAATAGTAGGGAAAGATCTACAAGCATGTCGGCTCCACGAGAGGAGCATAGTGTCAATATGTCTTTGTCGTATCCAGTTGAGGGATACAATGTGATATGAGAATCGTTCGCTAGACTATTTGAGACCCAAAATGACAGAATGCGACTATAGGAGTATGAGATAGACCACATGAAGGCCAGAGTGACATCATGGAGACTATATACCAGTCTGAGATAGACCACATGAAGGATAGAGTGACAGCATGGAGACTATATACCAGTCTGAGATAGACCACATAAAGACCAGAGTGACAGCATGGAGACTATATACCAGTCTGAGATAGATCACATGAAGGCCAGAGTGACATCATGGAGACTATATACCAGTCTGAGATAGACCACATGAAGGATAGAGTGACAGCATGGAGACTATACGAGCCCGAGATAGATCACATGAAGGCTACAGTGACAGCAGGGAGACTATACGAGCCCGAGATAGATCACATGAAGGCTACAGTGACAGCAGGGAGACTATACGAGCCTGAGATGGACAACATCAGTTCCAGAGTGGCTGCATGGCTGCGAGAGACCGTCAGTGTTATGTGTTGAATAAAAATAGTTTTTTGTGAGAGATCAAAGAAAGTTAAAAAAAAAGATGTTTCCACATATAAAGGTCTTTGTCAATGGCTAGAACAACCCAAAAGAAAATAGGATACCAACGAAAAATAATATTTGAAGGCTTACCGTAACTCCCATAAAACTGGTATCGTTCAGAACTCTGCCAACCATTGGTCCACGGAACGTGTCAGATGACACCGTAACGTCATCAAGCAGGCGGTCCAACACCTTGGCCACCACCCACACACCGTCATAGGCGTATCCGTGGTATTTGCTGAATTCTTTACCCCTAACAGCATTGTACAGGTCCATGTATTCAGCCGATGTCTGAGAGAAAAAGATCACACAAATATTTTGAACCAGAGGCACGCAATTGTAGAAAGTTAGCTATTTCCCCTTATTTAGACAATGTACGCATATTTCAACCGCAGACCGCGTCCATTAGGTTATACCATGTCGTGTTTAGCACGTTGATGAAACGGAAACGTGTTGTGGTTTACCATTTGGATTAGTTCGTTCGTTTTGTGGTGTGGTTCCCTTCGATTATTTTGGCATTGTCTTCGTATATTTGCAATCCGTATAACAAAATATAGCCTATCAATAAACAATAGAATAACAAAAATTAACATACAATAAAGCACTGAAATTCAACATTTCCCCCTTTAAAAAAATTTATCCAAAAAGAAGAGAAACAATATACATTCAAATATACCATTATTCTCTTTTCTTCTTACCTCACACTTAGTTTCATTTTACTCTGTCTTATAATCACACTCTTACACAACTTTCACACGTGACCTCAGGGTGAGGGCCTTTGGGTGGGATTGACCACTGAGATCGCCCTAACTATCATCAGGTACATACAGACGGACACACGCATCGAATTACTGGTTAATACGTCCTGATATCCCCAAAAAGACCGCGGCCCGGAGGTGGAAAGGAGCGTGACTTCGCCAGCAGAATACAAAGAGGCAAACACTTTACAAAAAAATAAAAATAAATCAAATACAACAAAAATATAACCAAAAAATATGAAATAACACAAAAATATAACAAACATTTAACATAAAATATAAAAATAATATAACCTACAAACAAAACATTTACAATGTAACATAAAATATAGCAACAATTGTAACAAAACATTGCATATACAATTTGCAACATAATAAAACGTTCAACGTAAAAAATTGGACGTAAATTATAACATAAAAGCTAGAATAAAAAACGAATGTCGTCCGTACTGGAATGGGAATTCGGGAGTAAATGTGCCATTATATGGGGGAGGATAAAATCAAAAGATGGACAGGAAAATACATGTCTGATTGTACGCAGTTATTTTTCCATTCAATTGTGCCATTGAGCGGCGGGGATGAGTTGGGCGGAGGGCTTAAAGTTGTCTGTCTAGGAGAATTACGCCGGCCGTTCTGAGCCTGTATATAGACAGGATTGTTATGTATAGTCCGTCATTTAATTCATGAATAAGGCCGGAAGCAATTTTCTACTAAACTGCATGTCTGATCCAAATGATTTTTCTCATGCAGCCTTAGAATATCCATGACGCTAAAACATTGATATTGTTTAGTCCATAGTGTTAAGACATTTGCACATCGGCAAATTCTTTTGATCTTTTAGGACCATTGTAAAGAAATTACATTAAATTAAACATTTTACAGTACGCAGCTGAATTTCTCAGCATTTGGTTCATAGGCGTAACCCCTGTATGTCTTGATAGATCAATTGATTGTTTGATTTGCCCTTTATGTACAATCGTAAAAATGCCACCAATATGTAACAGTTAGTATAGCCCTTCGGTCACCCTTAGACCGAAAAGGCTATATCAACTGTGCAGCTAATTTTATGTTGTGCAACGTATTTGAATATTGCAGTGTATTTGTTGCTATTGTATGTACATCTAATTGTTTTAATAAACATTCTCTAATTCATCCAAGTCTGCTAATCAGTATGTCCACAACAGATCATGTTAATCATTAGAATCTGTCGACACAAAGAGGTTGATAATTGTTACTGGCTGGACAAATTGTTATCCATCTCGTTGACAGTACTGTTTTTCTTCCCAGAGCACTTCTACCAGAACTGAATGTCTATTTTTGAAAGGTGTTCACGTTTCAGCACTTCAACATCCCAGATTTTAAATAGCCTGTTTTATTCGGTAACTTGTCCTTTGACTTTAGCCCACACAAGCTCTAATGTTAATTTTAGTTTCAGGAGAGGGACAAGTTGATTTTTCGCAACAGCTTCAATATCTCCCGTTTTATTAAATCTCTGACGGAATCGTCAAATTTCCTTTTCCTTCCTTGCTTGATGTGAGTGCACTTTGAGTCATGTCCAATCTCCTTTCTTGCTCGATATGAGTGCACTGTGAGTCATGTCCAATCTCCTTCCTTGCTCGATATGAGTGCACTCTGAGTCATGTCAAATCTCCTTTCTTGCTCGATATGAGTGCACTGTGAGTCATGTCCAATCTCCTTCCTTGCTCGATATGAGTGCACTCTGAGTCATATCAAATCTCCTTCCTTGCTTGATATCAGTGCACTGTGAGTCCTGTCCAATCCAAAAACGATGATCTATCCAGACTAAACACCAATTTTGTTCGTTTCTCTGGGTCATGAATATCGCAATATAAATGACCCATCTTAGATTCCCTGCGGAAGAACTGTTATGGTAAAACAGTAACCTTCTGCATTGTTATAAATGTACCCTTTAAACACATTTTGAAATTGATGTCCATTTGTTTTGAAAAAGCACCTATAAGCCACAATAATGACACCTCAAACGTGTACTAATTGGCATCCTGTCAGTGTCGAGGGACAATGGACCACGCTGGAGTCAGTAGTTTCACTTGCTTTTGCCGCACACGCTTGGAGTCTGCATCTTGACGCATCTTGTCTTCCCCTGTCTGCAGACTAACACACAAGCCTGCCTCCAGCCGAGTCTGTCTTTGGCAAGTTCCTCCTAGTTGCAGGTGTTCATATCTAACGCTTTCAGGTCACGCTTGCAAACATCTTTGTAGCGGAGGAAGTTTCTACATATTTTACGTTTTCTCGTGGTCAGCTCTCCGTAAAGGATATCTTTTGGTATTCGCCCATCCTCCATTCTGCACACGTGACCAAGCCACCGCGAGCGGCGCAGGCGGAGGATCGTAACTAAACTGGCAATCTTTGCACGGTCCAACACGTCGCTGTTAGGTCCAACACGTGGCTGTTAGGTCCAACACGTGGCTGTTAGGTCCAACACGTGGCTGTTAGGTCCAACACGTGGCTGTTAGGTCCAACACGTCGCTGTTAGGTCCAACACGTCGCTGTTAGGCATTCTTTCACTTCATGAAATTCCAAGTATGCATCTCAGGCAGCGCTTAAAAAAAAAGCATTTCGCCTTTTTTCACGAGACATACAGAGTCCATGTTTCGCTGCCATAGAGCAGGTAACTAATAACACATGATCTGTACCCAGCAACCTGTGTGGAGATGGTCAGCATGATGGTATTCCACACTCTCTGAGATGATGAGGTTGTCGGTGATGATAGATCTGAGGTAGTTAAAGTGGTTTACGACATCTAGATTTGTATCGTTTAAGACAATGTCTAGAGGATCTGAACCTTTTGTTTTTTGTACGCAGATGATGAGTCCAACTAGATCACAAGATTTTGCCAACCTATTAATGAAGGTATATGATTCGGCTTCGGTGTGGGCGACCAGGGCAGCATCATCTGCGAATAGAATATCCCGAATGGTAGTCTCCCTTCTCTTACTTTTTGCTCGCAGTCTGGTTAGAATGAATAGTCTCCCTTCTCTTACTTTTTGCTCGCAGTCTGGTTAGAATGAATAGTCTCCCTTCTCTTACTTTTTGCTCGCAGTCTGGTTAGAATGAATAGTCTCCCTTCTCTTACTTTTTGCTAGCAGTCTGGTTAGAATGAATAGTCTCCCTTCTCTTACTTTTTGCTCGCAGTCTGGTTAGAATGAATAGTCTCCCTTCTCTTACTTTTTGCTAGCAGTCTGGTTAGAATGAATAGTCTCCCTTCTCTTACTTTTTGCTCGCAGTCTGGTTAGAATGGTAGTCTCCCTTCTGTTACTTTTTGCTCGCAGTCTGGTTAGAATGAATAGTCTCCCTTCTCTTACTTTTTGCTAGCAGTCTGGTTAGAATGAATAGTCTCCCTTCTCTTACTTTTTGCTCGCAGTCTGGTTAGAATGAATAGTCTCCCTTCTCTTACTTTTTGCTCGCAGTCTGGTTAGAATGAATAGTCTCCCTTCTCTTACTTTTTGCTCGCTGTCTGGTTAGAATGGTAGTCTCCCTTTTCTTACTTTTTGCTCGCAGTCTGGTTAGAATGGTAGTCTCCCTTCTCTTACTTTTTGCTCGCAGTCTGGTTAAAATGAATAGTCTCCCTTCTCTTACTTTTTGCTCGCAGTCTGGTTAGAATGAATAGTCTCCCTTCTCTTACTATTTGCTCGCAGTCTGGTTAGAATGAATAGTCTCCCTTCTCTTACTTTTTGCTCGCAGTCTGGTTAGAATGAATAGTCTCCCATCTGACCTAATAGACCCCCCCTCTGTGGCAGTTTCAAAGGCGTGTCTAAGCACGATGGTAAAGAACATGCCGAAAAGAGTCGGAGTCAGGACACAACCTTGTTTAACTCTGCTGTTAATGTCGAAGGCCTCAGAATCCTGACCATCATGCAGCACTGTACCTTTCATGCCCACATGAAAAGACCTAATCATGCTCAGTTGTTGAGGTGCACAGCCAACTTTAGACAATACTTTAAAAAGACGCCGGATACATCCTGCCGGTCAGCTTTCGCTACCTGCTCAGGATGATGCGAGCATACACTTTCCATACACTGTTGAGGAGCGATATTCCCCTGTAATTGTTGCAGTCTCCTCCGTCTCCCTTTTTCTTATTAAGGGTGATTATGTTGGCGTCTCTAATGTCCTGTGGAACGGCCCCCTCATCCCAACACTGGCGTATACGCCTATAACTATAAGACCGTTTCGCAGAATGAAGTTTGTTGTTTTCCCGCATTCGACACTGTCCAGTTGGGGCGCGGGATAAATCAAGAAATTGTATTTACCGAGCGTATTTGTAGGTCAAAACATCTATTTTTAAATCAGCACGATGGAACGTATGATAAACACCAGACTGATGTGGCATCTGGAAGAAAAACGAATACTAATTCCACAGCAAGCCGGCTTTAGACAGCACAGATCCACTGAGGACCAGGTCATCCTCATAGCCCAGGAAATAGAAGATGCCTACCAGGCACAGAAACAAACAGTAGCGGTTTGGGTGGACCTGGAAAAGGCATTTGACAAAGTCTGGAAAGATGGACTTAGAGTCAAGCTAAGAAGAAGTGATGTCTGTGGGAAAATGTACAAGTGGATCAACCACTACCTCAAAAACAGAACGGCCAGAGTCCAAGTACAAGGGCAGATGAGCAGAAAGGTGACACTCGAGCAGGGAGTACCCCAAGGGGGAGTACTGTCACCCACACTCTTCCTGGTGTATATAAACGACATTACAGAGAATATACCAAGAAGAGTCCATAGCTCAATGTTTGCAGACGATCTGGCTATGTGGACCTCTGAAAAGAATCTCACCATAGCAAGAAATCGGATGCAGCAGGCCCTAACATCGAAGAGTGGGCGAACTCATGGCTGGTCAAAATAAACGAGGAGAAAACCACATGCACAATATTCTCGCTTTCCATCAAACCCCAAAATACCAAGTTAAGTTTAAATGGGAAATTCCTGCAGCCAAACGACAACCCAAACTATCTGGGAGTCACATTTGATCGGCGCATGACATGGAAAAGTCAGATCGAGAGAAACCGAATGAGAGCCAGAGAAAGAATGGCAATCATGAGGAAACTTGTTGGCACAAGCTGGGGAGCAGACGAAAGCATACTAAAGAAACTGTACACTGGAAGAGTGAGACCAGTTCTCGAGTATGGCAATGCGGCATGGACAACAGCAGCAAAGGCGAACTTCGATAAAGTTAGCAAACTTCAAAACTAAGCCATGAGAGTTATAACAGGTGGCATGAAGTCACCGCCAATTGTAGAACTTGAAAAGATTACAAAACTGCAATCCATGACCGATAGAAGAGACTGCAGAGCCCAGCTGCAGTCAGAGAAACTCCGGAGACTGACCGACCATCTAATGCACCAGAGACTAAACAATTTGGGAAATGGGAAACTAAAGCGGAGAAACTTTGCAGAAATAGCCAAAGCAAAGATGCACGAAGATCCCATAAACGCACTAACAACACCAAAACCCATCACTACTGTACGAAAACCTACCTGGAGGCAGGATATATTTCCAGAGGTGGTAGAAAATATACCAGGTATTGGAAACAAAAACTGTCAGACTGAACAAGAAAGGAGAGATACTACCCTAAGCTTTACATCGAAAAACTACCCAAGCATGGACTGGACCCATGCATACACCGACGGTTCTGTAACAAACACTACACAGAACGGAGGGGCAGGAGCATTCCTGAACCTACCAAATGGCAGAAAAATAACACTGTCATTTGCTACTGGTAAGTATGCAAGCAATTTCAGAGCGGAGGCAGAGGCACTGAGGGCGGCAGTGGAAGAAATGGTGACGCATAAAGAAAATGAATGCCATATAGTCCTGCTTACAGATGCTCTGCCCGCAGTCACAGCGCTAAAAAGCCAGAAAAACACTGAGCTTAATGACTTAAGAGCAGCACTCTGCAAACTGTGTCAGCAGTCCACACCAAAAAGGGTAGTGGTACAGTGGGTCCCATCACACTGCAACATCCAAGGCAACGAGGAGGCAGACAGACTGGCAAAAGAAGGTGCAAGACTACCACAAACAGATACTAGTGTGACGTACGAAGAGTCAAAACGGCTTATCAAAGCCAGATACATGACCAAATGGGAAAACGAACATACTGGTTACACCAAAAACGATGCCTATTACCAGTTGAACAGAAGAGGGCAGGTCGTTGTCTTCAGACTTCGCACTGGCCACAATAGACTGAGATACCACCTATTCAACAAATTAAAGATAGGTGGTACCGACGAATGCCCGTGCGGTACCGGTACAATGACTGCTGAACATCTGCTGCAGAACTGCCCGACATACGAGGATCAGAGAGAGCAGATGTGGCCGTCACCAGTGGAACTGCAAGACAAGCTATATGGCAGTGTCGACAGCCTCAGGATGACCGCCGCTTTTTTCGGAAAAATAATGGTTACTGTCTGACTGCGTACGAAGAAGAAGAAGAATAAGAAGAAAATCAGCATGTCTGTGTAACGAAGAGCATGTGTGGTGCAGAATGTTGGACCGACCATCGACTTGTCATTGCCAAGCTAAACTTCAAGATCCAGCCCAAAATGCGCCCCCAGGAAAAGAAACCACAGAGGAGGCTAAATGTCTCTCAGCTGAAATACGAACCCACGAGAGGAGGCTTCCAAGAAGAGATTGAGGGCAGACTATCTGAGCATCTGAGTTTTGAAAAGAACGACATCGAAGAGAACTGGGCATCATTGAGAAACACACTCTACGATTCAGCTGTTAAACACATTGGCCCACTCACGCGCAAGCATAAGGACTGGTTTGATGAGAACGATCTGGAAATATAGGGCCTTCTCGATGCAAAACATGAAGCGCACAGGGAATACCAAAGGGACACACCATCTCTGGCAGCAAAAGCTGCCTTCAATACTGCTCGCAAAGCTGTCCAGACCAGGCTTAGAGAGATGCAAGACTCCTGGCTCAGCAAAAGAGCTGACGAAATTGAGATGTTCGCCGAGCGTCATGACACCAAACGGTTTTACGAGGCACTGAAAGCTCTCTACGGCCCGCAGCCCTCTAGTAATACTCCAGTTCGCAGTGCGGATGGGGTACTGCTAACAGATAAGGTTCAGATTCTAGACAGATGGGCAGACCACTTCTGCAAAATACTAAACCACCCATCGTCCATTAATGAAGAGGCCATCCGGCGAATGCCGCAGGTGGAACTGAACCTGGAGTCGGATGAAGTCATTACTGAGGAGGAAGTCGACAGGGCAATCAGTTCACTATCTATAGGAAAAGCTCCTGGAGCTGATGCAATACCAGCAGAGGTATTTAAGACAGCTGGCCCATCCCTCACCAGAAGGATCACTGAACTCTTCTGTCACTTGTGGGCTGAAGGAAAAATTCCGCAGGAGCTAAAGGACGCCTCAATCGTTCACCTGTACAAAAGAAAAGGCAACCGTCAGGAATGCGACAATCATCGTGGAATATCGCTACTCTCCGTAGCAGGCAAGATCCTAGCTCGCTTTCTGCTAAACAGGCTCAACAAACACCTTGAACAAAGCCACCACCTCCCAGAAAGCCAATGTGGATTCAGAGCCGGAAGAGGAACAGATTTTTGCCGCTCGCCAAGTTCAAGAGAAGTGTCGAGAACATAATCGGGCCTTGTACACCACATTTATTGATTTGACAAAGGCATTTGATACAGTTAACAAAGAGGGGGGGGGGGGGGGGCTGTGGATGATAATGTCTAAGTTTGGCTGCCCCAACAAGTTCATAACAATGGTAAAAAAGCTACACGAAGGCATGTGTGCTCGTGTACTGGACAGCAGTGCAATCTCTAAAACGTTTCTGGTATCAAACGGAGTAAAACAAGGATGTGTACTCGCCCCGACTTTGTTCAGCATAATGTTCGCGGCCACGATGACAGACGCCTTCAGATCATTGGAGCTTGGAATATCCATAAAGTATCGCACAGATGGCAAATTACTCAATTCCAGAAGAATGAAGGCCAAAACCAAAGTGGCTGGCGACATAATCAGGGAACTTGTATTTGCTGACGACTGCGCTCTAATGAGCAACTCAGAACTGAACATGCAGGTTGGAATGGACCAGTTCTCTGCCGCATGCAAAAATTTTGGCCTGACCATAAGTGCCAAAAAAACAGAGGTCATGTACCAACCAGCACCAGGCATGCCGTACACAAAACCAGAGACTACAGTCAGCGGGCAGACGTTGAATGCCGTAGAAACATTCATATATCTGGGCAGCACGCTGTCGAGATCTGTCAGCCTATACGATGAGGTAGCAAGCAGAATAGCAAAGGCCAGGACAGCCTTTGGTAGAATGCGCTCGATGGTCTGGCCACGTCGTGGCATCAGCGTCAAGACCAAACTCAAAGTCTACCGTGCAACCATCATTCCAACCCTACTATACGCTTGGGAAAGCTGGACTGTATACTCTGGACATGCAAGGAGGTTAAACCACTTCCACACAGGTTGCCTGAGGCGAATATTCCACATCCGATGGCAAGATCGTGTCACTGACATCGAGGTTCTCTCGAGGGCTAACATGCCCATCATCCATGCACTGCTAGAAAAAGCACGACTAGGATGGGCCGGACACCTCGTCCGTATGTCAGACGAGCGGCTCCCAAAGAAGCTTCTCTACGGCGAGCTGAGAGAGGGATGGCGCGAGAGAGGGCGCCCAAAGAAACGTTTTAAAGACGGTCTGAAGGACTCACTAAAAAGTTGCCAGATAGACATCGACACCTGGGAATGTCTTGCGCAAAACAGATCTGACTGGAGAAGCGAAGTCAAATCGGGTGTAGCTGCCGGTGAAGACGACCGTGTTGTGAAAGGCCAGAGCAGACGCGAGACGCGGAAATCCCGAGTAGCGGGAACACCATCCCCTTCTACAAACCTCGTGTGCCCGATATGTAGCAGATGTTTTCGTGCTCGAATTGGCCTGTTCAGCCCCATGCGCACCCACACCCAACAGGGAAATTTGTGACAAGGATGATGTCTGCGGTCCTCATCGACAACGATGGACAGCTATTATTATTATTATGTCTGTGTACCGTAAACATGTTAAAATTATGTTCACCGAGGATGCTTTTAATATGGACTGATGAATACATTGTTAAAAATTCATCAAATTTCTTAGGGAAAAAAATATTTCCATAACGTCATGGATATTCTAAGACAGCATGCGAAAAATCATTTGGATCTGACATGCAGTTTAGTAGAAAATTACTTCGGACCTTGTTTATGAATTAAAATACCGACTACAGCCAGATATTCGCTGTGACACAGATAACCTATCTCAAACTCTTCGTTTCACACGTAGAATAGAAATTCCACAGTTAAGGGCCTTGGACAAAGATAAGGTTTGGCCTAGATAAAAATACACTCTTTATCAGCTGCCGCTTCATCGCCAAACTGATGTCGAGATGGTTTAGCAGTGACGTGACGTCTACTGATCAATCCTAACGGTCGCATCGTTGAAGGACAGATGTCGTTGGAGAGCTACTGCAGTCAGTGATGGATGTCCCAGTAAGTAGAGTAGTCCGTAACCTAGGGCCTCAAGTTTGTATGGGCCTAACAATGAAGCTCCCAGTAAGTAGAGTAGTCCGTAACCTAGGGCCTCAAGTTTGTATAGACCTAACAATAAAGCTCCCAGTAAGTAGAGTAGTCCGTAACCTAAGGCCTCAAGTTTGTATGGGCCTAACAATGAAGCTCCCAGTAAGTAGAGTAGTCCGTAACCTAGGGCCTCATGTTTGTATATGCCTAACAATTAAGCTCCCAGTAAGTAGAGTAGTCCGTAACCTAGGCCCTCAAGTGTGTATGGGCCTAACAATGAAGCTCCCAGTAAGTAGAGTAGTCCGTAACCTAGGGCCTCAAGTTTGTATGGGCCTAACAATGAAGCGCCCAGTAAGTAGAGTAGTCCGTAAACTAGGGCCTCAAGTGTGTATTCAACTTCTTAGAATTTATTAGTTGTATCGAGACTGGGACTGAGTGGTCTCGAGCTAAGACGTCGGCCTCGAGTGCTGTAGGTCGCGGGTTCAAATCACGGTGGAGACATATTTTTCCCCGTGGACTTTCTGGTATCTCTCCTGATCTTTGTGCAACAGAGATCGGACGTCCGTTTGCAGCGTCGCGCACGTTACAAATCCCGCGGCAGTTGGAAATCGAAAAGAGTAGGCTTAATTATCACTGCCCGGGCAACATTCAACATTATGTGAAAAATCTACCCAATCTATTACGGAATCTTCGACGGTGCTGCGACATTCGTGTGCTGAGAGTCTCAACAAAAAGAGAAGATCAGAGAACTTATGAGTTAAACCATGTGCAATGATTCTTCGACTATACCGAACTAAACATCGAAACCAAGAGTGTTTGGATTCCTGTCGCCAGCATTGAAATATCCAGGACTTATTATTATAGGAGACTTTACCTTCAACATCGGACCTTTTCAAAGAATTTAACGCAGTGGGCGCGAATGAAAAGTAATTTCAGAAAAAAAGACGGCTTTACATCAAACATATAATTTCATAAACGACCTAAATGGGGTCAGCAGAGCTGCTTGTCTGTTCTTCTTTTAGTTCTTAGTCGACCTGTAGTTCTACAGGAGTAGATGCCCCTGTGCAGGTCCAAGCTCTGGTATGAGCTGGATATAGTCGGGAGAAGGGTTTCCAGCTTAGCAGGCTAGGCTCGAGCAGCATAATACTACTAATGCTTCGCTGCGTTGGGACAAGCGCTTACGGAGGTTGGTTAACCGATGTGCAAGTCCATCTCAATAGACTCAAACACTAGACCAAAGAAGACCCGCAGCCTGTTATGAACCAATAATGATGATCTAAACAAACCACTTAACTATGGCCGGTGTTATGCCATGTCACATAGTCGCCTCTTACGAAATGCTCTCTGTGAGACAGTGGTTTTATTTTTGTCCTTGCCATACACAAAGACCCCGGCTGACCACACGGGCAGCTTGTCTGTAGATAAATAAAACTGAAACACAATGTCTCCGAAACCCTTACTGCCCAAAGCAGGACATCAAGCTAGAAGCGGGAACTATCAAGGATGTCAACCCGTATATCTACCCAGGCCAAGAGAGAAATGCCAACCACAAAATCGACCTCGAAATCTCTAGACGAAGAAAAGCAGTTTGGTTTACCTTTAACTCCATTAAGCCAATACTCCAAGAGATGAAAGACACCACGACAGGAGCACATTCCAGCAATGATTTACGGATACGAAGTGTGGATCTTGGGCAGAAGCTGAGAAGCTGACTCACTGAGAGGGCAATGAACGGTGCGTACTAAATATGTTGATACGGAATAAGATTTGAGTCCTTCTTTAAACATCGTTGTCCAGTTCTTCAGTGTTGTATTCGACACATTTTTGTCACCATACACTGCCTACATTCTGCGATGAATGTTAGCTGGTTGACAACCTTCCACTGTTAGAAACTTAATCATCGCTCACTGATCAACTCTGGGCGGATTCCGTATCACACCCGCCATATTTTCAACGGTCTGCTGTGGAAATTATGAATCGGAGGATAATGAAATTTTGCATAATTGCATTTGGCGTCTTCATGCGCATAGTTCACTTGTTGACGTTTGTTCCGGTTTCATTTGAACATGCCTCGTATAAATGACAGACTGTCTAATATCTACTGCTAGTGTGCACAAAGTAGAAATTGCTGTACGTGTGCACCTGCTATAACAAAAGCTCCACCCAGCGGGAGCAGTGCACTAGTGTCACTAGGCCTACGGCCATCAACGATACCATTGCTGTGGTATAGATTTAGCTTATCGTTATCAATCTCTATCTCAATATCTGATCGATTATATAATATCTGATCTGAATATCTGATCATCATAATCAAAGTCTAGCTTGTCAAATGAATCGAACAGATTCCGCCTTGACGGTCCTGCTTGCTCACTATCAAATAAATCGCTCTTTTTTGTGTGAAAATGCACTGGTTTTTAAGCTCCAAGCTGTTTTCGATACTTTATCGATACTTTCACCTTGCAGACGAATTCAAACCAGACGGCAACGATAGGCGTAGTAACCGATAAACGAACGCCATGAGAACAAGCGGTTTTCAACGGTCTAGGGTTCGAGGGCGTCAGCGGTTACCAGTGGTATAGGATCTTATTAAATATACCTGACAAATTAAAATGAAACAAAGTAATGGAGAACAAACTGCGAGAGAGCCAGCCCTCTCTTCAGACACGCATGGTCAACATTGCTCTTCGCAACCAGCGGATGCAGAACCTCCGCAATTCCAACATACGGCAATGATCAATGGCGAGCGAAGCAGTTGTTCGCGCAAACACAGCAAAACATCGGTGGGCAGGCCACATACTCGGATAAAACGATGAGCGCTGGAGCCCGTCGAAAGCTTGCATTCAACGACATCAACTACAATACCTTAAAATGAAAGCTTATTACTAACTGAACCATCACAACCAGGGATAGAGATCGCTAAAGAGGAAGTTGGGACCCGCAGCAATACAGCCGTCGCTGAGGAACAGGGTCATGGAATAATTCAGTACTCAAGCCATCAAGCAATCAAGTGATAAAGTAATCAATCAATAAAATTATCAAATGATCAAGTAATCAAATGATCAAAGTCAAACAATCGAATATTCAAGCAATAAAACAATCAAATAATCAAGTAATTTAATGATCAAGCAATCAAATAATCAAACAAATGATAAAACAGTTGAAAGTAATCAAACAATCAAGTAAACAAGCACTCAAGTGATCAATCAATCAATCAATCGAATATTCAAATTATCAAGTATTCAAATGATGAAGCAATCAAAGCAATCATATCAAATCAAATTATTAAGCAATCAAATGATTAAGCCGTCAATCAAACAAATGATTAATCGATCAAATAATAAAGTAATCAAGCAATCAAACAAAATAATAAATCAAGTAACCAAACAAGTAATCTAGCAATCAACTGATCAATAATAAAAAAAAAACAGGCAATCAAATAATCAAAATGAAAATTATAGAAAAGAAACACCAAACATATTATAAAAGACATACGAATTTGAACCTGCGTTCGTGCTTTTATTTTGGAAGATCATTTGTTTTACTGTGTCAAACGTTTAGTTAAGATTTACATAATTCTAACTTAGCTCTAGGTTATTTTGTCAAGATGTACGAGTCGATAAGAGAATTCATTCAAACTGAGTGTATATTTGATCAATACGAGGAAAAAGCTACGTCTAATTTATCAGATGTTGACTATAAATGTGTAAATAGAAGAAGATAAAACACTTCCAAATAAAATAAATAAATAAAAGCAAAAACTCCGTCCCTACATAAAAACAAACGAACTACCTTCCAGAGATAAGTTCAGAATTATTGCGTTTCTTCATGTGATCGATGTGTTCCAACAAGATTTGCCGAAAATAGCGACCGTTTATTTAGAAATTTCGAAGAAATGTTCATTACTAGTAACATTACTTATGGTGGAATCAGTGAAAGGGGAGATGTTTTATTGACAGAATATCTGGAAGATGTAGAGCAGTAACTTTGTAACGAACTGAAGTATTTTAACACAATCAATGTTTTTTTCAGCATTTCTGTTCTTGAAGTGACAAACATGGCGTGTCAGGCAGAAACTAATACTTCCCAGTCTAATCTGTGTTAAGCCCCGCTTTTCAGCTCATGTTTGTTCAGGCCAATGGTGGAGCCCTCTATGACGATTGGTCTGTTGAGTTTCTTTCTGTCTTCCTATTGTCCTTCTGCCAGATGATGTCTGTTGCTGCCAGATGGTGTCTGTTGCTCTCAGATTGAGCCTGTTGCTACCAGATAGTCTGTTGCTCTTAGATTGACTCTGTTGCTGCCAGATGGAGTCTGCTGCCAGATGGAGTCTGTTGCTGTCAGATAGAGTCTGTTGCTGTCAGATGGAGTCTGTTGCTGCTAGATGGAGTCTGCTGCTGCCAGAAGGTGTCTGTTGCTGTCAGATGGTGTCGGTTGCTGTCAAATGGTGTCTGTTCCTGTCACATGGAGTCTGCTGTTGCCAGATGGTGTATGTTGCTGCCAGATGGTGTCTGTTGCTGTCAGATTGAGTCTATTGCTGTCAGATTTAGTCTTTTGCTGTCAGATGGAGTCTGTTGCTATCAGATGGAGTCTATTGCTGTCAGATTGAGTCTGTTGCTGACAAATGGAGTCTGTTGCTGCCAGATGGAGTCTGCTGCTGCCAGATGGAGTCTGCTGCTGCCAGACGGAGTTTACTGCTGCCAGATGGAGTTTACTGCTGCCAGATGGAGTCTGCTGCTGCCAGATGGAGTCTGCTGCTGCCAGATGGAGTATGCTGCTGCCAGATGGAGTTTACTGCAGCCAGATGGAGTCTGTTGCTGTCAGATGGAGTCTGTTACTGCCAGATGGAGTCTGTTGCTGTCAGATGGAGTCTGTTGCTATCGATTCTAAGAACATGCCCAAAGTATGACCAAAATTTTTTTTTAATGAGTGACGAAACATATTGTTTATTTGTGACTTCTCTAATTGTGTTGTTAATTATGAATTCCTGCCAGCCAATGTTCAACAGTTTTCTAAGACATTTATTCTCAGATGCATTTAGTTTTTTTTCCCAATGATTTTGTTATTTTCCGACACCCACATCCATAAGTTAGTATTGGTAATACGTTGGAGTTGAATAACCTGAGCTTGGTGTGCTTGGTCAGTGATTTTGATTTCCTGATGTTCGCTGGTTGGGTAACCGCGGCTAGTGTAAATGTCTTTAGATGTATCTCTGTTATGGGTAGTAATGTGTCCCAGATAGGTTGAACTATCAACTGTTTGTCTCCTTCTTCTTTGTTCGTTCTCAATCTCCGCCTAGCAAGCCTTGAACAGGACTTTGCAAGTAACAGGGTGTAGTCCGGAGAATGGAATGCATTGTGTCGCTAGTTTACAGCTTGACTGCGATATTTGCACCTTTCGGTCCGATACATCCGTCTTCGGCAGGAACTGTTTGTAATAATCCTTCATGTCACTGGATAATAGCAGGCTTGTTGGTGAAGTTCATGACCTTCGTCTTGGAGGCATTGATTTTTGAGTCATATTTGTTCTGATAGGCGGCATAGTCAATCCAACTTGTTTTGGGCTTTTTTAGGAGTGGAACTCAAGAGAACCAGGTCATCTGAAAAATCAAGGTCATCTAGACCCGTGTCATCTATCTAATGTATTCCAAAATGTTCATTCGATTGGGGCATAGTTTTGTATAACTCAATTCATAGCTTCTTTAGATAAGAGAGGTGAAAGGATGCATCCTTGTTTTACTAAACTTTCTGTGCGAAACTAAACGTAGCCAGGAAATGCAAGGGGTGTGGAGATAAAGGGGGGGGGGGGGGTGTTGTTTAAGCAGTTTGATCAGATGGCGCTTTACAAGAATATTTGGCGAGTAGTTGTTAACGACCTGTGCTCAGTAGGGGGTTGAAGGGTTTCCCATTGATTGAATGATGGCTGCTTGTTGTTTCGCTACCCCCACATTATCCTGTCCACGCTTTGGTTTATTATTGTATTGTCCTAAGTTCAGCATTTTCGTGTTTTCCCGTGCAATTATAATGATATTCTTGTGTTTAGTATACTCTTTTTCATAATTGAAAAACCGTATTTCACACGTTCCTGGTCACTATCTGGTTATGGCGGCCAATTCAAATCAGATTGCATCGAAATTATTTGCGAGGCGTGTTCAAATCAAACAGAACCAAACTACAACAAGTGAACACAAGTACGATGCGCATGATGTAGTAACTTCTGGTGTAAAAAGCACATACCAACTGTCACGTTTCCAAAATTTCAAGATCCGCCGACTCGAAGTTCCCTGAGCAGACCGTTGATAACATGGCGAGTGTGATTCGGAATCCAGGCAGAGTTGATCAACGAGCGGTGATTCGGTTTCTAACAGCTGAAGAATGCTAACCAGTTGACATTCATTGCAGAACGCAGGCAGTGTATAGTAACAAAAGTGTGTCAAAGACAACAGTGAAGAACTGGACAACAATGTTTAAAGAAGGACGTGAGGTAACGAAAGATCTTCCGAGACCAGGTTAGGTGCATATTGTTGCGTTAGCTCACGTCATTCTTTAAACGTACGTATGTTAACTTGTTGCAGTTTGGTCCGGTTTCATTTAAACACGAATGATCACTACCTGGTTATGGCCGCCAACTCAAATCATATTGTATCGAAGTCATATATGATGTCTTGGTTGCTGTTGTGATCTGTTGGTTATCATTGTTTATTATTTATCGCTGACGAAGTCCTTGTAACTGCAACGTGTGCTTGGTTTTAATTTTGTCCAGGTACGGTCTCCGAACTCTTACCTGTGAAGTAAAGGTAAAGGTGGGTCCCGTGGGAAAAAACTGCTGTCGGGGATGAAGATAACTCGTCATAGACTAAGCCGCAATCAATGTGAGGTCGGGTGGCCAGTTCCTATCCTTGATGCATATACCTTCCCCAACTCACAAGTCAGCTACTCATTTACAGCTGGATCCTGCCGAAGACGGATGTGTCTGATCAAAAGGTGCAAATATCGCAGTCAAGATGTAAACTAGCGACACGACGCATTACGTTCTCCGGACTACATCCTGCTATATCTCGCAAATCCCTTTTCAAAGTTTGGTAGCCGGAGATTGAGAACGAACGCTGAAGACGAACATCTGGATCGATTAGAGAAGCGGTCGGACTAAGACCGAACCACCCCTGGACGTTGTTTCTGGTCGTCCGTGATTTCGAACTCTGGCGTGGCGTAATCTCAGTCTTAGCAAGTCAGTTCACTGTCGATTAAGCTAGTCATGATTTTTTCGTAGGATGAGGACTAAACGCTGCTGCGCCACTGCTGTCACCACGTCGTATGCTGGCTATGTTTATTTATTTCAACACCAACAGAAAAACAACATATGCCTTACCGGAGATTCAAACCCCTGTCCTCCTTGCCGGCAGGCAAGCCATTCGGCTATGCACTCCTAACATTATCTGTACATATTTAAAATAAAAATCCAACTTACTTTAACATTGCAGATGATATTGAAAGGCCGATAAAGGGACGGCGTGGGCTAATGGTTAAGGGACAGCTTAAAAACAGAAGGTGCTGGGTTCGATCCCTATCCCAGCACCGGCCATTACCCCGGGGAAGCAAGCCCTTAGAAAATGCAGGAGGAAGCAGACCCTTACATAAAATGCATGCTGAAATCGGATGCACTGGGCCGATAGGCGCCAAATAACAACCACAGTGCAACGCACACCGCCTTGGGGAATAGATAAATAAGGCAAACGCAAAAGAAACAAAACAAAAACAAAGCCCGATAACGCTATTGTTTTTGTTTCCACCGCTACGGTACGGGTGTTACATTCCCGCTACAGTGCCTATTTCTTTGCTATCAATTGTCAAACGTCCTCAAACAAGTTTCAGCCTCCGCTTGCTACAATTTAGCTACAGTTGCTGTGACAGCGCTTAATTGCCACACAGTCGCTAAAGCTGTTGCAGCATCGCTAAATGTGATCTAACCTCGATAAAGTCGTTACCACACATCTACAACAACGATACAGCTACAACAACGCCACAGTTGCAACAACGTCACAGCTACAACAACGCTACAGCTACAACAACGCCACAGCTACAACAACGTCACAGTTGTAACAACGTTACAGCTACAACAACGTCACAGCTACAACAACGTCACAACTACAACAACGCCACAGCTACAACAACGTCACATCTACAACAACGTCACAGCTACAACAACGCCACAGCTACAACAACGTCACAGCTACAACAACGTCATAGCTACAACAAGGTCACAGCTACAACAACGTCACAGTTGCAACAACGTCACAGCTACAACAACGTCACAGCTACAACAACGTCACAGCTAGAACAACGTCACAGCTACAACAACGTGACAGCTACAACAAGGTCACAGCTACAACAACGTCACAGCTACAACAACGTCACAGCTACAACAACGTCACAGCTACAACAACGTCACAGCTACAACAACGTCACAGATTACAACAACGTCGATAAACAGACTGTATCTGTTTTCATTAAACTGCGTCGAACTTAACCCCTTTCTAACAATCGGAGTCACGAACTACAAACACACCAGGCTACATGTACGGTATCCAACGAGAGGTCTAGCCATTGATCTACACTCTGCCAACAGGCCCAGTTTGGGTGTCAGCACAAATTCTTTATTGATTTGTTCTTTAGTAGGCCCATGTAGTTAGAGATGTCTCCTCTTTGTCAGCCACTATCAAATAACCACAGCTATTTTCATCATAAACTTGATAGTTTCTCATAGGCTTCTTCGTCACTTTCAGTTAATCCATCATATTACTATATAAGAGACGTGTTGAAATGAACACCGGACCATACCGCAATAGGTGAACATACGTACGATACGCGTGATGACGTCATTTTGATGTAAACAGCACATACCAACCGTCAAGTTTGCAAAATGTCATTATCCTCTAACTCATAGTTTCTTCAGCAGACAGTTGAAAACATGGCGTGTGTGATACGGAATCCGTCCAGAGTTGATCAGCGAGCGGTGATTCGGTTTCTGAAGGATGTCGACTAGTTGACATTCATCGCAGAATGCAGGCAGTGTATAGTGACAAAAGTGTGGCGAAAACAGCAGCGAAGAACTGCACAATGATGTTTAAAGAAGGACGTGAGTTAACGAAAGATCTTCCGAGACCAGGTCAGGCGCATATTGTTGCGTTAACTCACGTCCGAGACCAGGTCAGGCGCATATTGTTGCGTTAACTCACGTCTGAGACCAGGTCAGGCGCATATTGTTGCCTTAACACACGTCCTTCTTTAACCGTCGTTGCTAAATTCTTCACTGTTGTCTTCGACACAATTTTGTCACTATACACTGCCTGCAGTCTGTGATGAATGTCAACTGGTCGACATCTTTCAACAGTTAGAAACGGAATCACCGCTCGCTGATAAACTCTGAACGGATTCTGTATCACACCCGCCATGTTTTCAACGGTCTGCTAAGGGAACTATGAGCCGGATGATAATGAAATTCTGCAAACGTGACGGTATCATGCACATCGTACGTATGTTCACTTCTTGGAGTTTGGTCGGAGATAATTTGAACACGCCTCGTATTTCCGTCACAAACTTGGTAGTTTGTCAGTCTTCTTCCGTCACTACACAGTTTATCCGTCAAATAACGATATAAATTTCCGTCACAAACTTGATACTTTGTCAAAATCTTCTTTTCTAGTAAGACAGTGTTGAATGCTTGGGAAACATTGCCACAGGAAATAGTGAAGGCAGGGAAATTAATACATTCAAGAATAGATTGAATGCGCATAGGTATATTAGGATCAAGTGAATGTGAAAGAAACTGGTTGTAAACCGACTCTGCAGAGTCTTCTAAACCAGTATAAAGAAGTTAAATTAAGTCCTTCCGTCACTATACCGTTTATCCTTCAAATATTCACATGATTGTCTTCATAAACTTGGTCTGTCACAATATTTTTCCGTCACTACATAGTTAATCTTTCAAATAAATACAGACACGACGGACAGTCATAAGTAACAACAATTTTATTAATAATATTTCTACAGAAGTGCGAATCTGAAATTGTGTGCCTTATTTTTCTACACAGTCCTCGTGCATGGTAAAACACTTAGGTTACATGCCATTAGCATGGTGATGCTTTCTAGAACAAAAGTCTTGTGGTTTGACCTTTAGCCAATTTTGCACCGCCTACCTTACATCGCTGTCAGTTATAACGGCTGTTTGCGCAGCGCCGTGACATGTTACAATCTAGGGCTAATTCATCAATAGTGACTGGTCTGTTGTCACGGACTAGCGGGTCAATCCTCTTTTTCCCTGTGTCCGTTGCCACGCTTTCTTGTTTTCCGGCGCTGTTCATCAATAACATTTTTTGTATTCCGCTTTTAAATTTATGTATCCAGTCATACTCTTCTCAAACTAACAGCTATCTCCAAATTGAATATTCATTCTTCTGTAAATTTAAGATAGATTCACACCCTTTGACCACAACAAATGAATAGCGTCTCGCTGTTCTTCCACAGTTGAAATAGTCATGTTGTACGCTATATTGCGCATGCACATACAGCTCGATCGTCCCGACCTCTACATGGGATATTGCTATAGAGCCATTTTGTGTCCTGAACTAAGATTTTCCTTTATACATACTCTTCCATGCACTTTAATACTAAAATCGCTGTTACGTAACGACTGTCCCTCGTATTTCCGTCATGAACTGTGTGGTTTGTCACAGATGTATCTCTTATCTCTCCTTTTAAGAATCGACATCATTGCACTCTGGACAGACCCATAGGGGCTAAGTTCCCCTCATTAGTTGGCGTAGTAAGTGGATACTTATTGTTTTATATATCTCATTTGTTGTACACGCTCCTGCTCGCTATGTCAGGTGTTTATATCTACTGGCCTCACGTATGATTTCACAACTTTGCAATCTGCGCATTGCTTGTTCATAGATTGCAGTGTCTTAATACAAATGGTTTTGGCCAACTTAAAACACCTCAGCTCTATGAATTTCCATTGCGGGTGAATTGTTATGCGACGCCCGAACCAACGTATTTTGTGCCTGGAAATATACTCTGCACAAGAGGGGAGACTCAGTGGTCTAGAGGTAAGGTGTCCGTCTCGGGTGCCGGAGGTCGCGTGTTCGAATCACGGTGGCGATCGGGATTTTTTCACGTGGATCTTCCGGTAAAAATTCCCATATTCCCTGGTTAGTGAGATCGGACTCCCGTGTTGAGTGTCGAGTACGATAAAAGTTCCTTGGCAGTTGAAAATTTAATTTTAAAAATGGACCTAACTTATTGTACCTTTCCCCATGTGGTTTGATAAGAGCAACTATAGATGGCGCCTAACTGGCTGTGGGTCTACTTAGCTCTAGTATCTGAGTCTATACAGATAGGCTCGAACATCGGTAAAAACCATCCTTCAAGAAACTGGTTGTGTACAGACTCTGTAGAGTCTTCTAAACCAGTATAAAGATGTTAAGATAAGTTGGCTTGGCTTCGTTCGTTCTCAATCTCCCGCTTCCAAACCCTGAAAAGGACTTGTAGCAGAATGTAGTCCAGACAAAGGAATGCGTTGTGTCGTAGTTTTCAGCTTGACTGCGATATTTGCACCTTTTGGTCGAACACAGCCGACTTCAGCATTGCCTCTTCGATCCCTTCTCCTTAGCGAGTTTGCCGGATACATTTAGCAATTGTAACGGCCAGTGATGAAATTAGCTCGCGCATGTCCAAAGTGATGGACTGAAATATGTTTGTCTGAGTTCACCATTAACGCCAGAGACAGGTCTTTCTGGAGACCAACTGTAGACAACCTTGATATGAAGATTGTACCTTACGTCATCAATCAAGTTCTGAGAAGATAGCGTGGCATAACCACCAGAACCGCCATGGTATGAACCCAAAGGCGAAGGCAACAGACAGACTGAACTAAGACAAGTTGACGAAGAACCTGTGATGTCGAAATGGAAATCATGAACCAGAGCAGCGGCAAAGTGCGAAATATGTCTGCAGACTGGGCAAAGAGGAGGGAATATGTTGATATCAATAACGACACCACAAGGAAAGTGATGGCGACTAACAGATGTGCGAGTCACTGATTAAGGATATAAGAAAATGAACGGGTTCAATCAGATACCATCTTACAGCGACGTAGACTAGAGCGTATCAAGATCGAGGAATTGTGCCATTAGCTTTTACTTACAAATCATAGACCGACTATTGTAATTTGCCAGTTTATAAGAAGGCAGTGCCAATTAACTGTTTCGTGTCTTGGCTGTGACGGTTTCTGAATAATAAATAGCAAAGACAGGGGGGAGATTACCGTTGGGGGAAAAGTGTTCAGGCCATGTCATAGGTCGGGTGATCAACTTTCCTCATTTGCTGATTTGTCTTGGAATGCTTGGAATTGTGGTATTCAAACAGGTATGTTGCTAATTTCTGCTGCCAGGTAGCCAAAGGCAAACCGTAGTAGCTATTTAAAACTTCACGCGGCTTACTAAGGCTTGTGGAACGGTACAACAAATTAGGGTAGATTTATAACTAGAATTTAGAATTTTGTCCGACCAGCGGCTGTTAAGTCTAATCCTTTCAATTTATATATGTCAAAGAATTTTTAACGTGCTCGACACTGAACACAAGAGTTCGATCTCACTTCGCAGAGATCAGGGGGATTTTTTACCAGAAGATCCACGTGAAAAATTCAGGTTTCCACCGTGATTCGAACCTGGCCCATCCGGCGCATCTGTGCCTAGAAACACTGCAGAGTGTTGAGAATGAGAATCGAACCAGATCTCCAGCGGTGATAGATACGCGCTCCCATTTCGTTGCCGTTGAAGCCCCGTGGTGTCTGTAGCAATTTATTTTTACACGATGAGTTTGCTAGCTTCATGGACAATCCTTTTCAGAAGCATTTTACAATATTCTTGGAAGGCCCACAATGTGGGATAGTTGTTTGATTCCCACCGTAAATGTCAAGGGCGGGATTATTGCCTGGTCTCATAGGCTCAGGTCTATGCTGTCAAAATAGCCGTCCATTGCAAGAGATGATGACAACAGCAGCCAGGCATGTCGTGCTGCACCTCACCAGTCAAATCTGGAGGTGGCTGAATGGTCCAATTCTGGCACGGAAACCTCTTCCATCTACGTAACATTTAAGGTCAGAATTGGACATGTGAGCGTCAGTTATTTGGTTTTTTCACAAAGTGCGTTTTTTTAATGCTTCGGAGGCCCGGCGTTTCTCAGCAATGGAAGTACCTCTGGTGGTGGTTCCACGCCATGCCTTGTGTGCCTGTGTGAAGCATTCCCATGAGTTTTCATCGATGTTGAAGCGTGTCAGAGATACTTTGAGGGAGTCTTTGAAGCGCTTCTTTTGGGCACCGATCAGACGCAGGCCCTCTTTTAACTCACCATACATTCGTTGTTTGGGGATGCGTTTGTCTGCCAAGCACACGACATGGCTGGCCCACATTAACTGGGTCTTCTGTATGTGGATGCTCAGCATTTTTGCATTCATCAGGATTTCGCTGTCTGATTCCTTATCCTGCCACTGTATTTTGAACAATCTATGGAGGCAGCTTGTATGGAAGTGATTTATTTTTCTAGTAGGCCTGTTGTTCACAGTCCAGGCCTCATTAACAGTCCAGGTCTCGTACACAGTCCAGGTCTCGTACACAGTCCAGGTCTCGTAAACAGTCCAGGTCTCGTACACAGTCCAGGTCTCGTACACAGTCCAGGTCTCGTACACAGTCCAGGTCTCGTACACAGTCCAGGTCTCGTACACAGTCCAGGTCTCGTACACAGTCCAGGTCTCGTACACAGTCCAGGTCTCGTACACAGTCCAGGTCTCGTACACAGTCCAGGTCTCGTACACAGTTCAGGTCTCGTACACAGTCCAGGTCTGACTGGCATACAGAAGGGTGGGGAGCACCACGGCTCGGTAGACTTTGATTTTCTTATTAAGACTAAGACCCCTACGATTCCAAACGCTGTTGCGCAGACTCCCAAATTCATTAATTGAGTAGATACCTTTCGGTTAGGGACAGAATGCCAACGAGGAAGGAATCTGACCAGATAACCAAAATGTAAACGTACTTTCCGTGTCCTGGACACCACGTCAGACGTCTTCAATGTTTAGTCGCGTGGATTGCGTTGTCATTCCTCCCTAACATTCATCCATCTTATATGTTTCCAGAAAGTTTGGGCAGATCAGCAGGTGGTCTGCGTCTTGTCTAGCTCTACAGGCGCGTGTCTCCTCATGTCTGTACCCACACCCCTTTATCGTTTTCCTGCACTAGTTAGTTAGTGTTCTGTCCACTTTTGTCGTTGAGCCGCGATTGCGTCGGTCAATGTGAGCCGGTGTGGCCGTACTAATGTCAAATATCCACCTGTCTCTCGGTCGCCCCCTTGCCCTGTAGCCAATTCTTACTAGCGCTGTAAGCCTTCAGTGGAAGTTGAGATGACCAAACCAACTTATTTTCTGCCTGGAAATGAATTGGACAGAAGACGTAGTGCCGACCATACTTTTAATGTCGTCGTTCCGCACTCTGTCTCTCCTGGTAACACCGATGGCCTTTCTCAAACACTTTCATAAGTCGAAATTCTACTATCACGTGCCCTGGAAGGAGGCCACGGTAGTACAGAGTCAGCATAAACAAACTGTTTATCAGCTGTTGCTTTGTTGCCAAATTATTGTTGGAATGCCTGAGCGGTGATGACAGCTGATAAGTCACCGCAGATGCGTTCCGACACTTAGTCTCAATTTCCCTGTCGACCCTGCCGTCTGCCGAAAAAATTCTGCCAAAATACTTGGAACTCATGGACCCGTTGAAAAGCAATATAATTTACATTTATGTTGAGTGGCCCATGTATTCTACTGATCATCATAGTTTCTGTTTTGTTCTCGCTAATTCGCACATTGTATTTATCACAGGTAGTCGCAAGCCCGTTCATGTGGTTTTGCAGTTTACTGTCATCGTCTTACAGCACACGCTGATCATCTGCAAAGAATAATTCATGTATTCAGTTCTGTTCTGCTTCAGATGTCTCAATTTGACTGGTCTCAGATGCGATTTTGTCCATATAGATGTTAAACAACAAAGGAGAAAGCACACACCCTTGTCTCACGATGGTAGTGATTTCCAAAGCATATGTGACACCATCAGTCGTTCTGACGACGTTTGTACTCGAACGATACAGTGCTCTGACATTATCAAGAAGCTGGCCATGCATACTATAATCTTCCAGTATTTTCCAAAGTTTAATCCTGTCTACCCTATCAAACTATTTTTTCTTGATCAATAAAAGCAATACATAGATTTTCGTTGTGTAGATATAAACTAGTTCGTAGTCCATTTTGGGACTTCCATGTTATGTAAGGCAAGTGCTGTCTATGCGGAGGTTCATCCAGAAGTCCAATCAGTGAAACCTGCATCAGCTCACATCAGTTTTAGACGACGTTTCCCAGGACTAGCCTGCAAACGCTGTGTTGACTGTTAAACCTTTGTCTAGATTTCAGTCTGGTGCATTGCCCCATGTATCCAAAAATAGTGTGCCTTGGGGCATTTGTCTGTTCCTCTCGTTCCATTTGTCTGTTCCTCTCTTTCCATTTGTCTGTCCCTCTCTTTCCATTTGTCTGTTCCTCTCTTTCCATTTGTCTGTTCCTCTCTTTCCATTTGTCTGTTCCTCTCTTTCCATTTGTCTGTTCTTCTCTTTCCATTTGTCTGTTCTTCTCTTTCCATTTATAATGCGACATTTTGTCGTGTCTCAAGTGGTGCCGCACCGATTATGGGGTACATTTTTCACCTGAAGTAGGTTTTAGCAACTCTGGAACTTTCCGGCCACTGCAGTTTTTTTCTAACTACGGAGAAACACAGAATGAGTGCTGAGGTTAGGAGGATATCTAACTGTGCTCCCTTTGTTGTGCCACTCCATTTTGGGATATTACTCGTACCACAAAAAAAACCACAAAAAAAACCAACATGAAAGTACAACGAACTGTTTTTTTTGCAGACGACTAATGATTGATCCACTCTAATAAACAAAACCTACAAAGTCATATTGACTCACTCTACTTGAAGTGAGAAAATTACCATATGAATATCAATACATCTAAATCAGAGAAAATGTATATAGGTAGAACGCACACCACACTTGATATTCATGTGAAGGAAACAACAATAAAGCAGGTACAAGAATTTAGATAATGAAAACTGGTCTTACTGAGAATGGCAAACTCGACAGCGAGAGACGAGAGTGCAGAGGACATACGCTATCACCTACCAGCTGTCTCCATTACTAAGACACCCACAGATTTCACTCCAAGCAAAAAAGCAGACGATAAATAGTATATTCATCCCAATCCTGTGCATTAAATAATGCTCAGGAACGAAAATTAGCTTCGTACGAAATGCGGTGCCTACAAAAGGCCAATTACAACACCAGAAGAGACAGAATCACAAATATGAGTATTTGCGAGAAGGTTGGAACAATTCCCTGCCAACAGTACATCGAGCAACAGAGAATGAATTGGTTTGGCCACATTGTGAAAATACCACTAGACTACATTGTTTATGTAACCTTCTACAGGAGAATATCAGGAAGAAGAGCGAGAGGTAGGCCGAGGAAAAGGTGGACAGACAGCGTAAACGAGACCTGTTGTAAAATGAGAAAAAACTAATACTGGTGCCACGAGAGAGGTGGAAGACAAATACATGCCACAACACTGGGCTACACTTCGGTAGAAAGTCAGACGACACTGGGCTACACTTCGGTAGAAAGTCAGACGACACTGGGCTACACTTCGGTAGAAAGTCAGACGACACTGGGCTACACTTCGGTAGAAAGTGAGACGACACTGGGCTACAATTCGTTAGAAAGTGAGACGACACTGGGCTACAACCCGGTAGACAGTGAGACGACACTGGGCTACACTTCGGTAGACAGTGAGACGACAATGGGCTACAACTCGGTAGACAGTGAGACGACATAAGAAGAAGAAGTACCACAAAAAAGAAGCTATAACATAACAAATAAATCTTTTACCCTCATTCCCATCATCAGTTTACGTGGTGGGATAGTTTTAATTTGGACTAAGAACATAAAGAGGCGAAAAACAAAAACTAAGATAATGAGATAACAGGCAGCTAACGGCAATCAGAAGACGCTGGCTACTGACTCTTACAAGATGTGGAATCATTCATTTACTGGTAGGCTTGTAATAATATTGCGTTACAAATAACGATCATCCTCATCATCAGTCCCGTGACCTGGAAGGTCATTGGGGCATCAATATGGACGATTGTTGGACCAGTTCCCGCCACTCTATTGAGTCTGAAGACCACGACCTGCTCTCTTCTGTTCAACTGGTAATAGGCATCATTTTTTGTGTAGCCAGTATGTTCTGTTTTCCATTAGGCCATGTATCTGGCCCTAATAAACCTTTTGGACTCTTCGTAAGGTCACACTAGGGTCTGGTTGTGGTAGTCTTGCACCTTCTTTTGCCAGTCTGTCTGCCTTCTCGTTGCCTTGGATATTACAGTGAGATGGAACCCACTGTACCACTACTCTTTTTGGTGGGGACTGCTGGCATAGTTGACAGGATACTATTCTTAAATCATTAAGTTCAGTATTTTTCTGGCTTTTTAGTGCTGTAACTACGACCAGGGCATCTGTAAACAGGACTATCTGGCTTTCATTGCTTTCGCCTGTCTGCATTGCTTTTACTGCAGCCTTCAGTGCCTCTGCCTCCGCTCTAAAATTACTTGAGTATTTTTCAGTTGCCACTGACAGTGTTATTTTTCTACCATTTGTTAGGCTCAGGAATAGCCCTGCCCCTCCATTCTGTGTTGTGTTTGTTACAGAACCGTCGGTGTATGAATGGGTCCAGTCCATGCTATGTACCTCAGGGTTATGTCTCTTCTTTCTTTTTCAGTCTGGCTGTTCTTGTTTCCAATACCTGGCATATTTTCTACCACCCCCGGAATGATATGCTGCTTCCATGTGGGTTTGCATACAGTAGGGATGAGCTTTGGTGTTGTTGCGGTGTTCATAGGGTCTTCGCTCATCTTTGCTTTGGCTATTTCTGCAAAGTTTCTCCGCTTTAGTTCCCCATTTCCAAATCTATTTAGTCTCTGATGCATTGGATGGTCTGTCAGTCTTCTGAGTTTCTCTGCTTGCTGCTGGGCTCTGCAGTCTCTTCTGTCGGTCATGGATTGCAGATTTGTAATCTTTTGAAGTTCTACAATTGGCGTTGACTTCATGCTTTCTGTTATAACTCTCATGGCTTGGTTTTGATGTTTGCTAATTTTATCAAAGTTTGCCTTTGCTGCTGTTGTCCATGCTGCAATGCCATACTCGAGAACTGGTCTCACTCTTCCAGTGTACAGTTTCTTGAGTATTCTTTCGTCTGCTCCCCAGCTTGTGCCAGCAAGTTTCCTCATAATTACCATTCTTTGTCTGGCTCTCATTCGGTTTCTCTCGATCTGACATTTCCATGTCATGCGCCGATCAAATGTGACTCCCAAGTAGTTAGGGTTGTCGTTTGGCCGCAGATATTTGCCGTTAAGACTTATTTTGGTGTTCTGTGGTTTATTTTAAAGCGAGAATATCGTACATGTTGTTTTTTCTTCATTTATGTTGATCAGCCATGAGTTCGCCCACTCCTCAAACGATGTTAGGGCCCGCTTCATCCGATTCTTTGCTACGGTGAGATTTTTTTCAGAGGTCCACATAGCCAGATCGTCTGCAAACATTGAGTTGTGGACTCATCTTGGTATATTCTCTGTGAAAAGTGTGGGTAACAGTACTCCCCCTTGGGGTACTCCTTGCTCCAGTGTCACCTTTTTTGTTAATCTGCCCTTGTAATTGAACTCTGGCTGTTCTGTTTTCGAGGTAGTCGCTGGTCCATCTGTACATTTTCCCACAAACTTCACTTCTTCGTAGCTTGACTTTAAGTCCCTCTTTCCACACCTTGTCAAATGCCTTCTCTAGATCCACCCAAACCGCTTCTGTATGCTTTTTCTCTTGGTATGCATCCTCTATTTCCTGTGCTATGAGAGTGATCTGGTCCACAGTGGATCTGTGTTGTCTAAATCCTGCTTGCTGTGGAATTAATGTGTTTTTCTTCCAGGTGCCACATCAGCATGGTGTTTATCATACGCTCCATCAGTTTACCTACACAGCTCAGTAGACTGATGGACCTGTATCCATCTGGATCTGTTCTATCTTTTTATTTCTTTGGTACTGGTATAAGTACAGCATATTTCCATGCCTGCGGTACAATTCCCCTTTTCCAGCTTTGGTTCAGGACTGATAGGAACTTCCTCTTTGCTGTTTTGCCCAACCCCATCAGTATTTCGTTTGTTATCCCATTTTTTCCGGGCGATTTCTTTTTCTTTAAAGTTCTCATGGCCTCATCCATTTCATTCATTGTTAGTTTTGCCATCATGTGCTCCTCTGGTGGCATCTTGATGTTGTCGTGGCTCTTTTGTTCTTCCCTAATGTCTGTATGCCTGTCTGTGGGGAAATCAATGTGGTTTGCTCTGGCATAATGCTCTATAAAAACATTTGCTGCTTTTTTCCGGTAAGCATGTTGTCGCCCTGCTTGATGGTAATTTGTTTATTTGATGGTGTTTCGTCATTCATGGCTCTGACTAAATTCCATAGTTTGTTCCCCTCTTTATCTAGATTGGGGCTTTCTGTTTTGTTTTTCCAGCTGTCTCTTGTTATTTGGTTCAGTGTTCTTTTTTATTTTGCAGTGATGGCCTTGAGGGCGATATTTTCTTCCATAGATTGCTCTCTCTGCCATGTTCCTAGCATTTGAGACTTCATCCTCCGCTTTCTGCAATTCATGATTCCAATATGGCTTGTAATTTATCCTTGCCATTCTTGGGATGGTTTCGGTGGCTGCTTGCAGTATTGCTTTGCTTAGGCTTTCCACCATATGTTTCATATTGTTATTTCGTGTGTTGATAGTTTAACACAGTCCATCTGTCAGCATTGCAAATCTGTGACAGTCGGCTCGTCTATAGTTCCAACGTGGCAGCGGCTATTTCCTGGGGGCCTACTTCCATTTCAATTTCTAGCCTAATTGGCTTGTGGACGCTACCTGCCAATTTTGTTGTGAATTTCCCACGTGGAGAAGGCCAAGTCTGGAGTGGAGGTGGTATGTCATGTTCTAGAATAGAAGCTAGGGCTGTCGTCCGGCCAATTGATAAGATAGAGATCTGTGTCTATCTCCCAGTCTTCCACTTCATCCGCTCTGCTATCTGTATCTGAATATCCCCATCTCTCCGAGTGACTGTTGAAGTCTCCAACCACTAGGCAGCTGGAGTCCTTGATTTCCATACTCGAGAGCGACAGGTCTTTGTTGGGTGGGCCATACAGGTTGAATATACGGGTTTTCGTTTCCTGTGTCATTATGTCGACTCCTACAATCTCTGCTTGTCCGGTGTGATTTACAGATACTGCGCTACTTGGTATGCAGTTACGTGTCAGTATCAGAACCCCTCCTTTGTGACCTTTTCTATCAAGACGGAAGGTCTGGTATCCTCTGATTGAGAATCTGTGGTTTTTGTTGAGGTGCGTTTCTTGGATGCATGCCACGTCTATCTTACCTTCGTACAGGCGATTTGTTAGGGAAACCTTTGTTAAGGACTCCCTCCGCGTTTCACTGTAGTATTTTAAGGGTCTTGAGCTTTTGGTCAATAGCTCTTGCCATATCTCCTTGTGCCTTGATTCAAAAGCACATGGCTGGGTGACCACCAGTAGCATCAAGTGGGCCCCTTCGATGCGTGGGGCCCGGCACTCTCGCTGCCTGGCGGGACTCCACAGGATGAGCACCATACTTTCTTCTTTTAAGTTGTGACGTCGTCATACAGCGATTTACGTTGCACTGTTTCGTTGTCTGTGGCCCGGTGCATCCGATTTCAACAGGCGTTTCTGTAAGGATGTTCTCCTTAGCTATTGGCTGTCCCCAGCTCATCTGCAAGGCAGCAGTTGTTTGTGGTCAGATTTCTCTCTCTTTGGGAAGTTGTCTTGCAGGACTATCGAGTCTTCCCCACTCGTGTCGAAAGGGTGTAATGATGATGGTGATATGATGGACTTATGTACTAGTTTTTCAAGTGTTCCGGAAGAGAGGCAGTCCAGTGTGTCTATGTCCCAGGATCTTCACGTCCTACCAGAGACGTAGCATATACATGTGAGTGGGGTATCTCCTTGTTCCCCTTTAGTATTCTCGGCTCCTCTGCAGTGATGGTACGCTGAGCATTCCCCGCCACCTGGGAGGTTGTCACAAAGGGGCAGATGTGCAATGTCTCCTGGCCTGGATCTCTTCTGCGTCCATTGGGATGATTGACGGGAGACAAAAGTAAAGAGTGCATTGTGGCAGGAAACAAGCCTGGTTATGGCACGGAGATGTTGTTCGTCTGGTGTGCGGACATATCTCATGATCGACGGCTGAGTCTCAACAGTTCGCAGTGAGGTGGCTGCTCTACTGCTTGCGACACCCCAACCGAGAACTAAGTCGTCTACAAATGATTTCATACCTCCACGCCGCGTGGGGTGAATATCGGACAGGTCCTCGCCCGCTTTGATCGGCAAGACGTCTTTCTGTGGCTCGACCAGGTCGGGCTGAGACGCGAGCCCCAGGTCCCAATCTTATCGTTGCATCCCGTCGCAGTGGTGCTAAGTATATCCATTGGGGCATCAATACAGACGATTGTTTTACTAGTTCCCGCCACACCATTGGGGCATCAATACAGACGATTGTTGGACTAGTTCCCGCCACACCATTGGGGCATCAATACAGACGATTGTTGGACCAGTTCCCGCCACACCATTGGGGCATCAATACAGACGATTGTTGGACTAGTTCCCGCCACACCATTGGGGCATCAATACAGACGATTGTTGGACCAGTTCCCGCCACACCATTGGGGCATCAATACAGACGATTGTTGGACCAGTTCCCGCCACACCATTCGGTTTTGTGTCAGGATATTTGTTCTAGCTCTGGACATTCCCGTAGACTTTTTGGTGTTGCCTTCCCATCTCATTTCTGCCCCCCTCTCTTATGCTTCCAGGCACAGTACCTTGCAGGACCATCTTGGTCAACCCAGACGATCTTAAAACATGCCCATACCATGTAAGCTTGCGTGCTTTTACCATAGTCAACAGGTCTTTATATTGGACAACCTCTTTCTTAACGGTGTCCCGAACTGCCTTATTCGTGACGTGGTCTATATACGAAATGCCGAGGATTCCATTACGTTACAGATAAAGATATCAAAATAAAAATACAAAAGGCGAAAGTCGCTTCCATTGCGCAGTGGAACATAGAAATTAAAAGCAATAAAGTCCAACTTAAAAATAAATATTTATAATTCCAATGTAAAATCTGGTTTTATTTTTGGGAACGGCTCTGACACACGGAGAGCGGGATCAAGATGCTGAGCAGCGCATGAGCTGCAGAGGTCAGCGACCCATAGCTGACTGCTAGCGTCATGGCCAGCGAACCATAGCTGCCAAGACCCTTCTACATCTCCATGCGGTGATCCTGGATAACAGGCTGCAGCAGTGCAGACTGGCTAAGGAGAAGGGATCGAAGAGGGAATGCTAGCCCGGTACTCAAAAAATGCTTGCTGAAGTCGGATTTGTTGGACCGAAAGGTCCAAATATCGCAGTCAAGCTGTAAACTACGACACAACGCATTCCGTTTTCTGGACTACATTCTGCTACTTAGGCTCGTGTCAGGGTTTGGCAGTGGGAGATTGAGAACGAACGAAGCCAAGTCAAGCCAAGCAAGGAGAGCAACAAAACAGCACGGAAAAAAATATGCTTTCAAACATGTACAGAATAGAGAGATTGAAATGGTATGATAGGATCACTAATGGGGAACTGTTAGAATCAACCAGTGGAACATGACCCGAGGAGAAGGTATTGATTGTAGATAGGACACGCATTAAGGTAACAAGCTGATAGCATTACAAGACAGTCTCTGAAATGGATTCCCCAAGGCAAGAGCAGAAGATGCAGACTAACATAGACAAGGATAAGAGAGTAGGGGTACATATAATTGGAACAAAAAAAACTGGGACAGAGATCAAACGGATGGAGATGTGTACTCCGTTGGGAGCTGACATGTGTTGATTGATTGATAATCGATTAATTGATTGATCATCGATTGATTGATGTCTTATAGTTTGGAAAATGGGATCAAGATGCTGAGCAGTGGATGACCTCCAGCAATTTTGATCTAAGATGGCTGCTAGTGTAAGGGTCATCGAACCAGAGCTGACTGCTAGCGTTAGGGCTAGCGAACTAGAGGTCACTGCTAGCGTTAGGGTCATCGAACCAGAGCTGACTGCTAGCCTTAGGGTAATCGAACCAGAGCTGACTTCTAGCGTTAGGGCCAGCGAACCAGAGCTGACTGCTAGCGTTAGGGTAATCGAACCAGAGCTGACTGCTAGTGTTAGGGCCAGCGAACCAGAGCTGACTGCTAGCGTTAGGGTAATCGAACCAGAGCTGACTGCTAGCGTTAGGGTAATCGAACCAGAGCTGACTGCTAGCCTTAGGGTCATCGAACCAGAGCTGACTGCTAGTGTTAGGGCCAGCGAACCAGACCTGACTGTTAGCGTTAGGGTAATCGAACCAGAGCTGACTGCTAGTGTTAGGGTCATTGAACCAGAGCTGCCAATACCTTCCTACACCTCCACCAGGTGGTCCTTGATAAATCACAGGGTGTAACAGAGTAGACTGGCTAAGCCAATAGAAACGAAGAGGGGAGGCTAATCAGGTATTCCAAAATGCCTGCTGAAGTCTGATGTGTCGGACCGAAAGGTGGAAATATGGCAGTAAAGCTGTAAATTACGACACCAACGAATTCCGTTCCCCCGACCACTTCCTGCTACTTGGAGAGTCTTTCTCAAAGCTTGGCAGCAGGAGTGAGAGAACGAACGATGAAGAAGAAGAAGTTAAGAATAGAAAGACAACGATGAAGAAGAAGAAGTTAGGAATAGAAAGACAACGATGAAGAATAATGGCAAACCAATCCCCAATTCTTCAAAAATATATAGGTAAAAAAAAAAAAGAAGAGCTGTGAGCTGTGTCTTTTTCACTTCATCCCTGACAGCAATAGCTGTTATGGGACTACTTTATCCGGGAATGTTTCAGTAGCTCCTCCCCCATACCACCGCCAAAACTGCAACTCGTGAAATCACTCTGAACATCAGATTTCAATTCTAGCCCTCTCGCTCACTCTTCCCCGAGCTCCGTCCTGCCCTCCCTCCTCTCCCGTCCCCTTCCTCACTCACGACAACGACCCTCCCTCCTGTACATCCAATCCTAGAGACAAACACACAAAACTCTTCCCGTAAGCTCACATATCCCCTCATCAGACCCGGAAACCATTTGTGACCATGTTTTCAGTGAAGAAAAAAACCCACTTCAGAGTTTTTGGCAGCTTTTCAAAATGGCGTATCCACTTAGATATCACGTGACTGTCTACATTTTTACTGACATAACTTCTTCTTGTTCTTGTTCTCCGTTTTCTTGTTCTTCTACTTGTTCTTGTTCTCCGTTTTCTTGTTCTTCTACTTGTTCTTGTTCTCCGTTTTCTTGTTCTTCTACTTGTTCTTGTTCGTGTTCTTCTTCTTCTTATTTTCTTCTTGTTCTTCTAGTTCTTATTGTTGTTGTTCTTCTTCTTCCTATTCTTCTTCTTCTTCTTCTTCTTCTTTTTCTTGTTCTTTTTCTTGTTCTTATTGTTGTTGCTGTAGTCGTTGTTCTTCTTCATTCCGTTTTAGCCTTCTTCACCTCTTCTTTCTTCTGTGCTCATCTTCTTCGTCTTCTTCTTCTTCTTCTCGTCTTTTTGACTTCTCCAGCTTCCTCTTCTGCTCCGTCTTTCTCTGCTTCTGCTTCTTCTTCTTCTACCTTTTGTTCTTCTTCCGCATTCTCTTCTTCCTCTTTCATTACTTTTTGTCTTTGTTTTTCTTTATCTTCTTCTTCTTCCTATTTTATTTAAATTCGTTTCTTTTTCTTCCTTCTCTTTTGTTCCTCTTCCTATTCTTGTTCATGTTCTTTCTTCTTCTTCTTCTTGATATTCTTTTCTTTCTCTTCTTTTTCAGCTTCCTATTTTGCCTCTTCTTCCTTTTCCTTCCAGTTTTATTCTTCTTTTAATTTTCTTTTCGTCTTCTTCCTCTTTTGTTTTGCTTCTTCTCAATGGTGGTTTCTGTGGCGAAATGGTCGGGCCGTTTGCCTCGTGTTCAGACGGTCGGGATTCGAATACGAACTGTAACGGTGCGACAGTCGGTTTATGATGGCAATTTTTCCCGCTATCCCTGGGTTCATCGTTGGACCTACAGAGTTCGTGCTTTGTGCGATGCTCTCAGCAGGCGGGGATACTGTTCTGCGGAGATAGACGGAACCATATGGGGAAACTAGCGGCGACAAAGTCGGACCCTCACTTTTAGCCTTCAGGCTCCAACTTGAATATAACTAAAGAAAACAGTGTCCAGTCTGAGAATAATTAGTATCCCCATAGAGCTTTTGTCTACGAATGTAATTGATGAGACCACATGTGCTTTCTCTGTTCCTTGTAACTTGGTCCCCTTTGTAGCAGATGTTCAGCATCCATCTTGTCAGTGCCGCAGACACATTCATCTGTATGTTCTATTGTTTATTGAGCTATCTATAATATATATATATGACGATGATGTTGTGCTGATCCTAGCTGTATCCGCCATCGGCAATATTTCCCCAGTACTTTTTTGGCTCTAGGTCTTCGTCCCTAATCTCTTTTGCTTGATTCCTATGTCTGTTTTCTGTGCTTAATCATGCCCCGCCATGTAACATGATCCATGGCGTCCTGTTCCCATGATTTCAAATCGATGTCTGCATCATTCATATCCCGCTTGCATACATCCTTGTACAAAAAGTAATGCCGACTCCGAGACCTTTTCCCCAACTGTAATTTCCGATAGATAAGATCTTTTGGTATTTTGCCATCATCCATCCTCCGAGTGTGTCCCAGCCATCAGAGCATGGACAAGATTGTGACAGTGCCTGTCGACTCTAAGACCTCTGCGTTGGTGATCTTGTCCTGAAACCCAACTCCCTGGATTCTGCGCAGGCACCTCATGTGATAGCTGTTTAGCCGCCTCTTCTTGTGCATGTTGGTAAAGCATGTCTCACTGCCATAAAGAAGGTAACTAAGGACACAGACCTGGAAAACAAGTGTTTTTGTTTTAACAGTGAGCTTCTTGTTCTCTCAGACCCTTTTTGTTAATCTGCTCATTGTTGTTGCTGCCTTGGCTATCCTGATGTTGATTTCTTGGTCCAGGGATAGTTTATTACATCCTCGTCATCAATGGAGCCAAAGCATAGGGCCATCATTTCAGCTGATCTAGGATCAAGCTGAGCAGCGCATGAGCTGCAGCGGCTAGCGACCCATAGCTGACTGCTAGCGTCAGGGCCAGCGATTCATAGCTGACTGCTAGCGTCAGGGCCAGCGACCCATAGCTTACAGCTAGCGTCAGGGTCAGCGACTCATAGCTGACTGCTAGCGTCAGGGCCAGCGACCCATAGCTTACTGCTAGCGTCAGGGCCAGCGAACCAGAGCTGCCAAGACCCGTCTACATCTCCACACGATGATCCTGGATAATAGGCTGCAGCAGGGCAGACTGGTTAAGGAGGAGGGATCGAAGAGGGAAGTCAACCCGGTACTCAAAAATGCCTGCTGAAGTCGGATGTGCCGGAACAAAAGGTGCAAATATCTCAGTCAGGCTGTAAACGCATTCCGTTCTCCGGACTACATCTGCTATTTGAAAAGCCTTGTTCAGGGCTTGGTAGTGGGAGATTGAAAACAAAAAAATTAGAAGAAAAAGAAAAAGTTTAAGAAAAAAAAAAAGGGAATATCCTTTTGAAATAAAATTGACAAAACATTATGCGCGCTTTTACAGTCATAGTTTCTATTTTACACAATGAAGTTGCTAGCTGCATACACCCCCTCCCCTCCCCTCTTTAAACGCCTTTCATGAGATGGATAGAGGTAATGAAACCTTTTCAACGTGTCAAACTCTCGCACCTGAGGAATGAACTTAACAAAGTAGGTTCCAGAAAGCGAACAATACGTCAATGGTTACCATTGGTATGTGACGTCCCTGTGAACGGAAATGCGGATATGCTTGCCAAATTCAATTATTAATTGTTTTCTGGGATCTGACGTGCCCACACGCAAGGAGACCCCTGACGATACCGCATGAGCTAAGTAACTTTTTTTGTAAACTTCTGTATGTTTTTGAACCTCTATTTGGCTTGGCTTTTTTCATTCTCAATCTCCCGCTACCAAACCCTGAAAAGGGCTTAAGTAGCAGAATGTAGTCCAGAGAACAGAATGCGTTGTGTCATAGTTTACAGCCAGACTGCGATATTTGCACCTTTCGGTCCAACACATCCGACTTCAGCAAGCATTTTTTGAGTACCAGGTTTAAAGCGGGAAAAGGGGAAATGTACCGCAGGCATGGAAAGATGCTGTAGTTATACCAGTACCAAAGAAAGAGAAAGATAGAGCAGATCCAAATGGATACAGGCCTATCAGTCTACTGAGCTGTGTAGGAAAACTGATGGAGCGTATGATAAACACCAGACTGATGTGGCATCTGGAAGAAATTCACATACTAATTCTACAGCAAGCAGGATTTAGACAGCACAGATCCACTGAGGACCAGATCACTCTCATAGCCCAGGAAATAGAGGATGCCTACTAGGAGAAAAAGCATACAGAAGCGGTTTGGGTGGATTTAGAGAAGGCATTCGACAAGGTGTGGAAAGAGGCACTTAAAGTCAAGCTACGAAGAAGTGAAGTTTGTGGGAAAAAGTACAGATGGATCAGCCACTACCTCAAAAACAGAACAGCCAGAGTTCAAGTACAGGGGCAGATGAGCAAAAAGGTGACACCTGAGCAGGGAGTACCCCAAGGGAGAGTACTGTCACCCACAGTTTTCCTGGTGTATATAAACAACATCACAGAGAATATGCCAAGAAGAGTCCACTGCTCCATGTTTGCTGACGATCTGGCTGTGTGCACCTCTGAAAAAATCTCACCATAGCAAGAAATCGGATGCAGCGGGCCCTAACATCGCTGGAGGAGTGGGCGAACTCATGGCTGGTCAAAATAAATGAGGAACAAACAACATGTACGATATTCTCGCTTTCAAATAAAACCCAAAACACCAAAAGAAGTCTTAACGGCAAATATCTGAGGCCAAACGACAACACAAACTACCTGGGAGTCACATTTGATCGAGGCATGACATGGAAAAGTCAGATCGAGAGAAACCGAATGAGAGCCAGACAAAGAATGGCAATCATGAGGAAACTTGCTGGCACAAGCTGGGGAGCAGACGAAAGAATACTAAAGAAACTGTATACTGGAAGAGTGAAACCAGTTCTCGAGTATGGCATTGCGGCATGGACAACAGGAGCAAAGGAGAACTTTGACAAAATTAGCAAACTTCAATGAGAGTTATAACAGGAGGCATGAAGTCAACGCCAATTGTAGAACTTGAAAAGATTACAAATCTGCAACCCATGACCGACAGAAGAGACTGCAGAGCCCAGCAGCAAGCAGAGAAACTCAGAAGACTGACAGACCATCCAATGCACCAGAGACTTAATAGATTTGGTAATGGGAAACTAAAGTGGAGAAACTTTGCAGAAATAGCCAAAGCAAAGATGAGAGAAGACCCTATGAACACCGTAACAACACCAAAGCTAATCCCTACTGCACGCAAACCCACATGGAAGCAGCATATATTTCCGGAGGTGGCAGAAAATATACCAGGTATTGGAAACAAGAGCAGCCAGACTGAAAAAGAAAGAAGAGACATAACCCTGAGGTACATAACGAAAAACTACCCAAGCATGGACTGGACCCATGCATACATCGACGGTTCTGTAACAAACACAACACAGAATGGAGGGGCAGGGGTATTCCTGAGCCTAACAAATGGTAGAAAAATAACACTGTCAGTGGCAACTGGAAAATACTAAAGCAATTTCAGAGCGGAGGCAGAGGCACTGAGGGATACTGCAAAAGCAATTCTGACAGGCAAAAGAAATGAAAGCCAGATAGTCCTGTTCACAGATGCCCTAGCCGTAGTCACAGCACTAAAAAGCCAGAAAAATACTGAACTAAATGTCAACTATGCCAGCAGACCACACCAAAAAGAGTAATGGTACAGTGGGTTCCCTCCCACTGTAACATCCAAGGCAACGAGGAGGCAGACAGACTGGCAAAAGAAAGTGCAAGACTACCACAACCAGATTCTAGTATGACCTACGAAGAGTCAAAAAGGCTCATTAGAGCCAGATACATGGCCAAATGGGAAACAGAACATACTGGCTACACAAAAATGATGCCTATTACCAATTGAACAGAAGAGAGCAGGTCGTGGTCTTCAGACTCCGCACAGGCCACAATAGACTGAGGTAGCACCCATTCAATAAGCTGAAGACAAGTGGCACTGACAAATGCAGTTGTGGTACCGGAAAAATAACCGCTGAACATCTGCTGCAAAACTGCCCGAAATACGAGGACCAGAGAAAGCACATGTGGCCATCACCAGTGGCAACACGAGACAAGCTCTATGGCAGTGTAGACAGCCTCAGGATGACCGCTGCTTTTTTCGAAAAAAAATACAGGTTGACGTTTCACAGCGTACGAAGAAGAAGAGTACCGGGTTAGCATTCCCTCTTCGATCCCTTTTCCTTAGCCAGTTTGCCCTGCTGCCGCCTGTTATCCAGGATCACTGCGTGGAGATGTAGAAGGGTCTTGGCAGCTCTGGTTCGCTGGCCCTGATGCTAGCAGTCAGCTATGGGTCACTGACCACTGGAGCTCATGCGCTGCTCAGCATCTTGATCCCGGACGTCTATTTGATGTATTCAACCCTATCCGTACGATTCCCTAGCTCAAATGTTATTTGTTTGTTGTCCCTGCTGAAGACATGTTGGTCGTAACATAGGAATCGATTGTTTTCGTCTTAGCGCAGTACCTGGCAATACATATGTTGTTTGTTTGTACACTTTATTTGTATCCACAGTGCAGCTGCAGCCTTGCCTTATGTTATTATTTAACATTTTTTTCTTTGAAATTAAATTGAGTATTATCACTTCCCGAGTGGTCCGCCGGGGTCTGTGTGTCTGACAAGGACACGAACAGCACCACTGCCCCACAGAGAGCATGTTGTAAGAGGCTACTAACTGTGTGACATGGCATAACCTCAGCCATGGTTAGGTGGTTTGCTTCATCGATGGCACATAACAGGCTGCGGGCCTACTTTGTTCTAGTGTTTGAGTCTATTACAATGGACTCGCACATCGGTTAACCACCCTCCGTAAGCGCTTGTCCCAACGCAGCGGAGTATGAAGTTGCTCGAGAATAGCCCAATAAGCAAGAAGCCCTTCTCCCGGCTACATCCAGCTCATACCAGAGCTGGGACCTGCACAGGGCATCTGCCCGTGTAGAAGTTCTGGTCGACTAAGAACTAAGATTATCACTTCCCTTGATAACTTTCTTACCATCCCTAAATGCTAGTCAAGTACACATATACATATTGGAGCGTGCTGGCATCTACATTGAACGAGGTACCTTTGCCAAGTGAACCAAGCTGCTCTAATCAGTCTGGGAATCCCTTGCCACACTTTAACGTGGCCTTTATTCCTATTTGTTTGTTTCAGGTTTGCTTGTTTTTCACACTTTCCAATTGAAGATACTTTTATTTTTGATTGATGGGGCCTACCGGGGGCATTTGTAGGAATAAAGGCCGATTATCCTTGCAGTTCATCGCCTGATTAGCGTAGTGGTAGAGCACTGGTTTTTCACGGCAACAGTTTGCTGTTCATCTCCCGCTATCGGTACTCACCAGTTGATCCATGCGTAAATTGGTACATGGTTTACGTTTACGAGAAAGCGAGTGACCACCGGTTGCAGTTCTCGCAAGGTGTGCAGGATAAGTTGTTATTCCTTCTTGGCACGATATAAAGAATTCAAGCCTTAAGGAGGTATTGAACTCGCTTCCCCTAATTCATGAAACCGGTGTTCAAACCATTCGGCCACTTGATCCTCACTTGCTGAATAGGCCGAAAACGTTTAGTGGAACGGCTTACGACCTTAACTTTACCAGGTATGATTCTCGTAACACCTTAACTTTACCAGGTATGATTCTCGTAACACCTGAACTTTACCAGGTATGATTCTCTTAACACCTTAACTTTAAAAGGTATGATTCTCTAACACCTTAACTTTATCAGGTATGATTCTCGTAACACCTTAACTTTACCCGGTAAGATTCTCGTAACACCTTAACTTTACCAGGTATGATACTCGTTACACCTTAACTTTATCAGGTATGATTCTCGGAACAACAATCCTTACCCCTATAGTAAGCAAACTGTTCTTTTAAAACACGCGATACATCCGGATGCTCTGGACCTTTAAGTGTAAAAACAAGGGGAAAACACGAAGACTAGGGGAAAAAAACAAGAAATCGCAAAAAAAATTTCCCTCAATATAATCCAAATTCGACTAAGGCGCCAAGAAACCCACATTGAACTCCGACATCGATGAATGTCATCAGTACGAAACCGCAGATAGGGCATCCGGGAAAGTGGGAAGACGTATCTCCGATGTGCTTATACCTCTTAGCTCGACTATGATTGAGAAGTAATCTATGATTGATACCAAGTTTCTCTACCTCTGTCTGAAGAACAAAAAAAAACATATCTCATTGATCATTCGCTGCAGCACAAAGGCGGAACCATGTTGTAAAGGGCGCCATGTTGTAAAGGACACCATGGTAAAAATAAAAAAAATGTGGTTTTGTTTTTTTGTAAAGTTGACAAGTTTACCTTGATTTAAAGGAAATGAGACAGTATATTTCTCCTGTCCCAGACCCGCTGTGGGTGACGTGATTCAAGTCAAGTCATCCCGTAACCAGTGTGGTCGTTGAGGTACACATAAAACACTAGCACAATACCACGCCAACCCTATCTGTCAGTGGCCGCTGCCTGTGCCTCATCTGGTCGGAGATTGGTCCATTCTGTTATGTTGTCCTCCAACCTCTTTTTGGGATGGCCTCTTCGTCGTCCTCCTTGCACCTTTTCGTGGAGGACCAAATTTGCAAGACCATTTGATCTGCATATGTGACCGTACCAAGACCATTTGATCTGCATATGTGGCCGTACCAAGACCATTTGATCTGCATATGTGGCCGTACCAAGACCATTTGATCTGCATATGTGGCCGTACCAAGACCATTTGATCTGCATATGTGGCCGTACCAAGACCATTTGATCTGCATATGTGGCCGTACCAAGACCATTTGATCTGCATATGTGGCCGTACCAAGACCATTTGATCTGCATATGTGGCCGTACCAAGACCATTTGATCTGCATATGTGGCCGTACCAAGACCATTTGATCTGCATATGTGGCCGTACCAAGACCATTTGATCTGCATATGTGGCCGTACCAAGACCATTTGATCTGCATATGTGACCGTACCAAGCGAGTTTTCGTTTTTTGACAGTTCTTAAAAGGTCTTCAAAAGGCCATATTGCTGTTTTAATTTTTCTCGTATTTCCTCATTTGTAACTTGGTCTTTGAATGTGACGCTTAGAAGTCTTAGGAAACATCTCGTCTCCAAGGTCTGTATCCTTCGCTGCAGGCCAGCTGTAATTGCCCATGTGTGACATGGTTAGGTCAGCATATTTTACCTGTCGCTGACACGACGTGGGCAACATGGCCAGGTCAGTTTACGTCACCTGGCGCCTAACGCAATTTCAGGAAGCCAGTCAGTGTACGTCACCTGGCGCCTAACGTTTTTTCAGGAAGCTAGTCAGTATACGTCACCTGCCGCTTAACGCAATTTCAGGAAGCTGGTCAAAATGACAGAACAGGAGATGACAACTATATGGGAAAATACGGAGATACACAATGAGAGAACAACGAGAACGGATGCAGACTCCTAGAAATGTGTAGCCAGCACGACTTGTTCATAACAAACACCTTTTTCAAGCACACAAGCTCACAGGTATACACATGGTACAGGTGGAATGATTTGAGCTGTAAAAGCCAGATAGACTTTATACTAGCCAACAAAAGTAGAGACGGAAAAGTGACTGATTCAAGAGCTATTCCAAACCAGAGTGTTGATACTCAGCATAAAGCCGTAATGATGACCATAAGAACAAAATGGAAAGTTACGATAAAACCAATTCAACAAACAGAAAAAGAAACAATCAAGTTTAAAAGATAGAAAGACATAAAGACACAAGAGGACTACACAAAGAAAGTAACAAAAGGCTTTGCAAAACTCACAAAAGAAACACAGACATTTGAAGAAGAATGGAATATGTTCAAGAGTATAAACACCGAAGTAGCGAGAGCAACAAGCGGAACTGTAAAGACAGGAGGCCCTGAACCAAAAATTACAGCATAGTGGAATGATAAAGCAAAAATAGCAATTAAAAAGAAAAATAACAAATACAAAACATGGGTTAAGAGCAAATCAACGACATACTATACTAAATTTAAATTTGCAAGAAAACCTACAAAGAGAAGAAAACACAAGCATGGATAGAATACGGAGAAAACTTAAACTTGGACCTTAAAAATGCATTAACATACTTCTATACAAAAATTAAGATAATGAGACACAGAGAAGAATGAACCCAACAGAAATCACGTGATGGAAAGGGAAATGATCTACACGACAAAAGAAGGATCATGGAAAGAAGGCAACAGTATTGTGAAGAGCCACTTAATACTGGAGAAATAGCGGGAGCACAAGAGATAACCAGAGCTAGAACCAGATACAACTAAATCAGAGATACAATACGCTATACAAGCGGTCCCATCAAACAAGTCACCAGGGCCGGATGATATCCCTGCCCAACTTATCCAGACAACAAAAGATCTAGGAATAACCTGGCTACACAGTATGGATTAAACAAGAAACACAAGAAGACTGGAGAAGTGCACAAAAAACTCCCTATATGAAAAAAGATCTAGCAAAAATGACTGCACACAATATAAAGGCATTTTATTGCTTAGCAATACTGGAAAGATATTCTATAAAATACTGGAAAAAAAGACTACGCACAATCATACAACCACAACTTAGCGAAGAACAGATGGGATTCATGAAAAACAAGAGCTGTACGGATGCAATCTTCGCACTCAGACAACTAGCGGATAAAACATTGAGTACGATCAGACACAGCACGCTGCTTTCGTGGACCAAGAGAACGCATTCGACCGAGTGAACAAATACCAACTGGGGACAGCATTAGAATGTTATGGAGTAAATAAACATTTGACTAATATATGTAAAAGTCTTTATGTCAATAGGCAATGTACAGTAGGAACAAATTCAGTACACTCCGACAAATTTCATATTAGGATCTGTGTACGGCAAGGTTGTGTACTACCCATTTGCTGTTTATCACATAAATGGACAATGTGTAAAACAAAAAGCCAACATTATTAAGGGAAACAACCTCAGTGATCACTTAAATGAACTTCTCTTTCCCTATAACCAAGCACTAATAGGAACATCAGAAAACTAACTGCAGGAGCATATCAAAAATCTCAATGAGACAAATTCGGATTACGGTATGAAAATACGCATAGAACAACCCGAAGTTATGATGACTGCAAGAAAAGAAACAAAAACAAACATTTTTATAAAAAATCAACAAGTAAAACAGGTAAAAAATGTCACGTACCTGGGTAACATAATCTCAGAAGATGGCAAAACAGACACTGAAATCCAACACATATATAATAAAGCAAGTCAAATCATTGGATAAATGTCCCCAATATTACAATGTAAACACGTGACAATGGATACAAAAAGAACGCTATACAACACGATATCCCTACCCACACTGTGCTATCAGTGCAAAAATTGGACATAAACAAGCACAGATAAAAGAAACATTTGAACAACTGAGATGAAATGCTTACGCAGAATGCCTGGAGTAACAATAATGGATAGAATCAGAAACGAAGATATTAGGAAACAAGTAGGTACAACACCAGTGCTGGTCCTCAACCAGAGACAACCAACCAAATGGTTCGTCCACGTGGCCCGACAAACAGCAAATAGTATCCCTCAGAAAGCAATGCTATGCAGATACAATGGATACAAAGCCAAAGGCTGACCACTCAAACGATGGATAGCAGAAATAACAGAAGCAGTAATGTTCCCGTGTATGAAGCATATATCAGGGCCCGGGTAAGAAACCCATACATAACCTGACGCTGAAAGGCACAAACAGGACAAACGATAAGAAGAACAGAAGAAGGAGGTCAGTATATTTTCCCTAACTCGATTTCAGGAACTTGGTCAGTATAGTTCACCTGGGCCATAACCCGATTTCCGAGAATTGATCATTATGTTTCAGCTGGTCCAGACTATCAGTTCCTATTTTTTTTTCTAAGTGGATCACAAATCCATAAAATTAAATATTGAATAACGTTATCGCTGCCAAATATTTCAAAATTATTGTTCGTTGCTTGTTAGTAAGTCCTAAAACATACAGCAGCTTCAAGATAATTTTCACAAAGAAATTCAAACGCTGCAACCAGACGACAGCCTTACAATTACATTGAAACACCGATCATTCTTTTATCATGTTTATAGAAGTGTTATGGAATATACCGCCAAAATAATAGCCCGTACTTGAGAAGCGAAAAAGGTGGTCATTTACAAGGCATAATTTTGGATACATCTTTTAAAAATTCCCATTGTCTGCAATTGGTTATGTAAAAAATTAAAACATTTCATTAACGTATCCACGTTGTCCTCATCAAAGAGACGCCCCTAGAAGCGACAGAGATGCTGGGGGTCACTAGACACGGAAAGTAGGAAACAAGGTCTAGCTATAAACCAGTTGTTTAAAACCAGAACTATGCGCAAACCGTTTCGCAGAGCCCAACCCAATACTTTTGAATGGAGCGCCCATAGAAGACTCTGGCGAATACGCCTATCTGGGAAGGCTCCTCAACATGGAGAACAACATAAAACCTGAGATCGCCGGACAAAAACGGGCGGGTTGGGCAGCCCTCAACTCCATCCTAACAGCAATATACGCCCCAAAAGACATCAGACTACATGCGGACATCTTCGATTCGGTAGTCCTGCCAGGGCTCTGCAGTGGTAGCGAAAATTGGTCTCTAACAAAAGCGGCAGAGAACCAACAGAGAACAGCACACGCATCTCTTGAAAGACGCCTGGTGGGCATAACTCTTAGACAACAGCGGCAGAGCGAACTACACAATAGCGACATCCGGAGAATGTCACACGTCAAAGATGTTATACAGCATGTCAGCCATTCAAAATACCGCTGTCCATGCTATATAGCCAGAAGAAAACACGAAAGATAAAGTACCATAACCACCATGTGGAACCCTCGGGACATAAAAGAGACATCAGGGATGGTCCCCAACTCGCTGGGGAGATTCACTAGAAAAGCATAACACACACGACCCCTCAACAAACAGACTACTGTCCCACTGGACGACACGCGCCCGCGACAGAAACGACTGGATCTTGAGTTGCGACTCGCTTAAGGGTGACCACTCCATAGCCTAGAACGGGTCGAACTAAGAACTTAGAAATTTATGGTGACTCCAGTCACGTTTATTTCTGCAATGGTAGGAAGTGCAGGCACATTGAGGAAGGAAAGATAGGTATGAAGAAAGTTGTACATTTACATCTGACAGTTGTTAGAGCCGATATATCAGCGCTATGGGATTGTAAGAAATTGTGTGGGCCGATATAACAGCTAAACGGATGTGAATCAGTTATAACAAAATATATTCCACTTTTGAATGAGAGACTTGTTGGCCACCGTAAATGAGGAATGACATCAAACGAACACAGTTTTATTTCTTGCCTGTCATGGAGGCAACTAAAGAGGGTTGTGGATGGGGTTGATTCTCAACACGTAAAAAACATTGCTGCAAATGTCCTGATTCATACGAGGCGTGTTCAAATGAAGCCGGACCTAATTGCACCAAATGAACATACGTACGATGCGCACGGTGACATCACTTCTGATCTAAACAGCACATACTAGCCGTCAAGTTTGCAAAATATCATTATACTCCAACTCATAGTTTCCTCAGCAGACTTTTGAAAAAACGGCAGGTGTGATACGGAATTCGTCCAGAGTTGATCAGCAAGCGGTGATTCAGTTTCTAACAGCTGAAGGATGTCGACCAGTTGACATTCATCGCAGAATGCAGGCAGTGTGTGGTGACAAAAGTGTGACGAACGTAGGCTGTGGCGACGGTCCATGCGAAATGCTGCATCAATTTTGGCAATGGTATCATACATGATTCAGTCAAGTTTTGAAAAAGCGATGCAGGGCGCCAGAAGGATTCAGTCAAGTTTTGGAAATGTGAGGCAGGGATCATATATGATTCAGTCAAGTTTTGAAAATGTGAGGCAGGGATCATACATGATTCAGTCAAGTTTTGGAAATGTGAGGCAGGGATCATACATGATTCAGTCAAGTTTTGAAAATGTGAGGCAGGGATCATACATGATTCAGTCAAGTTTTGAAAATGTGAGGCAGGGATCATACATGATTTAGTCAAGTTTTGGAAATGTGAGGCAGGGTTCATACATGATTCAGTCAAGTTTTGGAAATGCGAGGCAGGGTTCAAGAACAATTCAGTCAAGTCTTTCAAATGTTGTGACGCTCAAGACTGGTTGTCAAGTCTTTAAAAGGTGAGTTGGAATAAAATAAAGATATTCCCAAACAATGAGAGGAACTGTTGCAGTGAATTGGTCCAAGCGGAACTGTTGCAGTGAATTGGTCCAAGCGGAACTGTTGCAGTGAATTGGTCCAAGCGGAACTGTTGCAGACATTATGTTCTAAGAGTAACTAGAATAATACACAGAGCGCAAGAAGACCCGCCCCCCCCCCCTCCCGCCGCCCGCACAGTAGCATTCAGTGGACAGCGCCACTGTCGCGAACCGTTATCAAAAGGAACGCAATGGCAAATCCTATGATAATCTCAGACGGAGCACAAGAAAAAGACGGTTATTATGAATACATGGCCATAGACCGATGCTTGCGTTCTTTGCTCCAAGGGAAACTACTAAGAAAGTCAGAAATGTTAATCCTAATTGAAGAATCACTTATTTCCCATATCATGGGGTTCACGTCAGACTTTATGTTACAAATGTTCAGCAACGAGGATTGCCTTGTCAGTTCCCCGTCAACATATCCTCCATATTGCATGTTTCCTTGTAAGTTTAACTACTTTGCAAAACTGAGTTCGGGGAAAGAAATAACATAAGTAATCTCAGTCTTAGTCTATCTGTACTTCTACGGGGGCAGATGCCCCTGAGCAGGTCTCAGCTCTGACGTGAGCAGGATGTAGCCGGGAGGAGGATTTCCTGCTTAGCGGGCAAGGTTCATGCAGCTTACTACACGATGTGTTTGGACAAGTGCCACGGAAAGTGGTTTACCGATGTGCGAGACCTTCTTAATAGACTCAAACACTAGAGCAAAGTAGACGCGCAGCTTGTTAGGCGCCATATATGCTGCTCTTAACAGACCACCTGACCATGGCCGGTGTTACTTTAAGCTTCCTGTGGCATTAGGCGTCGTGGAAGGTACAATTAATTGTGGTAGATTTTCAACAAGAATTTTTGAATTTTGCCGAGGCAGCGCCGTTAATCCTACTCGTTTGATTTCTTACTGCCAGGGGATTTTTAAATGTGCTCAACACTGAGCACGGGAGTCCGATCCATAGATCAGGGAAATTTTTGCGTAATAGCAGACACTGCTGTCGGGGATAAAGTGTTGTGCATGTTCCTCTGGGGCTAGCCTCACTTTTGTGATGAGGTAGGGTGACCTAGTTGTTTCTCGCTATCTTTTCTTTCATATCAGTAAGCCACTTATCCATCTCCAGCTGGGTAGAATATGACCGGGACTGTAGCGGGAATCAAACCCGGAGCATTTACATGAAGACGCGAGTGGTCTACAACTTTTCCGTCCAGACGCCGTGATGTGAACAAAGAATGAAAATAATATGTCTAGACTATGAACAAGAAAGAGCCAAGTAATTACGATCGTATTAACTTTCTAAAGAGTCCATAACGCTGCCAAGCCTTTTATTAAAAGACAAATTAAAGAAAAAGACTGGCTTTGATGTCTGCGCCTCACTCCTCACCGCATACTGGGGCTCTTCCTCAATCGTTATGATGAGGAGGGGTCTTAAACTCTAACCACTGAAAGGAAGACTAACGTCTGGTCAGGCAAAATATACTGATCAGATATGTTAGTCAAGTTCAGGCAAAATATACTGATCAGATATGTTAGTCAGGTTCAGTCAAAATATACTGATCAGATATGTTAGTCAGGGCCCCACACATGACATAGCTGGCAGCAGGTAGCCACACATCACATAGCTGGCAGCAGGTAGCCACACATCACATAGCTGGCAGCAGGTAGCCACACATCACATAGCTGGCAGCAGGTAGCCACACATAACATAGCTGGCAGCAATAGCGACCCACAGCTGGCAGCAGGTAGCGACACATAGCTGGCAGCAGGTAGCCACACATCACATAGCTGGCAGCAATAGCGACACAGCTGGCAGCAGGTAGCGACACATAGCTGGCATCAGGTAGCGACACATAGCTGGCAGCAGGTAGCGACACATAGCTGGCAGCAGGTAGCGACACATAGCTGGCAGCAGGTAGCGACACATAGCTGGCAGCAGGTAGCCATACACAGCTTGCTGCTTTTATCTTGGTAGGCGAACCTGAACTTGAAAATGTTCAAGTAAGGACACAAATTAAAATATAATCTACGTTACAACATAAAGGTCTTCATCATGGACAACGAACAAGACTGACTGACACTATCACACCGACCATTGACTGTCAAAACTAAATGGGTCATGTGGGAATAAGAAAACATGAGAGAGAGGGAGCGAAGAGGAGAGATTGTAAAGGGGAGAAGAAGAGAAGTAAACATATGGGGGGGGGGGCGGGGTGTGTCTATTAGGAACAGATCAAGAAAGATATAGATGTTGATGGAGAATAAACGATAAGAGAGAGAGAGAGAGAGAGAGAGAGAGAGAGAATGGTATAAGGAATGCGAGGGAAGATGAAGAGAGGGAGAGTAATGATAATGGGCTATGGTAAGATGGAAGGAGCGAGATAGATGGATATGGAGGACGGAAAAAGAAAAACATAAAAATACAGAAAACACATCGAAGACAACAAATATGGTAATAGCCAACCACAAGGCAAAAAAATATGATCATCAATGGAGAAATGATCGAACAAGTACAGAAGTTTACATATTTATGGCAAACCATAACAGAAGATGCCCGCAATCAGACATACATTAAGACAAAGATTGCAATGGAAAAAAAGGGCTTCAGTGCAAAACAGAAACTGTTAACCTCAAAGAATATCAGGATAGAATAGAGGAAAACAAAATAATCGCCACTTATATATGGCCAATTACACTGTAATGGGCTGAAACATGGACTTTAGCAAAAGGAAGATGAAAAAAAAGATTGAAAGCGTTTGAAGTGTGGTGCTACTGTAAAATGGAAAGAGTGAGTTGGACAGAAAAAATATCCAATTACAATGTACTCACTGAAGTAGGCACACAAATACAAATATTGCATATGATACAACAACGTCGGTTTAGATGGATGGGTCACAATATGAGACATGAAAGTCTTTGACAGAGGATACTAGAGAGAACGATTCAAGCGAACAGAGGATACTAGAGAGAACGATTCAAGCGAACAGAGGATACTAGAGGGAAAGATTCAAGCGAACAGAGGATACTAGAGGGAAAGATTCAAGCGAACAGAGGATACTAGAGGGAAAGATTCAAGCGAACAGAGAATACTAGAGAGAAAGATTCAAGCGAACAGAGGGTACTAGAGGGAAAGATTCAAGCGAACAGAGGATACTAGAGGGAAAGATTCAAGCGAACAGAGGGTACTAGAGGGAAAGATTCAAGCGAACAGAGGATACTAGAGGGAAAGATTCAAGCGAACAGAGGATACTAGAGGGAAAGATTCAAGCGAACAGAGGACCGGGGCGACCACTATTCACCTTTACATCTCAGACATGCAAGGACATTAAAATACGGACTTATGGTGACATGAAGAAAGGTGCAGAGGAAAGGGTCGAATAGAGAGACATACTCAGACAACCTTACAACCAGTCTCAGGACTGATCAACCAGAGGATAGGGTCAAATGTAGAGATATACTCAGACAACCCTACAACCAGTATCAGCACTGATCAACCAGAGGATAGGGTCAAATGAAGAGATATACTCAGACAACCTTACAACCAGTCTCAGGACTGATCAACCAGAGGATAGGGTCAAATGAAGATATATACTCAGACAACCTTACATCCAGTCTCAGGACTGATTAACGAGATGATGATGATGATAAAATTGAGAGAGAGGATGGGAGAATGAGGGACAAGACCAGACAAATAAAAACAGGTAGAGTGATGGAACAAGAGCTTGAGAGAAAGACAAGAAGGAGAAGAGAGAGAGAGAGTGAGATGTGAGGAACAGGGAGAATGAAAGAACGATGGTCGAAGGCAGAGAGAGAGAGAGAGAGAGAGAGAGAGCGAGAGAGATAAAGAAAGAGAGAGAGAGAGATAGAAAGAAACAGAAATAGATGATCAGATGGGTTGGTTCAAGTATAGATTGTAATGGAATTAAGAGGATTTTAAACAAGTTTAAGCAGCCACAAAACGTCAGAGAGAAAAGTTCTCAAAGAACTTGGATTGAAAACATATGATGTTTTGAATTGTTTAACGTGCATACGGCTTGGAAGAGTGTTGATGATCAACGCCACGAGGCTCAACACATGCTGCTGATAAAATCTTGATAAGACATTCCAAATCTAAGTCCCCGCTTCACACAGCGCCATAGTTCTTGAAATGCCTCTTCAATGAATAATTCAGACTTCATTTCATTTTTCTGCGGGAAGAAACTTCAAATAAAAACAATACTCTTTGCTGGACACTATTTCTGAGCGAAGTGCTAGAGGTATAGAGTGGCTGCTTCAGTGGAATAGAAACGGTGAAGTTTGCACAGACAAGGGGGCCTTATGGAGATTGTAACTGTCACCGTGTTCACACATCTGGGGATTCCTTTGCGGTCTCTCAATGGTTTTGAGGGAAAGGGTCTGTCTGGGAATGGATTGGTTTAAATAATTAAGGAATTCTCCAGGTCCGGGAAGCTTGGGGTAGCTAATGCGGTCCAAAGTCCTGGGACGGTAGAGTAGAAGAGGGAGGAAGTGAGGACTTTTACGTGTAGAGGAATGACAGAATAACGATATATCAATTGGTGTGTCTTCAACACTTCTGTTGGAGATTGTGAATAGCGCATTGGTAGAGCGCTCGCTTTTCGTGGTGGTAGTAATGAGCTACATTCTTGCTGTTGGCGGTGATAGTAATGAGCTACATTCTTGCTGTTGGCGGTAGTAGCACTGAGCTACATTCTCGCTTTTTTGTGGTGGTAGTAATGAGCTACATTCTAGCTTTCGGCGGTGGTAGTAATGAGCTACATTCTTGCTGTTGGCGGTAGTAGCACTGAGCTACATTCTTGCTATTGGCGGTGGTAGTAATGAGCTACATTCTTGCTGTTGGCGGTGGTAGTAATGAGCTACATTCTCGCTTTTTTGTGGTGGTAGTAATGAGCTACATTCTCGCTTTTTTGTGGTGGTAGTAATGAGCTACATTCTCGCTTTTTTGTGGTGGTAGTAATGAGCTACATTCTCGCTTTTTTGTGGTGGTAGTAATGAGCTACATTCTCGCTTTTTTGTGGTGGTAGTAATGAGCTACATTCTTGCTTTTTTGTGGTGGTAGTAATGAGCTACATTCTCGCTTTTTTGTGGTGGTAGTAATGAGCTACATTCTCGCTTTTTTGTGGTGGTAGTAATTAGCTACATTCTAGCTTTCGGCGGTGGTAGTAATGAGCTACATTCTCGCTTTTTTGTGGTGGTAGTAATGAGCTACATTCTAGCTTTCGGCGGTGGTAGTAATGAGCTACATTCTTGCTTTTGGCGGTGGTAGTAATGAGCTACATTCTTGCTTTTTGTGGTGGTAGTAATGAGATACATTCTCACTTTTTTGTGGTGGTAGTAATGAGCTACATTCTCGCTTTTTTGTGGTGGTAGTAATGAGCTACATTCTAGCTTTCGGCGGTGGTAGTAATGAGCTACATTCTTGCTTTTGGCGGTGGTAGTAATGAGCTACATTCTTGCTTTTGGCGGTGGTAGTAATGAGCTACATTTTTGCTTTTGGCGGTAGTAGCACTGAGCTACATTCTTGCTGTTGGCGGTAGTAGCACTGAGCTACATTCTTGCTGTTGGCGGTAGTAGCACTGAGCTACATTCTTGCTTTTGGCGGTAGTAGCACTGAGCTACATTCTTGCTTTTGGCGGTAGTAGCACTGAGCTACATTCTTGCTTTTGGCGGTAGTAGCACTGAGCTACATTCTCGCTTTTGGCGGTAGTAGCACTGAGCTACATTCTCGCTTTTGGCGGTGGTAGTAATGGGCTACATTCTTGCTTTTTTGTGGTGGTAGTAATGAGCTACATTCTCGCTTTTTTGTGGTGGTAGTAATGAGCTACATTCTAGCTTTCGGCGGTGGTAGTAATGAGCTACATTCTTGCTGTTGGCGGTAGTAGCACTGAGCTACATTCTTGCTTTTTTGTGGTGGTAGTAATGAGCTACATTCTCGCTTTTTTGTGGTGGTAGTAATGAGCTACATTCTCGCTTTTTTGTGGTGGTAATAATGAGCTACATTCTAGCTTTCGGCGGTGGTAGTAATGAGCTACATTCTAGCTTTTGGCGGTGGTAGTAATGAGCTACATTCTTGCTTTTTTGTGGTGGTAGTAATGAGCTACATTCTCGCTTTTTTGTGGTGGTAGTAATGAGCTACATTCTCGCTTTTTTTGTGGTGGTAGTAATGAGCTACATTCTAGCTTTCGGCGATAGTAGTAATGAGCTACATTCTTGCTTTTGGCGGTGGTAGTAATGAGCTACATTCTTGCTTTGGCGGTGGTAGTAATGAGCTACATTCTTGCTTTTGGCGGTAGTAGCACTGAGCTACATTCTTGCTGTTTGCGGTAGTAGCACTGAGCTACATTCTTGCTGTTGGCGGTAGTAGCACTGAGCTACATTCTTGCTTTTGGCGGTAGTAGCACTGAGCTACATTCTTGCTTTTGGCGGTAGTAGCACTGAGCTACATTCTTGCTTTTGGCGGTAGTAGCACTGAGCTACATTCTCGCTTTTGGCGGTAGTAGCACTGAGCTACATTCTCGCTTTTGGCGGTGGTAGTAATGAGCTACATTCTTGCTTTTTTGTGGTGGTAGTAATGAGCTACATTCTCGCTTTTTTTGTGGTGGTAGTAATGAGCTACATTCTCGCTTTTTTGTGGTGGTAGTAATGAGCTACATTCTAGTTTTCGGCGGTAGTAGCACTAAGCTACATTCTCGCTTTTTTGTGGTAGTAGCACTGAACTACATTCTCGCTTTTTGTGGTAGTAGCACTGAACTACATTCTCGCTTTTTGTGGTAGTAGCACTGAGCTACATTCTCGCTTTTTGTGGTAGTAGCACTGAGCTACATTCTCGCTTTTTGTGGTAGTAGCACTGAGCTACATTCTCGCTTTTTGTGGTAGTAGCACTGAGCTACATTCTCGCTTTTTGTGGTAGTAGCACTGAGCTACATTCTCGCTTTTTGTGGTAGTAGCACTGAGCTACATTCTCGCTTTTTGTGGTAGTAGCACTGAGCTACATTCTCGCTTTTTGTGGTAGTAGCACTGAGCTACATTCTCGCTTTTTGTGGTAGTAGCACTGAGCTACATTCATGCTGTTGCTGTCGAATCAGCTGCAATTTGATATCTGGCTCCCTTTAGTGGAGGGAAAGTCAGCGAGGAACAAAACTGGCTATTCCACCTCATGAACAAGGTGTGAGACAACGTATGACAGATATGACAAGAAATAGACCACACAAGAAATAGTGAATATGATTACAAGAAGACAAGAAAAGTAGACTAACAGAAACATGAAACATATACCAAAAAAGAAAAAAAGAAAAAACCAACAACAAATCCAGATACACACAATATAAAGATGTGGACAAAATAATACATGGTACTTATAGAGAAAAATGATACGGTCATGGATAAGTAAGCAATAATAATTAGAGAGATTTCAAGAAAGACGAATGAGAGAGAAAACGGGGAAAAAGACAGTGGAAGACAGTTATCAGCAGAGAAGACTGCGTAAACATATGCCGTTTGAGGTAGCCAAATAAGGAAGCTCAAATGACTGAGGCGATCAAGCCGGTGTTGATCAAGAAACAATGTCATTGATGTGAACGTTCCATTGGTGTCCGGTACCATTGAAATGGCTTGTGACTGGAGAGCAGCAGTTGTTGGACGTATTATTGAGGTGTTGGCAAAGCGGTAAGCCTTAAGGTGACATAGTTGACCACGAGAAGACGTGCTGGGCCTTATTGTGACATTATTGACCATGACTGGCCGTGATGTGTCTAAAGCTGACATAGTTGACCATGATTGGCCGTGATGAGCTTAAAGGTGACATAGTTGACCATGACTGGCCGTTGTGGGCCTTAAGGTGACATAGTTGACCATGACTGGCCGTTGTGGGCCTTAAGGTGACATAGTTGACCAAGACTGGCTGTTGTGGGCCTTAAGGTAACATAGTTGACCATGACTGGCCGTTGTGGGCCTTAAGGTGACATAGTTGACCATGACTGGCCGTTGTGGGCCTTAAGGTGACATAGTTGACCAAGATGGGACGTGCTGGGCCTTAAGGTCACCAAGTTGACCACGAGGAGACACGGTGGCCTATGAGTAGAGTTTCGAGTCAGCCTCTAACCAACATGCCACGCAAGTTTCTACATGCTCCAGTCTGTGAATTGTGTACATTCTCACCTTTTCAACTCCCATTTTGATATCGCTACCTGTACACATTCGGGGGTTGGGGGTTGGGGGGTTGGTTGTATTTTGAGAAAAAAACTTGTTATAGTCTAATTTATCCTTTCCTTTGATTATCTTTTAAATCTGTCACCTCGAATTCTTCTCTTTTCCAGACACTGTAGGCCAGTTTTTGTGAGTCTGTTCTCATATTCTGGAATCCCACTATCAGCTTTGTCGATCTTTTTTGTATTCTTTCCGGCATGTATGTATCCCCTTTACGATAAGGACTCCACACCTGTACATAGTACTCCAATCTAGATCTAGCTAATGCTTTATACAGTTCGACTATCACTTCCTTGCTCTTATGTTTAGTATTTATTTTTTATCATACCTAACATTGCATTTGTCTTATTCGCTGCTACCTAGACTTGCTCACTCACCTTACCTGTATGATCTATTATAACCTCTAGGTCCTTTTCCTTTTCCGTACAAGGCTTTCTCTCATCTCTCTCATCTATGTCTCTCTCTCTTTCTATCTCATATACACACACAGAGGAAAAACACCATGAATAGTGTGATTAGGTTCCTGAAAACCAGCACTTTAACTAAAAGAAAGATTTCTGATACCGATTTCACCATAGACGCAGTTATATCAATAGTGGTTAGGTTCCTGAAAACCAGCACTTTAACTAAAAGAAAAATAACTGATACCGATTTCACCATAGACGCAGTTATATCAATAGTGGTTAGGTTCCTTCGCTACATTTCTGGTTAAAATATTCTTACGCAATTGCCGAATAAAGATCAAAACATCACTTCTATACTGTATTGCAAAATGAAATAAAGGTGTACATTTAAATAAGATAATTAAACGATGTTAAACATATTTCTTTTCTTAGGTCATTTTCAGAGAAAACTGGAATATCTACATCCAAATTGCAACAGTGAGGTATCGGGCGCCTTCGTACCGAATATTCTATATTATCGTACAGTGAAACCTTTGTTCTCCTCAATAACGTTTCTAAAAAAGGATGTTGAATAAAATGAAACAACGTTAATTGGCGAGTTTGTACGTGTATCCGATCATCAATCAGTAGGACGTTACAATAGCAAGGATTATCGTAAATGACAATCATGACAAATCCACTGAGGATTTCATTTTTCTGGCCAGTACACAAAACTAAGACGCACGAATAAAATCGGACATCATTGGAAGATTCTGGCTGCCTTCTAAATTAACGCCCTGCAGATGGTCTGGAGAGTCTTAGGTTTTCACTGAAAACCAAGCTATGAATTTACAATACATGTGTAGTCCTTATGCTGACATGAGGCTACCTACCTACATGCTTCTGAGATGCTCAAATATACAGAGGTCCTAACTTGACACATAAAACGCTCAATAGCAACAACTCCGCTTACCCTTACAGACATACAGCTCAAACATTTTATAATGACATGATTTACTCACCCGCCCAGATTCGGTGACGTCATCGCTGGTACTCAAAGGGAGGACATCTGTGGCTAAATAGCCATGAATCGTATCATTGAGCTCCCCTGGTGTGCATGCGATTGAGTTATCTGGGACTTTCCACCATCCATCCTCGTAGGTTCCAAGGATGATCCACTGATGTTTGGGTCCAAACATTAAGTGATGGCGGGCCTGTCTTGAATGATAAGAATCAAACTGTGAGGAAAGGTAGTGGTAATAGGGCTGAATGCTGACATAATGGTAGGATAGGCAAAATGATCAACTGACTTATTTACTCCTCTTTACCATCAGGAATAGAGTCTTTACCTTAGGGTGTACACTCTTTACCTTGGGGTGTAGAGTCTTTACCTTGGGGTGTAGAGTCTTTACCTTGGGGTGTAGAGTCTTTACCTTGGGGTGTAGAGTCTTTACCTTGGGGTGTAGAGTCTTTACCTTGGGGTGTAGTCTTTACCTTGGGTTGTAGAGTCTTTACCTTGGGTTGTAGAGTCTTTACCTTGGGTTGTAGAGTCTTTACCTTGGAGTGTAGAGTTTTTACCTTGGGGTGTAGAGTCTTTACCTTGGGGTGTAGAGTTTTTAACCTTGGGGTGTAGTCTTTACCTTAGGGTGTAGAGTCTTTACCTTGGGGTTTAGTCTTTACCTTAGGGTGTAGAGTCTTTACCTTGGGGTGTAGAGTTTTTACCTTGGGGTGTAGTCTTTACCTTAGGGTGTAGAGTCTTTACCTTGGGGTGTAGAGTCTTTACCTTGGGGTGTAGAGTCTTTACCTTGGGGTGTAGAGTCTTTACTTTGGGGTGTAGAGTCTTTACCTTGGGGTGTAGAGTCTTTACCTTGGGGTGCAGAGTCTTCTACCATCATGTGTCCTCAACCATGAAGACGCAGAGTATTCAACCACTCTTATTTTGGGACCGCAGTGGCTTCGTTCAAGTGCTGTTGAGTCTTCTACCACGCTGTGTATCTTCTACTACTGAAGGATGTAGAATCTTTTACAAGTACTATTGAAGGGAGGATGTCCTACTACGGGATGTAGAATGTCCTACTACGGGATGTAGAATGTCCTACTACTAGATGTAGGATGTCCTACTACTGGATGTAGAATGTCCTACTATGTGATGTAGAATGTCCTACTATGTGATGTAGAATGTCCTACTATGGGATGAAGAATGTCCTACTACGGGATGTAGAATGTCCTACTACGGGATGTATAATGTTCTACTACGGGATGTAGAATGTCCTGCTACGGGATGTAGAATGTCCTACTATGGGATGTAGAATGTCCTACTACGGGATGTAGAATGTCTTACATCTGGGGTAGTTGTCTCGCCGCCGCGATTCAATTTCAACCAGTGTTCGTGAAGCGATCTCAGTCCCGCCAGGCGGAGCGATAGCGCGGGCTTGCGGAAAACACTTGTTCGCCTTTCCCCGTAGAGCTATTGGGGTGCGGTTTTTTTTTGCGTCTCCTCCGCCGAAGTGCGCTGCTCTGGTCCGTATAAAGAAACGTTGTCAGTCGGTGGTGATTTATCTAAGGCTTATAGCAGAGCTCGACAGTTCGTCTCGCTGGTGGTCAGACTCTCGTAAAGAGCTTGTGACCGGCAAATGGAAAGCAGGAATCGTGCCCTGTGTTCTCCCGGGGGGGGGGGGGGGAAGGACCAACCCTCGGGAGAAGGGCAGGCCAAATTGTCTCTAGTCCCAGTGAAATTCATCGCCGGGGTCGTTGGGATCCGTTCTGCACAGAGCGCTGCCATCCCTCCTCGAGCGAGCCCGGTCGGTCGGTCGGTCGTCTGGTGAGTGTAGGGGCCCCTGTCAGGCGGTCCTAGGTCGACGGAGTGAGGTACGGGGGGGGGGGAACAACCGTCCGTCCGTTCGTCAGTCGGTCCCTGCGGCCGTCCCAGTGAGGCTTTTTGCACACCCGTCCTCCACCGACCGGTGTGTGCGGTACGTACGTCTCCGACAGATATCTGGTTGATCCTGCCAGTAGTCATATGCTTGTCTCAAAGATTAAGCCATGCATGTCTAAGTTCACACTGTCTCACGGTGAAACCGCGAATGGCTCATTAAATCAGTCGAGGTTCCTTAGATGACACGATCCTACTTGGATAACTGTGGCAATTCTAGAGCTAATACATGCTTACCAAGCTCCGACCCTCGCGGAAAGAGCGCTTTTATTAGTTCAAAACCAATCGTCGCTTCCCCTCGCGGGGTTGCGGCGTCCCCACTGGTGACTCTAGATAACTTTGTGCTGATCGCATGGCCTCATGTGCCGGCGACGCATCTTTCAAGTGTCTGCCCTATCAAATGTCGATGGTACGTGACATGCCTACCATGTTTGTAACGGGTAACGGGGAATCAGGGTTAGATTCCGGAGAGAGAGCATGAGAAACGGCTACCACATCCAAGGAAGGCAGCAGGCGCGCAACTTACCCACTCACGGCACGGAGAGGTAGTGACGAAAAATAACAATACGGGACTCTTTCGAGGCCCCGTAATTGGAATGAGTACACTTTAAACCCTTTAACGAGGATCTATTGGAGGGCAAGTCTGGTGCCAGCAGCCGCGGTAATTCCAGCTCCAATAGCGTATATTAAAGTTGTTGCAGTTAAAAAGCTCGTAGTCGGATCTCAGGCGCAGGCGGGCGGTCCGTCTCGTGCCGGGTCACTGCCCGTTGTCTCCTGCCCTACCGTCTGCCGGCTCTCTCCCACGGGTGCTCTTCGCTGAGTGTCCTGGGTGGCCGGCGCGTTTACTTTGAAAAAATTAGAGTGTTCAAAGCAGGCCTCGGCTGCCTGAATAATGGTGCATGGAATAATGGAATAGGACCTCGGTTCTATTTTGTTGGTTTTCGGAACTGGAGGTAATGATTAACAGGGACAAACGGGGGCATTTGTATAGCGGCGTTAGAGGTGAAATTCTTGGATCGCCGCAAGACGAGCTACTGCGAAAGCATTTGTCAAAAAAGTTTTTATTAATCAAGAACGAAAGTCAGAGGCGCGAAGACGATCAGATACCGTCGTAGTTCTGACCATAAACGATGCCGACTAATGATCCGCATGAGTTGCTTCGATGACTCTGTGGGCAGCTTCCGGGAAACCAACGTGTTTGGGTTCCGGGGGAAGTTTTGTTGCAAAGCTGAAACTTAAAGGAATTGACGGAAGGGCACCACCAGGAGTGGTGCCTGCGGCTTAATTTGACTCAACACGGCCAACACTGAAATGACTGACATGCCGAGACCACCTCCCTTGAGTCTAATATGGAACGGGGGCTGGAATTAGACCCTCGGAAATCTGGGGTATGCCCTCTGTGGCTCGGTTGGTCTGCATTCATCGTTTGATCAAGGAATTGACGGAAGAGCACTACCAGGAGTGGAGCCTGCGGATTAATTTAACTCAACACGCAAACACTGTAGAACGACTGACAAATCGAGAGCACTTTCGTTGGGTCTAATAGTGAACGTGTGCTGGTATTAGACCCACGGAAGACAGGTCAGCTCCCTAACCTTCTAATGAAGGAACGCTACGGAAACTGTGTCTTAACACTGCAGAAACCGCAGGTTCCAGATACCTGGTCACTGACAAACAAAAGCCCTCGATTAATTCGTCCTGGCCAAATAATGAACGGGTGCTGGAAATAGACCATCGGAAGACAGGTCACTTTTACCATACTAATGACAGGGCGTTGCTACGGAAATCCTGCTCAACTCGAGAGGAGCCGCAGACATTTGGTTCACGTACCAGGCTGATAAGCCAATTGCGCGAGGCTACCATTTGAGGGATTACGGCCTGACGCCTGTAAGCCGGAATCCCGCCCAAATTCTCAGCACCACTGCAATGGGAGGCTTCGATATGGTCGGGACCTGGGGATCGCGCCTCAACCCTACCAGGTCGAGCCACAGAAAGAGGTCTCTTCCATCCGCTGATCAAAGCGGGCGGATAGCTGCTCGATATTCACCCTATACGGCGATGGGGTGCGAAACCCCCAACATAAGACTTAGTTCTTGGTCGGGGTGTCGAAAACAGTAGAGCAGCCACCTCACTGTGAACTGTCGAGACTCACTCCTTGACCACGAGATATGTCCGCATACCAGGCGAACAACATCTCCGTGACATTACCAGGCTTGTCCCCTGGTTAAATGCAATTCTGCTTCGATATCTACCTCTGTACGCTATCAGCCATACCAATGGACGCAGAAGAGATGCAGACTAGCGGACATTGCACACCTGCCCCACTGTGTCAACATCCCAGGTGGCGGGGAATGCTAGGCGTACCATCCCTGCATAGAAGCCAAGAAAATAAAGGGAGCAAAGAGATACCCCACTCACATGCAAATGCTACGTTTCTGGCAGGACGTGACGATCCTGGGGTACAGACACACTGGACTGCCTCTCTTCCGGGTAAACCAGTCCATATCATATATCATCTCATATATCATATATATATATATATATATATATATATATATATATATATATATATATATATCATATATCACCGCACCCTATACACGAGTAGTGAAGACTCGTTAGTCTGGTAAGACAACTTCCATAAGAGAGACAACTCTGATCATAAACAACTGCTGCCTTGCAGATAGGCTGGGGACAGACAAAGGCTAAGGAGAGCATCCTTACAGAAACGCCTGTTGAAATCGGATGCACGGGGCCACAAGCCTAACAAAACAGTGCAACGTAAATCGCAGTATGATGACAGTACAACCGATCAGAAAAACGTATGGCGCTCATCCTGCGGAGTCCCACCAGGCAGCGATAGTGCCGGGCCTCACGCCTCGAAGGGGCTCACCCTTGACTACTGGTGGTCACCCACCGTGTGTCGTGGAGTCAAGGCACATGGCATTGGGGCAACTCCTATTGACCAAAAAGTCAAGACCCTCAAAATACTACAGTGGAATGCGGAGGGTATCGTTAACAAAAAGCTTTCACTAACACATCACCTGCATGAAGGTAAGATTGGCATGTATCCAGGAAACGCACCTCAACAAAAACCATAAATTCTCAATCAGAGTATACCAGACCTTCCGTCTCGATAGAGAAGGTCACAAAGGAGGGGTCCTGATACTGACCCGAAACTGCATACCGAGTAGCGCAGTATCTGTCAATCACACCGAACAAGCAGAAATTGTAGGAGTTGACATAATGGCTCAAGAGACGAAGCTCCGCATTTTCAATCTGTACGGACCACCAAATAAATCCCTATCGCTCTCGAGTATGGACGTCAAAGACTCCAACTGCATAGTAGTTGGAGACTTCAACAGCCACTCGGAGAGATGGGGATACTCGGACACAGACAGCAGAGGTGACGAAGTGGAAGATGGGGAGATAGACACAAATCTCTATCTAATCAATAGGCCGGAGGATAGCCCTAGCTTCTATTCTAGAACATGGCATAGCACCTCTACTTCAGATTTGGCCTTTTCCACGGTGGACATTCACAATAAAATAGACCGCCAGGTGCTAAGCCAATTGGCAGGTAGCGACCACAGGCCAATTAGGCTAGAAGTTGATATGGAAGTAGGCCTACAGGAAACAAAACCGCCCCCACGTTGGAATTACAAACGAGCCGACTGGGACAGATTTGCAATCCTGACAGATTGGCTGTCTGAAACCATCAATACACGGAATAAGAAAATGAAGCCCATGGTGGAAAGCCTAAGCAAAGCAATAATGCAATCTGCCACTGAAACCATCCCAAGAGGGGCAAGGACAAATTATAAGCCCTATTGAAATGATGAGTTGCAGAAAGCGGCAGACGCAGTCACAAATGCTAAGAACATGGCAGAGCGAGAACAATCTATGGAGGCAAATATCGCCCTCAAAGCCACCACGGCGAAATACAAATACACTCTAAACCAAACAGCAAGAGAAAGCTGGAAAAACAAAACAGAAAGCCTCAATCTAGACAAAGAAGGGAACAAACTATGGAAGCTAGTCAGAGCCATGAATGACGAGACTCCATCAAACAAACAAATTACCATCAAGCAGGGTAACAACACTGGAAAAAAAGCAGCAAACGCCTTTGTTGAACATTATGCCAGAGTAAACCACATTGATCTCCCTGCAGATAGGCATACAGACATTAGTGAAGAGCAAAAGGGGCACGACAACATCATTATGGCACCAGAAGAGCATATGATGGCAACATTAACAATGAATGAAATGGAAGAGGCCATGAGAACGTTAAAGAAAAGGAAATCTCCCGGAAAAGACGGGATAACTAACGAAATGCTGATGGGGCTGGACCAAACAACAAAGAGGAAACTACTATCATCCCTGAATCAAAGCTGCAAAAGGGGTATTGTACCCCAGGCAGTACATGTACCAGTACCAAATAAAGGTAAAGACAAAACAGATCCAAATGGATACAGGCCTATCAGCCTACTGAGCTGCGTAGACAAACTGATGGAACGTATGATAAACACCAGACTGATGTGGTATCTGGAAGAAAAACGCATACTAATTCCACAGTAAGCAGGAGGATCAGGTCATCCTCATAGCCCAGGAAATAGAGGATGCCTACCAGGAGCAAAAACACACAGTAGCGGTTTGGGTGGACCTAGAAAAGGCATTTAACAAAGTCTGGAAAGAGGGACTTAGAGTCAAGCTAAGAAGAAGTGAAGTTTGTGGGAAAATGTACAAATGGATCAGTCGCTACCTCAAAAACAGAACAGCCAGAGTTCAAGTACAAGGACAGATGAGCAAAAAGGTGACACTTGAGCAGGGAGTACCCCAAGGGGGAGTACTGTCACCCACACTCTTCCTGGTGTATATAAATAACATAACAGAGAATATACCAAGAAGAGTCCATAGCTCCATGTTTGCAGACGATCTGGCTATGTGGACCTCTGAAAAGAATCTCACCATAGCAAGTAATCGGATGCAGTAGGCCCTAACATCGCTGGAAGAGTGGTCAAAATAAACGAGGAAAAAAAACGACTTGTTCGATATTCTCGCTATCAAACAAACCCCAAAACACCAAATTAAGTCTTAACGGCAAATACCTGCAGCCAAACGACAACCGAAACTACCTGGGAGTCACATTTGATCGGCGCATGACATGGAAAAGTCAGATCGAGAGAAACCGAATGAGAGCCAGACAAAGAATGGCAATCATGAGGAAACTTGCTTGCACAAGCTGGGGAGCAGACGAAAGTATACTAAAGAAACTGTACACTGGAAGAGTGAGACCAGTTCTCGAGTATGGCATTGCGGCATGGACAACAGCAGCAAAGACGAACTGCGATAAAATTAGCAAACTCCAAAACACATAACGAAAAACTACCCAAGCATGGACTGGACCTATGCATACACCGACGGTTCTATAACAAACACAACAAAGAACGGAGGGGCAGGAGCATTCCTGAACCTACCAAATGGCAGAAAAATAACACTGTCATTCGCTACTGGAAAATTCACAAGCAATTTCAGAGCGAGGCAGAGGGACTGAGGGCGGCAGTGGAAGAAGTGGTGACAGGTAAAAGGAATGAAAGCCACATAGTCCTGATTACAGTGCCCTGGCGGTAGTCAAAGCAATAAAAAGCCAGAAAAATACTGAACTTAATGATTTAAGAGCAGTACTCTGTCATCTATGGCAGCAGTCCGCACCAAAAAGGGTAGTGGTACAGTGGGTTCCATCCCACTGCAACATCCAAGGCAAAGAGGAGGCAGACAGACTGGCAAAAGAAGGTGCAAAACTACCACAACCATATACTACTATGACATACGAAGAGTCAAAACGGCTTATACATCACCAAATGGGAAACTGAACATACTGGCGACACAAAAAACTATGCCTATTACCAGTTGAACAGAAGAGAGCAGGTCGTGGTCTTCAGACTTCGCACTGGCCACAATAGACTGAGGTACCACCTATTCAACAAATTGAAGATAGGTGGCACTGACGAATGCCCGTGTGGTACCGGGAAAATGGCCGCTGAGCATTTGCTGCAAAACTGCCCGACATACGAGGATCAGAGAGAGCAGATGTGGCCATCACCAGTGGCAACACTAGACAAGCTCTATGGCAGTGTCGATAGCCTCAGGATGACCGCCGCTTTTTTCGAAAAAAAGGTCGATGTTTGACAGCGTAAGAAGAAGAAGAAGAATGTATAATCTACTATAGGATGTATAATTTTCTACTATGTGATGTAAATTCTTCTACTATTAAATATCGAATCTTCTACTTTCTTTGGTAGATATATTATTATCCAGCTGTTAATTTCTACATGCCAAGGTCTTCCAACATGTAAACCTACTATTCAGAGGATGGAGGCCATGACCGCTCTAATTATCCTGGGAGATTTATCTGCAGAAGTTCTGCTCCTGACATGGCCACCGAAGCCGGACATGCTCTTAGAGATATGTCAGACTAAATAGCGGAGGAACAGGTGACGCCCTTTAGGTGTATCTGAGAAACACACTGGCGGGCGGAATGTACCCTGGGAATATCTACCAGATGCACTGTTGCGTCGGTATTTGCTGTTCGGCCCCTATCAGTTATCCCTATGGATGGTGAACCAATGCAGACTAATGTAAATCTCACCTCTGCCCAGAAGGTCAAGCAAAGAACGACGAGCCGGTCGACCCAGATATAAATATTACTCTCCTGCATCTGTTCCCTTTCAGGAAGCCTGTATCCAAGATTTTGTAGAAGCTAATTATAATGACAATCTTATCTTCTAATCTACTGTTTTGGATCATTATGGATGCCGCCAGACCACGGATTTGCCTGGAATTCACACTAGTCGACGACTTACACTTGTGTTCACGGATACGTGGAGTTGTTTTCCGTCTGGACTTGTTATTTCGTTCTTTTTTTGTGATTTCTTCCATCCGTTTATCCTGGTCTGGACGCCGGCTGAATGGCGCTACGCTTAAACTAGTTATACCTGTGTCGTAGCTCACGGGTTAGTTCTGCCGGTTCACCTTCACGAATATGGCGTGTGGGAATTTTAGATGCTACTATGCTGAACTGAATACAGCTGGGGAGAGATGCCAGACTCACTCACACGCTGAGTGTTGTCCATACGACATCTTGTTGTTATCGAAAAGGCACGACAAACTGCGTTAGATGCCTTCCCACCTTTCTACCCTGAGGGTTACATGTTTACGGAAAGGCTTCGGTGGTAACCCTGAGGCAAAATCTGCATCCTATGCTATCTCCAGTCGTCTCGATGAATGTCTTGCCACTGGCAAAAGATAGCTTAGGCTCTGTGAGTGAGGTTGACAAAAGGCGCAGTTTCTTCCTCACTTTAATCCAAATCTCCGCGCAAGTCATCCATTTCAGCGGACACAGCAAGAGATACGACTGTCCACACAGCTGAACAAAGAGTGGTCTTCATCACTTGTGATGGACAAAACTATCATCTTCCATGCTGAGGTTTCCAGCTCCAAGAACAACGCTTTAGTCGTCTTTTACAACATACTTATGAACTTACAGTGATGCTATTATTTTTGCATCTGGCATTGCGTATGTACCACCACCGCTCGGAAAAAAATAAAAACTCTATATCCAATTGTAAATGACAAAGACAGATCATGCAACTGATGTTACGTGTTCAACTGATTAAGAGTTTTTAGTCGCAACAAATGCTGTTCTTGTATTACACTCTTGTGTCAACTATCTCTTATATATTAATATTTGTATCGACATAATACTCGAGGCAATAATGTCCTACAAGCTTACTAAAATAATAATTAACAGCTAGTCATTTTTGTGTTTTTTTGTTCTGTGTGTTCTCCTTATTTCTCTAATCTCCAAAGCGCCGTGCTTTGCACTGTGGTTTTTATTTGGCGCTTGTAGGCCCAGTGCATCCGAGTTCAGCATGCATTTTTTGTAAGGGTCTGCTTTCTCCTGCATTTTCTAAGGGTTTGCTTCCCCGGGGTAACGGCTGGTGGTGTGATGGGGATCAAATCCAGTACTTTCTGGTTGTGAGCCGTGTCACTTAACTACTAGCCCACGCCGTCCCCAACAGCTAGTCTTTGACATTATTCTTCTTCTTTCTCCTTCTCCTTTTCTTCGTTAGTTTTCAAACTCCGGCTATCAAGTCCTGAAAACGGCTTTGCAAGTAGCAGAAGAAGAATGGAATGCTATGTGTCGTAGTTTACAGCTTGACTGCGACATTTGCACCTTTCGGTCCGACACATCCGACATCATCATGGTATTTTTGGGTACAGTGTTAATCTTCCATCTTCGATACCTTCTCCTTAGCCAGTCTGCTCTGTTGCAGTCTGTTATCCTGGTTCACCAGGTGGAGGTGTAGAAGGGTCTTGGCATCTCTGGGTCGTTTGGCCCTGACGCTTGCAGTGAGATTTGAGCCGCTGACAGCTACAGCTCATGTACTGCTCATCATTGTAGTGTAGTGTAGTATGGTGTAGTATAGTATAGTGTAGTATAGTGTAGTATAGTGTAGTGTAGTCGAAGACTCAACATCATTATACATGGTTTTAGCCCATAAGTGCCCTGTTCTTTTCCATATTCCTTGAAGAATCTCAGCACGAGGCACGGACTCCGTAGCACACACGAGGATCCTGTAATAGATTTGGTCGATTTTTAATTTTGCCGAGGCAGCGGCCGTTGACTCTACTCTTTTCGATTTCCAACTGGTGAGGGATTTTTAACGTGTGCGATACTGTACATGGGGGTCCGATCTCTACTTCCCAGAAATCCGGAGAAATACGAGAAAGTTCACATAAAAAAATCCTGGTCTCCACCGTGATTTGAACCCGCGTCCTCCATCACCCGAGGCCTTACCTTGAGACCGCTCAATACCTTAGCTCAACATTAGTTTATGCAAATGATGTTATGTGTTCCGATGAGTAGCTGATTAAGAGGTTTTAGTCGAAGCAGATGCTGTTTTATATTAGTCTTGTGTTAACTATCTCTTAATCTAATATTTGCATCGACATAAAACTCGAAGCAATAATATCCCACAACCTTACAAAATAATAATTAACAGCTAATCACTTTAACAGACTGAAGAATTTCAAAGCAAAAAAAACTAAAACAGAAGCTTCTCATGAAATGTGAGTTGATTAGATAAAAGTTACTCAGCGAAGTGCAACATAACAATTTGATCAATCTCCTACTGGGCACTTACATAGAAAAGGCTCCCTACGTCGCTTAGCAACAAAGACTTCAAAGAAAGCTGTGACAGACTTCCATTAGTCCCACACAATACATAAGTTCACGAACAAAGTCTTCACTTTTAAGACTACGATGAATGAAAAAAAAAACATGAAGAGGTTAAAATGCACGTTTACATTGGAACAGTAAAATATAAGAGATCAGGTCTTGTTTTTTTTGTTCTTGGTCGTTCGTTCTCAAGTATTTACATTTATTTCTCCCTAAAACGTATTTGACCGTCATAAATGTCTCTCACCGTATAGTTTATTCCTTTAATAACCCCGCCTACTTCCATCGGCCAGTAAATTTCCCTTGTGAAAGATAATGTTAATGGCATTTATATTTGCTACCTGGGGAACTGAGGTGCTAGTCCGGTCAGGCACAACATACTGACCAGGACGTACAGTCAGGGTCAGGCACAACATACTGACCAGGACGACGTGTCAGTGTAAGGCGCAATATATTGACCAGGACGTTACGTCAGAATCAGGAACAATATACTGACCAGGACGTCACGTCAGTCAGGCACATCATTCTGACCAGGACGTCCAGTCAGGGTCAGGCCCAACATACTGACCAGAACGTCCCGTCAGCGTCAGACCCAACATACTGACCAGGACGTCCAGTCAGGGTCAGACCCAACATACTGACTAGGACGTCCCGTCAGCGTCAGACCCAACATACTGACCAGGACGTCCCGTCAGCGTCAGACCCAACATACTGGCTAGGGCCACGCGCCAGAGTTAGGCCCAATATACTGAATAAAAACGACTATCTCTATTCCATGTTACATCCCTTACATACAGGCAATTTTCAGGGCAGTCTGGCTGTCGAGATGCAGATCGGCGTGTAGTAGTTATCCTCACGCAGATGAAGCCAAGTATAGCACAACTGCTTGGAGAACCGTGGTCCACCTTCATCAGCACGTTCGGTGAGTAGAGGAAAGCTACTTCAACCCGCAACATAAATTCCTTTCCAGGAGGCACAACAAGAGTACAGTTACGAATCGTGGGTATTATACGGTACAACGTATTTGCTTCCAAGACTATCAGAAGCCTTTTTTGCCACAGTTGAACATTGAACATTAATTAAATGTCTCCAAGAAATAGGTCTAGAGTGTAAAGACATAAGACTCCTCAGTAATATGTACTGGAAATAAACTGCCACAGTAAAATCAGGAAAATTATGATCTCGAATTGTTGATTTAAAAAGAGAAGTGAGACAGGGACGTGTTTTATCCCCCTTGTCTTTTGAATATCTACACAGAACAAATATTCTAACAGAATAGAAGGGATGCCAGGGCTTTAGAGGTGGCAATGAATAATCTTAGACATGCGGATAAAACAGTTTTGATGACAAAAAGTGAGCGAGAATTACAGGAGCTTGTGACAACAATAAACGCAATAAGTCAAGAGTTTGGATTAGACATAAACATCAAGTAAACAAAGAATATTCTAATTGGAAAAAGTGACAAGAAACCATGTATGCAGATAACAATAAGAGATTAAGAAATTGAACAAGTTTCTCCTATCTAGGTCATATAATATCGGAAGAAGACAGCTGTGAAAAAGAAAGAAAACGAATGTATGGCCAAGATGGTATTCCGCAACATGCGAAACATAGACACACAAACAGATAAACCGTAATTTTAAAATGAGAATTGTCAGGTTGTATGTATACCCGTCACTACGTTATGGCGCATAAACATAGACACTGAATAATAAGTTGGAAAAAAGTATCGAAATCTTCGAAATGTGGAAATATAGAAGATCGGGTCGCGTTTCTTGGAAAAAATAAAAAAATATCAACAAATGTGAAGGTATTGATAAGAGAATTAATGACCGAAATCACATATATTTTCGCCTTTTAACAAGTCATACCTCATTGTTGAAGACCATACTGGAGGCTAGGGTGGAAGGCAGTCGTCCAAAAGGCAGACAACGTTGTAAGTAGGCGGATGACATCAGGAGACGGACTGGAAACACTTTGTCAGATTACACTTTTACGGCAAGACAGAGTACACTGGAGATCCATTGCAGCCGACCTTCGAAGCGGAGATGGCATTTCGACTGGACTGATTTCCTTTATAAACTTAGTGGTATGTCTCAGATGTTTCTTGTCACCGTATAGGTGGTTAGTTTTCTTTTCACTTATGGCGTTAAGAACCGTGGGGAGCTTAAGTCGCCTGTCCTGCGCCAAGTGCGTTGCGTCGGTCAATGTGAGTCCGTGTCTTTGTACAATAACTCTAATGTTATCTATTCACCTTCCTTGCGGTCGCTCTCTTTCCATATAACCAGATCTACCAGCGATGTAAGCCATCGGTTATGAGGGTGAATTCTCATGAGGTGACAGAACCAACGTATTTTCTGCCTGGACAAAATGTTGTGCCGACCATACTTCGAATGTCGTCGTTCCGCATTCTGTTTTTCTTGGTAACCCCGATGACCTTCCTCAAACACTTCATTTCCCACGTCGAAGTTCTGCTCTCACTCGCCCTGGACAGAGGCCATGTTTAGCACTGGTAGCACAAGTCGGCATAAATATACTGTTTATCAGCTGTTGCTTTGTTGCCAAACTAAAGTTCTGGTGCCTAAGCAGTGGTGACAGCTAATGAGTTACCACAAAAGCTTTCTGACACCTGGTCTCGATTTCCTTGTCGAAACAATACTGCCCAAATATTTGAACTCACGGGCTTGTTGAAGAGCAATATAATTTACACTTATGTTGAGTAGCCAAGATGTTCCACTGATCCTCATAATTTCTTCTTTCTTCTCGTTAATTCGCTCGCATGTCGTATTTAGCACAGGTAGTCGGAAGCGCGTTCATGTGATTCTGCAGTTTATTTTCATCGTCGCACAACCACCTCGTTAGCCAGACTGCCATGAAGCAGTCTGTTTCCAGGGAGAGCTGCGAGGTGGTGAGGTAGCGGACTTGGTCAGTATATTTCGCCTGACCCTGACTAACATTGTCCGATCAGTATGTTTTGCCTGACCCAGACTAACATTGTCCGATCAGTATGTTTTGCCTGACCAGTAGTTAGTGGCCTCTCCCATACGCAAAGTTAGTGAACCATGTTGTCACTCTACTCCTCTGATTGAGTCGACGAGTCTTAATGGCATGTCCACCTTATCCATGTTCTCACCAGAACATTAACGTTATTTAAAGGTTGACCAGATGGTAGCCGAGTCTGAAGTGGCCGGTCTGAAGTGGCCGGTCTGAAGTGGTCTGTCTGAAGTGGCCGATCTGAAGTGGCCGATCTGAAGTGGCCGGTCTGAAGTAGCCGGTCTGAAGTGGCCGGTCTTAAGTGGTCTGTCTGAAGTAGTCGGTCTGAAGTGGCCGGTCTGAAGTAGTTGGTCTGAAGTAGTTGGTTTGAAGTAGTTGGTGTGAATCAGTTGGTTTGAGGTAGTTGGTTTGAAGTAGTTGGTCTGAAGTGGTTGGTCTGAAGTGGTTGGTCTGAAGTGGTTAATCTGAATTAGTCGGTCTGAAGTGGCTGGTCTGAAGTGGCCGGTCTGAAGTTGCCGGTCTGAAGTAGTTGGTCTGAAGTAGTTGGTCTGAAGTGGTTGGTTTGAAGTAGTTGGTCTGAAGTGGTTGGTTTGAAGTGGCCGGTCTGAAGAGGTTGGTTTGAAGTAGTTGGTCTGAAGTGGCCGGTCTGAAGTAGTTGGTCTGAAGAAGTTGGTCTGAAGAGGTTGGTTTGAAGTAGTTGGTCTGAAGTGGCCGGTCTGAAGTGGTTGGTCTGAAGAAGTTGGTCTGAAGAGGTTGGTTGGTTTGAAGTAGTTGGTCTGAAGTGGCCGGTCTGCAGTAGTTGGTCTGAAGTGGTTGGTTTGAAGTAGTTGGTCTGAAGTTTCCGGTCTGAAGTGGTTGGTTTGAAGTGGTTGGTTTGAAGTAGTTGGTCTGAAGTAATTCGTTTGAAGTAGTTGGTTTGAAGTAGTTGGTTTGAAGTAGTTGGTTTCAAGTGGTTGGTTTCAAGTGGCCGGTCTGAAGTGGTCGGTCTGAAGTCGCCCTGTCTGAAGTCGCCCGGTCTGAAGTGCCCGGTCTGAAGTGGTCGGTCTGAAGTGGTTGGTCTGAAGTCGCCCGGTCTGAAGTGGTCAGTCGACGTCTGAATATGCTCATTTAATCTGTTCTTGGTCTGTTCATGTTTAGGAGCAGTCTGAATCTGTTGTATCAGATTTTGGATGTAGCCGAAAATGAAATGGTGAATAAGCTGACAGAAGCCAGCGACTCGTGGCTGGCTGCATGTATCAGAGTAAGTGACTCATAACTAACCAAGACCATATTCCGCCTCCAAGTGGCGACCCTGGAAACGGACTGCGACCATGCAGCCTGGCGAAGAGATCATGGATCGAAGAGGGAAGACAACCACGGACACAAAACTTCCGTGCTGAAATCAGATGTACCAGACCGAAAAGCTCAGATATCACTGCCTCGCTGTAAACTACGACTCAACGTTACAAACGTCCGCCGAAGAAGATGTTGGGTTCTCTCTGAGCCAATTCATTGTTTGGATCTCTTTGTTTTTGTTGCTGTTGTTGGTCACATCAAGAGACTAGTGGAAACAACACCAGTATTAGACTACATCAAAAGACAGCAGCTAAACTGGTTTGGCCACGTAATATGACTACACTACCACACACCACCCCATACCAAGCAATGCTATTTAGATACAACGGATTCAAGCCCAAAGGACAACCACGAAATAGATGATTTCAGGAAATATCTGAGGCAGTGAATGCTACTCTGCATGATACACACAGACGGACTCGCTCTAGCGATCTCTAAATAACATTACGCTAGAAGGCAAAATAGAATCATCGAAAAGATGGTCACTGTTTTTAATTCTCAATGGAGTTTACGTCATCTCTCTTGGAATAGTCTATCAGTCTATTTACCGTTATGTAATCCACAATGTCGTTCACTATATTTTTAGTTTGTTGTTGCGAAGTCTCTGAGTTAACGAGTCTCATCTGTAGTATGAGCCAGGAGCGTTTCATAAGTCCGTTTTAAGTCTGTAAAGCAAACAGGTGGTTTGTCATTATAGTATCGACTAATGAAGATCTTTATCGAACATCATAGTCTCCTATCCATTCGTGCCGGTAGGTGGCGTGAGGAAGGGTAGTTTTCTTTCGTGTGTAAGATGTGTCGCCAGTCCGCTAGTTAGGCCTAATGACATACACACGCCGGTTTCTCTATGTAAGGGTTCTAAATTGAAAAGATGTTTTGATAGAGGTCATCAAAAATGAAAAAAAGGAAGCATAAATGTGAGAAAGATATTAAATCTTTGTTTAAATGACATACATTTATCACCAACATCACTACAAATGATTAATCTGTCAATCAATATCAAGTATTCGATCACTGAACATATTTTAGTTATGATGTTGTCGATATCGACCAGACATTTGAGAGTCAGGAGACGGAATCATAAATAATTGAAGGAAGAAAATGTATCTATCATATTCTTCTATCCACTTGTGTTGTTAGACTTCGTGGGGAGGTGTCGTTAGGCGTGGTGGGGAGGTGTCGTTAGACGTCGTGAGGATGTGTCCTTAGACGTCGTGAGGATGTGTCCTTAGACGAACGTCGTGAGGAGATGGCGTTAGACGCTGTGAGGAGGTGTCGGTAGACGGACGTCGTGGGGAAGTGTTGTTAGACGTCGTGGGGAAGTGTTGTTAGACGTCGTGGGGAAGTGTCGTTAGACGTCGTGAGGAGGTGTCGGTAGACGGACGTCGTGGGGAAGTGTCGTTAGACGTCGTGGGGAAGTGTCGTTAGACGTCGTGAGGAGGTGTCGGTAGACGGACGACGTGGGGAGATGGCGTTAGACGGACGTCGTGGGGAGGTGTCGTTAGACGTCGTGGGAAGGTGTTAGACGTTGTGGGTAGGTGTCGTTGTTTTTCGTTTGCCGAATGTGTCGCCGATGTTGTAGGCATTCCGAGTTTCTTCCTTTTTTCACTTAAACCATCTATTCATGTTTTTCTTGATCTCCGTCTTGCTCTGTAACCCTTTTGTCTGGTGTTGTAGATCCACGTGCTGGAAACATTGGCTGTATTCCTGTCAGGTGTCGGAACAATTTTATTCTCTGCCCTTCCATGTATTCCATTCTACGGTGTTGCCCCCAGCTTCTGTCTGATTACTTTGTTTCGTACTCTGACCAGCCTTGTCACCCAGACATCTTGTCTGAAAAACCTTTTTTCGCATACCATAATTCCTCTCCCTTGTACCTTGGTGAGAGTCCTTATCTGGCTCTGGTAGCAGTGAATTGGTATAACAAAACTATTTATCAACTGTCGCTTTATCCCCGCTGGGATGTTCTTGTATCTAAATAATGGTGAGATGAAAGGAAACGGCATTTGTTTTCTTTTTTCTTGATTCCATCTGTCCATCCATCCTTCCATCTTGTGTGAACAGGCTACCAAAGTATATGAATTATCTGACCTGTCTAAGTTGTGTACTTTTCCCCTGAATATGTTATATTCAGACCGAATATATATATATATATATATATAATATATATATATATATATATATTCCTCGTGAATATGTCTTTTCTGTTCTGCAGATTTTCACTGTATATTTGGCTGTACTAATCCTCCTTAAATATCTTCCGCAAATATTATCAAGGGCATTATATGTTCTTGAAGGTTACAATAATCTGAACGGAAGATACTCTCATCATCTATAGAAAGGAGCTCAATGAACGGATAATATTTTTATTTTTTTAAAAGTGTTTTTTGTGCGTTCGCCTTATTTCTCTATTCCCCAAGGCGGTGTGCGTTGCACTGTGGTTTTTTATTTTGCGCCTGTCGGCCCAGTGCAGTCTTCAGCATGCATTTATGTAAGGGTCTACTTCCTCCTGCATTTTCTAAGGGTTTGCTTCCCGGGGTAACGGCCGGTGATGTAATGGGGATCGAAACAGCACCTTCTGGTTGTGAGCCGTGTCACTTAACCACTAGCCCACGCCATCTCCATGACTAAATAAAACGATTTCCATGAAACAATAGGTTCGTGAGTGAGGATATGTTTTCAACACTTTCACAAATCGTTCCCAACATTTGTTCCCCTGAAATAACCAGTGTCATCACTTATTAAATTCAGGTTCCTAACCAATCATTTAATCAATCAACCAATCAATCAATTAATAAATAAATAAATGAAAACCTTTTCAGATCACTGTGGTGTATATTTCTTGAACAAATGATGCTTGACTTGATGTTTGTCTATCACATGTGGTGAAGACCATTCTCTTTGTTCAGCCGTAGTGACAATCGTTTCTCTTGCCATGTCCGCTGAAATGGATGACTTGCTCAGTGAATTGGATTAACGTGAGGAAGAAACTGCGCATTTTCGCAATCTGACTCTCTCGTCCTGAGCTACCTATCTCCAGTGACAAGACATTATTATGACGATTGGAGATAGGACAGGATGCAGATTTTTCCTCAGGGTTTACTCCCGAATACTTTCCCGTATACAGATATCCAGGAAGGCAGCGGAGGTGTGATATTAAATAGGTTGGACTTACACGCTGTTGAATTGTCTGTATCTGTAAAATTGTTAAAACAAAGTATCTTCATGGCGTAGTAGCCAAACACATCGACAATCCATCTTAGTTGCTTCTTATCCTAACAGGATTCTTCTTTCTTCATTCTTCTTTTGTGGTGTCAATTTCTATCGGGCTGTAGCCCAGTGTGGTCTCACTTTTTACCGTGTTTTAGCCCAGTGTCGTCTCACTTTCTACCGGGTTGTAGCCCAGTGTCGTCTCACTTTCTATCGGGCTGTAGCCCAATCTGGTCTCACTTTTTACCGGATTGTAGCCCAGTACCGTCTCACTTTCTACCGGGTTGCAGCCCAGTGTCGTCTCACTTTCTACCGTGTTTTAGCCCAGTGTCGTCTCACTTTCTATCGGGCTGTAGTCCAATGTGGTCTCACTTTCGACCGGATTGTAGCCCAGTACCGTCTCACTTTCTACCGGGTTGCAGCCCAGTGTCGTCTCACTTTCTACCGGGTTGTAGCCCAGTGTCGTCTCACTTTCTACCGGGTTGTAGCCCAGTATCGTCTCACTTTCTACCGTGTTGTAGCCCAGTGTCGTCTCACTTTCTACCAAATTGTAGCCCATTGTCGTGGTATGTATTTGTCTTTCGCCTCTCTCGTGACCCGAGTAACATTTTTCCCTATTTTACGACAGGTCTGTTTTACGCTGTCTATCCACCTATTCCTCGGTCTACCTCTCGCCCTTTTTCCTTATGTTCTCCTGTAAAAGGTTACATGAACAGTGTGCTATGGTTGCATTCTCACAATATGGCCAAACCAAACCATTCTCTGTTACTCGATGTACTGTAGGTAGGGAATTGTTCCAACCTTCTCCCGAATACTCAAATTTGTGATTCTGTCTCGTCTGGGGTCGTTAGTGTTACTTTTCGTAGGCACCGCATTTCGCAGGTGGCTAACTTTTGTTCCTGGGCCTTATTCAATGCCCATGTCTGGTACTGGTAGCACAGGGCTGGGATGAGGATACTATTTATTATTTGCTTTTTTGCTTGAAGGGAAATCTTGGACTGTCTTAGTAGTGGAGACAGCTGTTAAGTGACATCGTTTGCCCCTCTGCACTCTCGTCTCTATCTCTCTATCGAGTTTGTAATCCTCAGTAAAAACAGCTCCCAAATATATACATTCTTGAACTTGCTTTATTTTTTTTTTCTCATTCACACGAATATCAAGTGTGAATATCAAGCTTTCTACCAATATGAATTGCCCCTCTTTTTAATGTGTTGACGTGGTACAATATCACTTTTCTTTGCTGCACACTCGGGTCCCTGTGTTCTGGGATAATGCTTGACACTCCCCGTGAAGGTCTGTCTAACGATTGTCTCGTCACTATGCAGTCAATCAATCAATCAGTATGAAGAAAGATGTATCGGACCGAAAGATGCAAATATCGCAGTCAAGCTGTAAAATAGTGAAACATTCGGTTCTCCGGACTACATCCTGAAACTTGCAAAGACCTGTTCACGGCTTGGTTGCGGGAAACTGAGAATGAGCGCAGAAGAAGACGAAGGACAATACATGCCAGAGGAGCTTATCCCAAAGAAGCTGTCATACGGTGAGTGCAGAACAGGTAGACGCTCATCAGTGGGGCAATGAACATGCTTCAGAAACACCTTGAAAGTGTTTCCGAAAAGGTTCAACATTGATTTCCCCTTTTTGGAGATGCTTGCACATAGCCTTTCCATATGGTGCGGTGGCATCACGCAAGGTGCGCAGATAGCAGAGCGTAACAACATCGCCGAGGCTCAGACAAAGCATGTCAAATGAATGAACAGAGAGCAGAACGCTCCCATAGCGGACTCCTCATACGCGTACTCCGGGTGCGTCTCGGTCTGCCGTTCTAGGAATGGTCTTTAGTCAAATGAGAACACATCTCGCAACACAAGTAAGATGCTGTCGCTAACTTCGCTTGCGATGGACAACTGCACCCTTAATAATGTATTGTATGTAATATGTCCGTCTGCTATGCCGTCTTCTTCTTGCGAGAGCTTCTTGTATTGCAGGTGGCACTGCTCGTTAATCAGGTTGCATTCTCATGAAATTCCAGAACCATTTTTGTTTTCTCATGAAATGTTTTCAGCACAAGGTGTAGTTCTCACAAAATGTATTTCTAATGTCATCATTCCTCATTTTATCTTCCCCGATGAACTGGATTGCTTTTCTGAGACATTCCATTTCACAAATAATGTGATGATCTTTTTCTTATGTTCGAACATTCAAACCTGCCATTACGAACAAATGATTCTTCCAAATTGACTCTCTTGATAACGTTTGCAAGACACTCAACGAATTGTCCTGTCTTTCCCCATTGTTGCTCTAATTGCATCGGTGTGGATTGCTGTAGTTTTTTTGGGTCTATTTTCGACAGCTTGTAGAGGTATCAGTTTCCAATTGGCTTATTGTGTGTCTATGCTAGTGAAATATGGAATTAAATGCTGCATTAGTGCAGAAATATATTATGTTGTTCGTCCATTGTAATCGACGAGGAACGCGGTGTCAACATTCACTGTTCACATGAGTTGGAAGATGGCTAAATAAGCCAGACGGGGCCCGGGTGTATGGACACATGTAGCACAAGGACATAGGACACCAACTGTCATCAGGGTTGAAGAAGGTTTCATGTGAGCCGACTAGCGAAGAGATCGTCTCTGCCTCATTTATTCTTGATGCTACATGTCTCTAAACACCCTAGCAACTGTGCTGCACCAGTCTGTGCGATTGGTGACAATTCTTTCCCAGTCATCATGGCTAATACTGCACTGGATTAGTCATTTTGTAAGCGTGTCCTTGTACCGTTTCGGCTGACCACCGCTTCCTCGCTTGCCATTTTGCAGTTCACCATTGAACAACCCTTTTAGTAGACGTTGATCCGACATGCGTATCATATGACCAGCCCATCTCAACTGTGCTGCACATATCAGTGTGTATACTGGACGTGCCCGACCGCGCTAGCACATCTATATTTGGCACCATGTCCTGCCATCTTCTTGTTCTTCTTCTTCATCGTACGCTGTTTACAGCGATATTTACGTTGCACTGTTTTATTTTGTTAAGCCTGTGGCTCAGTGCTTCCGATTTCAACAGGCGTTTCTGTAGGGTTGCCCTCCTTAGCCTTTGGCTGTCCCCAGCTTAACTGCAAGGCAGCAGTTGTTTTTGGTCAGAGTTGTCTCTCTTAAGAAGTTGTCTTGCAGGACTATCGAGTCTTCCCTACTCGTGTCTTTAGGGTTTGGCAATGATATGATGGACTATGTACTAGTTTGTACTATCCCGGAAGAGAGGCAGTCCAGTGTGACTTTGTTCCAGGATCGTCACGTCCTGCCAGAAACGTAGCATATGCATGTGAGTGAGGTATCTCTTTGCTCCCTTTATTTTCTCGGCTCATCTGCAGTGATGGTACGCCTAGCATTCCCCGCCACCCGGGAGGTTGTCACAATAGGGCAGGAGGTGCAATGTCCGCTGGACTGCATCTCTTCTGCGTCCATTGGGATGACTGATAGCAGACAGAGGCAAAGAGCGAGGCAGGAGTGCATTTTACCAGGTGCATTTCTGCGGCTCGACCGTGCCGGGCTGAGATGCAAGCCCCAGCCATGTCGTAGTCTCCCATCACAGCGGTGCTGAGATTTAGGGCGGGATTCTGGCTTAGAGGCGTTCGGCCGTAGTCCCTCAGATGGTAGCTTATCAGCCAAGCACGTGGACCAAATGTCAGCGACCTGTGATTCTTCTCGAAATAGTGCATTTGACCAGGGGACAAGCCTGGTCATTGCACGGAGATGTTGTTCGCCTGGTGTGCGGACATATCTCATGGTCAAGGGTTGAGTCTCAGCAGTTCGCAGTCAGGTAGCTGATCTACTGCTTAGGGCACCCCGACCGAGAACTAAGTCTTCTACAAATGGTTTCATACCTCATCGCTGTATGGGGTGAATATCGAGCAGCTTCCCGCCCGCTTTGATCGGCGGACGGCAGAGACCTCATTCTGCGGCTCGACCGGGCGGGGCTGGAGCGGGAGCCCCAGGTCCCCACCATGTCGAAGCCTCCCATTGCAATCGTGCTGAGCTTTTGGTCGGGATTTTGGCTTAGAGGCGTTCGGCCGTAATCCCTCACCTTGTAGCCTCGCGCCGTTGGCTTATCCGCCTAGTACGTGAACCAAATGTCTGCGGCTCCTCTCGAGTTGAGCAGGATTACCGTAGCAACGCCCTGTCAATTGTAGGGTAAAACTGACCTGTCTTCCGAGGGTCTATTTCCAGCACCCGTTCAATATTAGACCGGACGTATCAATAGAGGGTCCTGCCATCTAATCCTCAGTAGTTTCCGCTGGCAGTGCACGTGGAAGTGGTTTAATTTCCTGACATGACGACTAAAGACGGTCTAGGTCTCACACGCATATAAAATGTCCTTTCAGTTCTTCTACATGAAGTGTTGCAGAATGGAATTCTACATAGAGATCACGTCATGAATGTCAAAGTACGCAATATTGTCCGACAGTCTACCGCCCTTATTATTAGGACCTCCTTTCAGTTGATATATCACTGTATCTATACTAGTACGGTCATGTGATACGTTCTCATGGCTTTCCCAATGCGATACTCCGAGGCGTAGCTCCTGGCAAGAGAAGGGGTGCTCTCCAAAGACGCGGTAGACATATGATATTCGCGAGTGAACAGACAGGACCTAGACTCAAACAGCAACGTACTCAATGGATAGCGTTCTGTGACCACGGGAAATAAATGATGTGCCGAGATTTGGTGTCACTGCGACCACCTAGGTTACTCGACAGACCAGATGAGATGGATTTTGGATATATGTCGTCAGAGAACGTTGCTTTCTCTTGATGCACCTTCTTAATGTAAAAAAAACATTCATTATTATTTACTCTTTTCTCTGTGTCTATACATCTTCAGACAAGTAAAATTATGTCCTTGGTTTTCCTGGCAATGGTCACCATTTCCAGTCCCTTCAATGTCTTTCCTTCTGCTTTTAGATTTGTCTCGACTTCGATTCTCCGCGAGTATTTGGGTCTATCTCTACCATGATGATTCCAAAAAAAAGTTTTGTAATACTATAAGCTTGGTTCCGCAATGAATGTAAAATATATCACAAATATGTTCACTTTATGTCTAGTCCCTCTGTCATCAGTTCATTTCTTTGAATATTAGTGACTTTATCAAGTCATGTTATTCATCAATATTCGGCGCAAGCATTCATTAACTTTAAAAACAATATTACAATTTTGTTTTTTAGCGTTCGCCTCATTTCTCTATTCCCCAAGGCGGTGAGCGTTGCACTGTGGTTTTTATTTGTGCCTGTCGGTCCAGTGCATCCGAATTCAGCATGCATTTTATGTAAGGGTCTGCTTCCTCCTGCATTTTCTAAGGCTTACTGTGATAGGGATCGAACCCAGCACCTTCAGATTGTGAGCCGTGTCACTTAACCACTAGCCCACGCCGTCCCGATTCATTGACTAAAGCTTGGACCTTTTTAGTTGTACCTTTCTTTGCTGCAACTGTTTTAGTGGTGTGCACATTTCGCAGTCTGCTGGCGTGTCCGGCCCGTATTCCGTGAATCAAACTGTTTAAGCTCTTTTAATTTAATTGTATTTTCAGGGCAACGAAAGAGCTGACATCTTGGCTTCACAAGCTTCCATCAATGGGCACGTTAGTGATGGATAAGAGTGACATTTTGAAATCAATCAGCGACCGTATGTTGGATGCGGGACACCGAAATAGATAAAGCAGCAATCCACAGGCTGCAAAGTTTCGCCATCAAACGAGGTTTTAGCGGAGTGGGGCGCTCAAGAGGACTGAGAAGAAGAGTGTGCAACTAGCGAGCTACAGTCACTATCAGCATCCAGATACTGCAACCTTTTCCGAAAGAGACTGAGAACCTATGGGTATACCGGAGTGCAGTGACGTCGATTCTTAGAAACAGAATACATTTGTAAAAGTAGCGTTCCGCTTGTAGGTTAAATCGCAGCAGTTCCCCTATATCTTTTTCCAGCGGTTATTTTATTGGCAAACTACTACTTCGGACTGTTTCCACATCCGTAGGTATCGGTGTGGACTCTTTATTATGTATCTAACATGAACAAGAACTTGAATTGAATCAACATAAATATATATATACAATTTGATAAATAAGCTGCGACTTGAGATGCAGGCTTGCGTGTGCCAGATACTTAAAAAAAAAAAAATTTGCAGAAACACATAATATACAAAATAATGTTTATACTAATTGAACGTTATTAACTCGAGCATAAATAACAGAATGCCTATACATTAAAGTTTAAGATGTTCAATTACAATCAGTATAAATTGTTTTGTTGCATATGTTCACAAACCACTCACACAATTCTAGACGCCTAACTGGGTCGTGCTGATTCATAGCGTGAAACAGCCTGGCAATGTAGGGCTTACACTTTGATTGCACTAACTTGATTTTCTAAACCTGACCCACTCGAAACTATCCATACGGACTTCCGTGGGGATCTTGTGAAAGTCTGCAACTTCGCCTCTGCACTTGTTTCGCCCGGTTTCGTTCATCCCTTGCTGCATCGTCCCTTCTTCACATAACACACGATTCAATCTCTCTCAAACTTGTAGCGCAACCTCGTAATTGTTAGGCGTGACGGTGGCGTAGTATCGATTTATGACCTCGATCCTCTCTGCACCTCAATCACATTCTAACATATTCAAAAACACTTTAAAATCCCCATACGTTGCTGAAATAAAAACTTGTTTACCTCTGCCATTTTGTCTAGTACACTTATATCCTTCTCCCAGAAACGAAAAAAACAAACAAACAGCAGAATGACTACACGTGCTCGCACACACTCAACGTAATCATTACAGGACCACATTAGAACAGTCCAGAAATGTGTTCTTTAATAGGTTCTCTGATATTAGCGTTCAAATAGTGTAAACATGATTATTCGACACTGTATGTTGATTCATTCTCAGAATACAAATGACAACGTTAGTAGCAGTTCCATTACATAACATCGCTCTTACAACTGCCAGTCTATATTGATGTTATTAGTTGATTAGAAGGTGCAGTACCGTACGTTGCCATTAGTTTTCGTACGTGGAGAAACGATTGTACCAAGAACAAAACCAATGTCTGCCAAACTAGACACGGGGAGATTCGTAACTCGGGCGTTGGGATTGTGAAATGGACGTTTCACCCATAGGCCGCACTGCTTTCATTAACATAATTAAAATTGTATGATTTAGTCACTAATATTAGACTTTAGGAATACATAGGACAAATATCAGTGAAACGTTTCGAGAACATGCTTGAATTAGAGAGGAAAAAATATTGCGGGACACTACTGAGAGCATTACAAGACCGTCCCTGTTCTGGAATCACCGAAGCAAGAGAAGTAGAAATATGTTCAAAAACTCACGAGATAAGGGCTTGCAGCAAATATTAAGTAAGCAAGGGCTCCGCGGATAGGCCTGGAAAGGATGGCATAACATAGAAAGACTTCGCCGTCAATATTGCAATGTGATGGAAGGTATTCTGCTCTTTTGAACAAGTGACATAGTTTATAAAGTATCACTATTAGTTCCTTTAGGTCATGTCTTTGGCTCCACGGTGCCGTAACCACTGACAACGAGTCTGAGAAAAGTAACAATTGTTAATGTGTCTGTGTTGTCAACTACGATTTGAAGTTCTATTGCAGTTTTCATGACTTCTGCTTCTGCTCTGGAGTTGCTTGAAGCATGCTGTAATCGGTGTTGCTGATTTCTCTTTGTGTACAGAATGTTAGTCTCAGAGAGATTCCTTCACTTCTCTCTCTCTGCTTCATTTTTTGCTGATCTCTCTTTGTGTACAGAATGTTAGTCTCAGAGAGATTCCTTCACCTCTCTATCTGCTTCATGTGTTGCTGATCTCTCTCTCTCTATTTCTTTCTCCTGTTTCTTCCCCCTGTCTTTTCTCTTTCACTCTCTCTGTGTTTCAATCTCTCTGTCATTCTCTCTCTCTATGTTTCTCTTTCTTCACACCTATTTTTCTTCTCCCTATATATTCCGCTCTTTCCTTTGTTCTTTGTTTATCTCGTTCTTTCTTTATCTTAACTCGTTCTTTCTTTCTTTCCCCTTTCACTAACTCGATTTCTCTTTCTCTCTCTATCTTTCTCTTTTTATCTGACTCTCTTTAATTGTCTCTCTTTATCTTGTTATCTATTTTGTCTCTTCCTTGTTTATCTAGTTTTCTTTTTATCCAGTTCCCAACCGTTATCTCTCTCTCTCTCTTTTTGTTTATTTCTCTTTTTCATTCTTCATTTTGCAATTTCATTGTTATACTTTTTATTTATCTCTGTGACTGTCATTCTCTCTCATTCTCTGATTTTCTTATTGATATCTTTGTCTATAAAGCAGTATCTCAGTTACACCCTGCAACTTTATCCAATTCATCGCAATCTCCCCCCCCCCTCCCCGAAGAAGAGAGGAGGGCGGGGGAAATTCCATTTTTACATTTAAACGAAACACGCAACTAATAGGTGACATTGATTCTGCCAAAGTCCAAATGTTTACACTTGTTTATGCAGTACTTCAGTACAGCTTTAGAATTGTTGAGAGGAGAATTATTCAGCATATGTTACTGCAATTTGTTGATCATGCGTGGACACTCCAGTATTTCCTGCTTGACCAACCTTGACACGACGACCCGGAAGTAGATCAACAGGGCGGAAATGTGTGTCACACGAGACACTGATGAGATGTGTAAGGAAAACGAGTTTCCTGTCATTTTGAAATATAACCAAAACAATATGACTGCCCGTTTTGCGATTAGAGCGATTTGAACAAAACGACTACGATTTCGCAGAAATGAGGAAACCAATTGAATTTACAAGTTTCGAAAATAAACACAAGATCAACAACAAGGACTTATAGAATCATAATGAGAGCACATGGAAACATTCAATCTAGAAAAGAAGTGGACACTAGGCATTATTGGAATGGAACAACGGGCCGAGACATGATGAACATGTCTTGTTGCCACCAAGAAACGAGTTATGATTAAGGCCAGTTCGAAAGTTTAGTTTAGTTTAGTTTAGTTTCGTGTCGTTTCGTTTAGTTTAGTTTAGTTTAGTTTAGTTTCGTTTAGTTTAGTTTAGTTTAGTTTAGTTTCGTGTCGTTTCGTTTCGTTTAGTTTAGTTTAGTTTAGTTTAGTTTAGTTTCGTGTCGTTTAGTTTAGTTTCGTTTCGTTTAGTTTAGTTTAGTTTAGTTGGTTTAATACTGTAACTCATGTAATTATTGCAGCAATGCTTATCTTGAATCTGGTTTGTTCAAATGCAGATAAGGTAGGTAGATAGTCTAGGTAGTTGACATATGTCCGTGGCGCAATGCGTCAATGATCACGATGAATGGCGAAACCCAGGCTGCGTCCAGTGAGGATGATATCTTTCCGATTTGATCCAGCCAGGTGTTGCGTTGGCTGCACTTCTGGTGTAAACAACACATAACAACATTTAAGTTTGCCAAATTTCATTATCCGCTAACTCATAGTTTCCTCAGCAGACCGCTGAAAACATTGCGGGTGGGATACGGAACCCGTTCTGAGTTGATCAGCGAGCGGTGATTCTGTTTCTAACAGCTGAAGGATGTTGACCAGTTGACATTCATCGCCGAATTGACCAAAGTGTGTCGAAGACAGCAGTGAAGAACTGAACAACGATGTCTAAAGAAGGACGTGAGTTTACAACATATCTTCCGAGACCAGGCCAGGCGTATATTGTTGCGTTTTAACACACGTCCTTCTTCCTATACATACAGAGTTTCCAATACCTTCGGCATTTTCTGAGAAGGACAGACAGTCAGGCATACAGGCAGACATACATAAAATAGCAGAGCAGAGTGGAACTGAGCCGAACGTAACGGAAAATAACAAAACGGAACGGAACAGGACAGAACGGGAAAGGACGTAACGAACCCAGACAGACAGAACAGATCAGAACGGACTAGACAGACATGACATAACAGGACAGAACGAGCCCAAACAGACAGACATGCCAGAACAGATCAGAATGGAACCAAACCGACAGACATGATAGAACAGATTAGAACGGACCCAAACAGACAGAACAGAACGGAACGGACCCAGACAGGACACACACACCCACACATATATATGTATATGGATTGATGGATTAATTGATATATATATATATATATATATATGTATATATATATATATACACACACACACATATACACAGACAGACAAAGTGTACCTACATATTCTTACGAAGGAAGCTATGACATATTACAAAAGTCCAATTGTAACGATTAAATGAGCTCTCGACACATGTTGTCACTCGGAATGAAACTGCATGGAACAGCTGTTCCGTGAAATGTGAAGTAGTGGGGTCTGATTGTCAGTTTTGCCACGCCTGTTGATGCAAAGGCTTATTGTTCTTCTTATTATTAGTGCTATTGTTGGTATTACTATTATTTTTGTTATAATTATTATCATTACCATTATTACTATGATTATTAATGTTATTACTATTAATATTATTATTATTACTACTTATATTATTATTAGTACTATTATTGCTATTACTATTATTATTATTTGTACTATAATTATTATTCTTACTATTATTGTTGGTACTAATATTATTATTTCTATTCCTAGGAGTAGTATTATTATTTTTATTTTTATAGGTACACATAATAACAATAATATTAATACTGCTACTGTTACTGCAGCTGTTACTAATTACAGCAATCCTAATAATAATACACTAGAATCCTTGCTGAATGCTACACTGATTGCACGACTACCTTTCAATCCTTCCAAAAAACGTTAGTAGTACCGATACAAGGAAGTACGTCACGGGGAACCCCATTTCGACGAGCCTTTTTCCGGATGCCTGTAATCCGTCATTAGTCGGTGCGACTGGGATACCTTTGCTAGCATCGCTCCATCCAGGGGGAAAGAAAGCGGGACTCGAAGTGAACACACCCAAGACGAAAGTCATGCTCAATCGATTCGCTTCCCCCGACATAGTCTTCCTAGATGGAGAGAGACTGGTCGACGTGGACGAGTACATCTACTTTGGACGCCTGCAGATCGACTTAAGCCCAGTGGGGACAAGGCAGCGTCTCCCGGGTTGGAAAGCTTTCTCTAAGATAAGGCCGGTACTGGACAACATGCACGACCAGAGCCTGCGCACCTTTCTATTCAACTCCACAGTACTACCTGCAATATGACGGAAACAAGGTCACTCGCGAAGGAAATGGAGTGCAAACTCAGAGTGGAGAAACCCTCCCTTGAGAGACGCATAGTCGGCCTCTCGCTCCATTGCCAACGCACAAAAGGTCTTTACAACTCGGACATACGTCAATTGTCCCTGTTGGAAGATGTTGTTATTTATGCAGCTAGGTAACAACCTTGCTTGTTTGTTGGGGTGTGGGGGGTGGGGCACTTACTGATAAGAACGGACGATGGATGGAGCACAGCGACAGAAACATGATACCCTGGAGATAAACGACCACGGGGACGACCACCAGCACGTTGGACCGACTCCCTTGCATCCCCCAACAACATTTAGGATGCTACATATGAGCGACTCATTATTCACTGGCCCAAGACAGAGACCGTTGAAAGAGAAGTTGGGAACCGCAACGGTGTAACCGCCGCTCAAGAACGGGTCATCCAGTAATCGTGCTAGGTCGCCTACAGTAACCACATACACAGATCTGTGGCAAACAACATTGACAGCAACCAATAGAGCAGGTGGTTCAGGAGAGAAAATGGCGGTTGACATGACGCACTCTCAGTAAGACGCCAAATTGCCACTATGTGCGTGAACGCAACCTGTACGAAGGGAGACAAGCCGAAGGACAGAGAAACACTTTGCGACGAACGACCGCAGAATAACGTTGACAGACTTCACAAAGACGGTACAGGTAACCTATGGAGAGCATCTATTGCAGTCATGTGCTCAAAGAGGAACCAGATGGATACATGATGATGATGTTTTCACGGATGTAATATAATACAAAATAATTGTGGCCATGCCGTGGCTTACCCCAGATCAATGAGCCCAGACCAATTCAGCGCCCACATGATTGCAGGGGTGACTTCGGGTGGCATGAACATCCAAATAGTCCGCTGGAGACTTTGTGAGGAAACTGCACGACCAGAATCTGAAACTGGTTGTCTACAGACTCTGCAGAGTCTTCTGGGGGCCTATGTGGTCTAGATGTCAAGCACTCGCCCCCCAAAGCGATGAACGGAAACGCAAGTTTTAAAGTGATCCCCGGCCTCACGGGAGGTAGGACAAAAATTCCTGCCTCCTGGATTACCTCAATCCTGTAGTCGCAAAATCTTAGTGTAAACAAATGCTTGTACTGAATATTGTAGTATTTTAAATTTTTACTTGTTTAAAAAAAAAATATTTAATGATAACAATAATAAATGTTGCCCACTGGGACAAAGATGGTGACAATATCAGAATATTGCTTGGAAATATGTGTTCTCTAATGGCTGTAAAGTCCAATCCTGTAATCGCTCACCCTACTAAATTCTGGTTACACATGCAGGGAGCCGGCTGTGGAATTATTTTGAGTATTGCTTTTTCGGACAACACGCTTTCGCTAAGTCTCCGCTATGGCTGTACTCTCTGTGATCTGAACATCTTCGGTGATACTAGCTAGCCAGGTGGTACGGTCTTGTGCAAGCCTCTCCCAAGAAGTGTCATCAACATTGAAGCATTTCAGAGACACTTTCAGTGAGTCTCATTTCTTCTGCCCTCCTGGTAAGCGTGTGTCAATCCAACCCTTGACTCACGTCTTTCAGTGCTGGCACTGACAGTTATTTTATATACTCAGTCGAGATGTAGACAGACGTTTTGTTGTCCTGTTGTGTCTTTGCAGGATTGAGTGGCGTCCTCCTTTGGGTCTTCATGTCGGCCTCTGTTGGGATTATATCTCGGTACCTTTAGAATCGTTGCACGGACATCAACTAGCAGCCTTCTCTTTGAGATGTTCAACTACCAATTGGTATTTACGTGCACAACGTGTATTCTGAACTTCCGAGTTTGTCGCCCGTCTCTGATATAACTAGAAGCCGATGTCACTTACATTGAGACCAGAGGAAGCTTCAAACTTGAAGGATTCAAACTCCTGCGGTTTCATCTTTTCGTTTCTTGAGAGACGAACCTCTTACACCGCAGCCGATGTGAACCCACGAAAAGCAAACTCAAAATGATATGTTGTTGTTGTTTAAAGCGTCTTGTGCTGTGCTAATGTTTCTCTTTGTTCTTTGGTAGCGGGCTCAGTGATATTTCGTATATCTCAAACCGTACTGAAGAGGTTAGACATGAATCTGCCTATCTATTGTGCAATGCAAGATTCCTTAATAAAATCGCCACTATGGGAATGAAAAGTTCAAACAAACAAAATAATTTATGACAGTACTGAAGCGTTACCGAAGACATTCGGTTACAGAGCATCAAGGGAATGAGGGCTACTGAAGAGCTTAATTATGGATACTGACTTTTCTTTAGCCATTATACGATACAGAGGATCTTAAAACACTGCTCAATACAGTCAGCGAAACAGCAATAAGGTACGACGTTAAAATCAACATAGAAACGACCAAGACAATGATTGCAGTCAAGTAAACAACATAAGTAAAGGTAATCATTGACGGGAAATATCAAGCAAGTAAACACATTCGCTTTCCTGGGTCAAATTATAACAAAAGATACACGATACGAAACAGAAATACGACGCGCACTTGTACTGGCAAAGATGGCATTTAGAGAGAAACAGAAGAGTCCTGATATTAGGGGGCATTAATGTTACACTTCGGTATAGAATAATGGCCACCTATGTCTGGTATGTGATGTTGCACGAATGTGAAGCGTAGACAATAAATACAAGAGAAGAGAAATACTTGGAGGCTTTTCAGATTAAAACAGATTTAAAAAGTACACTGGGTAGAGAGAAAATAAAAAGAAATGGTGTTGATGAATAGGGGAGAGGAAAATCAGCTGATACAAACGATTAGAAACGTCTAGTCTGGCTGAGTCACAACCCACGTCACGAGGGCCCGGTGAAATAGAAGCCTTTGAAGACAGAACACACGGAAATAGGAAGGAGCAGACCAAGACATGCCCTTGTGACACAAGCATACAGAGACACAAGCATACAGAGAGATGGCGGTGAAGACATGCTGAGTTAATGACGGCGGCAGATGACTGACAGAAATGGAAAGATGGAATCCTGAGCTTGCATACCAGTCCAAGGCCTGAGTGACTTGGTGGATTTTTGTTGCTGTTGTTGAATAGCCGACACGTCATGGTTAGTGTAGAAGCTCTGTTTACCTTGTCTGTGAGGGGAAGGAAGGCCAACGTCTGGTCAGGCACAACATACTGATCAGACATGTTAGTCAGGTTCAGACAAAACAACATGGCCAGGACCCTCACTTTGGCTTCCTCGTAGCACTTCATGGAAACGGGCTATTTTCATGACGGCCTGGCTAACAAAAGTGAGAAATCGACGTGATCCCCGTAGTAGTGAGTGACACGCAGGTGAAGCCAAGCATAGTACAACCGTTTGGAGGACCCCGGTCCACCTTCATCAGCACGCCTGGGATGTGAGGAAAGCTACGACAACCAGCCACTTAACGTCCTTTTTAGGGCGCACAAAAGAGTAATCCTACTCACTGTGGGTATTCAACAACAACAACAACAACATTGTCTGTAATACTTGTCATCCATATATCGTGTCAAATTTTATAGTCAAGCAACAATCGACTAGTTATTCTGTTGTCCTTGCCACTGATGATATTTTTGTGACATATCTTTGGTTCGCGCAAATCATCACAATTTGGCTGGATTACCTCCGCTGTCTCCCATAGGTTCCAGGCAAGCCGGATTAATGAGAATCCGTCTGTCTCTATGTGGGTGGCTTTGGCTTTCACTCTGTGACAACACTTTATGAATATCTATTTGGTACTTACAAGTTCCTGTATCATTTGTTATGAATGTAGAGATTAAGTCCTGGTCATCTTACATTCTCAAAGTATTGGATGTCACACCCTCGCTTCCTTGCGGGATATCTGTTTACAGGAAAGACTCGAGAGCTGACCCTGAGGACAAATCTACATCATGTGCTATCTCCGGTCGTCTCGATAATTCCATGCATCTGGTGAAAGGTAGCTCAGGACGAGAGAGTGAGGTTGACACATTGTGCAAGTCTTCCTCACGTTAATCCACTTCACCGCGTGAGTCACCCATTTCAGCTGACAGAGCAGCTGGAAAAGGCTGTCCACAGGTTTAAATAAAGAGAATGGTCTTCATCACACGCGAGGGACGAACATTACTATCACTTGCAGCTGAGAGTTCGATTTTCCCTGCAAAGGCACAGTGTTTAATTGTCGCTATCGGCCCGCTCTAGTCGACCCAGGTAAAAAAAAAAATACCTGGCGTATTATTAGGAAAGGAAAGACAGCGAGGAAGGGGACTGCTGATCCAACCAAGTAATAAGGGTAATAATTGTTGCATATCGAAAACGGAGCTAGAACTTGCGACCTTGACAATGTCGCTCAACATTTTGGAATGGAAATTAGTGCAGACAAGAGGAATATCATGGTCAACGTCCCAGAGGGTCTAAGAAGTCCGATTGCGATCAAAGACGAACCATTGTAAATTGTTAAACAGTTCAGATACATGGGAGCACTGATGGATGTGCACGGTTCCAGAACTGAGATACAGGCACGAAAAGGGAAGACAGTGGCTGCTCTGACCAAACAGGCAGATAAGGAGGGATAAAACCACCAACCTGAAGTCCAAGATGAGTTTAATGTATACACTTGTCACTTGCGTGTAACTTTAGGTTTGCGAAACGTAGACTAGCGGTTCTAGAGCAAAGAATGTGTGCGAGAGAGATGAAATGTCTGCGTCAAATCCTCGCCATTTTGAATTTAGACAACGTCACGAATAAGGCAGCTCGGGACACCGTTAAGAGAGAGGTCGGCAAATATAAAGAGCTCTTGACTATCGTAAAAGCACGGAAGTAAACATGTTATGGGCATGTTTCAAGTTTGTCTGGATCGATCAAGGCCATCCTGCAAGGCACTAGGAAGCGTAAGAGGGGAAGACAGAAAAAGAGATTGAAAGACATTTCCATTTCAGAGAGTGGACGGGAAGGTCTATAGCTAGAACAAATATCCTGGCACAAAACCAAGAGGAGTGGTGGGAACTGGTCCAACAATCTGCAGTATTGGTGCCCCTATGACTTTTCAGGTTACGGAACAACTGATGATGAGGAAGCGAAGATGGCGACAGCATCATACTTTTTTGCAAAATGTGTTCTCATATGGTCACAGTCCTGGCACCGTTGACTTTGCCGCACTCGGGGCACTCATGGATGAAGTCGGCTGTGTAAGCGTCGTGCGTACTATTCTTTCGGGCAGCACGCTTTCTCTCAGCCACGGAGATGTAGTTATGCTCTACGATCTGAGCATCTTGTGTGATGCAAGCTCGCTGGGTTGAACGGTTAGTGCAAGTATTTCTCAAGATTTGACATGAATGTTGACGCTTGTCACAGATACTTTCAAGACGTCTGTTTAACGTTTCTTCTATCCGCATAATGCCTGTTCTGAGCTCATCGGTTAACCGCTGCTTGGGGATGCGCAAATCGGGCAAACACATGTCTACCATCTTATCTGGCCATCTTGAAGAAGTGTATGGATGCTCAACATGTTAGACGTACAAAGAATATCAGAGTTAGACACTGTGTTCTGCTATAGGAGAACTCAAGTGAAAACGATTTAGCTGTCTAACCAGTCTGATATACACTGCCTCAGTTTGCAAGCATGGAGCTTAGCGTTTGACACTACAGCACAAGATACTTTTCTTTTGGTGGCGACACTGATGCCCTGTCATTTTTATATATTAACTTATCGCCTCCCCAACAAATAAACCAACAATAGTCTTATGACATCTTTAACACTTCATCCCAGACAGCAATGTCTTTTATGGAACCACTTTCACCTCGTACCCGTTCACATTTTATTAAACACAATTAAGTTTTGCATCCAGAGAAGGATGCCAGCGCCATACATTACCGTTCTTAGTCACCTTGTATTACAAACACGTCAAGATCACCAACAAGGTCATCAGCTGCCTGGGTAGGATAGATTCACAAACACACCGGAAGTCATTGTGTCATCAGTTTTAGCTGTTTTTTAGTCTTTCTTCTCCATTCTAAGCCGCCATTTATTTCCTTTCCATGTCCTGGGCACGGCGTCGATATCATGTGTCCAATGTTCAGTAACGTGGATTGCCTTGTCATTCTCCCTCAACCTGTCATCCATATTTCATGTTTCTAGAAGGGTTCGACAGATCATCAGGTGGTCTGCGTCTTGTTTTGCTCCACAGTGGCATGTCTCATCATCCCTTGCATCTCCGTCTCTTCAAGTTCTTCTTGTACAGCGATATATAAATTTGGTGTCCAGTGGCAGTTTCCTTCCAAAGCTCGACCTGAGGAACTTGCGTCAGGTCATTTCATTTTTGCAGCGTTTTCTCAGGAGACCAGTCAGTAAATGCTGTCAGAAACTTCCACTATTGTTATTGTTGTGAATGTCCCCGATGATTTTAGGTTTTTACTGTTTTGGTGCGCCCTGAAAAGGACGTTAAGTGGTGGGTTGTAGTAGCTTTACTCTCATCCCGAGCGTGCTGATGAAGGTAGACCGTGGTTCTCCAAGCGGTTGTGCTATTCTTCGCCTCATTTGCGTGTCTCTCATTACTACGGAGATCACATCGAATCTCCAGCTCGTTATCAGACTGCCAAGAAATACAGCCCGTTTCCAGGGAAGGCTGCGAGGAAGCCGAGGTGAGGGTGTTGGCCAGTATATTTTGCCTAACATGTCTGACCAGTATGCTGTGCCTGACCAGTATGTTGTGCCTTACCAGTATGTTGTGTCTGACTAGTATGTTGTGCCTTACCAGTATGTTGTGCCTGACCAGTATGCTGTGCCTGACTAGTATGTCGTGCCTAACCAGACTTTAGTTTTCTTTCCCAGAAATGTCCCCTAGATTTCTGTCTTCAAATTTCTCTCGTTCAATTTCTGATGCGACACTTCTTCGTGTCTCGTGAGGAGCTGCGTTATGGGCCATATTTTTCAGTTGAGGTAGGTGTTAAGTAAAGATGGGTCCCATGGTAACAATTGCCGACAGAGATGAAGATAACTCTCCATGGATTAAGCCACAGCCTATATGATGTGGGGGGGGGGGGGGGCTGTTTTTTTGTGTGCTTGCTGTTTATACCTTCGGGAGCCGCGTAGCGCAGTGGTTAGCGCACTGGCTTCGCATCTGAGTTGTCCTGGGTTCAATCCCTAGTTGAGGCGGTAGTGTTTCTTCAGACTGCAATGGCTCCCGGGTCGACCCAGCTTTAAATGGGTATCGGTTCAGTCCGGGAAGTAAAAGCGACGAGGGAGAGGAGATGGCTATCGCCCTCATAAAGCAGAGCCTTTGAAATGTGAGATCGCTAACACTTCACACCCCTACAGCAGTAAAGCTATGGGTTACTTTACTTTACATTACTTTATACCTTCTCCAATTCATACGACAGGTACCGATTTATAGCTGGGTCTACTGGAGGAGGGGTCGCACACGGGACAAATCACGTCTGGATTTTTTGTGTGTTCAACTGTGATTTCGAACCCTGACGCCGTGTAATCCCAGCCTTAGCAAGCTAATTCACTGCCGACTGACCTACATTTAGGCACCCTGCAATTATTCGGCCGGTATTGCGTCATCAATCAGTTTGACAGGTGCATAGTTTTTCAAAACTGGGCCGGCGTTCTCAGCTACTGTCAAAACACAAAGCGAGAGCGGATGTTCGGAAGACATCGAGCTGTGCTCCTCTTGTTGTGCCTTTACGTCAAGTAGTTAAATCTAGACATCCAGTGCGAACATGGCGACAGTCCATGGCTAAGGCTGTTGGTCAAATTTACGAAGCAGGGCAGAATAAGTGGATGCAATGTGTCTCAGCTATGTAGTGTGTGTGATGCCAAAGGGGCGTCTACATGAGTAGTGCGGTCTTTCCCTGCCGTTAATTTTCAGGGCATCCAGTTCAGTGGTCCACAAATCACTGTGGTCCACAAACCACTGTGGCCCACACATCAATGAAAGGATCGGTCTTGTGACATCGTCCATGAACTCTCTTACACAGATTATGGACACAGCAGCGGCTCTGCATAGAAACAAAGCTGTGGATGTGCAGATCGTGTGCCACTCCAATCCTCTTGTGCGGTACGAACGGTTTTATAGAGCAATCTACAGGAAAATTGAGACTATGTATCAGAAAGCATTTATGGTGACTTATCAGCTGTTCCCACTGCTTAGGCACACGAGCATTAGTTTGGCAACAAAGCAGCAGCTCATAAACATAATATTTATGCCGATTCTGAGCTACCAGCACCAAACATGGCCTCTGTCAAGGGCGCGTGAAAGCAGAATTTCGACTTGTGAAATGAAGTGTTTAAGGAAAGTCATTGGTGTTACCAGAAGAGACAGAATGCGGAACGACGACATTCGAAGTATGGTCGGCACTACGTCTTGTATGGAATACATTTCCAGGCAGAAAATAAGTTGGTTTGGTCATCTCATGAGAATGCACCCTCATCATCTTCCACTGATGGCTTACAATGCTGGTAGATCTGGCTACAGGGCAAGAGGGCGGCCGTGAGGTAGGTGGATAGATGACATTAGAGTGATTCTGCAGCGACAAGGGCTCACATTGACCAACGCAACGCACTTGACGCAGGATAGACGACTTAAGCTCCCAACGACGCTAAGCGGCACAAGTGGAAAGAAAACTAACCAACTAACTACCATCACGCAGCAACAGCCAACAAGCAATGCTATTTTAATACAGCGGATTAAAGGCCAAAGAATGACAACGAAAAAGATGCCATTCGGAAATATTTGAGGCGGTGAACGCCACTGCGCATGAGGAACACAATGGAAGAGAGCGTTCTAAAGATATCTTCATAACCCAACGCTGGAAGGCAAAACAGAATACGCGAAAAGGTTTATCTGATTTTGCAAAAGTTTCTTACAAATCTCTCGCTTCTCATAGCCGAGCTGGCAGCCATATTGTATCGGTATATTTCAAAATGACAGGAAGCACGATTTCCATGCATATCTCGCTAGTGTCTCGTGTGACACATATTTCCGTTCTGATGATCTACTTCCGGGTGAGTAGTGTCAAGGTTGGCCAAGCAGGAAATACTGGAGTGTCCACGCATGATCAACAAAGTGAGAAAGTATTTGATGGATGATTTTCGCCTGAACAATTTTAATGTTGATCGGAAGGTCTGCTTGAAAAAGTAAACATTTGGACATTGAGAGAATCAATCTAAGCTTTTAGATGTGTGTTTAGTTTTGTTTTTGTTTACTTTTTAAATGCTGATAAACATCCCGAGGTAAGGGAAGGGGTGGGTTGAAGTGGGCGAGGGAGGGGGATACTGGTTTGAAGACATAAAGAGAACCAGAGGAGAGAGTGGCGGAGAAGGAGAGAGAGCGTGGCGGAGAAGGGGAGAGAGAGTGGCGGAGAAGGGAAGAGAGTTGCGGAAAAGGCGACAGAGAGTGGCGGAGAAGGGGAGAGAGTGTGGCGGAGAAGGGGAGAGAGAGTGGCGGAGAAGGGGAGAGAGTTGCGGAAAAGGCGATAGAGAGTGGCGGAGAAGGGGAGAGAGTGTGGCGGAGAAGGGGAGAGAGTGTGGCGGAGAAGGGGAGAGAGAGTGGCGGAGAAGGGGAGAGAGAGTGGCGGAGAAGGGGAGAGAGAGTGGCGGAGAAGGGGAGAGAGAGTGGCGGAGAAGGGGAGAGAGAGTGGCGGAGAAGGGGAGAGAGTGTGGCGGAGAAGGGGAGAAAGTTGCGGAAAAGGCGACAGAGAGTGGCGGAGAAGGGGAGAGAGCGTGGCGGAGAAGGGGAGAGAGAGTGCCGGAGAAGGGAAGAGTGTTGCGGAAAAGGCGACAGAGAGTGGCGGAGAAGGGGAGACAGTGTGGCGGAGAAGGGGAGAGAGAGTGGCGGAGAAGGGGAGAGAGTAGCGGAAAAGGCGATAGAGAGTGGCGGAGAAGGGGAGAGAATGTGGCGGAGAAGGGGAGAGAGTGTGGCGGAGAAGGGGAGAGAGAGTGGCGGAGAAGGGGAGAGAGAGTGGCGGAGAAGGGCAGAGAGAGTGGCGGAGAAGGGGAGAGAGTGTGGCGAAGAAGGGGAGAGAGTTGCGGAAAAGGCGACAGAGAGTGGCGGAGAAGGGGAGAGACTGTGGCGGAGAAGGGGAGAGAGAGTGGTGGAGAAGGGAAGAGAGAGTGGCGGAGAAGGGGAGAGAGTGTGGTGGAGAAGGGGAGAGAGAGTAGCGGAGAAGGGGAGAGAGTTGCGGAAAAGGCGACAGAGAGTGGCGGAGAAGGAGAGAGAGTGTGGCGGAGAAGGGGAGAGAGAGTGGCGGAGAAGGGGAGAGAGTTGCGGAAAAGGCGACAGAAAGTGGCAGAGAAGGGGAGAGAGTGTGGCGGAGAAGGGGAGAGAGAGTGGCGGAGAAGGGGAGAGAGTTGCGGAAAAGGCGACAGAGTGGCGGAGAAGGGGAGAGAGTGGCGGAGAAGGGGAGAGAGAGTGCGGAGAGAGAGTGGCGAAGAAGGGGAGAGAGTGTGGCGGAGAAGAGGAGAGAGTGGCGGAGAAAGGGAGAGAGTTGCGGCCAAGGGGAGAGAGAATATCGGAGAGAGAATGGCGGAGAGAGAGTGGCGGAGAGAGAGTGGCGGAGAGAGAGTGGTGGAGAGAGAGTGGCGGAAAAGGGGAGAGAGAGTGGAGGAGAAAGGGAGAGAGTGGCGGAGAAAGGGAGAGAGAGTGGGAGAGAGAAAGGAGAGAGTTGCGGAGAAGGGGAGAGAGTGGCGAAGAGAGAGTGGCGGAAGAGGGGAGAGAGAGTGGAGGAGAAGGGGAGAGAGTGGAGGAGAAGGGGAGAGAGAGTGGGAGAGAGAGAGGAGAGAGTTGTGGAGAAGGGGAGAGAGTGGCGGAGAGAGAGTGGCGGAGAAGGGGAGAGAGAGTGGAGGAGAAGGGGAGAGAGTGGTGGAGAAGGGGAGAGAGAAGGGAGAGAGAAAGGAGAAGGGGAGAGAGAGAGAAGAGAGAGAGAGTGGCGGAGAGAGAGGAGAGAGTGGCGGAGAAGGAGAGAGAGTGGCGGAGAAGGGGAGAGAGTGGCGGAAAAAGGGAGAGAGAGGGGAGAGAGAGTGGCGGAGAGAGAGTGGCGGAGAAGGGGAGAGAGAGTGGAGGAGAAGGGGAGAGAGTGGCGGTAAGGAGAGAGAGAGAGGGGAGAGAGAGAGTGGCGGAGAGAGAGGAGAGAGTTGCGGAGAAGGGGAGAGAGAGGGGAGAGAGTGACGGAGAAGGGGAGAGAGTGGTGGAGAAGGGGAGAGAGTGGCGGAGAAGGGGAGAGAGTGGCGGAGAAGGGGAGAGAGTGGCGGAGAAGGGGAGAGAGTGGTGGAGAAGGAGAGAGAGTGGGGGAAAAGGGGAGAGAGTGGCAGAGAAGGGGAGAGAGTGGCGGAGAAGGGGAGAGAGTGGCGGAGAAAGAGTGGCGGAGAAGGGGAGAGAGAGAGTGGCAGAGAGAGAGTGGCGGAGAGAGAGTGGCAGAGAGAGTGGCGGAGAAGGGGAGAGAGAGTGGCGGAGAAGGGGAGAGAGAGTGGTGGAGAAGGGGAGAGAGAGTGGCAGAGAGAGAGTGGCGGAGAGAGAGTGGCAGAGAGAGAGTGGCGGAGAAGGGGAGAGAGAGTGGCGGAGAGAGAATGGCAGAGAGGGAGTGGCGGAAAAGGGGATAGAGAGTGGTGGAGAGAGAGTGGCGGAGAAGGGGAGAGAGAGTGGCGGAGAGAGAGTGGCGGAGAAGGGGAGAGAGAGTGGCGGAGAGAGAGTAGCAGAGAGAGAGTGGCGGAAAAGGGGAGAGAGAGTGGCGGAGAGAGAGTGGCGGAGAGAGAGTGGTGGAGAAGGGGAGAGAGGTGGCGGAGACAGATGGCAGAGAGAGAGTGGCGGAGAAGGGGAGAAAGAGTGGCGGAGAGAGAGTGGCGGAGAGAGAGTGGCGGACAGAGAGTGGTGGAGAGAGAGTGGCAGAAAAGGGGAGAGAGAGTGGCGGAGAGAGAGTGGCGGAGAGAGAGTGGCGGAGAAGGGAAGAGAGAATGGCGGATAGAGAGTGGCGGAGAAGGGGAGAGAGAGTGGCTGAGAGAGAGTGGCGGAGAGAGAGTGGCGGAGAAGGGGAGAGAGAGTGGCGGAGAGAGAGTGGCGGAGAAGGGGAGAGAGTGGCGGAGAGAGAGTGGCGGAGAAGGGGAGAGAATGGCGGAGAAGGGGAGAGAGAGGGGAGAGAGAGTGGGAGAGAAAGAGGAGAGAGTTGTGGAGAAGGGGAGAGAGAGATGGGAAAGAGAGAGTGGCAGAGAGAGGAGAGAGTGGAGAGAGTGGCGGAGAAGAGGAGAGAGTGGCGGAGATGGGGAGAGAGAGAGTGATGGAGAAGGGGAGAGAGAGTGGCGAAGAAGGGGAGAGAGTGGCGGAGAAGGGGGAGAGTGGCGGAGAGGGGGAGAGAGTGGCGGAGAAGGGGAGAGAGTTGCGGAAAAGGCGACAGAGAGTGGCGGAGAAGGGGAGCGAGTGTGGCGGAGAAGGGGAGAGAGAGTGGCGGAGGAGGGGAGAGAGTGGCGGAGAAGGGGAGAGAGAGTGGCGGAGAAGGGGAGAGAGTGTGGTGGAGAAGGGGAGAGAGAGTGGCGGAGAAGGGGAAAGAGTTGCGGAAAAGGCAACAGAGAGTGGTGGAAAAGGGGAGAGAGTGTGGCGGAGAAGAGGAGAGAGAGTGGCGGAGAAGGGGAGAGAGTTGCGGAAAAGGCGACAGAGTGGCGGAGAAGGGGAGAGAGTGGCGGAGAAGGGGAGAGAGAGTGGCGGAGAGAGAGTGGCGGAGAAGGGGAGAGAGTGTGGCGGAGAAGAGGAGAGAGTGGCGGAGAAGGGGAGAGAGTGGCGGAGAAGGGGAGAGAGAGTGGCTGAGAGAGAATGGCAGAGAGAGAGTGGCGGAGAAGAGGAGAGAGTGGCAGATAAGGGGAGAGAGAGGAGAGAGAGAGTTGTGGAGAAAAGGAGAGAGAGTGGCGGAGAAGGGGAGAGAGTGGCGGAGAAGGGGGAGAGTGGCGGAGAAGGGAAGAGAGTTGCGGAGAAGGGGAGAGAGAGTGGCTGAGAGAGAATGGCAGAGAGAGAGTGGCGGAGAAGAGGAGAGAGTGGCAGAGAAGGGGAGAGAGAGGAGAGAGAGAGTTGTGGAGAAAAGGAGAGAGAGTGGCGGAGAAGGGGAGAGAGTGGCGGAGAAGGGGGAGAGTGGCGGAGAAGGGGAGAGAGTTGCGGAAAAGGCGACAGAGTGGCGGAGAAAAGGAGAGAGTGTGGCGGAGAATGGGAGAGATAGTGGCGGAGAAGGGGAGAGAGAGTGGCGGAGAAGGGGAGAGAGTGTGGTGGAGAAGGGGAGAGAGAGTGGCGGAGAAGGGGAGAGAGTTGCGGAAAAGGCGACAGAGAGTGGCGGAGAAGGGGAGAGAGTGTGGAGGAAAAAGGGTAGAGAGAGTGACGGAGAAGGGGAGAGAGTGGGGGAAAAGGGGAGAGAGTGGCGGAGAAGGGGAGAGAGTGGCGGAGAAGGGGAGAGAGTGGCGGAGAAAGAGTGGCGGAGAAGGGGAGAGAGAGAGTGGCAGAGAGAGAGTGGCGGAGAGAGAGTGGCAGAGAGAGTGGCGGAGAAGGGGAGAGAGAGTGGCGGAGAAGGGGAGAGAGAGTGGCGGAGAAGGGGAGAGAGAGTGGCAGAGAGAGAGTGGCGGAGAAAGAGTGGCAGAGAGAGAGTGGCGGAGAAGGGGAGAGAGAGTGGCGGAGAGAGAATGGCAGAGAGGGAGCGGCGGAAAAGAGGATAGAGAGTGGTGGAGAGAGAGTGGCGGAGAAGGGGAGAGAGAGTTGCGGAGAGAGAGTGGCGGAGAAGGGGAGAGAGAGTGGCGGAGAGAGAGTAGCAGAGAGAGAGTGGCGGAAAAGGGGAGAGAGAGTGGCGGAGAGAGAGTGGCGGAGAGAGAGTGGTGGAGAAGGGGAGAGAGGTGGCGGAGACAGATGGCAGAGAGAGAGTGGCGGAGAAGGGGAGAGAGAGTGGCGGAGAGAGAGTGGCGGAGAGAGAGTGGCGGACAGAGAGTGGTGGAGAGAGAGTGGCAGAGAAGGGGAGAGAGAGTGGCGGAGAGAGAGTGGCGGAGAAGGGGAGAGAGAATGGCGGATAGAGAGTGGCGGAGAAGGGGAGAGAGAGTGGCTGAGAGAGAGTGGCGGAGAGAGAGTGGCGGAGAAGGGGAGAGAGAGTGGCAGAGAGAGTGGCGGAGAAGGGGAGAGAGTGGCGGAGAGAGATTGGCGAAGACGGGGAGAGAGAGTGGCGGAGAAGGGGAGAGAATGGCGGAGAAGGGGAGAGAGAGGGGAGAGAGAGTGGGAGAGAAAGAGGAGAGAGTTGTGGAGAAGGGGAGAGAGAGATGGGAGAGAGAGAGTGGCAGAGAGAGGAGAGAGTGGAGAGAGTGGCGGAGAAGAGGAGAGAGTGGCGGAGATGGGGAGAGAGAGAGTGGTGGAGAAGGGGAGAGAGAGTGGCGAAGAAGGGGAGAGAGTGGCGGAGAAGGGGGAGAGTGGCGGAGAGGGGGAGAGAGTGGCGGAGAAGGGGAGAGAGTTGCGGAAAAGGCGATAGAGAGTGGCGGAGAAGGGGAGCGAGTGTGGCGGAGAAGGGGAGAGAGAGTGGCGGAGGAGGGGAGAGAGTGGCGGAGAAGGGGAGAGAGAGTGGCGGAGAAGGGGAGAGAGTGTGGTGGAGAAGGGGAGAGAGAGTGGCGGAGAAGAGAAGAGAGTTGCGGAAAAGGCAACAGAGAGTGGTGGAAAAGGGGAGAGAGTGTGGCGGAGAAGAGGAGAGAGAGTGGCGGAGAAGGGGAGAGAGTTGCGGAAAAGGCGACAGAGTGGCGGAGAAGGGGAGAGAGTGTGGCGGAGAATGGGAGAGAGAGTGGCGGAGAAGGGGAGAGAGAGTGGCGGAGAAGGGGAGAGAATGTGGTGGAGAAGGGGAGAGAGAGTGGCGGAGAAGGGGAGAGAGTTGCGGAAAAGGCGAAAGAGAGAGGCGGAGAAGGGGAGAGAGTGTGGAGGAAAAGGGTAGAGAGAGTGACGGAGAAGGGGAGAGAGTTGCGGAAAATTCGACAGAGTGGCGGAGAAGGGGAGAGAGTGGCGGAGAAGGGGAGAGAGAGTGGCGGAGAGAGAGTGGCGGAGAAGGGAAGAGAGTGTGGCGGAGAGAGAGTGGCGGAGAAGGGGAGAGAGAGTGGAGGAGAAGGGGAAAGAGAGTGGGAGAGAGAGAGGAGAGAGTTGCGGAGAAGGGGAGAGAGTGGCAGAGAGAGAGTGGCGGAGACGAGGAGAGAGAGTGGCGGAGAAGGGGAGAGAGTGTGTTGGAGAACGGGAGAGAGAGTGGCGGAGAAGGGGAGAGAATTGCGGAAAAGGCAACAGAGAGCGGCGGAGAAGGGGAGAGAGTGTGGCGGAGAGAGAGTGGCGGAGAGAGAGTGGCAGAGAAGGGGAGAGAGAGTGGCGGAGAGAGAGTGGCGGAGAGAGAATGGCGGAGAGAGAGTGGCGGAGAAGGGGAGAGAGAGTGGTGAAGAGATAGTGGCGGAGAGAGAGTGGCAGAGAAGGGGAGAGAGAGTGGTGGAGAGAGAGTGGTGGAGAAGGGGAGAGAGAGAGTGGCGGAGAGAGAGTGGCGAAGAAGGGGAGAGAGCGTGGCGGAGAGAGAGTGGCGGAGAGAGATTGGCAGAGAAGGGGAGAGAGAGTGGCGGAGAGAGCGTGGCGGACAGAGAGTGGCGGAGAAGGGGAGAGAGAGTGGCGGAGAGAGAGTGGCGGAGAAGGGGAGAGAGTGGCTGAGAGAGAGTGGCGGAGAAGGGGAGAGAGAGTGGCGGAGAAGGGGAGAGAGTGGCGGAGAAGGGGAGAGAGAGGGGAGAGTGGGAGAGAGAGAGGAGAGAGTTGCGGAGAAGGGGAGAGAGAGAGTGGCGGAGAGAGAGGAGAGAGTGGAGAGAGTGGTGGAGAAGAGGAGAGAGTGGCGGAGAAGGGCAGAGAGAGGAGAGAGAGAGTGGTGGAGAGAGATGAGAGAGTGGCGGAGAAGGGGAGAGAGAGTGGCGGAGAAGGGGGAGAGTGGCGGAGAAGGGGAGAGAGTTGCGGAAAAGGCGACAGAGAGTGGCGGAGAAGGGGAGAGAGAGTGGCGGAGAAGGGGAGAGAGAGTGGCGGAGAAGGGGAGAGAGTGTGGTGGAGAAGGGGGAGAGTGGCGGAGAAGGGCAGAGAGAGGAGAGAGAGAGTGGTGGAGAGAGATGAGAGAGTGGCGGAGAAGGGGAGAGAGAGTGGCGGAGAAGGGGGAGAGTGGCGGAGAAGGGGAGAGAGTTGCGGAAAAGGCGACTGAGAGTGGCAGAGAAGGGGAGAGAGTGTGGCGGAGAAGGGGAGAGAGAGTGGCGGAGAAGGGGAGAGAGTTGTGGAAAAGGCGACAGAGGGGCGGAGAAGGGGAGAGAGTGGCGGAGAAGGGGAGAGAGAGTGGCGGAGCGAGAGTGGCGGAGAAGGGAAGAGAGTGTGGCGGAGAAGGGGAGAGAGTGGCGGAGAAGGGGAGAGAGTGGCGGAGAAGGGGAGAGAGAGAGTGGCGGAGAGAGAGTGGCGGAGAAGGGGAGAGAGAGTGGCGGAGAGAGAGTGGCGGAGAAGGGGAGAGAGAGAGTGGCGGAGAGAGAGTGGCGGAGAGAGAGTGGCGGAGAGAGAGTGGCGGAGAAGGGGAGATAGAGTGGCGGAGAGAGATGAGAAGAGGGAGTAAGTCAGAGGGACAGAGAGAGAGAGAGTGGAACAAATGGGGATGGGATAGAGGATGAGAGAGAGAGAGGAGAAGAGATAGAGGCGAAGAGAGGGAGGAGGAGACGTAAGGTTTGATGTGGAAAGAGAGTGGAACAAGATGGGTTGAGAAATGTGAGCGAGAGGAAGAAAGCGAGTGAGTTAGCGGGAGAGAGAGTGAATGAGAATGAGAGAGAGTGGAAACAAGAGAGGGAGAGATAAAGACTAGAGTGTGATAGAGAGGAGTGAGAGTGAGTGAAACGAGAGGAGAGAGAGGAGAGGAAGAAGAGGAGAAGAAGGAGATGAGGGGAGAGAGAGAGGAGAGAGAGAGGAGAGTGAGAGAGCGTGAGGAAAGGGGAAAGAAAGGAGGAGGACGAGGGAGATATATGTAAGATGACACCTGAAAAAAGAGGATAGAGACATGTGAGAAGTTGAAGACCCGGAAAGATAAGAGAAATTCTAACACATAAGAAAATGGAGCAATCCTTTAGACACAAACAAAATGGAGCTTACAATCAGGGATGATTAAGGATAAGAAATGAAATCCAATAACTGACAAGAGAAACAAAAAATGAATGATGAAGAGATGGAAAAATAAGTTATGGGACTGGGACCTGTATCAGGTTAGAGGTTTGTCCCCTAATAGTTACACTACTGTCGGGGAATGAAGTTGTTAGAGAGTTCAGTATACTAAGTCAATGTTTGTCCCATAGTAGTTACACTACTGTCAGGGAATGAAGACTTCAGTGAACTAAGTAGCTAGGTCCCCTGGAGCGTAACGGTAATAGCAGCTGAGCCTTGTACCACTGCCGTGCAACGCAAGGGGAAGCGTTACACTTAATCAGTCGCTCAATCATATCATAACAGAATATAACATAAAATTGAAGGCCATAACATAACAAAATACCATAACAACAGATCTTAGTTCTTAGTTGACCTGTACTTCTACAGGGACAGATGCTCATGTGCAGATACCAGCTCTGGTATTATCTGGATGTAGCCAGGAGAAGGATTTCATGCTTAGTGGGCTAGGTTCAAGCAGCTTATTACTCCGTTGCGTTGAGACAAGTGCCGCGGAGGATGGTTAAAAGATGTGCGAATCTATCTTACTAGACTCAAACACTAGAGCAACGTAGAAACCGAAGGCTGTTAGACGCCATCTATCCTGCTCTAAACAAACCACCTAATCATGGCTGGTGTTATGCCATGTGACACAGTCACTTCTTACGACATGATCTCTGTGGGGCAGTGGTGCTATTCTTGTCCTTGTCATACACAAAGACCCCGCTAGACCACTCCTGACAGAAAACTTAACATAATATAATATAATATATCAACATACGATATCATACCAAAACAAATTATAATAAAACATAACACAGTATAAGATGCCATAACAAAACATAACACACAATATAACATATCATAACAAAACATTTTACATAACACAATATAACATTCCGCAGCAAAACATAACATAACAGAGACTGTAAAATACCATAAAATACCAAAACAGAACACAATATACATAACTGTGCACTCAGTTTACAATACAAAAAGTCCCCAACAGTACAAAAAAAATGGTGTGTCTAATACTCACGCTACAGAAGACTTTCCTGGCCATGTTCTGGTCAAAGTTGCCCACAACAATACGAACATCCTGGAGCTGTTACGATGCAGAAAAAAAAAACATGATATGTTCATAGATGAGTCTGTCTGAGTCATAGACGCAATTAATATTTTTTTAAACAATTTATATTCACCTCTTCTTTTCTTTTTTCCCAGAACAAAATAAGCATCCACTCCATTTTACCAATACATATGCTATATTTCTAAAAGTTTGTATATTTGTTTTTCATATCTCGCGAAATAAACGACATATCGAGCTGAAATTGTCACTGAGCATTCAGTGCAAACTACTTATAATTGCCATGTTGTTTCCCTGACGAGTTATGGGCATATCATGGTATGTTGCAGGAATAATATTGTTTTCTGGCAGATACTGACACGACGATTGTTTTTTTAAAGCAACTGGTCCATAAATCTGAACCAAGGAGTGAAGAGACGGGCGGGGAGTAGACACACTGTGGGAAGAAATGGGTGAGGGCAAGTTTAGAGGTGAAAAGATGGACAGACGGATGGGTCAGTTGACAGGACAAAGTTCTATGTAGACGAATTTGAGGGTAACAGAAGATGAGCGGAGTAATGAGTTCGATTAATTAAATAGCTGTCCCTGGCAATGCCGGATAATACAGCTGACCATACATGAGGTATCCGTTCTAGTAGTCATTCTTTCAAACCTACAATGTTACACCACACACAGTACGCATCGGAACAATGTCAGGAGCGAGGTGCAACAAGTCACGGGCTGGAGTGTTGTCTACATTAATGTAGTTAGACAGCATTGCTGGAAGTCTGATAGGCGTCAAACTCTGTACCGCTGACGTGTCAAGGGAAGTCCCCATCATTCAGCTTCCAGGACGCGTTTTTCAATAGTGGTTGCTAATTTTCGAAATTGTGTCACTCTACTGTCCTGGTAATGCGAGAGATTTCGTCTACGCTGGGAGCTTTTCCTTACCCTTCTCCCCCTCCTGTTGAGTGGGCTTCAATTTCTTTTCCTTCTTATTCTTAATTTTCCTTCCTTTTCTTCTCCCCCACGTTCTTTCTTCTTCATTTCCTTGATTTCTACCAGTTCCTCCTTCTTCTCCTGTGTTTTTTCCTTTTTCTTCTTTTTCTCTTCCTGTCCTTTCTCATTTTTCTAGTTCTTCTTCTTCTTCTTCCGCGTTCGTCCTGAAAAGGACGTTGTGACCCTGCGATATCTGGACCTTTCGATCCGGCACATCCGACTTAACTTTTTAAGTACCGGATATGATTTCCCACTATGCTCCCTATTATGTTAGCCAGACTACACTAGTGCAGCCAGTTTTCCGGGCCGCAGCTAAGATATAGAATAGGATCTTCATCATGTCAGGTCATCCGGTAACCGGTGAGGTCGTTGGAGCACACATGAAGACATCCTCACAACACCACGGTACCCTTCTCTGTCAGCGGCGCTGCCTGTGCCTCCTCTGGTCTGAGATTGGTCCATTCTTTTATCTTTTTAGGACGGCCTCTTCGTCGTCTGCCTTGCACCTTTCCGTGGAGGATCGTATTTGCAAGACCATTTGATCTCGATATGTGACCGTGCCAAGCGAATTTCCTTCTTTTGACAGTTGCCAAGAGGTCTTCAAAAGGCCCTATTGCTGTTGTAATTCTATCTCGTATTTCCTCAATTATAACTCGATCTTTGTACGTGACGTTTACAAGTTTTCGGAAACATCTCATCTCCAAGGTCTGTATCCTTCGCTGAAGGTCAGCTGCAACTGTCCATGTCTTATAAGCATAGAGGAATATTGACAGGACCAGTATACGCATTAATCTGATTTTCATGCATAGTGCTGTTTATCCTGCCAGATTTTGTTAAGCCGCGCAAGCGCCGCTATTGTCTGTGCTATTCTGGCCAACACCTCACATTTTGATCGTTCATCGCTGCCACTCGACCCTAGATATTCAAAACGGTCAACCACTTCGAGTTCCTGACCATTAGATTTTATCCTGCTGTTGAAGCCCTGGGCGTTGTTGATCAATAATTTTCTCTTTCCAGTGTTTATCTTCACACCATAGTCAAGAGCTGTTTCATCAAGCCTTCCTACCAATTCCTGGAGTTCTGCTTCTGTACCCGCCAACCCGTCGATATCATCTGCAAAACGAAGGTTGGTAATCATTTGGCCCCAGTATCTTGACAGTACCAACGTGACCTCCAAGTGCCTCACTCATAGTTCCCTCAAGAAATATATTGAAAAGAGTTGGAGAAAGTGTACATCCCTGTCTCACACCAACTAACTGATGTGCGAAACCAGTCCCCTCGCCTCCCATTCACAAGAACTGCGCTGGTCAATCGGTCAAGGATTAATCTAAGCATGACCTTGCTAGGGTGGCTAATGAGGCTTAATGTTCTGTAATTATGGCACAGCTTCAGGTTTCCAGACTTATGTAACGGTATAACCATTGATTTTGTCCATAAGTCCGGCCAGTTTCCTGTCGCCCATATTTTGTTGCAGATGTGTGTCAGGCCTTCCACCACTACCTTCCCACCTGCCTGTAAGAGCTCTGCTGATGTATTGTCCACACCGGCCGCCTTCCCTCTTCTCAATGTCTTTACCACTGCAATTACCTCTTCCTTCGTTATCAGTTGCTTATCCTCTATAGTTGTTGATGTTGGAGGGATTATTTTCTCAGGTTTTTTTCGTCCTTCATAGTTATATAACACGGAATAGTACTCTGTCCATCGTGCCAGTACGTCATTTTCCTCAATAAGGCACTTGCCGCTTTTATCCTGGATCATAAGGTTCCTGCCTTTTCTTGCTGTTACCAGTTCTTTGACAACCTTGTATGCTCCTTTAGCATCATTTCTGTTTAATTAATCAGCTTCATCAGCTCGGCTGAAATACTCGTAGATTAAATCAAGGTCGACCGTAGTCACAGCACTAAAAAGCCAGAAAAATACTGAACTTAATGATTTAAGAGTAGTACTCTGTCAACTATGCCAGCAGGCCGCACCAAAAAGGGTAGTGGTGCAGTGGGTTCCATCTCACTGCAACATCCAAGGCAACGAGGTGGCAGACAGACTGGCAAAAGAAGGTGCAAAACTACCACAAAAAGATACTAGTATGAGATACGAAGAGTCAAAACGGCTTATTAGAGCTAGATACATGACCAAATGGGAAACCGAACATACTGGCTACTCCAAAAACGATGCCTATTACCAGTTGAACAGAAGAGAGCAGGACGTGGTCTTCAGACTTCGCACTGGCCACAATAGACTGAGGTACCACCTATTCAACAAATTGAAGATAGGTGGCACCGACGAATGCCCGTGTGGTACCGGTAAAATGACCGCTGAACATCTGCTGCAGAACTGCCCGACATACGAGGATCAGAGAGAGCAGATGTGGCCATCACCAGTGGCAACACTAGACAAGCTCTATGGCAGTGTCGACAGCCTCAGGATGACCGCTGCTTTTTTCGAAAAAATAAATGTTACTGTATGACCGCGTACGATGAAGAAGAAGAAGAAATCAAGGTCGACATTTTTATATTGTGTGTCCATTAAAACTAAGGAAGGATATATGCGAAGCAGGAATGTGTAGGAAGGGGATGAGGAGGAAGGAGGGAGGGGGGGGGGGTGGAAATGAGGCTGTGAATGCGACACCTGTTTTGACATATTTGTTTCACAGCATCATTTATAGGCGAAATGGCGAGAGGGAATTGTCGTGCCATGATCTATGAACCGTGTTCAAATGAAACTGGACCTAACTGCACCAAGTGAACATACGTGCGATGCGCATGATGCCGTCACTTCTGATGTAATCAGCACATACCAACCGTCAAGTTTGTATGATTTCATTATCCTCTGACTCATAGTCTCCTCAGCAGACCGTTGAAAACATGGCGGGTGTGATGCTGAATCCGTCCAGAGTTGATCAGCGAGTGGTGATTCGGTTTCTAAGAGCTGAAGAATGTCGACCAGCTGAATTCGTTCAGAGTTGATCAGGGAGCGGTGATTTGGTTTCTAAGAGCTGAAGGATGTCGACCAGTTGAATCCGTCCAGAGTTGATCAGCGAGTGGTGATTCGGTTTCTAAGAGCTGAAGGATGTCGACCAGCTGAATTCGTCCAGAGTTAATCAGCGAGTGGTGATTCGGTTTCTAACAGCTGAAGGATGTTGACCAGTTGACATTCATCGCAGAATGTATGCATTGTATGGTGATAAATGTATGTCGAACACAACAGTGAAGAACTGGACAACGATGTTTATCGAAGGACGTGAGTTAACGAAAGATCTTCCGTGACAAGATCAGGCGCGTATTGAGTCAGAAGTTGCCAAAACTGATGCAGCAATTCGGGTGGACCGCCGCAGCAGCTTACGTTCGCCACAGTTGTGTCACCATACACTGCCTGCATTCTGCGATGAATGTCAACTGGTCGACAACCTTCAGCTGTTGGAAACCGAATCTCCTCTCGCTGATCAACTCTGGACAGATTCCACATGACACCCGCCATGTTTTCAACGGTCTGCTGAGGAGACCTTGAGTCGGATTATAATGAAATTTTGCAAACTTGACGGTTGGTAAGTGCTGTTTACATCATAAGTGATGGCATTATGTGTATCGCACGTATGTTCACTTCGTGCAGTTAGTAGGTCCGGTTTCATTTGAACACGACACGTATATCCTACTCCATTCGGTGCAGGAAACTGAGCACATCAAATAATGACTAGATTGAAAAATTATGCTTTATAAATCACACACACATGGGTGTCGTCACGTGATAAAAGAAGCTAAGCACCGATGGGTCTCTGGGAAGCAGTAGTGTCGATTCTGTCTTAAATAAAATGGCAATAGAAATGGTAATAAACAACATCAGATACAATTTTCCAAGCTCAACAATCGTTAACTTACCTTTAGATTCTTAACAGCTGTTTCAGGGTCGTCTGCAAAGCTTTCAACAATGGATATATTGACCTTGTGCTTCTCAACCAGACTGTCAAACTGGTTGCTCGCCTGAAAGAATAAGTAAGAAAAAGGTTAGTATTACAGGATACCGCCTGAAAGAATAAGTAAGAAAAAGGTTAGTATCACAGGATACCACATGAAAGAATAAGTAAGAAAAAGGTTAATATTACAGGATACCGCCTGAAAGAAAAAGTAAGAAAAAGGTTAATATTACAGGATACCGCTTGAAAGAATAAGTAAGAAAAAGGTTAGTATCACAGGATACCGCCTGAAAGAATAAGTAAGAAAAAGGTTAATATTACAGGATACCGCCTGAAAGAATAAGTAAGAAAAAGGTTAATATTACAGGATACCGCCTGAAAGAATAAGTAAGAAAAAGGTTAATATTACAGGATACCGCCTGGAAGATTAAGTAAGAAAAAGGTTAGTATTACAGGATATCGCCTGAAAGGTCCGTCTAAAAGAGTGAAAACGTCAAAGGCTGATCCTAGCAGGTTAAAGGTCAAATATTATGCTGAGGCCAGGTCAGGTCATCCCATAACCGGTGAGGTCTTTGGGGCACACATAAAGACATCCTCCCAACTCCACGCCACCCCTCTCTGGCGGATGCCGCTGCCTGTGACTCTTCTGGTCGGAGACTGGTCCATTCTTTTATGTCCTGACTTGACCTGACCTAGATCAGTGCACTTCAATCTGGGCGGTATGCACACTGGTAGGCGATATTAGCCTGTAGCAGAATAATTACCTGCTGTGTTAAAATCACAACTTGAAGAAACTATGGCAGAATGCCAGCCAACCATCAAAAGCGTACATTTTGAAAACCTATGTTTTTCCCGCGGCAGTATACGGCTGTACAACATGGACAGTTACCAAAACCTCGAGGTCTTCGAGCAAAAATGTTATAGAACGGTCTTCAGAATACCGTTAACCGAACAAATAAGAATTGAGACATTCGACGAGAGTTGGACTTTAAGAACTGGTTCATAAATGTCATCATGAACAGAAACAAATTGACATACTTTGACCACATCAACAGACACACCGGTCTTGGGAGAAGGGTAATGGAAGAAAGGTATTGTGGCGAACAAGAGAGGCAGAGGCAGACAAAAATGAAGGCGAAGGCACCAATATGTCAAGGAATGCTTGGGCATGACTTTTGGAGCACGCTGGAGATTTGGCAAAAGATCGAGTTTCTTTCAGAGAGGCTGTCATGGTAGCGACGTTTTACAAAGGAGATGCTATTTTGATGAATAAAAACATAAAAAATACAGACTCAGTGGACGATCTCGAAATTTTCTACTATTTAGATTTTAGTGGGATGTAATGACAGTTTGACCTGACGAAAGTTATAGAAGTGGGCACCCGGTATAACAAAATTAAAGAGCAGTGGATCTGGATTATCGAAGCATATTCTGAAGGGTTAAAGGTCAACACTAAGCAGAAATATGAAATGATTTTTAAAAGAATAGATTGGGTGGGGGGGGGGGGGGGGGGGGGGGGGTTAGCCAAATGATTCTGAAATAGGAAATAGGTGAAAGATTTGAATAAAAGACAAATGAGGTCAAAGGTTAACCTGAAAGAGAAGGTAGGTCAAAGTTTAGTCAGAATCAGGGAATAGGTCAAAAGTTAGACTGAAAGAGACAATATACATAAATCAGTATGAAGAGAAATGGGGACAAACATTTGAAAGAGAAAGGAGGCTGAAGTTATTTTGAAGGAAACTGAAAATGATATATTAAAATGACAGAGGCAATGTGTTAGAGGTTAGTACTGACAAGGCAAAAGGTTAGTGGTGATTCTGAAAGAGGGAAAAGGTGAGAAGTGAGTACGGAAGAGGACAACGATGAAAGGTGAGAATGGAAAATGCATGTAGTGAGAGGTGAGTTTGAAAGTGGCGTACGGTGAAATGTGAGTCTGGAAGAGGGATAAGGTGAGAGATGAGTATGTAAGTGACATAACGTGAGAGGTGAGTCTGGAAGTTGTATAAGGTGAGAGGTGAGTCTGTAAGTGGCATAAGGTGAGAGGTGAGTATGGAAGTTGTATAAGGTGAGAGGTGAGTCTGTAAGTGGCATAAGGTGAGACGTGAGTCTGGAAGTTGTATAAGGTGAGAGGTGAGTCTGTAAGTGGCATAAGGTGAGAGGTGAGTCTGGAAGTTGTATAAGGTGAGAGGTGAGTCTGTAAGTCACACAAGGTGAGAGGTGAGTCTGGAAGTGACATAAGGTGAGAGGTGAGTCTGGAAGTGACATAAGGTGAGAGGTACGTCTGTAAGGGTCATAAGGTGAAAGGTGAGTCTGGAAGTAGCATAAGGTGAGGGATGCGTATGGATGAGTCATAAGCTGTATGGTGAGCCTGGAAAAGACAGAAGGTGAGAGGCGAGTCTGAAATAGGAAAACGATAATGTGATGAGGATGCGTTGGTGATGATATGACCTTGATCATGTGTTTATGATTTGGTAATAACGTAGTGAAGATGAAGTGGTAGGCATATGGTAATATGATGTGGTGATGGTGGTAACTTGGTGGTGATGATTTTGTGATAATATGGTGGTGATGTGGTGACGTATTGGTAATGATATAGAGGTGATGTTTTGACGTGTTGATGATGATGTGGGGGTGATGTTGTGACGTATTGGTGAATAAATAGAGATGATATGGTGACATGTTGGTGATGTGGTGACGTGTTTGTGATGATGTGGTGGTAATGTTTTAGTAGTGATGATATGGTGGTGATGTGGTGATGATATGGTGGTAATGATGGGTTGATGATTTTGTAATAGCGTAGTGAAGATAATGTGGTAGGTATATGGTAATATGATGTGGTGGTGATGTAGTGGTAATGTGATGGAGATGTGGTGGTGGTGATTTGGTGACGTATTGGTGATGATGTGGTGGTGATGTGGGGACGTGTTGATGATGATATGGTGGTGATGTGGTGACTGTAGATGATGGTATAGTGGTGATGTGATGGTGGGGATGATATGGTGGGGATGATATGGTGGTGATGTAATGGTGGAGATGATATGGTGGTGATGTGAGGATGATATAGTGGTGATTTGGGGATGATATGGTGATGTGGTGACGTGTTGGTGCTGATATGGTGACGTGTTGGTGATGATACGCTGATGATATGGTGATGGTATGGTCGTGATATTTGTGGTGATATGGTGGTGGTAATAGTGATATATTCGTGGTGATGTATTGGTGGTCATGTGATGCTGATGATGATTTTGGTAGTGATGCGATGCAGATGATGTGATGATAAGGATAATGAGAATGAGATGCTAATGACAACTTACATATCCATGCCTAGCCTCTCCCAGCTTGGCGTCCTGAAAGATAGTTCCAACAGTCGTCCAGTTGAAATGTCTCAGCAAGGCCAGGCGGGCAGGGTTGAAGTCGCTGTCGCTGGGGACAGTTCGGTAAAAGTTGGGGAACTGATCTCTATCTGACAGCATCGGGTTTGTGTCAGCATACGAGAGCTGAGAACAGACAGAAGAACCGATTACCGTGTGTACCACATGTAACCAACCTTAGGACCGATTACCGTGTGTACCACATGTAACCAACCTTAGGACCGGTTACCGTGTGTACCACATGTAACTAACCTTTTGACCGATTACCGTGTGTACCACATTTAACCAACCTTAGAGCCGATTACCGTGTGTACCACATGTAACCAAACTTAGGACCGATTACTTTGTGTATCACATGTAACCAACCTTAGGACCGATTACCGTGTGTACCATATGTAACCAACCTTTGGACCGATTACCGTGTGTACCACATGTAACCAACCGTAGGACCGATTACCGTGTGTACCACATGTAACCAACCTTAGGACCGATTACCGTGTGTACCACATGTAACCAACCTTAGGACCGATTACCGTGTGTACCACATGTAACCAACCTTAGGACCGATTACCGTGTGTACCACATGTAACCAACCTTAGGACCGATTACCGTGTGTACCACATGTAACCAACCTAGGCTCTACAACATGGCTGCTGTCTTATTTTCTGTTGTTATTCACTGGAGCACTACCCTTCTCTTGACTTTTAGTTCGCCCAAGGTTTTCTTAAGCTCTGACGGTTTATCATTTTTGAAGGCTTGCAGATCTGATATTGCTACTGAAAGGAATACAACCTGCTGGCATTGGCTTCTTGTGTTGCTGATCATATCTGCAGCAATAATTAGTGCTTATGCTTCAGCCGAGTAGTTTGAATATATATTTACAGTGCATGAACTAGTGATTTTGTTCTTTATCTAGGTAGACAATATATATTCCTGCGCCTCCATTTTTCACTGCTTTTGTTGCTGAGCCATCAGTATATACCTGGATCGATGCTTCTTTGAGGTACAGTTAAGCGATCATGCAGCAAGCTGCTGTTTTCATTTGGAGAAACCGTGGTAGTTATAAATGTTTTTATGTTGAGGTTTTGGTGTTGTTCCCATGGAATGAAAGGGTATTGGATGTACCTTCTTACTGGTGTTTAGTAATTCATCCGTAAGTGTTCTGATTAATTTTGTGAACCAATGTGCAAAGGTATTTCTATATTTCACTGGCAAGTTCTCCAAATCTAGTCTTCATTTGGTGTGTTGTCCCACTCTTGTACCTTTCTTCTTGTAACATGGTCTTGCTGTCACGTCTATAGAATAAAGGTGTGATGTCTTCAATTGTTTTCCATTTCACTTATTGAAGTAGTCCTCGTGGCGCATGTCACCTAATGTTTTAAAAAGGACAGTCATCCTCAACCCCATTCAGATAGGCTGGGCGCTGCATACATTGGGAACTGCATACATGGGCGCTGCATACATGGGCGCTGCATACATGAGCGCTGCATACATAGGAACTGCATACATGGGCGCTGCATACATGGGAACTGCATACATGGGCGCTGCATACATGGGCGCTGCATACATGGGCTCATCTAAGCAAGCGAAGGAGTAAGCCTTAAAATTTATAGGACTAATCCCAATACACACTCGGCACTGTTTGCCATCGACGGGAACTACGGTTAGGAAATTGTTCCTCCGAAAGCTCGACTTCGTACATTTACCTGGGTACTGGAAATACATGATAGCGGCCGGATGGTTCAGCTTGAGTCGAATCAAACCCATGATTAGAAACGACAAGGCAAGGGCTGAGACTTTCAACAGCATGGCTAATCCAACCATCACATATGGCTTTCTACAACCTGCGAAGAGCAGATGATGAAAAGCTCCGGGCCGCTTACTGGGCAATGGACATTAGAAAGTTGGCAGGTCTCCCTATGGAATCGAATAGCCTTCAACGATGCCGCTCCTGATGTTGTTGCTGTTGAAAGACCTCAGTGAGTAAGCTTATCTTTGGGCGTCCTGAAAAGGACGCAACGTGGCGGGTTGTAGTTTTCCTGACATCTCGAGTGTGCTGATGAAGGTAGCAAAGGTCCCCCAGGCGATTGTGACAGTTGTGCTACGCTTGGCATCATCTGCCTGACACTCACTACTTCGGTGATCGACAACGACGTCGTAGATACTGCATTTTTAAGAAAGTGCAGATGAGCTGGGCATGTGATGCATATACTTGCCAACAATTAATATCGTCCCGGTGATCCTACAACTTTAAGCGTCGACACGGATCCCCAAATAAAATGGAGAGATGACCTGACTAAAGCAATTGGTTCTACATTGTACTCCAAGCAAATCACCGTATCGAGTTTGGACCTCAATTGGCTACATGGCATCACGCACTTCCTTTGCCTGATCGAGTACCAGGATACAGTTTACAGAGACCTAATCCATAAAATGTGCTACTCCATTTCTAGGGGGTTGCTGTAGCCGACATGTATTGTCTTTCAAAGAGATGAACAGAAACGGTAGCGAACAGAAACGGTAGGCGATATAATCCCACAATTTTCAAGCTACACCATATCTCAAGGGAGGTGAGACTAGAGTACCTGCATCCTGAGTTACCTCCAGTTGTCTAGATTGGTCGTCTTGCCACTGGTATAAAATAGCTGGCGACGAGACAATGAGATTGATGAAAGCGCAGTTTGTGCCTCATTATAATCCAAATACAGCGCAACTACATCATCAAGACAAAGCCGTCTCATGATATAGCTATCTTCGCTCACAACGGACAGCGATCTATTCATTAAATGGCAGTTTTCAATTTTAAATTTATTTCCTAAATTGTTATTATTTCATGCCATAAATTGTACTTTTCTCTTTTCATATTAAAATCTCAACAATTTTATTATTTTCTTCGTTTTCGAAATTGTAGTATTCCTTTTTTATGTTACAATTTTTTCCCTCTAAGTACCCTACCGATAGCCATTTTTATAGTGCTGGATTCGTCACGTCCATCTACACACGCTTTTTGCCGGTAAAAGTCTCGTATGTTAGATTACAAATGGCTTTTGAACGATTTTTTTTTTTCGCCATTTGGAGCAGGCCGACTTTTGGGGAAAAGGTGAAGTAGGTTGTTGGGAAAGATCTTTATCTTGTAAATCTGTTTATTTTATTTGTTTAAATGAAAGAACTACGCTTGAATTGGAAACTAACAGTTGTGTCGATATTTTAAACAGTATCGATTCTTTGTTATGGTTTCCATGGTTTTCTATCGGAGAGACTAAGCCTAGCCGGGAAAGTCCAAATATTTAAATTTTTGTCAACAAATTTCACATTCATCTTCCTGTATCTCAGAAACTAACAAACACACAACAACAACAATAACATCAACAAGTTCTTTATTCAATTGTGTCTCTAAACACAAGAAAATCATATTTATTGACCAACAAACAGAACAGTTACAATTTTTGAAAGTTGCAAAATTGAAAAATGTGAACAATTTTCAAAAATTCAATGCGGAGTGCTAAAGGTTAAAATCACTAAATGGAATAATTTCCTTCATTCCCTTAATTGAACTTTTCCCTTTTCATGTTAAAATTTCTAATGGTATAATTTTCTTCATTACCGAAATTGTACTATTCTCTTAAATTATTCCTTAACATGCACAATTCTTATTTCATTCAATAAATTGTACTATTGTTTTCTTACCTGATTCCACTCTTTGTAACATTTCTTTCCTACTTTATTCCCAAAATTGTAACACTGTTTTTCTGATGTTATTCACAAAACTGTGAATCCTGTTTTTCTTATGTTATTCCAACATTATAAAACACATTTTTTCATGTTATTGTCAAAATTGTAAAACTGTTTTTCTGATGTTATTCACAAAACTGTGAATCCTGTTTTTCTTATGTTATTCCAACATTATAAAACACATTTTTTCATGTTATTGTCAAAATTGTAAAACTGTTTTTCTTATGTTATTCCAACATTATAAAACACATTTTTTCATGTTATTGTCAAAATTGTAAAACTGTTTTTCTGGTGTTATTCACAAAACTGTGAATCCTGTTTTTCTTATGTTATTCCAACATTATAAAACACATTTTTTCATGTTATTGTCAAAATTGTAAAACTCTTTACCTTAATTGTTTTCACTATTCCTTTGCAAAATTTGTCCTAAATTGTATATTTTTTCTTGATTGCACAGTATTCTGATTTGCTAATTTCATATTTTGCATTCAACTTTTTCTTTCTTTTCTTAGATGGCATTATTCCAATTCTTTTCATATTCTCGAAATGGAATGACTGAATTCGTAACTTTGTTCAATGAATGAATAAGAGTGAGAGAGAGGGAGAGAGAGTCAGAGGGGGGAAGAAAGAGAGAAAGAAATATATATATAGAGAAAGATAACAAGAAAGAGAGAGAGAGAGGTAGAGAGTGACAAGGAAAGAGATAAACAGGGAAACAAAAAGAAGGAAACAACGTATTCGAGATCCGAACCCAAGACACATAGAATGCACCCACACACTGACCTGAAACAAGCCCCACTGATGGGCTATTTGAACGAGAGGTCCAGTGACGTTATAGCAAGCGTCACCAAACAGCATGGCGGTAGTGGTGTGGCTGTCGGCTATCATGTCGAAGAAGGCTCTGGTAGCTACAGCCATGTCGCACTGTGGAGTCGATCGGTATAGGTATTTGAGTATGGGGGATAATGGAAATGTTAAACATAATGGCAGATTTGATTTTAATGGGAGAAAAACTGAATAATGAAAGCATGGGGAATATTGGAAGAGATGAATAATGGAAGAGATAGTAATAGTGGAAGAACGGAGAATAATGGAGGATAAGAATAATGGACACAGTGGGGATAAGACAGATGAATATGGAAGAATGAGGAATAATGGAAGAGATAAACAATGGAAGAGATAGTAATAACAGAAGAATGGTGAACACAGAACAAGAAAGGAATAATGGAAGAGATAAACAATGGAAGAGATAGTAATAACAGAAGAATGGTGAACACAGAACAAGAAATGAATAATGGAAGAGATAAACAATGGAAGAGATAGTAATAACAGAAGAATGGTGAACACAGAACAAGAAATGAATAATGGAAGAGATAAACAATGGAAGAGATAGTAATAACAGAAGAATGGTGAGCACAGAACAAGAAAGGAATAATGGAAGAGATAAACAATGGAAGAGATAGTAATTACAGAAGAATGGTGAACACAGAACAAGAAAGGAATAATGGTTGTTGTTGTTGAATGCCCACAATGAGTAAGATTATTCTGTTGTGCGCCCTAAGAAGGAGGTAAGTGGCGGTTTGTTGTAGCTTCCCTGACATCCCGAGCGTGCTGATGAAGGTGTGTCGAGGTCCTCCAGGAGGTTGTGCTATGCTTGGCTTCACCCGCGTGTCGCTCACTACTACGGGGATCACGTCGATCCCTTACCTTGTTAGCAAGGCTGCCATAAAAAAAACAGCCGGTTTCCTGGAAGGGCTACGAGGAAGCCAAGGAGAGGGACTTGGAAAGTATATTTTGCCTGACCCTTACTAACATCTCTGATCAGTACGTTATGCCTGATCAGACATTGGTCTTCCTTCATGCCTGTTACAGTTAAGTTAAATTGTTTTTTGTAAATGGTTCAGATTGGTTCAGACACTGCGCTGAAACAAAGCTAACGTTACTACCAAAAAGCCTTCTTTGGCGACGACGAACAATACATATATAAGTTAACACATCACGGAAGAGAAGTTATACACATCAACAGATAGGAGCGCAAAAAAGGAGATACAATGATAAATATCGGATGATTGCACGTGTGACGGTCGTGTTAATACATAGCGGTCGAGGAAAAACGGAAGTGAAAAAAAACTGACTAGGAAAATGAACAAGGTACAGGAAGCCAGATAAGACAATGGCGGCTAATCAGGAAATGACAAGATTGTGAAATGAAAAGAAAGAAATTAATAAACCAAGGACTGTGACAAGAAGAGAAGCAGATAAATGGTGGGATGAAGAAAAGGAGAGAAAGAGTCTAGGAAAAGGTAAGGGAAATATTTATGCCTTGCGGATAGAGGCAGCGGAGACACCATTGTATTTTTTCAGCTTTAGAAGATGTCGATTGGCCGTACATCTTCCCAAGACGTTGCATATGACTGTTAGGCCCCCCCCCCCCCCTTTCCCATATCACAGGAATGGTTGGAATTGAGTCAGAGTCTTCATACTCAAATCATTCTAAGTGTATCTCAAAAGCAGGTTCAGTGGATAGTGGGCCGCACTACAGTAAATATCATTTTCTTTTACCACTACACCCACGTGAGGAACTGAGATGCTATTCCGGTCAGGCCCAATAAGTAAGTTGCCCATAGCAAGCGAAGATGGCGATATCATGAGACTGTCCTCGTCCTGACGATGTAACTTGCGCTGAATTTAGATTATAGCGAGAAAGAATCTGCGCTGGACATCAATCTCACTCTCTCGTCCTGGGTTATCGGGAACCAGTGAAGACATACAATCAAGACGACTGTAAGTAGCTCAAGATGTATACATTCTGGTCGTTAGACCAGGGGTCGCTTGAAACTTGTGGGAGTCGATCACCCACACTTTCCTTGACGATTTGAGAGGCGAATGTCGTACCTCTTGACAGCAGCAGCCACCACGCGTAGACTAGAAGACGCTGCTGCTGACCAGTGCCCACATCTGTAGGTCTAGGTGAGGAACCATTAACCCATGGCTGAGGGGAGATTCCGGTCGTGGCATGCAATGAAAATGGACGTAATTTCCAAGTAGGTCGTGCACACCAACCAAGGACGGTGGGCAATATGTAGTGACGTCCTATCCAACAACGTGTATTCTATAACACATAAAGAACAGATCGTGTATTTTCAGAATTCATAAGAAAATTACACACACAGGCTTCATGTGAATAGCGTAGGACGAGCTAGAACATGATCGCCGCACAACACTGTGATCCATACATTAATTGGAACGAACAAACCACACGAAAACCGCAGACCTTGAGAGCAGCTGTTACACCATCTTACAGTAACCAATACAGTACACTGCGTTGGACCCCTATCTATCTTCCATGTAGTGTTCCCTGGACAGGTCAAGATAATTAGCCAGGTTTTAGTAAGGGAGTCTGCTACACTTGCTCAAATGTTTCATTTCACACTTCTAAATTCTAATCTCACCAGACTTAGACAGGGATACGATTAGGTACCGGCTGAAATAGACGGTCAGCACATTGTTCACGTTGAAAAAAAATATGTCGTCGTTTGACAGATGCCTGTTTCGGCATCGGATCGGTTTCCTCCATCATTGTCATGTCATGATAGCAACATTCGTATCAAATCAGAAGCCACCCAGTGACGGATCAGAATACTGCTTTTGTGGGTATATGCGTGTAGTGAATGTGTGAGTGTATGGGGAATGGAGTGGGGGGCTGCAGCCCCAAGGCACGTGTCGGGTAAGAAGCTACGAAGCTTTTAAAGATAAATAAGTCTGCATTTTCGGTACCTTAATTTGTTTTTTAATTATGTAAAATATATTGCTGGGATGGGGTGGAGAGGCAGGGGCGGCTCACAGTATCTGCAGACTACAAGTTCCGTATGAAACACTTTTATCAACATTAAACCCTATGAACAACACATATTATTTGAAACCATATTAAGTGTTACTTTATACCTAAACTTTGTAGAAAAAACACGCAATCTCGTATTTATTTTTGACATTGTTTTGTTCACTATTTGATTTCCTATTCACATGTTGACGTAATTTTTCAATTTTTTTTACAGCGAAGATGCGACAGTACTGAAGGTCAACAATGGATAATAACAGATACACGTATCGACTTATTGATCGACGGAGGATAAAAACAAAACGAAGCACACGTTACGGCCTGAGGCATTCACCAGGAACGAAAGAACAGACAACAACTAACAAATCTCCCTAATAAAAAAAACAAGACCTGATGTACGTCAATAATACAATACGACTTGCTTGTTCTTGTTGAATACGCACAATTAGAAGGTTATTATTTTGTGCGTCCTAAAAAGGACGTTAAGTGGCGGGTTATCGCAGCTTTCCTGACATCCCGAGCGTGCTGATGAGGGTGGACAGGGTTCTCCAGACGGTTGTGCTATGCTTGGCTTCATCAGCGTGTCGCTCACTACTACGGGGATCACGTTGATCCATCACCTCGTTAGCCAGGCTGCCATGAAAACAGTCCGTTTCCTGGACTAGGAAACGAGGAAGTCGAGGTGAGGGCCTGGGTCATTATATTTTGCCTGACCCTGACTAACATGTCTGATCAGTATGTTGTGCCTGATCAGACCTTAGTCTGCATTCTCAATATGGTATGATACGCAGGAAGTCCGTTAATGAGACAAAGGTCCGTCGCACCAACCATCCGTGAACACATTAGTGGCCGAGTCACATGTTGTGTGCAATGATGATGTCTGTCAGGTTTGACCTAACCAAGCTGTGCGTGGACGGCCACGGTGGTGAGATCACGATGTAAAAGGCCGCTCGACATCCTTCATGTCTATCACTCGTGTGGACGTTCTTGATAAAGCGAGTCACATGTCCAAACAGAACTAAACGGCGACGGTTTAGCATGCAAATGTGCTTTTCAAGACTGTCAGGCGCGTGATTCAGTCGTTTGGGACCTGGTCATACAAAATGGATCGCAAAACCTTGCCACTGGCTGCACATTGGAGGCCTTCAAGGCGCTTCTGATCCCTCTACAGATAGTCCTGATTTGAAAACCGTACAACAGGATAAGGACGAGACTGGTTTGGTTAATTCGCATCTTGGTTTTCAGGAAAGGTCACGGGTCAGCCGTCGGGGATGAAGATAACTCTTCAGGTACTAAGCCGCAGCCTATGTGAGGTAGGGTGGCCAGTTCCCTTCCTTGCTGTTTTTACCTTTAATAACGCATACGTCAGGTATTTATTTACAACTGGGTCGACTGGAGACGTGGTCGCACCAGGCATAAACCACGGCCTGTGTTATTTTCTGTCCATCCGTGAACTCGAACCTTGGCACGCTGTAAATCCAAGTCTAGTAAGCCAGCTCAGTGTCGGCTAAGCCACACTCTCCGTTTTTAAAGAAAGCCTCTGGTGGTTCCAGATTCCATATGGAGCTCTCAAATAGGTGGCAACCACGCCAACTCTTTCAATGATGTTCGTATGACTTCGAGCATACTGTGTGAGTGGAAGTTTACAGTGGCCTTATTCTTTTCAGGCTAGGTAGCACTACTGACATACTCATGAGATAATGTTATCAGAGATGAACTGTTTTAAGCGTTTCTGCTACTGACTTCAATTTTTCTATAAGCCTATCCTCTTCCTCGTTGCGTTTTCTTTCTTAATAATAAGCCAGGTACCCATTTACAGCTTGATAATGAGGATCAACTTGCTACATTTACCGTTAGAAAATATCGATCCACCATCATACTGCTCAATTGTTCCTAAAATAGAAACCCGTTTACATCTGAGTAGACTGGACAGTAATCCCGATTGTGTTAAATGAGCTTTGCAATAGGAGACAGCAACGAAAAAGGGACATAATTATAAAACCGTCCCCTATTTCTTCCATTGATTAATGCCCTTGTCGTTACCAGTCTGGCTATTTACCAGTTACTTGACACTTACCACAAAATAATTGATATAATCAGATTTAGCCAGAACGGTGCTCCATAACTCAAAGAAAGAGTGATGTTTCTGCATTCTTCACAATGTGATAATTACAAATAAATTGGTAGGTAGGCGTGAAACGTAGTACTTTCTTCAATGTGAAGAAAACATAGCACAAACACATTTATACATTTAAGGAATACGCGAAGATTTATATTTAAATAATTGAATAAGTGGCCAGTTTTTTTTGTCAATCGTTATACCGTTACATTAGTCTGGAAACCTAAAGCTGTGCCAAAATTACAGAACAATAAGCCTCATCAGCCACCCTAGCAATGTCATGCTTAGATTAATCCTCGACCGATTGAAACCCCAAGCAGAGAACATCATTTCCGAGGAGCAAGCAGGGTTCAGACAGAGAAGAAGCACTACAGAACAGATATTTAATTTAAGGCGAGAAATAAGCGAGAAATATCTAGAACACCAGCAAAAACTGTGTCATGTGTTTGTTGATTTTAAGAAGGGGGCCGAACGATTACCAACCTTCGTTTTGCAGATGATATCGAAAGGTTGGCGCGTGCAGAAGCAAAACTACAGGAATGGGTCAGAAGGCTCGATGAAACAGCTCTTGACTATGGTATGGAGATAAACGCTGGAAAGACAAAATTAATGACCAACAACGCAGAGGGCTTCAACAGCAAGATAAAAGCTAATGGTCAGGAACTCGAAGTGATTGACCGTTTTAAATATCTGGGGACGAGTGTCAGTGATGAAGGATCAAAATGTGAGGTGTTGGTCAGAATAGCACAGACAATAGCGGCGCTTGCACGGCTTAACAAAATCTGGCAAGATAAACGGTTAGCATTATGCACGAAAAACAGATTAAAGCGTACCCTGGTCCTGTCAATATTCCTCTATGCTTGTGAGACATGGACAGTGACAGCTGACCTTCAGCGAAGGATACAGGCCTTATAGATGAGATGTTTCCGAAGACTTTTAAACGTTACGTACAAAGATCGAGTTACAAATAAGGAAATACGATATAGAATTACAACAGCAATATGGCCTTTTGAAGACCTCTTGGCAACTGTCAAAAGAAGGAAACTCGCTTGGTACGTTCACATATCGAGATCAAATGGTCTTGCAAATACGATCCTCCACGGAATGGTGCAAGGCAGACGAGGAAGAGACCAGCCCTTTATGCCATACAGCTTTTGTCCGGTTGCTGTATGATTCCATCTGCTTCCATCGCCTGATGTGGATTCCTATTGCTTTATCTATGCCGGGTCGCCAATGGTGGATCATATTTAGATACGTTTTGTGCGCCATATTTTTCATTGTGCTGTATTATTCACTTACATGGAATCAAATACACATTTTGCTTAATGGTATCAATAACAGCAATACAGTCATTGTAATAAATATCGATTTTTCATCATGTTTTCAACTCTCGAGCGGGACATCGAAATCATCCCTGTACACTTTGCGACGAAACTACACAATTGAAATGTAACACTGGTTGTCTGAAAACTCTACAGACTCTTTTTGAGACCAGAGTGCCTGCATCCTGAGTTGCCTCCAGTCGTCTTGACTAATGTCTTGCCACTGGCCAGAGGTAGCTCGAGACCAGAGAGTGAGGTCGATGACCAGCGCAGAGCTTCATCACTATTATCTAAATACAGCGTGAGTTACATCAAAATAAGACCATCTGTTGATGTGGCCATCATCGCTCGTATGTGTGTGTGTGCGTGGTGCGTGTGTGTGTGTGCGTGGTGTGTGTGCGTGGTGTGTGTGTGTGAGTGGTGTGTGTGTGTGTGCGTGGTGTGTGTGTGTGTGCGTGGTGCGTGTGTGTGTAGTGTGTGTGTGTGCGTGGTGTGTGTGTGTGCGTGTGTGTGTGCGTGGTGTGTGTGTGCGTGCGTGCGTGTGTGTGTGTTACTAAATAATTTATCGAAACGTAGGGAAAACAAGACTAATACCAAATTAAGATTGTTAAATTCCAATGTCAAGTATGTATATAGCACGAACTTGGTAGAACGACACAGGCAATACGGAGGAAATTTCAGTTGTTCATTAATAAATGTCTATGAATGAAAATGGGTATATGTTGGCATGACATGGTGAGGAACGAAGACCAATGGGGAAGCAGCCAACAACAGCCAGTGGGGTTCACTTTAAATGTAACAAATGGGGTTGGATAGAACACACGCTACTGAATGACCATCAAACGTAGCCAGACCAGGCGCTGGCATGGAATAAATAGTGAAATGAGAAGAGAGGCAGGCACACAAAAAACACTTGGAGACAAACCAAAACTTGGAGAAGAAACTTTGAAAATGATCTGTCTTACACACACACATACACACGCGCACGCACCCACCCACCCACCCACACACACACACACACACACACACACACACATACATACATACATACATACATATATATATATATAAATATATATATATATATATATATAGAGAGAGAGAGAGAGATAGATAGAGAGAGAGAGAGAGAGAGAGAGAGAGAGAGAGAGAGACTTTTCATCTCAGGAAGACATCATTGCAGACCGATCCAAGTAGAGACGTAAACCTTGGAAAGCCACCTTAGGCTGGGCGAAAATAAGCTCATGCAACACAGAGAAGTGAAGAGACAACGCCCAAAGGAAAATGAGAACCAACAACTCAGTAGAGGGTTGCTACCCCAAGGTCGCATCAAACTTTAGTCAGACATTACTGAAAAGGGGCTACTATACTATAGAGAGTGGGAGGGAGAGAGGGAGAGAGAGGGAGGGAGAGATAGGGAGAGAGAGAGAGATGGAGAGAGAGAGGGAGAGAGGGAGAGTGAAAGGGAGAGAGTAAGAGAGAGAAAGAGATAGAGAGAGGAATAATTGTACGTATACAAGAAACGAAGACAAAGGTTACAAATCTAACTGTTAGCGCCAGAATTAACTGTCGCCCTTTTCCATGGACTCCAGCAACATCAAACAAGGACACCAGAATAGCTTGTTTAACATGAAGACTCGACAGAGAAATAGATACACAATGGCAGAACGACTTCGCTGCGGCTGATTTCATTGATACCACGCGAATATCAACTCCAAAGAAGATTGTAATTAACTAGGAAATCGGGCGTCCCCTGGAAACGAATTTTCATTCGCTGAATCCTTTCAGCACAAAAGCACTGCCGAATGATTATGGATCATAAAACAGCTCGCTGGTTGATTTCAATTAGCATCAAAGAACTCTCAACACCAATCTGATGATCTGTCCAAACCTTCTGGAAACATGCGATACAGATGACATGTTCATCGGTGTACGGAATCATTCCAAGGGACTGAGCATTGGAAACATGTCATGTCTGACGTGCTGCTCAGCACATGGGAAGTAAGTAGGCAAGCAAGGAGGCACGCAACTATACAAACAACCGATAAACAGTGTTTGTATGCCGACTCTGTGTTTTAAGCGAAACAGCCAAGTATTTCGGTATTGTAATGGACCTCAAATTTTCGTACAAGGCATATTGGAATGCGGTAAAACAAAAAGTCAGTGCAAGAAATAACATAATTCTGACGCTACAAACACTGGATCGGCGGCATCCCAAACTCTTTCACTATTTCTGTTTCTAAGAATCGACGTCACTGCACTCCGGGCATACCTATAGGTGCTCAGTCTCTTTCATCAAATGGCGTAAGGTAGGGATGCTGATGGTCCCTGTGGCTCGCTGGTGCGCCGTCCTCTCATGCGCCCCACTCCACTCGAACCTCGTTTAATGTCGAAACTTTGCAGTCTGTGTATTGTTGCTTCATCTATTGCGGTGTCCTCATCCAGCAGGCGGTCATTGATTGATTTCAAAATGTCACTTCTGTCTATCACCAATGTGCCCATTATGGAAGCTTGTGAAGCCAAGATGTCAGCTCTTTCATTGCCCTGAACCCTGGCATGAGCAGGACAATAGATCCAGGTCAGCGCCTGGAGGTGTGAGGCCTCAACAGCAGCTATCCACTCGTACCTAATCCATTCCTTCTGTACTTTCTGAAGTACGGCTTGCTCGTCTGTCACAATGATTGCCTTTGTTATTGAAGTCTCAGATATCCATTGCAATGCTGCGGTCACTGCTTCCGTCTCCATTCTCATACTGGGGGTTGTTGACATGTAACCCTTTCAATATGTCTTTAGGACGCAGAATATACGAAAAACAGTAAGAATGCATCTACAAACACGAATCAGGTCGATGTGACAGTAAATGAGACATACCGAATTGTAACAGGATGTATTAAACCGAAACCAACTGAAAAAGTCTTTGCAATCGCTGGTAACGCACCTTCGGAAATTAGAAGACATGTGGCATCTAAGTTGAGAGAGAAAATCAGTCATGTGACCAGAGACGCCATCTTGTTGGACACACGACAGAAAGAATACGACTGAAATCAAGGACAAGTTTTCTGCGGATTGTACAGCCCCCAGAACAAAGCCCCGAGACAAACCACATAGAAAGTTTGCGCCAAACGAATGGTGAAGGTTGGATGGAGATCAAAGAAGAGCGTGCACCAGGACATGATTTGCCATATGCTACATGGAGATCTCTGGACAGGTTAAGATCAGGTGTGTCCAGATGTAGGTCTAACCTGAAAAAGTGGGGATTTGCATACGATTAATATTGCGAATGTGGGGCCGTCTAGGACCAGGAATACCTGATTATATGTCCTAGGAAGCAGGAATCCTGTGCAATGGAAGGCCTGATGGTGAAAATTGAAAGAGCACTGACAAGGGCTGGTTTTTGAGACAAGACTATGTGGGGTTGCCGGACGTGGAAAGTAAGTAATCAGCATCAGACTTAATACTCATCCAGGTATCGAAGTCTGACATGAAATGAATAAGAGGTATCAACATTATCACCAGGAGAAATATCACCATGAAAAATATCACCATGATAAATATTACCATGAGAAATATCACCAGGAGAAATATCACCATGAGAAATATCACCATGAGAAATATCACCATCAGAAATATCACCATGAGAAATATCACCATGAGAAATATCACCAATAGAAATATCATCATGAGAAATACACCATGAGAAATATCATCATGAGAAATATCATCATGAGAAATACACCATGAGAAATATAACCATCAGAAATATCACCCGGAGAAAGATCACCATCAGAAATATCACTATGAAAAATATCACCAGGAGAAATACACCATGAGAAATACACCATGAGAAATGTCACCTGGGGAAATATCACCATCAGAAATATCACCATGAGAAATATCACCCGGAGAAAGATCACCATCAGAAATATCACCATGAGAAATATAATAAGATATCTTCTTCTTCTTCTTCTGCGTACACAGTCAGACAGTAACCATTATTTTTTCGAGAAAAGCGGCGGTCATCCTGAGGCTCTCGCCACTGCCATAGAGCTTGTCTTGCAGTTCCACTGGTAATGGCCACATCTGCTCTCTCTGATCCTCGTATGTCGGGCAGATCTGTAGCAGATGTTCAGTGGTCATTTTACCAGTACCGCACGGGCATTCGTCGGTACACCCTATCTTCAATTTGTTGAATAGGTGGTACCTCAGTCTGTTGTGGCCAGTGCGAAGTCTGAAGACAACTACCTGCTCTCTTCGGTTCAACTGGTAATAGGCATCGTTTTTGGTGTAACCAGTATGTTCGGTTTCCCATTTGGTCATTTATCTGGCTTTGATAAGCCGTTTTGACTCTTCGTACGTCATACTGGTATCTGTTTGTGGTAGTCTTGCACATTCTTTTGCCAGTCTGTCTGCCTCCTCGTTGCCTTGGATGTTGCAGTGTGATGGGACCCAGTGTACCACAACCCTTTTTGGTGCGGACTGCTGGCACAGTTTGCAGAGTGCTGCTCTTAAGTCATTAAGCTCAGTGTTTTTCTGGCTTTTTAGCGCTGTGACTACGGCGAGAGCATCTGTCAGCAGGACTATATGGCTCTCATTTTCACTGTGTGTCACATTTCTTCCACTGCCGCCCTCAGTGCCTCTGCCTCCGCTCTGAAATTGCTTGTGTACTTACCAGTAGCGAATGACAGTGTTATTTTTCTGCCATTTGGTAGGTTCAGGAATGCTCCTGCCCCTCCGTTCTGTGTAGTGTTTGTTACAGAACCGTCGGTGTATGCATGGGTCCAGTCCATGCTTTGGTAGCTTTTCGTTATGAAGCTTAGGGTAGTGTCTCTCCTTTCTTTTTCAGTCTGGCAGTTTTTGTTTGCAATACCTGGTATATTTTCTACCACCTCTGGAAATATATCCTGCCTCCAGGTAGGTTTTCGTACAGTAGTGATGGGTTTTGGTGTTGTTAGTGCGTTTATGGGATCTTCGTGCATCTTTGCTTTGGCTATTTCTGCAAGGTTTCTCCGCTTTAGTTTCCCATTTCCCAAATTGTTTAGTCTCTGGTACATTGGGTGGTCCGTCAGTCTTCGGAGTTTCTCTGACTGCAGCTGGGCTCTGCAGTCTCTTCTATCGGTCATGGATTGCAGTTTTGTAATCTTTTCAAGTTCTACAATTGGCGTTGACTTCATGCCACCTGTTATGATTCTCATGGCTTGGTTTTGAAGTTTGTTAACTTTATCGAAGTTCGCCTTCGCTGCTGTTGTCCATGCCGCAATGCCATACTCGAGAACTGGTCTCACTCTTCCAGTGTACAGTTTCTTTAGTATGCCTTCGTCTGCTCCCCAGCTTGTGCCAGCAAGTTTCCTCATGATTGCCATTCTTTCTCTGGCTTTCATTCGGTTTCTCTCAATCTGACTTTTCCATGTCATGCGCCGATCAAAGGTGACTCCCATTTAGGTTGGGTTGTCGTTTGGCTGCAGGATTTTGCCATTTAGAATTAATTTGGTAATTTGGGGTTTTAATGAAAGCGAGAATATTGTGCACGTGGTTTTCTCCTCGTTTATTTTGACCAGCCATGAGTTCGCCCACTCTTCCAGCGATGTTAGGGCCGTCTGCATCCGATTTCTTGCTATGGTGAGATTCTTTTCAGAGGTCCACATAGCCAGATCGTCTGCAAACATTGAGCTATGGACTCTTCTTGGTATATTCTCTGTAATATCGTTTATATATACCAGGAAGAGTGTGGGTGACAATACTCCCCCTTGGGGTACTCCCTGCTCGAGTGTAACCTTTTTGCTCATCTGCCCTTGTACTTGGACTCTGGCCGTTCTTTGTTTGAGGTAGTGGTTGATCCACTTGTACATCTTCCCACAGACATCACTTCTTCTTAGCTTGACTCTAAGTCCGTCCTTCCAGACTTTGTCAAATGCCTTTTCCAGATCCACCCAAACAGCTACTGTGTGTTTCTGTGCCTGGTAGGCATCTTCTATCTCCTGGGCTATGAGGATGGCCTGGTCCTCAGTGGATCTGTGCTGTCTAAAGCCGGCTTGCTGTGGAATTAGTATTCGTTTTTCTTCCAGATGCCACATCAGTCTGGTGTTTATCATCCGTTCCATCAGCTTGCCGACACAGCTCAGTAGGCTGATGGGCCTGTATCCATTTGGATCTGTTTTATCCTTTCCTGTTTTTGGTACTGGTACCAGTATTGCGTCTTTCCACGCCTGGGGTACAATACCCCTTTTCCAGCTTTGGTTCAGGACTGATAGTAGTTTCCTCTTCGCTGTTTGGCCCAGCCCCATCAGCATTTCGTTTGTTATCCCGTCTTTTCCGGGAGATTTCCTTTTCTTTAGCGTTCTCATAGCCTCTTCCATTTCGCACATTGTTAGTTTGGCCATCATGTGCTCTTCGGGAGCCGTATTTATGTTTTCGTGTCCCTTTAGCTCTTCGCTAATTTCTGTATGCTTATCTGCAGGGACCTCGATGTGGTTTGCTCTGGCATAGTGATCGACAAAGGCGTTTGCGGCTTTCTTACCTGTGATCAAGTTCTCGCCCTGCTTGATAGTAATTTGTTTATTTGACGGGGTTTCGTCGTTCATGGCTCTGACTAGCTTCCATAGCTTGTTCCCGTCTTTGTCCAGGTTTAGACTTTCCGTTTTATTTTTCCAGCTTTCTCTTGCTGTTTGCTTGAGAGTGTGTTTGTACTTCGCCGCTGCGGCTTTGAGGGCGATGTTTGCCTCCATGGATTTTTCTCGCTCTGCCATGTTCCTAGCATTTGTTACTGCATCTTCCACTTTCTGCAACTCATCATTCCAGTAGGGCTTATAGTTTTTCCTAGCTCCTCTTGGGATGGTTTCAGTGGCGGCTTGCATTATTGCCTTGCTTAGGCTCTCTACCATGGGCTTCATTTTGGTGTTTCGTGTGTTGATGGTTTCACACAGCCCATCTGTCAGGATTGCCAATCTGTCCCAGTCGGCTCGTTTGTAATTCCAACGTGGGAGCGGTTTTGTTTCCTGTGGGCCTACTTCCATGTCAATGGTTAGCCTGATCGGCCTGTGGAAGCTACCTGCCAGTTGGTTTAGCACCTGGCGGTCTATTTTATGGTGTATGTCCTGTGTGGAGAAGGCCAAATCTGGAGTCGAGGTGGTATGCCATGTTCTTGAATAGAAGCTAGGGCTATCCTCCGGCCTATTGATTAGGGAGAGATTTGCATCTATCTCCCAATCTTCCACTTCGTCACCTCTGCTGTCTGTGTCAGAGTATCCCCATCTCTCCGAGTGGCTGTTGAAATCTCCAACTACTATGCAGTTGGAGTCTCTGACCTCCATACTCGAGAGCGATAGGTCTCTATTTGGTGGTCCGTACAGATTGAAAATGCGGAGCTTCGTCTCTTGAGCCATTATGTCAACTCCTACAATTTCTGCTTGTCCGGTGTGATTGACAGATACCGCGCTACTCGGTATGCAGTTTCTGGTCAGTATCAGGACCCCTCCTTTGTGGCCTTCTCTATCTAGACGGAAGGTCTGGTATCCTCTGATTGAGAATTTATGATTATTGTTGAGGTGCGTTTCCTGGATACATGCCACGTCACGTCAATCTTACCTTCATGCAGGTGATGTGTTAGGGAAAGTTTTTTGTTAATGACTCCCTCCGCATTCCACTGTAGTATTTTGAGGGTCTTGAGGTTTTGGTCAATAGAAGTTGCCCCATAGCCATGTGCCTTGACTCCACGACACATGGGTGGGTGACCACCAGTAGTCAAGGGTGGGCCCCTTCGAGGCGTGAGGCCCGGCACTATCGCTGCCTGGCGGGACTCCGCAGGATGAGCGTCATGCGTTTTTCTAATAGGTTGTACTGTCATCATGCTGCGATTTACGTTGCACTGTTTTGTTAGGCTTGCGGCCCCGTGCATCCGATTTCAACAGGCGTTTCTGTAGGGATGCCCTCCTTGGCTTTTGGCTGTCCCCAGCCTATCTGTTGTTTATGATCAGAGTTTTCTCTCTTATGGAAGTTGTCTTACCAGACTATCGAGTCTTCACTACTCGTGTCTATAGGGTGCAATGATGATATGTGATGATATATGAGATGGACTGGTTTACCCGGAAGAGAGGCAGTCCAGTGTGTCTGTATCCCAGGATCGTCACGTCCTGCCAGAAACGTAGCATTTGCATGTGAGTGGGGTATCTCTTTTTCCCTTTATTTTCTTGGCTTCTATGCAGGGATGGTACGCCTAGCATTCCCCGCCACCTGGGGTGTTGACACAGTGGGGCAGGTGTGCAATGTCCGCTGGTCTGCATCTCTTCTGCGTCCAGTATGATAGTTATATGGCTGATAACGTACAGAGGTAGATATCGTAGCCGGAGTGCATTCAGCCAGAGGACAAGCCTGGTAATGTCACGGAGATGTTGTTCGCCTGATGTGCGGACAACTCTCATGGTCAGTGGTTGAGTCTTGACAGTTCACAGTGAGGTGGCTGCTCTACTGTTTTCGACACCCCGACCAGGTACTAAGTCTTGTGTTGGTGGTTTCGCACCCCATCGCCGTATAAGGTGAGTATCAAGCAGTTGTCCGCCCGCTTTGATCGGCGGACGGCAAGGACCTCTTTCTGCGGCTCTACCGGATAGGGCTGGGGCGCAAGCCCCAGGTCCCGAGCATGTAGGAGCCTCCCATTGCAGTGGTGCTGAGATTTTGGGCGGGATTGCGGCTTACAAGGGTTCGGCCGTAATCCCCCACATGGTAGCCTCGCGCCATTGGCTTATCAGCCTGGTACGTGAACCAAAGTGACTGCAGAGCCCAATAGCAAGCAGATAAACTCAGAAGACTGACTGACCATCCAATTCGTCAGAGACTAAATAGATTTGGAAATGGGAAACTAAAGCGCAGAAACTTTGCAGAAATAGCCAAAGCAAAGATGAGCGAAGACCCTATGAACACATACACAACACCAAAGCCCATCCCTACTGTACGCAAACCTACCTGGAGGTAGCATATATTTCCGGAGGTGGTAGAAAATATACCAGGAATTGGAAACAAGAACAGCCAGACTGAAAAAGAAAGAAGAGACATAACCTTGAGGTACATAACGAAAAACTACCCATGCATGGACTGGACCCATGCATACACCGACGGTTCTGTAACAATCACAACACAAAACGGAGGTGCAGGGGTATTCCTGAGCCTACCAAATGGTAGAAAAATAACACTGTCAGTGGCAACTGGAAAATACTCAAGCAATTTCAGAGCGGAGGCAGAGGCACTGAGGGCTGCAGTAGAAGAAATGGGGACAGGCAAAAGAAATGAATGCCAGATAGTCCTGTTTACAGATGCCCTGGCCGTAGTCACAGCACTAAAATGCCAGAAAAATACTGAACTTAATGATTTAAGAGCACTACTTTATCAACTATGCCAGCACTCCGCACCAAAAAGAGTAGTGGTACAGTGGGTTCCATCCCACTGTAACATCCAAGACAACGAGGAGGCAGACAGACTGGCAAAAGAAGGTGCAAGACTACCACAACCAGATCCTAGTGTGACATACGAAGAGTCCAAAAGGCTTATTAGAGCCAGATACATGACCAAATGGGAAACAGAACATACTGGCTACACAAAAGCGATGCCTATTACCAGTTGAACAGAAGAGAGCATGTCGTGGTCTTCAGACTCCGCACAGGTCACAACAGACTGAGGTACCACCTATTCAATAAACTGAAGATAGGTGGCACTGACGAATGCACTTGTGGTACTGGGAAAATGATCGCTGAACATCTGCTGCAAAAATGCCCGACATACGAGGATCAGAGAAAGCACACGTGGCCATCACCAGTGGCAACACTAGACAAGCTCTATGGCAGTGTCGACAGCTTCAGTGTGATCGCTGCTTTTTTCGAAAAAATACAGGTTGACGTCGGACAGCGTACGAAGAAGAAACATTTAAAGTGTATACTCATATATTGTAGTGAAACTTGAGAACCTTGTGTTAAAGATGACCAAAGATATCAACTTTCATCTATGGGGGCCTAGGATCCATCCTTGGAAACACACGAAGAGGGACAAATGAAACACACGAAGAGGGACAAATGAAACACACGAAGAGGGACAAATGAAACACACGAAGAGGGACAAATGAAACACACGAAGAGGGACAAATGAAACACACGAAGAGGGATAAATAAAACACACGAAGAGGGACAAATGAAACACACGAAGAGGGACAAATGAAACACACGAAGAGGGACAAATGAAACACACGAAGAGGGACAAAGGAAACACACGAAGAGGGACAAATGAAACACACGAAGAGGGACAAATGAAACACACAAAGAGGGACAAATGAAACACACGAAGAGGGACAAATGAAACACACGAAGAGGGACAAATGAAACACACGAAGAGGGACAAATGAAACACACGAAGAGGGACATATGAAACACACGAAGAGGGACAAATGAAACACACGAAGAAGGACAAACGAAACACACGAAGAAGGACAAATGAAACACACGAAGAGGGACAAATGAAACACACGAAGAGGGACAAATGAAACACAGGAAGAGGGACAAATAAAACACACGAAGACGAACAAATGAAACACACGAAGAGGGACAAATGAAACACACGATGAGGGACAAATGAAACACACGAAGAGGGACAAATGAAACATACGAAGAGGGTACGTGTTTTCATGGCAACCGAATTGAGACGGACCTGGATCTCTGGCTGGCTCACCGTGATGTAAGCAACATGCCATGCGTCGTTGGCTGTTTCATGTACTGCATCTTTGGCCTCTAATGAATCCTTAGGGACAAAGGTCAACTTCAAAATACAGGGAAAATGTAATGTTAATCAACCACAGCTTTATGTTACACCGGAATACGACTCGAATGAGTATGAATAAACAGACTCATGCAATTTCAGAGACCCATCCAAGCGAAACCCTATAAACGGACATGTCACTTGATTAGCCTAAATCGCCTAATTCAAAAAGCATACCACACAAGACGGTGTCTAATCTTGTGGAACTACTTTCCAAAAACCGCTAGCGATAAATGAGGTGTGTAAATGTGCCAACAAGTCCTTGAATAGATCTACATTGCCGTGAGCGTTCATGAACACAACGAACCATTACTTGCACCCCTAGCAGCATAGGCTGCCGTTGATTACACATCGACGCCTGAGTCTAACTTAATGTACATGTTTTTAGTGGAAACAAATGTTTTTCAAGAATCTTTTCCAGACCGCTATTTCTGTGGCCTACATTTACTGGATTTAACCAATCGGTGGCTCAGAATAACGATTCATTCTGGTTCTGTCAAGAGTGCGTGCAGATCAGTTCCCCCTGTCGTTTGTGTAAAGATGGGTTTGAAGATTGTAACAGTTGATTTCTCGTAAAGGAATTTTGAAATGTCGTTTCTAGTTTGATCTATCAATCATCGTTTGGGCTGTGTCAATAATTTGACAGACAAGTTTGTAATTTTGCATTTGTCAATTAGATATTGCAGCGCACGTCAATACAGGCTTTCTACAGATTGTCAAGTTCACTTTGGAGGTGTTTGTTCATTTAAATGTCGGGATATGTGAGGATGCGTGAGGTGGGTAGATGCAGACATGTTATTTGATGCTGATCAGGCTGGGTTTTTCACCACAGAGTGTCTCACTCACTACCGGCCCCTGGCTTTTCCTTATAACGTGTTATCCAGTGAACGAATTTCAATAACATTTGACATGAGCATACCGTAAGGTGTAAGAAGCATATAGGCTCATAGCAGAAGCTGCAAGTAGTCGCCATTTTAGCATCAATGCATGCCTGCACACGACTCTCTGTGTTACGGAAGCTATTCATCAACACATTTGGAGTCAAAGACTCAATTTCTAGCCGAATGTGTTCTTGCAGTTCCGTGAGATTCCACAAGGAACTGACGCTAAACCTGTCAGGCAGAACATATCGGTCAGGACGTCGCGTCAGGGTCAGGCACAATATAATGACCAAGACCACTATTTCTCTTCCATGTAGCGTTCCCTGGAAACGGGCTGTTTTCAAGGCAGTCTGGCTGACGAGATGTGGATCGGCGTGATCCCCATAGTAGTGAATGTCACGCAGATGAAGCCAAGTATAGCCCATCCGCATGAAAGACCGCAGCCTACCTTCATCAGCACGCTCGCAATGTGAGGAAAACTATTACAACCCGCCACTTAACGTCCTTTACCGGGCGTATAAAAGAGTGAACCTACTCATTGTGGGCATTCGAAACAACAACAACAACAATAGATTTCTATAGTTGCCGTGACAGTCTTTCTCTTTCAGGATGCCCCATATACAGAAATCAGCTCAGGCGATCTTGATGACCAAAGTCGCTTTAAAATGATACGATCTTCAAAGAAGGAAGCAATTTCAACTATACTGACATTTTAATTGTGGCATGTGCCTCCATGATGTTACAGCAGTACGTAGTTGCTCGCCGTCCAACTGTTCACAGTATGCCCATGTCAATTTATATTGATATATGTTCCTTGGTGAGGAACTGATACGCTTGTCCAGTCAGACACTGACCAGGATGTCGCGTCAGGGTCAGGTACAGTACACTGAGCAAAAATCTCGATTTCTCTTCCATGTAGCGCTCTCTGGAAGCAGGTTGTTTTCAAGGCAGCCTAGTCGTTTGGGAAGTGGATCGATGTTTTCCCCGTAGTAGAGAGAGCCACGCAGATGAAGCCAAGCATAGCACAACCGCGTGGAGGACCGCAGCCCACCTTCATCAGCATGCTCGGAATATGAGGAAAGTTACTACAACCCGCCACTTAACGTCCTTTTTAGGGTGCACAAAAGGTAAACTTACTCATTGTGGGCATTCAACAACATGACCATGTTGAGTAGTTTACAAGTTGTAAAGGGAAAACCCTGGCCATGGGGAAAACCATGACTTACTTTAGATGTTACAGTTAGCCATGGGGAAAACCCTGGCCATGGGGAAAACCATGACTTACTTTAGATGTTACAGTTAGCCATGGGGAAAACCCTGGCCATTGGGAAAACCATGACTTACTTTAGATTTTACAGTTAGCCATGGGGAAAACCCTGGCCATGAGGAAAACCATGACTTACTTTAGATGTTACAGTTAGCCATTGGGAAAACCCATTATTGACGAATTATTTCTGGCAGCGGATTACAGTGACGCTCTGTATGTCATGAGACATACTTGCTGAGCAAGCGTTATGGGCTGAGCAGTACTCTCCCGTTGACCTTTGCTTACTTTAGATATAACCACCATTGACGTGTGAAAGTGTACAACGATGAAGAAAAACAATCATTGATAATTAATCAAAAGTTCACAGACTGTAGAAGTTTGAAATCTAATTTGGGTTTGCAAGAAGGGACGTCCGCAAGGTCGAATCAGTAGAGTGTACAATCAGCAAAGCTGGTAAGCTGCGATAAATCACACTTTTTGCGTTCTGGATGAAAAAAAAGAAGTAAAACAACAATACGAACAAGAAAAGAAGTCTAAGAAGAAGAAGAGAAGAAAAACGAGGAAGAGAGAAAAATAAGCAAGCAGAAGAAAAAGAACATGATGAAAAAGTAAAAGATAAATATAAATAAAGTAGATACAGAAGTAGAAAGGAAAAGAAAACGCAGAAGAAGTTGAAAAAGTAGAAAAGGAAGTAGGAGAAGAAGGAAAGTAGAAGAAGAGGAAGACAAAGAAGAAGAAGAACAGAAGAAATAGAAACAGAAAAAGAAGAAATGGAAGTAGGAAATAAAAGAAAAAGAAGAATAAAAAGAGAAAAGAAGAAATAGAAGAAGCGAAGAAGAAAAAGAAATGAAGAAAAAGAAGAGGGGGAGAAAGATGAAGAAGAAAAGAAGAAGCAGAAGAAACGAAGAAGAAAATAGGAAAAAGAAGAAGAACAAAATCAATCAAGAAGTATACGAAAAGGAGAAGAAGATAAAGAGAAGAAGATGAAGAAGAGAAAGAAGGAGAACATAAACAGAAGAAGAAAAACAACACACACAAAAAAGATTCAGAAACGAAAAAAGAAGAGGAAGAAGAAGAAGAAGAAGAAGATGAAGAAGACGGAAGAAGAAAATCTTGGCCAACGGTCTACTTAAACAGTAGCTCCAAGAGATGTGATAATCCAATTAAGACCATTCAATTAGGTACCGATACGGTCGTTTGTGTCAGTTGACGCGCTACTGTCTATCACACGTCTCCTTGTTATACGCTGTCTTTTTATCCTTCTTCTTCGTTAAAGGTACCAAGTTTAATCTCCCGTAATGGGACGATACAATCTTTCCAGTTGTAAATAGCTACCTGCCTTCTATATATTTCTATTAGGGACGGCAAAACAACAAGGAAGAGAGATAGTCCCATTTACCTCACAAAACAACTGAAATGTAGATTACCAATAACAACTTGGCAAAGAAGAAAAGAAGTCGAAATGTAGGTCGTGAATCAGAGCTGGGGGCACATAACAACGGAGGCTGTAGGCCCGTTGAAGTGAGGGAGTTTGTTGCTGCTGTTAAAGATGCCATCAAGCTTAATGACCAATTAACTCTCGACAGTTGTTGACCAAGTCTCTAACACTTCATTGCTGATGACATTGACTAATATAAGATCAACCATCATCATCATCTTCTATCCACTTGTGTCAGTAGACGCCAAGTGGGGAGATGCAGTTTTCTTTCAGTGCCCGATGTGACGCCGATTTTGTTATGATTCCACGTTTCTTCAGTTTATCACGAATACCTTCTGTCCATCTGTTTCTTGGTCTCCCTCTTGCTCTGTAACCCTCTTGTCTGGTGTTGTAGATCCGCGCAGCCAGTAACTTTGTTCGCATGCTCGTCAAGTGTCCAAACCATTTTATTCTCTGCCTTTCCATGTTTTCCATGCACGGTGCTGCACTCACCTTCTGTCTGATTTCTTTCTGTCGTACTCTTGCCCAGCCTTGTGACCCCGACAGCCTTGTGAGCCCGACAGCCTTGTGACCCCGACAGCCTTTCTCAAACACCTCATTTCGCATACCATGTTTTTTCTTTCTCTTGTTTTGGTGAGAGTCCATTACTGACACTGGCACATAAGAGACTTGGTATAAAATTACTATTTATCAACTGTCTCTTTGTTTCCGTGTGTGTCCTAATTACGGTTAGAGCCGATGGGAATTCGCATTAGCTTTTTGTGTACTTTATTCCACCTCTCTATCCATCCAATGTGAATACGCCGCATACGTATTTGAATTCTCTGTTTAAGTTCAGCTCCTGAATATGTAGTGTCTTCTCTGTTACGCTGTTTTTAAGTGTCTCTGTTCTGTTACTAAGTATCGACTTCCTTGCACTCCGGGCGTATCTATATGTACTTAGTCTCTTTCAGTAACCAGCGAAGTGTGTTGAAAATGATGGTTCCTGCCGCTCGTTGGTTGTACACACTCCGTCCACTCTTGCACAAAAGTCCGCTCAAATCTCGTTCAAAATCAAAGATCCGCAGTCTGTGCATTGCTAATTCATCTAAATGCAAAGGCAAAGGCCGCCGTCCATCGTAGACGATGATGGCATTATTAATTTTGATAACGCTATTTTTAGTAAAGATTAATTGCGCTACTTTTTATCTTCACTCTCTCGTCTCGAGCCGCCCTACCGCAGTTGAAAGAAAAGGACAAGACGACTTGGAGGCGACTACGAGATGTAGGGGACTCCGCATCAAGAACCCGTAAAAAAGACGGTGGAGTCCGGAGTCGAGCCCACACCACCTAATCACAATGCCGACGGCGTAACCACTTGGCCACGGAATCCCCTGATTCGTCTATTGCGGTATTATCCAACAGGTGGTCACTGATAGACTTCAAAATGTCACTCCTATCCGTATCAAGTGTATCCATAATTGGTGCCTGTAAAGCAGTTCTTCCGTTGCCCTGAACCCCAGAATGACCAGGGTAGTATATCCACACCGGACTCTCAAGGTGTGGTGCCTCCATAGCTACCACCCACACATGGATTAGCCAGTACTTCTGTACCTTCTGATGCAAGATTGGAAAGTCTGACAAGATTTATCCGTATTAAACAGGTCTCAGATAGCCATCTAAGAGCTACAGTCACTGCTTCCACCTCCCTTCTCGTACATAATGTTGCTGTTTTGTATGAACCCCCTGTTCAGCGACGATTAGCCCTCTCACTGTAGGCGAGAAGCCCCAGCTAGGTATCGCAACTTTGCAGCACCAATCGATCGATATATATGATGGCATCAATATACCGCATGTTAACATTTATCTTATATATATATATCAACATCATCATGAAGCATGTCCTTTATAGAACGTTGGTCCCATCACATTCTGCATGAAAGAAACTCCATCCCTTGCCAAAACTCCAGCCACCACCACAGTCACACACAGGCACACCTGGATATCTTGGTACCATAATCTTCTTGGTCTACCCCTGCCTCTCTTTCCTGGCACCATCACTATTCTCTGAAGACCGTTGTTTCTCTTGATGCAACCAAAGTATTTACATTTTCTGGCGATAATGGAATTGATAAACCAGTTCTCCTCTATGCTCAAGTTGGTAAATGACACGTGACAGAAGTGAATGGAGGTCAATGGTCACCAACGCCAACCGGCACGGCACCTGATGATATATTTGTATATGGCTGTCTTCATTGTAGTGATCTTCATATTACTAGTATACCAGGCATTAATATAAGATTACCTCATAGAAGTCAAAGTGGGAAACGCCCTTGTAACAAGATCTCACACAATGACGGTTTAATGATTGCCAGCACTGCCAAAGAAAGCGTGGAGGTCCTATACTAATAGACAGGACAACAGGACAACAGGCCAACAGGTCAACAGGACAACAGCGAAATGGCCGGGGGCTAGACACGCTAGAGCTTGACGATCATCAACTCTTGTAAAACAGGAAAAATAAATCACCCACAAACCTAATACTAATAGTCAAATATGAGTCCAGGAGAGGCAGCCAAACAGCTTCTACATGAGGTGCCTGCGCAGAATCCTGGTAATTGGATGACAGGACAAGATCACAAACTCAGAGGTATTGGAGAGACCAGGCGCTATTATGGTCTTTTTCATTGCTTAGTCTTAGAAAACTCAAATGGCTGGGACACACTCGGAGGGTGGCAGAATACCAGAGGAGCTTCTTCATATGGAATTACAGTTGGGGAAAAGGTCTTAGGCCCGGCACTACTTCGGTACAAGGATGTATGCAACCGGGATATCAATGATGCGGACATCGATTTGGTATCATGGGAACATAGAATCGAGGGGCAGGATTAAGCATGAAATACAGACAAAGGAGATACTGATTGCTGATAGGCTAAGGACTCGGCGTTAGAGAAGACACACCACACCATGTTATAACACAAACAGTCCTTATTTCCCTTGCACGCACTGTGGAATACTCTTCTCTGCTCGGATTGGTCTTACGGGTTACCTCTGTTATCGTCCTATACTATAATTACATCCCTTTTTTGTCAAAGTACAACTTTCTAACGTCTGACAAGAAAGAGCCAAGGATAATGAATGTGAGTCTGACATATAAGGCACTGGGTGACCCGTTTTATGGCCCGACCAAACGGATTTCCTGAGCAAAAAGTTACCTTTTGGCTAGCTGACATTAGACACTGATCTGCCTTATTGGATATCGGTATTATTGTAATTACGTTGCGCTTGAAAGTCCATATTCCTGACGATACGCCCATCACCCGTCTAATTGCTTTTATTACGACATAATTATCAGGTTACAGTGGACCTCTTCCCCACTCGACGGGTACCACTCGAGTGTAGACCGGTCACCTAATTACGCCAATCATCTCACGCGGCGTCGAATAAAAGTTCCAGAATCTTAGCCTCGCTGGGAGAGTCTATATTATCGAATTATTAACAAATTAGCTAGGCTTTATAGGAAAGAAATCCGTGCCTAGGGCCATCATAAATTGGTAGAATTAGGTTTCTTCAGCCGTTATCGGAGATGGTAGATGTGCTTAGAGGGAGAAAAGAACTGTTACCTCCTTCGGGAGATGGAATAAATCTGTCTCTCTCTCAGTCCTCACTCCCTCTCTCTCTCTAATTCTATTCATGTCTTTTCTGCTGTTTTTCTCTCATGTTCTCCTCTCTTTCATGCTTCCTTTTTATGTCCTTTTGTTTGTTTCTGTGTTTGCCTCTTTCTCTGTCCATTTCATTCGTTTTTTCTCTTTCTTTAATTATATGCATTTCTTTTCCTTTGTTTCTCTCTCATTTTGGCTCGTCTTAAATGCTTCTTATTTCTCTCCTGTTGTTTATCACTCTATTTGACTCAATCTGTCCATTTCACTCAGTCACTCACTCTCTGTCTCTCTCTCTCTCTCTCTCTGTCTTTCTCACTCTCCCTTTTCATTCTATCAATTGTATTACATCATTTCTATTTCTTACATTCTATTCATTGCATCCTTTTCTCTCTTAATTTTTCATTCTATCCATTGAATTCTCTTCTTTCTCTTTCTCTCTCTCTCTCTCTCTCTCCCTCTTGTTTAATTCTTCTCTTCTGCTCTCTCTCTCTCTCTCTTTGTCATGCTTTCTATTTCTATTTTATTTTCTATCTCTATTTGTCTTTCTCTCGTTCCCTCTATACATTGCACTCCTTTTCTCTCTTTCTCTCTTCTTCAGTGAATCAATTACATCCTCCTCTCCCTCTGTCTCTCCGTTTCCCCTATCCAATGCTTTCCTTTCGCTCTCCTTTTAATTCTATTCATTTAATTCTCACTCCCTCTGTGTGTCTCTCTCTCTCTCTCTCTCTCTCTGCCACACACACACACACACTGATTCCATTTAATTCCCATCCCCTTCCCTTTCTCTGGTTCATTCTATCCAATTTCATTCATTTCTATTTCTGTCACTCTTTCCATTTAATTCATTTTCTCTCTCTTCCTCTCACTCCCTCTTTCACGCTATCAATTTTCTTTTGTTTCCCCTTTTCCTTTTCCCGTCCGAATTTATCTTCTTTATCTCTGCATTTTTCTTTTTCTTTCTTTAATTTGTTGTCTATTCATTCTTTCTATATCTCTTTCTCCATTTTCCTGTCTTTTTCTCTCTCTTTATCTCCACCTCACTCTTTTTATTTCTCCTTTAGCAACACTTTCTCTGCTACCTTCTATCTTCTCTATTTTCACTTTCAATTTTCTCCAATTTTCTCTCCCTCCCTCACCCCAAATGAATCGTTTTAAAACCACTCTCTTTCGTCATGTATTTGTCTTTCTTAGTCTCCATGTGTAGTTAACCCCCCCCCCCCCCCCCTACCCCTACCCCTATGTAAAGCACATGGCCTATCTTAGTCTTTCGTATTCTGTTATTATCTGTTTCTACCTCTCTATACTTCTCTATACATTCATCGTCCGAACACTTTTCCAGTCAGTTCTGTTACTCTTATTTATTTATCTCTTTCTTTCTGAAACATCAAATTCATTGTAGCTCATTCATATTACCGTTACATCAGTGTTTCTCAAGCACTGATCCACAAACAGGGTTCTTGGAGATGGTCCATGAATAGGGTCCACGGATAGGGTCCACGGATAGGAACAGGGTCCACGGATAGGAACAGGGTCCACGGACAGGGTCAGGGTCCACTGATAGGGACAGATTCCACGGATAGGAACAGGGTCCACTGATAGGAACAGGGTCCACGGATAGGGTCAGGGTCCACGGATAGGGTCAGGGTCCACTGATAGGGTCAGGGTCCACTGATAGGGACAGGGTCCACGAACATGGTCCACGGATAGGAACATGGTCCACGGATAGGAACAGGGCCCACGGATAGGGTCAGGGTCCACTGATAGGGTCAGGGTCCACGGATAGGAACAGGGTCCACGGATAGGAACAGGGTCCACGGATAGGAACAGAGTCCATGGACAGGGTCCACGGATAGGGTCCCCCGACAGGGTCCACGGACAGGGTCCACCGACAGGGTCCACGGACAGGGTCCACGAACAAGGTCCACGAACAGGGTCCACGAACAGGGTCCACGAACAGGGTTCACAAACAGGGTCCACAAACAGGGTCCACGAACAGGGTCCACCGACAGGGTCCACGGAAGGGTCCACAAACAGGGTCCACGAACAGGGTCCACGAACAGGTTTCGGTACACAGAAATTGAATGTTAGTCCGTGAACACGTTATTGCAGTTAGCTCCACCCCTTCACAGTGGGGGTCATTTTGCTGTGGTCTAAGCTTGGACTGGCTTAATTTATTCAATAAAATAAGGTCACACACGCGAATCCTTACTTCTCGGACACAAGAGCTCATCTAAATTGTTTGTGTTGAAAAAATTGTTCGAGGTTTGTGTTTATTTGTTTGTTTATGTATGTAAATGACTCATCAAGTCAAAACATCACTATCTTCTCCACATAGATTTGTCCAAGAACCTATCTTCTCCACCTAGATTTTTCCCAGAACCTCACAATCTTCTCCACATAGATTTGTCCCAGAACCTATCTTTTCCACCTAGATTTGTTCCAGAATCTATCTTCTCCACCTAGATTTATTCCAGAATCTCCCTATCTTCTCCACCTAGATTTGTCTCAGAACCTCACAATCTTTTCCACATAGATTTGTCCCAGAACCTATCTTTTCCACCTAGATTTGTCCCAGAACCTCCCTATCTTCTCCACCTAGATTTTTCCCAGAATTTCACAATCTTCTCCACATAGATTTGTCCCAGAACCTATCTTTTCCACCTAGATTTGTCCAAGAACCTATCTTCTTCACATAGATTTGTCCCAGAACCTATCTTCTCCACCTAGATTTGTTCCAGAACCTATCTTTTCCACATAGATTTGTCCCAGAACCTATATTTTCCACCTAGATTTGTCTCAGAACATATCTTCACCTAGATTTGTTCCAGAATGTCCCTATCCTCTCCACCTAGAGTTGTTCCAGAACCTCACTATTTGTAAATGACTAGGCCTCTAAATTTGCTAAACGTAAAATCGGTCATTTAGAACTTGATAGCAATCTGCCCTGTCTTCCCCTCCTCCCACATGGCTCTAACATTCCTAGTGCCGAGTCTGGAAGTTTTCCTTGCCGAAAGAAAGGTAGTCGTGCAGTCCCTGTCATGGAACCCCCAGGGAAGGAGACGCATAGACAGACCAAGCAGTACATGACGACGAAATCTGGAGGCGGAAGTAAATAAAACACAAAAAAGCTGGAAGGAAGTAGACAAAATTGCACATACAGGACAGAGCTGCTTGGTGAGGTTTGGTTGATGCACCCCTGGGTGATAGAAGGCGAAAGAGAGGAACGTGATAGATACGTTGTAGCCGGAACATATTTGCTAATAATGTGTTCCGGTATTTCGAAATACATGTAATTTCTAAATATTTCTTTGATTTATGACAGAGCATTATGTGACAAATTGTTCCTAGCTAGACTGATGCGCAGAAAATGTTTCCTAACTTCACTTGTCCACGTAAAATGTGTCCTATCGTTTCTGATCCGAATTAAATTGTTTCTCACTTTACTGATCCGCAAAAAATTGTTCCTCATTTCACTGATCCGCAAAAAAAATATTTCTTTACCGGTTGTTCGCGAACAAATTGTCATAATTTCACTGTTTTGCGAAAAATTGTTATGAACTTCACTGATCCGCAAAAAAAAAAATGTTTCTTGAATTTGATTGATTTGTGAAATCATATTCTTTACCACACGGTTGCGAAAAATTGTTCCTCATTTCACTGATATACAGAAAATTGTTCCTAGCTTCACCGATGTACAGAAAATTGTTCTTTATCGTTTGTTCGCAAACAAATTTTAACCAACTTCTCTGGTTCGTGAAAAATTGTTCCTAACTTCTCTTTTTTGTGAAAATTTGTTGTTCTGTTGTTGAACTTGTTGTTGTTGTTTGCGACTCCCGACAATGAGTAGGTTACTATTTTGTGCGCCCTGAAACGGATGTTGCAGTAGCTTTCCTCCCATTCCGAGCGTGCTGATGAAAGGGAACGGGGATCCTCCAGCCGGTTGTCCCATGCTTGGCTTCATCTGCGTGTCACTCACTACTACGGGGATCACATCTATCCCTCACCTCGTTAGCCAGGATGCTATGAAAACAGCCCGTTTCCAGGAAGGGCTACGAGGAAGCCAAGTAGGTCTTGGGAAGTATGTTTTGCCTGACCCTAACTAACATGTCTGATCAGTATATTTTGCCTCACCCTAACTAACATGTCTGATCAGTATATTTTGCCTCACCCTAACTAACATGTCTGATCAGTATATTTTGCCTGACCCTAACTAACATGTCTGATCAGTATATTTTGCCTCACCCTGACTAACATGACTGATCAGTATATTTATCAACCAGACGTTAGTCTTTTTTCACAAAATTATTCTTAACTGCACTGTTCCATCCAAAAAAAATTTACCTATTTTCACCTATCTGTAGGCGCGTAAAAGTTGGGAAACACTGCGTTAAATGACATTCCTGTTCACAGGACGGGTTGCGTTTATTGATTAATATCTATATGGGTTGGTTTTATTGATTAATATCTACATGGGTTGGTTTTATTGATAAATATCTACATGGGTTGGTTTTATTGATTAATATCTACAGGGTTGGTTTTATTGATTAATATCTACATGGGTTGGTTTTATTGATAAATATCTACATGGGTTGGTTTTATTGATTAATATCTATAGGGGTTGGTTTTATTGATTAATATCTACAGGGTTGGTTTTATTGATTAATATCTACATGGGTTGGTTTTATTGATAAATATCTACATGGGTTGGTTTTATTGATTAATATCTATAGGGGTTGGTTTTATTGATTAATATCTACAGGGTTGGTTTTATTGATTAATATCTATATGGCTTGGTTTTATTGATTAATATCTATATGGATTGGTTTTATTGATTAATATCTACAGGGTTGGTTTTAATGATTTATATCTACATGGGTTGGTTTTATTGATTAATATCTACAGGGTTGGTTTTATTGATTAATATATATATGGGTTGGTTTTATTGATTAATATCTACATGGGTTGGTTTTATTGTTTAATATATTTAGGGGTTGGTTATATTGATGAATATCTATATGGGTTGGTTTTATTGATTAATATCTACAGGGTTGGTTTTATTGATTAATATCTACAGGGTTGGTTTTATTGATTAATATCTATAGGGGTTGGTTATATTTATGAATATCTATATGGGTTGGTTTTATTGATTAATATCTACAGGGTTGGTTTTATTGATTAATATCTATAGGGGTTGGTTATATTGATGAATATCTATATGGCTTGGTTTTATTGATGAATATCTTTAGAGGTCGATGAGTAAAGAGTAAAACACAAGTATTCTCGATAAGAGGAGCACAGAAAATTCCAGGTGTTAGACTAGCTAGATCCAACACAGGTAGCCTCTCTTTAATGTAAAAAGGAATTTCTAAACACATTTTTCTTATCAGAAATGAAAACGAATTTTTTTAACAAGAAAATATTTTTTTGGTTAAACTACGTTTCTTGGTACAAGGTTGTTTTTTTTTTTAAAGTGAGAATTCCGCCACAGAACCCAAACAAATCTACATTACATGAGCTAAAGAGACAGTGCCCTATCAACTCCTGGACACTTGAGTACACAGATGGATTGGCAACGGGAAACACAACATTGGGAGGCAGTGGAATCTACCTCACATACTCCAACCGCGACACAGAAAACCACTTCATACCAACAGGAGAGACCCGTACCAATTTCAGAGCTGATGCAGTAACTGTACATGCTACAAAGATTATCGTCAGTCAGAAGACAAGGACATTCGGTCATTCGAACAGACTCAAGTAGCGTATTCCAAGCCAAAGTAAACACCAGTACATATCTTGCAGGACTGCCCTATTTATGCAGACTAAAGAAAGGTGGTCTGGCCCGGGGGAGCGACTATGCTGGAAAAGCTGTGGGCTACCGTCGAAGACTTGAAGAGCGCAGTCTCCTTCATGAACACCGCCGGGCTTGAAGCATAGCAGCCATTGATCATCAAAGAACAAGAAGAAGAACAAGGAAGAAGGAAGACGGAAAGAATGAAAGAAGGAAAGGAGGGAGGGAGGGAGGGAGGATGGAAGTAAGGGGAAGGAAGGAAGGAAGAAGAATAAGAATAAGAATAATAAGAATAAGAATAATAAGAATTAGAATAAGAATAAGAATAATAAGAATAAGAATAATAAGAATAAGAATAAGAATAATAAGAATAATACGAATAATAATAAGAATAAGAATAATAAGAATGAGAATAAGAATAATAAGAATAAGATCAATAAGAATAAGAATAAGAACAAACAAGAGGATGCTTGACCGTTGAGGTGGTGCGTTTGGTGAGATCCATAGTTTTTTTTCGGGTTGGTGGCATTTATCCGAAACCTACCTCTCCGTCTCGTTTATCACTTGCCTCTGCCCTTCTTCTACACCAGAGCTAAAGAGTGTCAAATTATTCGCCAAATCCAGGCCCTCTAGAGACCATCTGTTTTCCTAATGTGGAACTGTCTATTGCGTGCGTGATTTCACGTAACCCAGTCTCTAGCCACGTCGAAAAACGGAAGGACGCCTTGTAGCACACCTGTTAAAATATTGAACCATCCAGCTTTGTCAGGAGTGGGCCGCGGCCCGCATTGTGAATTAGTATAGAGTGCTTTTGTGACCCTTACAAACTTGGATGGGAAGCCGTAGTTGATAACAATCTCCCAAAGTGATGGTCGCTGTAGACTATCGAACGTCTTCTGAAAATCGATGAAGTTGACATTAAGGGCCGATTGCATCTTTACAGATTCTTCTGAAATTATTCGGAGGATGAAGATCTGGTCGATTCATACACAACGAGGTCGCAAATTCGGAAGTACTCCTGCTTCTACTTCTCTCACTCTTTCTCTCTCTCTCTCTCTCTCCCTCTTTCTCTCCCTGTTGTCATATCCCCATTGCCATATTGATGGGATGGGGGTGGTGGAGAGAAACTCAGTGGTCTCGAGGTAAGGTGTCCGCCTTGTGTGACCCAGGTATCGGGTTCGAATCACGGTGGAAACCGTGATATTTTCATGTAAATTTTCTGGTATAACTTCATCTGATCTCTGGGTAATGAGATCGGACACCCGTGTCAATGTCTAGCACGTTAAAAATCAATTGGCAGTTGGAAATCTAAAAGCGTAGCCTCAGCGCTGCCCGGGCAAAATTGAAATTTCGAGTTTAAAATCTAACCAAATGTATTATGTACCTTCATTCCCGCAGGCCTAGTAAGCCGTATGAAGTTTAACATACCTACTACTAATAGCCGAAGGGCTTCGGCTACCTGGTAACATACATTAACATGCTTGTTTGTATGTATGTATGTATGTATGCATGTATGTATGTGTGTGTATGTATGTATGTATATATAGATTAGCGACATCATGTCTTAACATAAGAGTCCACAAAGCAAATTGGGTACCACATGATCTTAGAACCAGAAACCAGAACGATCATTTATGTACTAATAGAAAGTTGAGGTCAACATTGAATGATTTAACGGCCAGTATAGGTGCCAACTTGGAACCGGATCACTATCTTCTTGTAATTGAAAGTAATGTTAAAACCTAAAAAACGTATGCGGCACAGTATAACAGCAGACAGCAGTTCAACGTGGCTCTCATCAGAAACAAGGACAAATGAAAAGTAGATGTTTCAAACAGATATCCAGTGTTCCAACTTCCGTTTCCTCTTTTGTCCTACAGCGCTTGCCTTGCGGCGTCGCAGAGAAAACGTATACTTTTGGCTTGCGCTGGGTGGGAGACATGATGACCGTTTGGAGTGTTTCTTTGACTTAGTGTTAGTGGCCGCCTTGCAACCTCTGTGTAGTATGACCTCGCTGCATCCTTGTCAAAAATGACTCAATCACTTCATCGTATGGGCTACAATTCATCGATGTAGTCCACACCATATTCGTCATCGCGATGTTGAGAATTGTCGTTCCTGCTGCACTTCGTACACAACGCACCTCACATGCCTCGATCTTACTTGTATGTGTGAATCTAAGAAGGCTCATATTTCATACTGATAACGTAACGTAATTTAAAAATTTTTTTTTTTACTTTCGCCTTATATATTTATTCTCCACCGCGGGTGTGCGTTGCACTATGGTTTTTATTTTGCGCCTATCGGCCCAGTGCATCCGACTTCGGCATGCATTTTATGTTAGGGTCTGCTTCCTCCTGCATTGTCTAACGGTTTGCTTTCCCCGGGTAACGGCTAGTGCTGTAATGGGGATCGAACCCAGTACCTTCAGATTGTGAGCCGTGTCAGTAAACCACTAGCCCACGCTGTTTCAGTAATTATGCTAACTGGCAGTGCACCTAATTTACCTTCCCAATTATATTATCTATCTCTCTGTCCAGTCTTTGGTCGCCAGTGCAGACACTTCCCAACGATAACCGGAAATAGAAGATACAGACAAGAATTGGCGGCGCGTAAGAGTCATCTGGAATGAGACTTATGGAGATGTAATGCGGAACAAACAAAAAACAGCACAGAAATTGGATTACATCAGAAACAATCGCTGAGACAAAAGAGAGAAGAAAAGGAAAGCAGATTTCAACAGCAGCAGAACCAGACATGCCAAAATCAAGGAGCAGGAAAAATACAGTGCTGGCAACAAGGAAGTCAAGAAGTGCATGAGAACTGAGAGAAGGAAATATATCAATGACGATAGTGGCTGAGGCAGTTGCTATGAAAGATAATATGAAATGCATGTACAACAGTACGAAGAAATGGACGGAAAAATATAAGCAAGTAAATGGCATTATTAAAAATAAGGATGAAATCTGATAAGCAAAAGGAATTAGCAGGTGTAGAGAAGGAAGAACATTTCCAGATGAGATTCAAATCGACTGGTTTACGCTGACATTGCGCGGGTATGTTTGGATATGTCTGCGAAATATGTACCATTACAGTCGAACTCCAGAGAGAATACAAACCACGGAGATGAGATGTTTTATAGGACTACTAAATATTACCTACAAAGATCGTATCACAAAATTCCGACGTAGAATCGAGAATGCAAAATGCAAGTGGACTGTACGACGACCTCCTCACATCCATCAAAATACGAACGCTGACTTTGTAGGGCCACTTCTATAGGACACAGTACACGGCAAGCGAAGGTGGGGACTTACGAGGAAATGGGGGGTGGGGGAAAATCTCATCAATGAATGGGATAACCTACGGCCCGAGGAAACACAACAAGCAACCGTACATACAGAGAGGGGTGACGAAGGGGTGTGGATGTGTCTGCAGGGGTGCCTTAACCATGGCCATCTGAAATAGAAACTTAACTACAGATGGTCATGCCTCAACCATCTGAAACGGTCACGGGATGAACTGAACTGTACGGATATACACATTAATTAAGTGAGGTCAACAATAAAGATAATTCAGATGACTATAATGCCTCTGATTGATGATACGGCTAGCGGTCCAGGTTGTTTCAATCAAGCGGAGGTTGACGCTTCCACAAGAATGTTATACAAATTACTTTGTAAAGTATCATCACCATCTGATTGGGCTGTCTTAAGACTGGTTGTATGGTTGTCTGGTTGTAAAGTTGTTTGGTTGTTAGGTTGTCTGGTTGTAAAGTTGTCTGGTTGTAAGGTTGTATGGTTGTAAGGTTGTCTGGTTGTAAGGTTGTCTGGTTGTAAGGTTGTCTGGTTGTAAAGTTGTCTGGTTGTAAGGTTGTCTGGTTGTAAAGTCGTCTGGTTGTAAGGTTGTCTGGTTGTAACGTTGTCTGGTTGTAAGGTTGTCTGGTTGTAAAGTTGTCTGGTTGTAAGGTTATCTGGCTGTAAGGTTGTCTGGTTGTAAAGTTGTCTGGTTGTAAAGTTGTCTGGTTGTAAGGTTGTCTGGTTGTAAAGTTGCCTGGTTGTAAGGTTGTCTTGTTGTAAGGTTGTCTGGTTGTAAGGTTGTCTAGTTGTAAGGTTGTCTGGTTGTAAGGTTGTCTAGTTGTAAGGTTGTCTGGTTGTAAGGTTGTCTGGTTGTAAAGTTGTCTGGTTGTAAGGTTGTCTGGTTGTAAGGTTATCTGGTTGTAAAGTTGTCTGGTTGTAAGGTTGTCTGATCTGTCTCTCCATTTGACCATCTCCTCTGTATCTCTCATCATTTTATGATAGGTTCGTACTGTAAATGTCTCTATATGTCTGAGGTGTGAACTGTATACTTGGTCTTCCCTGTTCTCATTTCCCAGAGACCTTGGCCACTAAGATCATCTGTAGTAGATTTCATGTCGCAAATTGTCTCCTAGCCAAACCAATCATCATTTCTGCTTTTCTTTTTGTATTGGGGCGCCTACCTCAGTCAGGTCGGTGTTATTGGATCTTGTGTCTGTCGAACTCATTAGGGGCATTCTACGATAGCGCCGCATTTCGAACGTATCGAAGCTTCGTTCGTCATTCTCTACTGAGAGACTATGGTTCGCCCGCATACAGTCAAGTTGGCGGCACACAAGTAGTGAGTATTATTTTGCCCAGTTCTATCCTGATATTCTTTGAGGTTACCAATTCATAATTTTCTATCAAGGACATTATTGACAATGCAGTTAAAGATTATTATTTCTGTCTCATTGCTGGACTCATCTGTGATGGTGTGCGCCACATATATAAACTTCTGTTTTTGTTCGATTATTTCTCCATTGATGTTTATATTAGTTTGCTTATTTTGCTCTCTATTACCAAAGTTTTAATTTTAATCTGTCAATTGTCATGTCAAACTCTTGGTAAGTGTGAGAGAAAAAACGTACCTGCTTAACTGAAAGAAGGTAACATAATTAAGATGCCAAAGAAGTCAGATCTGCAGCAGAGTACAAAGCATAGAGTCATAATGTTGGTATCCGCAAGCGAGAAAACATGTGATAAGATCATGTTTAGAGTTTGATGAAAGACGTAGACGAATTGCCGCAAAACGAAAACGATTTCCTGTTCCCACCAAACAGTAAGATGGCGCATAGTTGCTGAGCAGAGAATGGAATGGAACCCTTCAGTTTTTTTTCTTGGATTTGTTGGCAACGAAAAGGCTGTTGACAGTTTGGACAAAGGATCTCTCTGGAAGTAGTTGACCCACTACTGTGTACACCCGAAGTTCATTAACACAATTATGCAAACTTATGTAAATGTATATACTGCGTGAAGATCAGCTGTCATGACCCTTTGTGTGACGAACGGGAGATCATGGCCCTTTGTGTGACGAATGGGAGTTCAACACGGATGTCTCTTGTCACCATGTGTCTTTCCGCTGGTCATTGTATGGATTAGGAAATCGACAATATGGACCGAAAATAATGAAAGTATATCGACTTGGACAAAAACAACTGAATGATCTGGACTCTGTCGATGATGTTGCTCTCCTGTGCCATAACCACGGTCAGATGTTCAATATGAGGGGCAGTCATTGAGTAAGAGGAATTCATTAACTTTTAATTACATTTATACACAACTGCGAGGGGAGGAAGACTAACGTCTGGAAAGGTTGGGAGAGGAGACTAACGTCTGGTAAGGTTGGGAGAGGACACTAACGTCTGGTAAGGTTGGGGAGAGGACACTAACGTCTGGTAAGGTGGGGAGAGGAGACTAACGTCTGGTAAGGTTGGGAGAGGAGACTAACGTCTGGTAAGGTTGGGAGAGGAGACTAACGTCTGGTAAGGTTGGGAGAGGAGACTAACGTCTGGTAAGGTTGGGGAGAGGACACTAACGTCTGGTAAGGTTGGGAGAGGAGACTAACGTCTGGTAAGGTGGGGAGAGGACACTAACGTCTGGAAGGCAAAATAAACTGGTCAGACATGTTAGTCAGGGTCATGCAAAATATACTGATCAGACATGTTAGTCGGGGTCAGGCAAAACATACTGATCAGACATGTTAGTCAGGGTTAGGCAAAACATACTGATCAGACATGTTAGTCAGTGTCAGGCAAAACATACTGATCAGACATGTTAGTCAGGGTCAGGCAAAACATACTGATCAGACATGTTAGTCAGGGTCAGGCAAAACATACCGATCAGACATGTTAGTCAGGGTCAGGCAAAACATACTGATCAGACATGTTAGTCAGGGTCAGGCAAAATTTACTGGCCAAGAATCTCACCTCGGCTTCCTTGTAGCCCTCCTTGGAAATGGGCTGTTTTCATAGCAGCCTAGCTAACGAGGAGAGAGGTCGACGTGATCCTTGTAGTAGTGAGTGACACGCAGATAAAGACAAGCATAGCACAACCGCGCGGAGGACCCCGGTCCACCGTCATCAGCACGCTTGGGATGTGAAAAAAGTACTGCAACCCGCCACTTAACGCCCTTTTCAGGGCGCACAAAAAGAGTAACCTACTCATTGCTGGTACTCAACAACAACAACAAGATGCGAACCATGCATTTCTTGTGTCATTTTTTTGACGTAGTTCCAGTGACTGACAATCACTTTGTTCATCTATATAATGATGTGAATTCTCTATAAGGATGTGAATTCTCTATATGGATGTGGATTCTCTCTATTAGTATGTTTGATTCCCTCTACAAAACTGTTGATCTATCTATAAGGATGTGGATTCCCTCTATTAGGATGTGGATTCCCTATATTAGGAAGTGGATTCCTTCTATTAGGATGGGGATTCCTTCTACAAAACAAGCCATTTGATGTGACCTTTAACCAATTTGTCATCGCTTCCACTACTTCGTTGTCCGCTCAATCGGGACCAATGTGCTACACACATTCATATAACCGAAGTCATCAGGAACATTTATGGGGCAAGCGTCGTGACTCATATTGAGATCTACGGCTTTTTCATCAATAATGATTGGCCTGTTGCTATGGACGAGCTGGTCGATCTACTGTTTCACTATAGCAGTTGCCACTCTTGCTGGTCTTACACGCAGCGGTTCATTAATGACGTTTTATCTTCCATTTTGAAATCTTTCTACCTATTAGTACACTCTCCTCTTACTGAAACAACAGTATCCAAACTGAATCTTTATTCTTCTGTATCCACTAGACAAAAAAAAAATATCAGAAAATAGAACCTTGTTTTCCACGGTGCAAGTCGACGGTGAGGCGGTCATGTTATACATTATATTGCACATGCGCATACTGCCCGATCGTCCCAACTCCTGTATGGAGTATTGCTAAAGAGCCATTTTGTGACCTGAAATACAATTTTCCGTTGTACATACTTTTCTATCACAATCATCATGCAGCGTGTCCTTCACAGAACGTCGCTCCCATCACAGTCTGTCTGAAAACAACTCTTTCCCTTGCCAAAACTCCAGCCTCCGCCACAGTCATACCCAGGCATTATTGAATATCCTGGGGCCATCGTCTTGTCGGTCTACCCCTTCATGTTTTGCCTGGTACCATACCACCATACCTTCAATCACTTTACCATACTCTTCTATGAACATTACAATAAGATTGCTGCTTCTTAGCCCGTAACGTTCCATTAACATTGTTCTTCACGATCTATAGCAAAGGCAAAGGCCGGCGTCCATCGCAGACGATGATGGCATAATTTATTTGATAGCGCTATTTTTAGTAAGGATTAACTGCGCTATTTCGTCTCGAGCCGCTCGACCCCAGTGGCAAGTCAAGCACAAGACGACTAGGGGGCGACTACACGATACAGGGGACTCCGCATCAAGCACCCGTGAAAAAGACGGCGGATTCGGAAGTCGAACACACACCACCTGATCACGAGGCCGACGGATTAACCACTTCGCCACGGAATCCTAACGATCTATAGAATCCTGAATTAAATCAACAAAACCAGTGAGAAATGGGTGTTTATCTTATTTTATCCGTAACTTTTATTTTGGTATTGGATTGAATTTTGAGCATGTTATGTATGAATGGGGGAGTGTCTAAAATGCAATGCTGGTGTGTAAAAAGTAGGAATTGTTGTACGTGTGCACCGGCTGCAATAAAATCTCTACCCATCGGTAGCACACCAGACGTGCATCCCTGCGCAGCTATCACTATTATTCATCGTAAACTGACCAGACCATCAGCGATACCATTGCTGTGGTATAGATCTAGTTTATCGTTTTCACTATCTATCTGAATATCTTGGCTTGGCTTGGCCTCGTTCGTTCTCAATCTCCCACTACCAAACCTTGAAAGCGCTTAAGTAGCAGAGTGTAGTCCAGAGAACGGAATGCGTTGTGTTGTGGTTTACAGGTTGACTGCGATATTTTCACTTTCCGACTTCATTTTGAATCATTTTTTGAGTACCGGGTTAGCATTCCCTCTTCGATCCCTTCTCCTTAGCCAGTCTGCCCTGCTGCAGCCTGTTATCCAGGATCACCACGTGGAGGTGTAGAAGGGTCTTGGTAGCTCTGGTTCGCTGGCCCTGACGCTAGCAGTCAGCTATGGGTCGCTGACCACTGCAGCTCATGCGCTGCTCAGAATCTTGATCCCTCAATATCTGATTGATTTTAATCATAATCAAAGTCTAGCTTGCCAAATAGATCGAACAGATTCCGTCTTGACGACTCTCACGTGCTAACTATCAAATCAATCGCTCAATTTTTTGTGAAAATGCAATGGGTTTAACTTTTAAGTAGTTTTTGATACTTTATCGATACCTTCTTCTTGCATACTAATTCAAAACAGAAGGCAAGGATAGGCGTAGTAACCGAGAAACGAACGCATTGAAAACAAGCGGTTTTCATCGGTCTATGATGAGGGCGTCAGCGGTTACCAGCGGTATAAGATTTGAGGGCGTCATCGGTTACCAGCGGTATAAGATTTGAGGGCGTCAGCGGTTACCAGCGGTATAAGATTTGAGGGCGTCAGCGGTTACCAGCGGTTTAAGATTTGAGGGCGTCAGCGGTTACCAGCGGTATAAGATTTGAGGGCGTCAGCGGTTACCAGCGGTATAAGATTCGAGGGCTTCAGCGGTTACCAACGGTGTAGAACATTACGGTTAATGAATGTCCCTCGTTTATCTAAAGATGTGGGACGATGAGGCTAACGTCTGGTCAGGCAAAAGACACTGATCAAACAATGTTAGCCAGGGTTAGGAGAAATATACTGGCCAAGACCCTCACCTGACCTCCTCGTTGGTCGTCCTGGAAACGGGCTCTTGTAGAGGACAACAGTATGGCTAACAAGGTGAGGTTCGATGTGATCCCCGTAGTAGTCAGTGACACGCAGATGAGGCCAAGCACTGCACATCCACCTGGAGGACCCCAGTCGACGTCATCAGCACGCTCGGGATGTCAGAAAAGCTACTACATTCTGCTACAAGTTCCGTCCTTTCCAGAGCGCACAAAAGGGTTACCAACCCATTGTGTGCATTAGCAACCAGGCAACGAACCAACCAACCAACCATGTAAAGGTGTGCTTGATTTGCGATCCCAGACTTTGAGTCTGCATAGACATATGACTAAAACAATTTCTGAGAATGAATACACCTACTCTTGAGCATAATGTGTTAACTTAACGTCTTTATACTAGTTTTGACGGTTCTGCAGAGTCTATATACAACCAGTTTCATTTGCATTTATTTGCTCTTAAAGCTATGCGCATCCAATATTTTCTTAAATGCATTAATTGTCCCTGCCTCCACTACTTCCTGTGGCAATGCATTCACTATTCTCTGAGTAAAAACATATTTTGTGATATCTAATCTGGACATTGAGGAGTGAGTTAGCTCTGTTCATAGCGCTATTAATTCACTCTTGTCTGCGATAACAGCGTGCCTCGGCTCGAATCGCGTTCGGAGACTACCAAATCCGGGTCGTGATGTTAATCGGGGATCGTTTCTCCAGTCCACCCGGCTGTAAACAGGTACCTGATGTATGGGAAAGTAAAAACAGCAAGGAAGAGCACTGGCCGACCCACCTCTCACAGGCTATGGCTTAGTATAATGAAGTCTTAATGAAACTCAATTTCCAACCAACGGTTATTCTGATGATTTCCACTTTGCTTTACTTTTAATATGAACCTTTCTTTATTTAATTTGTAGCTATGCTCTCTTGTTCTTGTATTTTGAAAAAAAAAAAAAAATTGTTATAGTTTAATTTATTCTATCCATTGATTATTTATTAACCCGTATCAAGTCACTTCAAATTCTTTTCTTTCCTAGACACTGTAGACCAGTTTTTCTGAATATTTCCTCATAACTGTTTCATAACGTTTTTTTTGGTATCCTTTCCAGGATGTTTATATCCCCTCTACGATAAGGAATCCACACCTATACATAGCACTCCAATCTTGATCTTCTTCTTCTTCTTCTTCTGCGTACACAGTCAGACAGTAACCATTATTTTTTCGAAAAAAGCGGCGGTCATCCTGAGACTCTCGCCACTACCATAGAGCTTGTCTTGCAGTTCCACTGGCAATGGCCACATCTGCTCTCTCTGATCCCCGTATGTCGGGCAGTTCTGCAGCAGATGTTCAGTGGTCATTTTACCAGTACCGCACGGGCATTCGTCGGTACACCCTATCTTCAATTTGTTGAATAGGTGGTACCTCAGTCTATTGTGGCCAGTGCGAAGTCTGAAGACAACGACCTGCTCTCTTCGGTTCAACTGGTAATAGGCATCGTTTTTGGTGTAACCAGTATGTTCGGTTTCCCATTTGGTAATGTACCTGGCTTTGATAAGCCGTTTTGACTCTTCGTACGTCATACTGGTATCTGTTTGTGGTAGCCTTGCACCTTCTTTTGCCAGTCTGTCTGCCTCCTCGTTGCCTTGGATGTTGCAGTGTGACGGAACCCACTGTACCACTACCCTTTTTGGTGCGGACAGCTGGCACAGTTTGCAGAGTGCTGCTCTTAAGTCATTAAGCTCAGTGTTTTTCTGGCTTTTTAGCGCTGTGACTACGGCGAGAGCATCTGTCAGCAAGACTATGTGGCTCTCATTTTCACTGTGTGTTGCCATTTCTTCCACTGCCGCCCTCAGTGCCTCTGCCTCCGCTCTGAAATTGCTTGTGTACTTACCAGTAGCGAATGACAGTGTTATTTTTCTGCCATTTGGTAGGTTCAGGAATGCTCCTGGCCCTCCGTTCTGTGTAGTGTCTGTTACAGAACCGTCAGTGTATGCATGCAATCTTGATCTAACTAACGCTTAAATACAGTTTGACTATCACTTCCTTGCTCCTATGTTTAATCATTCTTTTCATCACACCTAACATTGCATTTGTCTTTTTCACTGCTCACTCACTTTACCTGTATGCTCTTTTATAACCCCTATATCCCTTTCCTTCTCTATCACTCTAATATTGTTCTCGTCCATTCTGTAATTATGTTCCCTATTGGATCTACCCATGTTGTGTGACTCTCTCCTACAGGATCTGAGCTACTTTATATATCTTGGTAGCAGTATAAACAGCACGACAGGAACGGATACATATATCAGATCATGGATACAACAAAGGGATAGGCACTTTCATTGTGTTGATGAGGCTATGGAAATCAACAAGAAATTCGAGTCCGAAGATGCAGCCTATCGACGATTAGCTCACATGAACCAAGTACAGTGGCACCTCGCTATTCGTAGACAGTTTGTTCCAAGAGGCTGTTCGAACTGCGATCTGTACGAATACCGAATCATTTTTTTTCACAAAGAAATAATGTCAGTTGGATCAATACCTTCCAGACCCTCAGATGATTGGGTATTTAATAACACTTATCAATAAATATTAGTGAAACAAAGAAAAATGTATTATTTTTTATTTTCAAACATGTCCAAGATTGTCTGCTTTGATTGTCTTGATAATTTTTCAGTTGTTCTAAAATGGGCAACAACATTATCATTGAACGGGTTAACGCTAATGTTGAAAGCTGCAATGGTGGGATGCCCCTTCTTTCCCAGGTTTTGTGTTTTCTTCCAATCGTAGTAGAGTTTCTAAGCTTATGCAGTGCATATGCTCCTCTTGCTCATTTTCTCCTTCTGTGAAGAACGTTCCTCAGTCAATTCTTGTTGATGCTTCATGGGCTGTTCTTGAAGTTCTTCAGTATCAGCTCATTCGTGTCTTCCACGAACTACAAGTCTTCAAACCTAAGGACTTTCTGAGGGACACAATATCCTTCCACAGAGGATACCTCTGTTTGGCTATTACCAGCAGCTACCGAAAATAGCCGGATTACGACCTGCTTTCCCCGCAAACTCTCTTAACGAGCTTCAGCTGTTTCAATCCATTTCATGTTATATTTCATCTTTAGATGCTATTGTGTGTACACTGGTTCAAGTATCTGGAATCACCGATCAGTGACGAGGGTTCGCAGCCTGAGTTAATTGCCAGAATAGCACAGACAACAGCGGTGCTTACGTATTTGAAACCCATATGGCAGGATAAGCGGCTCGGCCTCGGCATAGAAGTTAGACTAATGCGCTCATTGGTGCTCTCAGTATTGTTGTATGCACGTGAGACTTGGATACTGCGGATATTCAGTGCAGGATTCATGCAATGGAAATGATGTGGTGTAGAGGACTCTTAAATGTTACATATAAGGATCGCGTCACGAACGTAGAAATACGACGAAGAGTGGAAAACGCTATTGGGCTTTTTTGATGATCTGTTCACAGCTATCAAAAGGTGTTATATGGCTTCGTATGGGCACGTCACGAGGTCCAGCGGAATTACAAATTTGATACTGCATTGTTCTGTACCAGGAAAGAGAGGGCGGGGTCGTCTAAGGAAGAGATGGGCAGACAACATCAAAGAGTGGTCAAACCTTTGTCCCGGTGAGGCACGACTGGCGGCAGTGGACAAAGACAAATGGCGTGGGATTGTAGAAGTGTCTTCAAGTGTGCCCCAACAACCTGATGGGTTACGGGATGAACTGATCGAACTGATTCTACTAAAATTCTTTAGTCGGGACGGACCTCGAACACGCGGTATGGTCCGAATACCAGACAAATGTACGAATGGGCCGAATCAAATTTTATTAGAAAAAGTTGGACGAATATCGAGTTGTATGAGTAGAGTAGCGGGCGAGTTGCCGAGTTTCATTGTGTAAGGTCATGTACATATTTGCAACAGGGTAGACTGGAGCTTGACGTGACTGCATTACGTTGTATATCTATTTTCTCTCTATGGATAATCCCACAAACTGAGTTCCATGTCTAGGTTTCAACATAATAACAAACAACAGATAATAAAGAAATTCAATTAATCAATCAACGCCCGTAGCTTTTTACGTGGCATACGCCATTGACAACTCTCATTCAGTAGGATTGGCCTTGACTTGTCCTATATTGTTCTCCCTAGTTACGGTCCAAGAACCGATGATCATTTTCAGTTTCTTCTCCATCTATTTGTTGATTACACGCTCTACCTCCAGTGTTTTCATATCAGTGCCTGTTTGGGCACTTCTGATGATACTTTCCGTAGTGTGTGTCCTATCCAACTTCACTTTCTACATTTGATCTGTTGCTCCACTGGCTGTTGTTAACCGTTTTCCCATACGTTTTCATTCCTTGCCATGTCCTGCGGGTTTAAAACCATTACCTTCCGTAGACATTTATTAACCAACGATTGGAGTTTCTTCTGTATTGCCTGCAGGTCTCAACATTTCTCACTCCGTACAGTAGTACTGACTTGGCATTGGAATTAAACAATCTTATTTTGGCATTAGCCGTTATTTTACATAACAGGGAACTTAGCACACAAAATCTAGTTAAACTAACACTGGCGTACACAACATAGTTAAACTAACACTAGTGTACAAAATCTAGTTAAACTAACACTAACACACAAAATCTAGTTAAACGAACACTAGCGTACACAATCTAGTTCAACGAACACTAGCGTACACAATCTAGTTAAACGAACACTAACACACAAAATCTAGTTAAACGAACACAACAACAACAACAACAACAATATCATCAAGTAGAAAGACAACAAGGTCAGATAATAGACGTAGATAGCAGAAGAGGATTAGTGTCAAGTGTCGTATTAACTTCTCCCCCTTTAGATTTGATCCCTACCGTCGCAACGCCTCTCGGAAACCATTTCTAATGTTGAGTTTCGTTAATCCTAGTGGGAGTCTTGGGGCGTGAGTGACAATGCTCAAATATCGATCTTGATTTGTCCATATTAGAGATCTCAAACGTGCGGCCCGCGGGCTGCATGAGGCGCCCTAAGTAGACAGACAGACATCCAGACAGGCAGGAAGACAGACAGAGGGAAAGGTAGATAGATAGACAGATATATAGAGAGATATATATAGACATATCGACAGATACAGATAGACATCTACAGATATAGAGACAAATGGATAGATAGATAGATAGATAGATAGATAGATAAATAGATAGATAGATAGATAGATAGATAGATAGATAGATATAAAGATAGATAGATAGATAGATAGATAGATAGATAGATAGATAGATAGATAGATAGATAGATAGATAGATAGATAGATAGATAGATAGATAGATAGATAGATAGATAGATAGATAGATAGATAGATAGATAGATAGATAGATAGATAGATAGATAGATAGATAGATAGATAGATAGATAGATAGATAGATAGATAGATAGATAGATAGATAGATAGATAGATATATAGATAGATAGATAGATAGATAGATAGATAGATAGATAGATAGATAGATAGATAGATAGATAGATAGATAGATAGATAGATAGATATATAGACATATCGACAGATACAGATAGACATCTACAGATATAGAGACAAATGGATAGATAGATAGATAGATAGATAGATAAATAGATAGATAGATAGATAGATAGATAGATAGATAGATAGATAGATAGATAGATAGATAGATAGATAGATAGATAGATAGATAGATAGATAGAAAGAAAGAATACCAAGAGAATCGGTCTGAACAGGTGAGTGAAGTGGACATTTGGTCTTAGTGTATTAGTAAAATGTCACAGCAAAATAATTATGATGACTTAAATAGACTAGACGGAAGAAAGCGAAGCTTCAACTTTCAGTTCCGATCAGGCCATAACAAGAGTCAATAGCCACTTAACCTGCACCTGACCATATGTCGACACTGCTATCCCCTGATAAAGAGTTGCACATCTACTCACTGAGTGTAAAACGTTTGTATAGGGGAACAACTGAAGAAGACCTGTATTTATATTAGAATGGAATTTGGCTATAAAGAGTCTTGTTTAGCAGCTATTGTATAACAACAATAGCTTCAAAAATGAAGATAATATGCCCAATAATACGATAGGGAAATCGTAAACGAACGACAAATGCAATATCGCCTGTCTTCGTTCGTTATAAATCTTCCGCCACCAAGCCATGAAAAGGACTTAAGTATCAGAATATAGTCCAGAGAACGGAGAATACATTGTGTCGTAGTTTGCAGATTGACTGCGATGTTTGCACCTTTCGGTCTGACAATCACCATATTTTAGACACCCGAGCATTAGTTTGGCAACAAAACAACACTTGATAAACAATATATTTATGCCGACTTTGTTCTACCGGTGCCAAACATGGCCTCTGTCCTCAGTGCCAGAAGTTTATGCCGACTTTGTTCTACCAGTGCAAAACATGACCTCTGACCACAGTGCCAGAAGTTAATGCCGACTTTGTTCTACCAGTGCCAAACATGGCCTCTGTCCACAGTGCCAGAAGTTGATGCCGACTTTTTTCTACCAGTGCCAAACATGGCCTCTGGCAACAGTGGCAGAAGTTCGACACGTGAAATTAAGTGTTTGAGGAAGATCCTAGGTGTTACCAGGAAATACAAAATGCGGAACGACGACATTCGAAGTATGGTCGGCACTCCATCTTGTACAGTGTACACTTCCAGACGTAATATATGCTAGTTCGGTCATCTCTTGAGAATGCACACTCATCAACTTCCACTGATGGCTTCCAACGTTGGTAGATCTGGCTCAGGACAAGATGCCAGCTGTGAAGCAGGTGGATTTATGACAGAGTGATTTTTCAACGACACGGGCTTACAATGACCGACGCAACGCACTTGGCGCATGACAGACGACTTAAGCTCCTCACGCAGCTCAAAAGCAGTAGTGGAAATAAATCGAAATTACACAAAATTTACGTGAGGAAGCGTCTACTTTTGTGAGACCGTTAACCCCGCATCACTACCAACATGCCGGCCAGGAGTCCTAGCCTTGTCCCCTATGCAGACCTCGGAGCAGCTTAAATGTAAGACTCCTAGCCTATATAAAAAAGTTCATAGTTCTTAGTCGACTTGTACTTTTACATTAGAAGATGCCCCTGTGCACAGGTCCCAGCTCTGGTATGAGCTGGATGTAGCGTGGAGAAGGGTATAGTGCTTATATTATATATTAAAACCCATCGGGAAGCTATGATGGCCACACCATCAGACGGTTTTGTCTTAATAATGTGATTTTTCGCTGTTTTTGAATTAAAGTGACGAAGAATATGCGCTGGTCATCAATCTCACTCTTATCCCGAGTTACCTTGGATCAGTGGGAAGACGATTGGTCGAGACGACGGAAGGTAACTCGGGATGTAGGCACTGTGGTCTTACCTCCCGTGAGACTAGATATCGCTTGAAACTCGCGGGATTCCGTTCATCACGAGAGGCGAGTGCCTTAACCTCCTAACTACAGCATGCTTAGCGGGCCTGGGTCGAACAGTTTAATACTCCGCTGCGATGGGACAAGCGCTTACAGAGGGTAGTTAACGATGTGCAAGTCCATCTTAATAGATTCAAATAGTAGAGCTAAGTAGACCCGCAGTCTGTTAGGAGCCATCTATGGTGCGCTAAACAACCCACCTAACCAGGGTCGGTGTTTTGCCATGTCACACAATTAGTCACCTCTTACGACATGCTCTCAGTGAGGCAGTGGTGCTGTTCTTGTCTTTGTCATCCACAAAGTCCCCCGGCAGATCACTATTTAAAAAAATAGAACCCCCAAATAAGGAAGAGAAAGACAAACCAAAGAACACACGGAGAAGAGATCTAGACAAAGATAACAGAAAAGAAGGGGGCAAGTTGGAAAAAACCGGGGAACAAAAAAAAACAAAAACAAAACAGGTCTGCTTCGAGAGGGTTGGTTGGATGACCTGTGCACCCGAAGATGATAGGGGGTGAAGAAGTCGTTTATATCGATCCACAAGACACAAGTTTCTCAAACAGTATTTTTGGAAACTTAAGGTTCTGCCTGGGTAATTTGAGATATTCTGATTTCATGGGGAGCCGAGACTAATGCCTGGTCAGACAAAACATACTGATGAATTATGTTAGTCAAGGTCAGGGGAAACATATTGATCATACTTTGTTAGTCAGGGTCAGGGGAAACATATTGATCATACTTTGTTAGTCAGGGTCAGGGTAAACATATTGATCATACTTTGTTAGTCAGGGTCAGGGGAAACATATTGATCATACTTTGTTAGTCAGGGTCAGGTGAAACATATGGATCAGAATATGTTAGGAGTCTGGTGAAACATATTGATCAGACTATGTTAAGGCAGGTGAGACTTACTGATCAGACTATGTTTGTCAGGGTCAGGTGAAAGATACTGATAAGAATTTGTTAGTCAGGGTCAGGTGAAACATGCTGATCAGCCTATATTAGGGTCAAGTGAAACATACTGACCAAGACACCTCCTACCTCACTTTCATGAAGTTTTCTCTGGAAACATGATGCTTGATGACAGTTTCGCTAACGAGGTGAGGATCAACGTAATCCCGTAGTGGTGAGCGACACGCACATGAACCAAGCAAGGCACATCAGCCTGGGGGACCCCGGTCCTCCTTCGCCAGCACCTTCGGGATGTATAAAAAGCTACTGCAGTCCACCATCTAACGCACACAAGAGCAAAGACACTCATAGTGGCAATTCAACAACGCAATTGTTTTTTTTAAAAACAATCTGCAAAGCGTAGTTTCTAATTGTGAAGACATAAATATATTGAAACTGTAGTGGAAATGAAGGTTAATAGTGGATTAAATACACAGCTTATGGCTGAGTAACCGCAACAGGACAAAAACAACACATTGGAAGCGTGTTCAAACGAAACCGGACCTAGCTGCACCAAGGGAACATACGTACGATGCACATTATGACCTCACTTCTGGTGTAAACAGCACATACCAACCGTCAAGTTTACAAAATTTCATTATCCTCCGACTCATAGTCTCCTCAGCAGACCGTTAAAAACATGGCAGGTGTGATACAGAATCCATCCAGAGTTGATCAGCGAGCGGTGATTCGGTTTCTAACAGTTGAAAGATGTTAACCAGTTGACATTCATAGCAGAATGCAGGCAGTGTATAGTGACAAAAGTGTTTCGAAGACAACAGCGAAGAACTGGACAACGATGTTTAAAGAAAGACGTGAGTTAACGAAACATCTTCAGAGACCAGGTCAGGCTCATATAGTTGCATTAGAAGATACCATCGCCAAAATTAATGCAGCAATTCGGGTGGACTGTTGTCGGAGTTTACGTTGGTCACACTTTTGTCACAATATGAATGATGTCCATATGTGATCAATATGTTTCCCCTGACCCTGACTAACAAAGTATGATCAATATGTTTCCATTGACCCTGACTAACAAAGTATGATCAATATGTTTCACCTGACCTTGACTAACTTAATTCATCAGAATGCCTGCATCCTAAGATGAATGTCAACTGGTAGACATCCTTCACCTGTTAGAAACCGAAACACCGCTCGCTGATCAACTCTGCACGGATTCCGTATCACACCCGCCATGTTTTCAACGGTCTGCTAGGGACACTGATTCGGAGAATAATGGCATTTTGCAAATTTGACGGTTGGTATGTGCTGAAGTGACGTCATGATCCGCATTGTACGTATTGTCACTTGGTGCAGTTACATTCGGTTTAATTAGAACACGCCTTGTAGTTTACGCCCACAAGACCTTCGTCAGGGACAAAGAAGGAACGAAAACAAATAAGAAATCAAAACAGGGAACATGGCGTTAGCTAAGTTCTTCTTCTTCTTCTTCTTCTTCTTCTTCTTTTGTCGTCTCATTTTCTACCTAGTTGTAGCCCACTTTCGTGGCATGTATTTGTCTGTCGCTTGTCTCGTAGGCCGAATAACATTTTATTTCCATTTTACGACATGTCGTTTACGCTGTCTATCCACCTTTTCCTTGGTCTACATCTCGGCCTCCTTCCTGATGTTCTTCTGTAGAAGGTTACATGAACAATGTAGTCTGGTTGCATTCTGACAATGTGGTCAAACCAATTCATTCTAAGTTTCTCGATGTACTATAGGCAGCGAATTGTTCCAACACTCTCCCGAATATTAATATTTGTGAATCTGTCTCGTGTGGTGTCGTTAGTTGGACCTTTCGTTCGCACCGCATTTCGCAGGCTTCTAACTTTCGTTTGTGGACCTTATTCAATAGCCATTTCTGGCACTGGTAACAGAGGATTGGGATGAAGATACTATTTATCATCTGTCATTTTGCTTGAAGACAAATCTTTGAGTGTCTTATTAGTGGAGACAGCTCGTAGGTGACAGCGTGTGCCTTCTGCACTCTCGCCTGTATCTCTCTATCGAGTCTGCCATCCTCAGTAAATTTCTTCTTGTCTTCCCTCATCTATTTCTTCTTGACTTTCCTCACGTAGAACTTCTCGTCTTCTCTCATCTAGCACTTCTTGTCTTCCCTCATCTAGCACTTCTTGTCTTCCCTCACAGTTCTTCTTGTCTAGCCTCATCTAGTTCTTCTTGTCTTCCCTCATTAGTTCTTCTTGTCTTTCCTCACCTAGTTCTTCTTGTCTTTTCCTATCTAGTTCTTCTTGTCTTTCCTCATCTAGTTCTTCTTATCTTCCCTCATTAGTTCTTCTTGTCTTCCCTCATCTAGTTCTTCTTGTCTTCCCTCATTAGTTCTTCTTGTCTTCCCTCATTAGTTCTTGTTGTCTTTCCTTATTAGTTCTTCTTGTCTTTCCTCATCTAGTTCTTCTTGTCTTTCCTCATCTAGTACTTCTTGTCGTCCTTCCTCTAGTTCTTCTTGTCTTCCCTCGTCTAGTACTTCTTGTCGTCCTTCATCTAGTTCTTCTTGTCTTCCCTCATTAGTTCTTCTTGTCTTCCCTCATCTAGTTCTTCTTGTCTTCCCTCATTAGTTCTTCTTGTCTTTCCTCATCTAGTACTTCTTGTCGTCCTTCATTTAGTTCTTCTTGTCTTCCCTCACCTAGTTGTTCTTGTCTTCCCTCGTCTAGTACTTCTTGTCGTCCTTCATCTAGTTCTTCTTGTCTTCCTTCATTAGTTCTTTTTGTCTTTCCTAATTAGTTCTTCTTGTCTTTCCTCATCTAGTTCTTCTTGTCTTTCCTCATCTAGTACTTCTTGTCGTCCTTCATCTAGTTCTTCTTGTCTTCCCTCACCTAGTTTTTCTTGTCTTCCCTCATCTAGTACTTCTTGTCGTCCTTCATCTAGTTCTTCTTGTCTTCCCTCATCTAGTTCTTCTTGTCTTTCCTCATCTAGTACTTCTTGTCGTCCTTCATCTAGTTCTTCTTGTCTTCCCTCACCTAGTTCTTCTTGTCTTTCCTCATCTAGTACTTCTTGTCGTCCTTCATCTATTTCTTCTTGTCTTCCCTCACCTAGTTTTTCTTGTCTTCCCTCATCTAGAACTTCTTGTCTTCCCTCACCTAGTTTTTCTTGTCTTCCCTCACCTAGTTGTTCTTGTCTTCCCTCACCTAGTTTTTCTTGTCTTTCCTCATCTAGTACTTCTTGTCGTCCTTCATCTAGTTCTTCTTGTCTTCCCTCACCTAGTTTTTCTTGTCTTCCCTCATCTAGTACTTCTTGTCGTCCTTCATCTAGTTCTTCTTGTCTTCCCTCACCTAGTTCTTCTTGTCTTTCCTCATCTAGTACTTCTTGTCGTCCTTCATCTAGTTCTTCTTGTCTTCCCTCACCTAGTTTTTCTTGTCTTCCCTCATCTAGAACTTCTTGTCTTCCCTCACCTAGTTCTTCTTGTCTTTCCTCATCTAGTACTTCTTGTCGTCCTTCATCTAGTTCTTCTTGTCTTCCCTCACCTAGTTTTTCTTGTCTTCCCTCATCTAGAACTTCTTGTCTTCCCTCACCTAGTTCTTCTTGTCTTCCCTCACCTAGTTTTTCTTGTCTTCCCTCATCTAGAACTTCTTGTCTTCCCTCACCTAGTTCTTCTTGTCTTCCCTCACCTAGTTTTTCTTGTCTTCCCTCATCTAGAACTTCTTGTCTTCCCTCACCTAGTTCTTCTTGTCTTCCCTCACCTAGTTTTTCTTGTCTTCCCTCATCTAGAACTTCTTGTCTTCCCTCATCTAGAACTTCTTGTCTTCCTTAAGCTAGAACTTCTTGTTTTCTTTCTTGTAGTGAATGGTCCGCCCAGTTTGGGTAACCCTTCTAGAAGCTCTCGTCTTCCCTAGCACATCTCTTTGGATCGCCCCCAAACCATTTCAAGTAACGAACAGAATGGGGCTCTCTTTCATATAAGGTCTACTCTTTGTCATAACATTCGTACAGTGGCTCTCATGTTCCTGGTCACTTTTCAGATAATGGCATTCAACGCAAGCCTAATTGTATCAGTATTTCGTGCATTGTATTTGTTTTTTGATCTAATTAAAATATTGGTTAGTTGTTTTATGTTATTATTTATCCTTATCAACGATCCTAAGGTGGTGACATGGTACATTTTGTTTTGTTTCTGTCCTGGTGTGTTTTTTAAATAAGTTATTTTATAATTGTTTTGAATCAGTAATCAGCCGATGGCACTGGGACACCTTGAACGGCAAACGCCCCAATCATCTTTGATTTGCTGACGCCGTAGTGCCCATCAAACAGTCAGCCTTAGCCGAATACTGATCTGTCCGATCAAAAGGTGTAAATATCGCAATCAAGCTGTAAACTAGCGACACAACGCATAAAAAGAAAACCAAATAATGCAGCTACTCGATTGTGAGGGCACGAAAGTGGGACTAGAGATGAATGCGTCGGAGAAACAAAGTGTTGCTCACTCGTTGACGCCAATTGTGATCCAGTATTCCTTTGCAGGGACGTGATTCGAAGATGTCAACAGGCGTATCTATCTTGGACGCCTCCTCAATATGCAGAACAACCTGGAACCTGAACTGACAAGACGTCACCGCGCGGAATGGACAGCCTTCTCGTTTATTAAGGCGGTCCTGGCCGGTCTCCAAGACCAGGGCTTACAAGTCTCTGTCTTCAATTCCACGTACTCCTTGCGATGTGCTACGGTGCTGAGACGTGGACACTAACATAATCACTAGAGGACAAATTGAGAGTGACCCAGGCCTCTCTTAAGAGACGCCTGTTCGAAATCACTCTCTGGAACCAACGTATGGAAACTTTCTACAATTCTGACAAACCACGATTGCACTTGGTGAATGATGGGCTAATTTATGGAGACAAGGCAAATCATAGGTGGGCAGGTAACATGTTACGACGACACGATGGTCAATGGAGCACGGCGACAGCAATCTGGTTCCTCCGAGGTAAACAGAGACCACGGAAAAGACCTCAAATGTGTTGGTCAGACTTCCTTGCTGTACACACCAAAATCCGAAACGCTTCTAGAAGAAGGCTTACCACGCACTAGATTTCCGTGGCCAAGACAGAGTCCGGTGGGGACGAAGTTGGGACCCGCAGCTACACTGAGGAACGGGTCATCAACGTAACTTAACTTAACGTCTTTATGCTTGTTTAGAAGACTCTGCCGTGTCTGTATACAGCCGGTTTAATTTACATTTCCTTGTTCTAAAAGCTATGCGAATACAATCTATTCTTAAATGCATTAATTGTTCTTATCTCCACTACTTCCTGTGGCAATGCATTCCAAGCATTCCCCACTCTGACTAAAAATGATTTCCTAATAGCTAATCTGGATCTTTCTTTAATTAAATTGAAGCTATGTCCTCTTGTTCTTGTAGGTGGTTGTATTTTGAAAAAAACTTGTTAACATCTAATTTATCCTTTCCTTTGATTATCTTATAAACCTCTATTGTCGCCTCGAATTCTTCACTTTTCTAAACACTTTAGACCGGTTTTTCTGAGTCTTTCCTCATAACTGTAATTCTAGAATTCCACTATCAACTTTGTTGCAATTTTTCTCATATCCTTTCCAGAATGTTTAAATCTACGATATGGACTCCACACCTTTACACAGCACCCTAATCTAGGTCTCTCCACATCTGTACACAGTACCCTAATCTAGGTCTAACTAATGCTTTATACAATTTTACATTCACTTCCTTGTGTAACAGTTACAGCCGGAGCATGGGCGTTGAGGGCAGGGTTGATGAGGCCGTCCACTCTGGGAACAAAGGTGACTGAATGTGTGCCGAGGTTACTCACCGTCTCGACACTAAGTCGACAAAGGAAAACGGGGGGGGGGGGGGGAAGGGGGGGTGAGAGAAAGAATATGTTTGGCGTTCCGATTTGGGTTTTGCGGGGCTAGTGACAAACAGAGGCCATCAGGTCTTGCAGCGACACTTTATAGTGACAGGAATTCGGAGTGATTAGTTCCAATAACAACTAGTTGGAGATAAATCCAAACTAGAGTGATAGCTGAGTCAGACAACCCACAGAAGCCCATTTGACATTCCTGATACTGCTTGAGTCTATATAATACTAGGCAAAGATTAACTCAAGCAGACTGACCATGGAGAGAGATAGACAGAGTTTAGCTAGAAGACCGCCAGCAAAGGAATGAGAGTTTAGTTCCTCGACTTACTAGCAGAGCGATTGATAGGCTGCTAAAAGTTAGCAGGCTGTTTTATGAGTGTGTGAGTGATGGAATGAGTATCAGGATCACTGAACCAGCATATGCCTTTGAATCTTGGTCAGTCGCTCTATAAGGTGCATGTTGGACACCTTGTGATTAGAAGAGATCTGAATATGTGTGTGTGTGTGGTGTGCAGGACACCGACGGAACGATGTGTGTTCCGGAGTATGTGTAAACGCAGATCGGTTGAGTGTGTGACCACATATGAGTACACGTTGAACAAATTGAATGTATAATGTCAAGATCACCTGCCTAAAGGAATCTGAGTGTGAGTGAATGCACAGAATGCGATCGTGAAGACGAGTTTCTGAGAGTGTGCAGATATAGGGTGGTGAGTGTAGCGGCTAGAACTGGGTTGTATTAGTTGGGGGCAATATTCAAAAGCTTGTGCTTACAACCTGCGAAGTAATTAATAATTATATTAATATATGTATAATATATGATCATTTAGTTGCAGGTGTAGATAATTCTTTATGTGTTATGGTGATATTCATTTCAGGTTTCCTATATGTTGGTTTTGTTGATATTCATGTAATAAATCTGCCACCTGCTGTTTGATATGCTATTTGCTGTGTGTGGTCGTGAATGATCTAGATGCATGTGATAACATTCTAGATAGCTAACTACTGTGGAAACGTCTTACGCTGCCACACTTTCTCTTATGTTTAATATTGAAAAAAAATATACTTAACATTGCATTTGCCATTTTCACTGCTACCTGGGCTTGCTCACTCCCTTTACATGTATGATCTATTGTAACCCGTATGTGCCTTTCCTTTTCTATCTTTCTAAAATTGTTCTGGCTCATTCTGTAATTATGTTCCATGTTAGATTTACCCATGTTAATAACCGTACATTTATCTACATTAATCTTCCTTTTCCAGCTCACAGACCATTTTCGAATGTTATCTAAATCCGACCTCAATATATCCACTTCTGATTTAGATAGACACTATTGCATAGTTATGTGCCAACTGCGAAATTTTGCAATCATGGATCGTATATCAATGTTCAAATCGTTATATATATATATATATATATATATATATATATATATATATAGAGATAGAGAGAGAGAGAGAGAACAGATTTGGTCCCAAAACCGAGCCCTGTAGCACTCCACTCTTTACTTCACACCACTCAGAGTACTCCTTATTTTTGCCCACTCTCGGCCTATTTCCCGTTAACCAATTTTGAATCCATTTGGCAACTTCCTCACCTATTACATATTAACATTCTAAACACTCTTTCATGAGGTACTCTTATCAAAAGCCTTTGCCAAATCTAGATAAATAACATCCACTGGCTATCATTTAGTAACCTCCTCTACGAATTCTAATAGATTTGTCAAGATCAAGAAATATATTTTTATACTCGTATTATTAATTATACAACTTATTGATGGATCGATTGAACCAACATTGATCTGTGGTTACCATAATGTACATGTATGAGTTTCCCGAGTCCTAAACATTTCTTCAAGGTTGCCTCCAGAAATAAACGAACCGAGAATGGCTGTTCTGAGCTACGGTAAATATGACGGACGTACCCAGATATGCATTCAATGTGAGAGATCGAATCCAGTATTGTACTCTAACTCCTATCAGAATGTAGAGTACAAGCGTTCGATTTCGTCCCTATGTTTGGCCCAGCACTTCAGAGTTTAGAAGCTCTTTGCTTTTCTGTGCGACTGACCCGGAAGTAAACTAGTTTAGGCCGCTGGGAATTCATTCCCAGACACTTTAAACAGCAAATGACGTGACGCCATTCGATTTGTATTTTTCACTGCAAATGTGCTAAGCACTACCTTTTGATTCTTTCTTTTCAACCAGACAAACAGCAAGCAATGCGTCTGACAAGAAAACATCCATGATATGGTACATTTATAATTTTTCTTATTCTACATCTTCATTTTCTTGTTCTTGTTACTTCTTATCTTTCTGTTTCTTCTTCTTGTTTTCCTTCATCGAGTTCTTCCTGTTCTTTTGTTTTAGTTCTTGTTTCCGATCTCCTCCATCTTATTCTACTGCCTCTTCTTATGATTATTTTACTTCTTCTAGTTTTTTAAATTTCTTCTGTCTTCCTCTTTTTCATGTTTTTCTTCTTCCTGGTCTTCTCTATTTTCGTCTTCTCCATTTTTTTTATCCTTCTCTTCTTCATCTAGCTGTTCCTTTCTTCTGCTTCTTTTTTCTTCTCAGTGATTTTTACATCATCAAATGAGCTCTAGTAATAAAATATAGGGTCGTCTGAAGTTCACTTTGAGTATAGATCTATACAATGATTTGGCCAGTTCCTTTCTTATCTGTATTACCTTCCATAACGTAAAGCCAAGTATCCCTTCATTTTCAGATGGGCCACAACCGGTATCGAACCAGTTACCTCACTGTGAGAAGGAAGTGAGCAACTATACAACGCTGCTACTCAGAGCGACTGGCTACATTATACTCATCCGTAAATTGACATCTGTCTTTGTGAGATTTAAGGACAGCAACAGCAACAGCAACAGCAACAATAACAATAACAATAACAACAAAAATATAAAGACAAAGGCCGACTGTCGGAGCTCAGCTGAACGCAATTCAATTTTGCATTTCGTAAAAGTATGGAATGATTCAAGTTTCACTGATAACTTACAACGCTGGTAAAGATCTGGCTACAGTGCAGGATGGTACCGTAGAGGCAGATAGATAGGTGACATTAGAGATACTGTGGAAAGACACGGGCTCACGTTTACCGACGCAACGCACTTGGCGCAGGACCGACGACCGAAGCTCCCCACAACGCATTACAGCCTAAGTGGAAAGAACACTGATTAACTAGAAAGAACACTGATTAACTAGAAAGAACACTGATTAACTAGAAAGAACACTGATTAACTAGAAAGAACACTGATAAACTAGAAAGAACGCTGATTAACTAGAAAGAACACTGATTAACTATGGGCCGCACAAACGCGTTGTCACCTTAAGACAATTGTGGAGTGAAGACTAACGTTTGGTCAGGCAAGACATACTGGCCAAGACTCTCTCTTCCATGCAGGTATCCCCGTAAACGGGCTGTTTTATGACACCGTGGGCATTGATGAGTTGCCCGTAGTAGAGAGCGACACGCAGATGCAGCCAACATAACACAACCACCTGGTAGATCACGGTCCATTTTCATCAGCACGCTCGGAATGTGAAGAAAGCTACTACAACCCGCCAACCTACTCTCTTTTCAGAACGCACAAAAGAGTAAACTTACTCATTCTGGGCATTCACTAACAACAATAACAACAATAATAATAACAATAACAACAATATGACAATTAAGCAACAGGCCAACATAATATGGCGATCATTTCAACATCAATTAAACGACACTCTAGACTGTATTGGAGGATTATGGAATACAGGCACACCGATTGAGGGTATTCTACTATACGTAACAAGAACATTTGGCGGGGTACGATATATTTTTGAAATGAACAGAAGAGCGACAGGGATATTTGCTTTCATCATTACTCGTCGATGTTCACATTAACAAAGCCACGACAATGGGGGGGTCAAATTGCAGCTCCAGTAGCGGAATCGCTCAATTCAAGAATAACTCTTTGCGGATGACGAAAGTCTATTTCTGCTGCTGTTTCTAGGAATCGACGTCACTGCACTCCGGGCATACACATAGGTGATCCGTCTCTCTCGGGAAATGGCGCAGGGTATGGATGCTGATGGTCCATGTAGCTCGCTGGTTGCACACTCTCCTGTTCCGTCCTCTCATGCGCCCTACTCCGCTTGAACCTAGTTTAATGTTACAACTTTGCAGTCTGTGGATTGCTGTTTGATCTATTGGAGTGTCATCTAGCAGGCGGTCATTGGTTGATTTCAAAATGTCACTTCTATCCATCACTAATGTGCCCATGATGGAGCTTGTGAAGCCATGATGTCAGTTCTTATGTTGCCCTAAACCCCATCATGACCAGGACAGTAGATCCATGTCCACCCCTGGAGGTTTGAGGCCTGAACAGCTTATGTCCACTCGTACCTAAGCCATCCGTTCTGTGCTTCTGAAGTACGGCTTGCGTGTCTATCACGATGACTGCCATTTTTTAAAGAAGTCTCAGATATTCATCTCAGCGCTGAGGTCCCTGCTTCCATCACTATTCATAAACGGGAGGTTCTTGACATGCATGTCCTACTACGCTCAGCAACGACCTGTCCCCTCACTCTACCCGAGAAGCCCCAATCTTATGTCCCACTCAGCAACAACCTGTCCTCTCACTCTAGCCAAGAAGCCCCATCTTGACGTCCCATTGAGCCGCACTGATCCGTCGGTGTATATGACGGCGTCACTATTCTGCGTGTTCTTCTTTATCAGCTGATTGACCTCGTGCTCCGCTCTCCCGTTGTTCCATTCTCCGCATTTCTTGTCTAAGATTATGATGACTCTCTGGTACTTTATCATTCTATCCCCATTGTGAACCCAATCTTCCCCTTGGGCTATCGTCTCAGCTGGAGTGACGTGTCCGATATTATCTCTGCCTGTGCCATCCATGACGTACCTCTCTTGATTCTTGATCCCTTGATGTCTGAGATAGTACTGTACGGAGGGTGCCGCGTGTCTTTGGTGAGACGCATTTAGGCGTTGACTTGTGCCAGTTTATGTCTGAATATCACTGATAACAATCCCGATATATATAGTATCATCACAATCGGGGTATCTCTAGTGCAGCCCCAGAACCAGTCGCATAAATTCATTCTTGATGCGTTCCGACCTTTCGCACTGTGTTCTTGATTGTGTGATGATGCTCAGTCCGTAACCGATAACAGACAACAACGAAACCCCAATGAACGAAGATCGACGACAAACACATTTGGATGCGATTTGTACAGTCTGTGAAAGATATCATGTGTAGATTATCACATCAAATATTGAAGCTTGGAGGATTAACAAAGTACCGGGTCCACTTAACAGAATTGTAAAAAAAATATATCAACTTCGACCAGGCTTAAGAGTTCAAACATCTGGGAACTATTTTGACAGCTGATGGAAGGTTTGGTGGAGAAATCGAAACTTGGTGTTAGAAAGTCTCTGCTGTTATCTATCAATTGTCAGCCCTGCTTAAACACCCGTACATCAGCTTGTCTATCAAAATGAAACTGACAAACAGCGTATTGATACCACCTCTATGCTATCACTGTCAGACGTGGTCCTTGTCAGAGACGCAGGACAGTCAATTTTGAACGTGTGAAATGAAATGCCTTTAGAAGATCATCAGTGCCACCAAGGGGGGGGGGGGGGGGAAATATAATGAGGAGTGAAGGCGTTAGAAGATCAGTCCATCTGCAGATTTAAACAATGGCTCGCTCATCTCACGAGAATGCGACTTGATAAACTCTTTCACTGCATGATCGCTTCTTCTAGTCGACTCAGCAGTAAATGGGTACCTGACGAATACTTGAATACTTACTTAAATACTTAAATTCTGGTATTCACATGGCTATCTGTCTACAGGGCACGAAGAAGATCAGGTGGAAGATGATACCGGACGTACAAGTAATCCCACAACAATGCGGACCTAGAAGAACAGACGCAACAATGCGGGCCTATAACAACAGACGCAACAATGCGGCCTAGAACAACAGACGTAATAATGCGGGCCTAGAACAACAGACGCAACAATGCGGGCCTAGAACAACAGACGCAACAATGCGGGCCTAGAACAACAGACGCAACAATGCGGGCCTAGAACAACAGACGCAACAATGCGGGCCTAGAACAACAGACGCAACAATGCGGGCCTAGAACAACAGACGCAACAATACGGGCCTAGAACAACAGACGCAACAATGCGGGCCTAGAACAACAGACGCAACAATGCGGGCCTAGAACAACAGACGCAACAATGCGGGCCTAGAACAACAGACGCAACAATACGGGCCTAGAACAACAGACGCAACAATGCGGGCCTAGAACAACAGACGCAACAATGCGGGCCTAGAACAACAGACGCAACAATGCGGGCCTAGAACAACAGACGCAACAATGCAGGCCTAGAACAACAGACGCAACAATGCGGGATGATGATGTTGAAGATAAAGATAATCATGATATAATCCTTTTAGCGATCAGCTGACAGCGCTTGACAGCACAATGCGTCTCGGACAGACACGCCTCTCTCAGTTGTTGTGGTGATAGGAAGAGCGTGTTTTGTATGGTCGAGTATAGATCCGCCGGTTTCAAGGATCGGCTGGACCCTTGGCACAAAGAGAACGTGCTCAAATGATTCCTCAAGGTAATGACAAAATCTGCCATTTGGTTCACGTAGTGGGTTTATTCAATTCAGATATTTGTTGAGGGGCGTGGCCTGTTCTCAGCTTACAGATTAAACTCTCGTCTTTTCGTTTCAAATCCTTGGCTGGGGATCTGGTTTTGCAGGGTTTTGACATGTATTCATCCTGTCTTGGATGTAGCCCACTAATTTAGCCATTTCTGTCTTAAGTTCTTTCTCAAAAACTGCCCACTGGTTTGTAGTGTGTCACTAGGTAGTGGCTGTGGTAGAGTTGCTCCGCTTCTAGCCAGCTCATCAGCCTTCTCATTTCCCGAGACTTCAACATGCCAGGTATACACTGGAGCATCACTTCCGCTCAATAGCAGGTGGAAAGTTAACCAGCTAATTTGCAGATGTTATTAACATCTGGATACGTTCTGTTTTCCCAAGGATTGAAGCTCAGATTTTGAGCCAGAGAGTACAACGATTTCTTCAGGCCATTTGGTGATGCTTTCAAATCTTAAGATTATTCGGCAGACATCTTTTTCTATTGCTATTATTACCGCTTGGTAGTTAGAATGAGTCTCCCGCCAAAGGCCGTAGATGTATGGGTGGTCTTCTTGGCGCAGGTAAGTGTGGGTGGTCTTCTTGGCGCAGGGAAGTATGGGTGGTCTTCTTGGCGCAGGGAAGTATGGGTGGTCTTCTTGGCGCAGGGAAGTATGGGTGGTCTTCTTGGCGCAGGGAAGTATGGGTGGTCTTCTTGGCGCAGGTAAAAGTACTTAATTACCGGGCTTTATCTAGCATTTGTGGTAGCTCTAGGAATAGATTTATATGTATATGCTGTCTTATCTACATGAAAATCAATGAAAGTCAGGAACTCAGCAGTGAATGAGTTGACAGTAGTCAGCGACATATAGCTGACTGCTTGATTCAGAGCCAGCGGTACAGCTAACTGAGACCCCGTTCCGTCTCCAAGCGGCCGCTCTGGAAAAAAGACTGTACGCAAACAGCCTTGCTGGAGGGAGGGAGACTGACGTCTGGTCCGTCAAAACATGCTGATCCCCTGTTTTAGTCAGGGTCAGGTGAAATACAATGATGCATTTCCAAGCATTTCACAGTGGGAATGAGCAATCTGGACAACTAGATTGACACTGTGATTCATAGAAACGTGAGTTTACTGATGAGCTTGGCATTGCACTACAGCCAGGACGACACGTTCCATATTCTGCCATACACCTTAGGAAGTGAAGAGAGCCACTGTAACCGTCACCAAACAAAGTCGTGAACAGTACCTAACTCAAGTACGACTGGCATTAGCAACAACAACAGCCTCGCTGAGAGAATGAGGATCAATACGGAGAGGCGAAGATGGCCGCAAAAATGTGACCAGTGTGCCGAATCGAAATACACAGATATCGCATCCTCGCTGAAAATACGACACAACATTCTTTACAAGACAAACTCTATACAAGAAAAGAACCTACGACTACTGTGGTTAATCTGGATAATTTTTAGAACTCAGAATAAAGGCCGCTTCGCCGCGCATAGGTTTGTAATGGTACCTCAGTTAAAAAAAAAAAAAGAGGATCGTTGTCGTTATTGAGGGTTTAATCGCATATCCTTGTGGTCAAAGACTGACATTCTAACCACACGTTAGCCCACGCCTCATAAAAGAAACATTCTTAGTTCGACTCGTTCTTCGTCAAGGGGCGGTCACCCTTGAGCGGATCCAAACTCAGGATCCAGTCGTTTCTGTCGCGGGCGCGTGTCGTCCAGTGTGATAGTAGTCTGTCTGTTGTGGGGTCCTGAATGTTGTATTTTTCTAGTGAATCTCGCCAGCGAGTTGGGAGCCGTCCCCGAGGTCTCTTTTTGTCGCGTGGGTGCCACGTGGTGGTTATGGTACTCCATCTTTCATCTTGTCTTCTGGATATATGACCACCCAAGTGGTGTTTCGAATGGTTGACGAACTGTAGGACATCTTTGATGTGTGACATTTTCAGGATGTCACTATTGTGTAGTTCGCTCTGCCGCTGTTGTCTGAGAGTTATGCCGACGAGTCGTCTTTGAAGATATTCGTGTGCTGTTCTTAGTTGGTTCGCTGCTGCTTTGGTTAGAGACCAGGTTTCGCTACCATAGCAGATCGCTGGCAGGACTACCGATTCAAAGATGTCCGCACGTAGTCTGGTGTCCATTGTGGCGTCTGTTGCTGTCATGATGAAGTTGAAGGCTGCCCAGCCCGCCCGTTCCCGTCTGGCGATCTCTGGTTTTATGTTGTTCTCCATGTTGAGGAGCCTTCCCAGATAGACATATTCGTCGACGTCATCTATGGGCGCTCCACTCAAGAGTTTTGGGTTGGGCTCTGCGAAACGAAACCTTACACCATTAAATGACACCTTATACCATTAAATGACATCTTACACCATTAATGACACCTTACACCATTAATGACACCTTAGACTATTAATGACACGTTACACCACTAAATGATACCTTACACCCTTACATGACACCTTACACGATTAAATGACACCTTACACCATTACATGACATATCGGAAGACCAGATAACGTTAGGAGAGAAGACTAACGTCTCTTAAATATCTAATTTTCTAAATCCTAGGATTCAATTCTGTGCCTGATGCCAGGTAGCCAAATGTGGAGTAACCTAATTTCGCTCTTTTGTTATGGTGCACCATGTTGGACACATGCCATCTCTTCACCACAACTTCGACTACACCCGACGCCGTCTACAGTTGTAGAGCCACCACATCGTCATTCTAAGTGTCCATCAGTTATCCGGAATTCGCAGTACATAACCAGTCCATCTGTACATTGCCGTAACAGCGCACCATCTATGATGTCAATGAAGGAAGTTCGGTGTCTGATATCTAATTTGTAGATTTGGTTTTCCATAGATCGTTTATAGTTTTAACTCTATCGCTCGTTGGACAACGCGGAGTCCACCTGCATCAGTATTCCGTAGCGTTTACACCTGTAAGCCATATGCCATGGCTGGCTCGAGAAACCACTGTTGAAGGTGTGAGCTCTAGCATTGTCGTCTCGCAACTGTTGCAGTGTGGGTTTAATCCAGTTGATGTTGAGGAAGTCCGACACTATCCTTCGCTAGATCTCACAGTTGATGTGGAGGAAGTCCGAGACTATCCTTCGCTAGATCTCAGTTTATTGAATGCGAGTTCGTGATCTCTTGGCACAAGTAGATTGAATTTGTGGGAAAATGTACAGATGGATCAGCCACTGCCTCAAAAACAGAACAGCCAGAGTTCAAATATGAAGATGAGCAAAAAGGTGACACTTGAGCAGGGAGTACCCCAAAGGGGAGTTCTGTCACCCACACTTTTCCTGGTGTATATAAACATCACAGAGAATATACCAAGAAGAGTCCACAGTTCCATGTTTGCAGACGATCTGCCTATGTGGACCTCTGAAAAAAATCTCACCATAGCAAGCAATCTGATGCAGCAGGCCCTAACATCGTTGGAGGAGTGGGCAAACTCATGGTTGGTCAAAATAAATGAGGAAAAAACAACATGTACGATATTCTCGCTTTGAAACAAACCCCATAACACCAAAATAAGTCTTAACGGCAAATATCTGCAGCCAAACGACAACACCTGGGAGTCACATTTGATCGGCGCATGACATGGAAAAGTCAGATCGAGAGAAACCGAATGAAAGCCAGAGAAAGAATGGCAATCATGGGGAAACTTGCTGGCACAAGCTGGGGAGCAGACGAAAATATACTAAAGAAACTGTTCACTGGAAGAGTGAGACCAGTTCTCGAGTATGGCATTGCGGCTTGGACAACAGCAGCAAAGGCGAACTTTGATAAAATTAGCAAACTCCAAAATCAAGCAATGAGAGTTATAACAGGAGGCATGAAGTCAACGTCAATTGTAAAACTTGAAAAGATTACAAATCTGCAATCCATGACCGACAGAAGAGACTGCAGAGCCCAGCAGCAAGCAAAGAAACTCAGAAGACTGACAGACCATCCAATGCATCAGAGACTAAATAGATTTGGAAATGGGAAACTAATGCGGAGAAACTTTCCAGAAATAGCCAAAGCAAAGATGAGCGAAGACCCTATGAACACATTAACAACACCAAAGCCCATCCCTACTGTACGCAAACCTACCTGGAGGCAGCTTATATTTCCGGAGGTGGTAGAAAATATACCAGGTATTGGAAACAAGAACAGCCAGACTGAAAAAGAAAGAAGAGATACAACCCTGAGGTACATAACGAAAAACTACCCCATCATGGACTGGACCCATGCATACACCGACGGTTCTGTAACAAACACAACACAGAACGGAGGGGCAGGGGTATTCCTGAGCCTACCAAATGGTAGAAAAATAACACGGTCAGTGGCAACTGGAAAACCCTCAAGCAATTTCAGAGCGGAGGCAGGGCACTGAGGGCTGCAGTAGAAGAAATGGTGACATGCAAAGGAAATGAAAGCCATATAGTCCTGTTTACATATGCCCTGGTCGTAGTCACAGCACTAAAAAGCCAGAAAAATACTGAACTTAATGATTTAAGAGCAGTACTCTATCAACTATGCCAGCAGTCCGCCCCAAAAAGAGTAGTGGTACAGTGGGTTCCATCCTACTGTAACATCCAAGGCAACGAGGAGGCAGACAGACTGGCAAAAGAAGGTGTAAGACTACCACAACCAGATCCTAGTGTGACATACGAAGAGTCCAAAAGGCTTATTAGGGCCAGATACATGGCCAAATGGGAAACAGAACATACTGGCTACACAAAAAACGATGCCTATTATCAGTTGAACAGAAAAGAGCAGGTCGTGGTCTTCAGACTGCGCACTGGCCACAATAGACAGAGGTTCCACCTATTCAATAAACTGAAGATAGGTGGCACTGACGAATGCCCGTGTGGTACCGGGAAAATGACCGCTGAACATCTGCTGCAAAACTGCCCTCATACGAGGATCAGAGAAAGTACATGTGGCCATCACCAGTGGCAACCCTAGACAAGCTCTATGGCAGTGTCGACAGCCACAGGATGACAGCTGCTTTTTTCGAAAAAATACAGGTTGACGTCTGACAGCGTACGCAGAAGAAGAAGACGAATGGGAGTTCGTGATCTCTTGGCACAAGTAGACGGAATCCACTCCATTTGGGCAGAAGGTGTTAACCATGAATATGGTTTTCTTTCTATTGATTTGTAGGATAACTGCAACACTTACTTTGCTGAGCTCTTTCGGGCTTTTCTCCGCTTCTTTGACGCTGTGGCTGAGGATGACTATGACATAAGAAAACTTGAGAAGTCAACATTTTTCCGTCTATGTTCCTGACTCTATCTCCCCAGTCCATGTTTTTACGAATGAGACTAACGTCTGATCGGGCAAAACATGCTGGTCAGACAATGTTTGTGAGGCTCAGATGAACTATAATCATCAAAACCCTATCTTACTTCTTCGCAGTTCTCCCTGGACACAGGCTGTTAATGACAGTATCGTTAGCGATTTGGGAGATCGACGTGATCCCCGTAGCAGATGAAGGCAAGCGTAGCACAACAGCCTGGAGTACTCCAGTCTACCTTCTTCAGCACGACTTGAATTTGAGGAAGCTTACTGCAATCCGCCACTTAATACCCTCTTCAGACGCCAAACAAATTGAAACAAACTCATCATGGGCATTAAACAACAACAACAGCCGAACGCCCTGGGTAGCCAGTCGATCTATTTGGAAGGGTCTAGCCACATAATTTACATAAAATACATCACAAAGAATGGCCCCTTCAATCCACTACTTCCAGATGTATACATAATTATCTGGATGTTCTTCCTCTCACAAATTAAGGGACAGAGATCGAGTCTCTCGCTATTCTAGCTGACCCAGGGTCGAAATAGCTTCCGGTGACGCGTTTGTGTCAAGTGGTATCATTTCCGGTCAGTAAAAAACACAGGAAGATCTATTTGCCAGAGCAGAAGTCTTCTTTACGTGAGGTGCAGGTGCCCTAAGCTAGTGAAAGACTTGTCTGTTGCAAGTGGGAGACACGATTATGTCAGTTAACTACGCTAAGAGTTCATTCTTTCTACTCATCTTCCAGGGCAGGGCTAATTATAATTAACACGAGCCTATGGGCACCAATATAAAACGGGCACCAAGCAATAACAAATAATAACGCAGCTTGTCTATACATTTACAAGTTAACGCGGCTATAAATATAAAAGGAATAATCATGTTACCGTCCTGGACACGAATTTAGTGCAGAGAGGCCCATTGACAATTCACTTTACATATACACTACTGTACACACACATATCTGTGTTGTTCTTTAACTTCGTAACTCGAAGTCTCAGAATCCATACTTCTGGTTGACCAACTCGAACACCTCTGGTTATGAGATCGTTAGTCGTGTGTTTGTTTACAGTGCTTTGGTAGACTACTACCCTTGTCAACTGTACTCTGCTTGAGTAGCAGGCTTGTCCCCTATCAACTGTACAGTACTTGAGTAGCAGGCTTGTCCCCTATCAACTGTACAGTACTTGAATAGCAGGCTTGTCCCTTGTCAACTGTACTCTGCTTGAGTAACAGCTTGTCCCCTATCAACTGTACAGTACTTGAGTAGCAGCTTGTTCCATGTGAACTGTACATTACTTGAGTAACAGCTTGTTCCATGTCAACTGTACAGTACTTGAGTAACAGCTTGTTCCATGTCAACTGTACAGTACTTGAATAACAGCTTGTTCCATGTGAACTGTACTGTACTTGAGTAGCAGCTAGTCCTTTGTCAACTGTACTGTACTTGAGTAGCAGCTAGTGCTTTGTCAACTGTACTGTGTGTGGGTAGCAGCTTGTCACTGCCAACTCTATGTTTGGTAGCATATTGCCCCTGCCAACTCTATGTTTGGTAGCATTTTGCCCCTGCCAACTCTATGTTTGGTAGCAGCTTGTCCCTGCCAACTCTGTTTGGTAGCATTTTGCCCCTGCCAACTCTGTTTGGTAGCATTTTGCCCCTGCCAACTCTATGTTTGGTAGCAGCTTGTCCCTGCCAACTCTGTTTGGTAGCATTTTGCCCCTGCCAACTTTATGTTTGGTAGCATTTTACCCCTACCCACTCTATGTTTGGTAGCATTTTGCCCCTGCCAACGTTATGTTTGGTAGCAGTTTGTCCCTGCCAACTCTATGTTTGGGTAGCAGTTTGTCCCTGCCAACTCTATGTTTGAGTAGCAGTTTGGCAGGTTACTAAACAAACCTGGATTGTAGACAGGAATGCAATTTGAAAGGCAGAGGAGGCGACACTAACGCATGTCTGTGCTTAGGGCACCAAGTGTGGCTGCTTCCACTGTCTTCAGATATCTCCACATGCTAGATGTGCAATCTCGTCGCCGAGATGAAGTTGTCCTTTCAAGATCGGGAGGCAGCCACATATCTGTCTCAGCTCTATCCCCTCTGGCCAGGTTTGGCATCTCACGTCCTTGTGGGCTTTGCATTCTTGCAGAGCGTGTCTTTGTGGACTAGGCAGTCCAAAAACAAAATGACTTTGTGGGCTGGGCAGTTTTGAAGAGCATATCATTGTGTGCTGGGCAGTTTTGAAGAGCATATCTTTGTGGGCTGGGCAGTTTTGAAGAGCATATCAGTGTGGGCTAGGCAGTTTTGAAGAGCATATCTTTGTGGGCTAGGCAGTTTTGAAGAACATATCTTTGTGGGCTGGGCAGTCCTGAAAAGCATATCTTTGTGGGCTGGGCAGTCCTGAAAAGCATATCTTTGTGGGCTGGGCAGTTTTGAAGAGCATATCTTTGTGGGCTGGGCAGTCCTGAAAAGCATATATTTGTGGGCTGGGCAGTTTTGAAGAGCATATCTTTGTGCGCTGGGCAGTTTTAAAGAGCATATCTTTGTGCGCTGGGCAGTTTTAAAGAGCATATGTTTGTGGGCTGGGCAGTCCTGAAAAGCATATCTTTGTAGGCTGGGCAGTCCTGAAGAGCATATCTTTGTGGGCTGGGCAGTTGTGAAGAAAACTGTCTTTAGAGGTTATTTCGGTTAGGTCTATCTTTCATAGGAAGCTGTGTGGCCTATGAGCGAAGCGTCCGTTTCGCAATCCCAAAGTACCAGGTTCGAATCCCGCTTGTGTTCGGTTTGGCAGACATGGTTGTTTCTCGCTCCTCCACGTACTGAAAGTAATGGCTACCTACCATACTGCACACTTGCCAAGAAACGTATAACAGCCAAGTAGGTTGACGGTTGTAAGAAGAGACGTTCTGCAATAGACATTTTCTGTCATATTTCCTATCGTTATTCCTTTTGTTGTTGTGCATCTTGCAAAAGATTGTTTTAGTATCTCGATATGGCACTGTATCGATGAATTGTTCCATGTTGCTATCATTTCCGGACAGGACATCGCATCTCACGTTCCCTGCAATTGCACAATGGGAGAGTAGCCACTGGAGGGCAACTGTCGACATCCTTTGGAGAATGTCAAGCGTCGTTGTGATTTTCTAAAATATGAGTTTCATATCTGGTATTGTGTAACGATTCTTGAAGGAATATGCAGTCAGTAAATAACACAATCTTAACTGGTGTTTGCTCATTGTGTATGGGTAGGAATTCTCAGTGCATGGAGTAGTGCCAAGGATTCAGCCGTAAATATGAGGATTTGTTCCCGCTGTGTCTTCGCCCGTGTTCATTGGGCTGAGATTCTCCTACACTATAAAGAAGAACGGAGCACTTATGGTTTAAACCTTGTGCCATGATGTTGATTCTTCGACTAAACTAAACATATCAAAGCTAAACTCAACTAAACTCAACTGAAAACTAAACTAAACTAAACAAATCAAAACTAAATTCAACTAAACTAAACAAATCAAAACTAAACTAAACAAAACAAGACTAAACTAACAAATCAAAACTAAACTCAACTAAACTAAACAAATCAAAACTAAACTAAACAAATCAAAACTAAACTAAACTCAACTAAACTCAACAAATCAAAACTAAACTAAACTCAACAAATCAAAACTAAACTAAATAAATCAAAACTATACTAAACTAAACAAATCAAAACTCAACTAAAATAAACTAAAGACAAACTATACTAAAGCAAATAAATACTCCTTAAGTTCAACATGTCGGCAGGACAAGTCGCCCACCAGGGCAAACCAGAAGACCACGCATTCCTCCTCTCAGCGACACCGCACGGCAAGAGCAGTAGTACAAAAGAAGTCAGACTTTAGCAGCCATTGTCATGAGTTTTCTTTGCATCGTTTGGAAGGAAGACTAACGTCTAGTCAGACATGTTAGTCTGGGTCAAGCAAAAAATACTGGACAAGACCCTTGCCTCGGGTTTCTCGTAGCCCTTCCTGGAAACGGGCTGTTTTTATGGCGGCCTGGTTAACAAGGTGAGGGATTGTCGTGGTCCCCGTAGTAGTAAGCAGCCCGTAGATGAAGCCAAGCATAGCATAACCGTCTGGAGGACCCCGGTCCACCTTCGTCAGTACGCTCAGGAAAGCTGCAACAAACCGCCACTAAACGTCCTTTTTAGGGCGCACAAAAGGGCAAATCTACCCATAGTGGGCATTCAACAACAACAACTTTGCATCGGTCTTGCTGTTTCAAGGACACGAACCTGACACGTTTATGTTGTGAGTGCTTTCACTTACACCTTAGCCACGCCGCAACCCTGGTCCTGGACATACATACATTGAACAACTTGATAAATATTTGTCTTTTAAAAAATCTCCATTGTATTGTTTGAATATCTTAATAACGGCGATGAATTAGTTTGCACTTCACAATATTACCTTTTTATATTCTTGGTCCTATTATCCTGTCCATTCTGCTTATTGTACAGTATTTTAATCATAAACATGAAACGCACCAAAGGTATTCAAACCATATAATGGCACAGTAACAATTGAACGAGAGAACCTAATTCCATATTTCAAATGAATGCACCGCACTGTACAACAGCTCTAGAATTTCATGTTTAGAATCTGGACGAGCTGGTGGTCTCATTACAAGGGTCATCGAGGTCTGGCTAATAGCTCCAGGTATTTCTGATCAGTCCACACGTTTTTGGAAGACAGGCAAACTTCTGCATAGTACACACCAAGCCTGCATTCTTCTACGATTTCTTCTGTGACTTCTTCTGTTCTCTAACACATGTACACCATAATCTTCAAAATCTTCACCATCATCTTCATAATCATATCCTTCATCATAATCTTCATCATCATTAACATCAACTTCAACTTCCATACTTTTTTGTTTGTTTTGTTTTTGCGTTCGCCTTATTTCTCGATTTACAAAGGCGGTGTGCGTTACACTGTGATTTTTATTTTGCACCTGACGGCCCAGTACATCCGACGTCAGTATGCATTTATGTAAGGTACTGCTTCCTCTCGCATTTTCTAAGGGTTTGCTTCCCCGGAGTAACGACCGGTGCTGTGATTGGGGATCGAACCCAGCACCTTCTGGTTGTGAGTCGTGGCACTTAACCACTAGCCCACGCCGTCTCCCTTGTTCCTTAATATTATCATCTCGATAATTTCCATCATTATATCACTATGGTCCCATTCATCATCTTCATCATAATTTTAATCATCATCATCATCTTAACCAGCGCCATCTTCAACTTCAATATTATCATACTCTTTATCATCATTATAATCATCATCTTCAATCTCATAATCACTAGCATGTTCAACTTTATCATCTTCATCCTCCTTAATATCATAATCGTCATCAACATTATCTACATCATTATCAATCTTTATTCTCGTCTGTATCATCATCATCATCATCATCATCATCTTGATGTATAATCTACATGTTCATCATCATCATCATCTTCCTTTTCGTTCTTAACTTCATCCTATTAATCCTCACCAACATTATTTTCTTCATCTTTATAAACTTCATCGTCTTCATCATCGTGACTATCATCACCATTGTTTCTTATTCCCATATTTATCCCTTTCCGATTGTTCTGTCTTTCCTTCTTCTTACTTCTGCTCCTTTTGCTGCTTCGTCCTTCCTTTTCTACCCCTAATCTTTCTTATTCATAATTTTATAAAATCTCTTTTGCCTTTTCAACTTCTTCCCCAAAATATTCTCTTTTCTTCTTTTTACTCAGCTGCTTCTTACCTTTATTATATTCCCCATGAACCTTCATCTTCTTCTACCTCTACCTCTGCTACCTTCTTTCATCCGCTATTTTGTCTTCTTTTAAAAAAATGCTTTGTTATTATTCTCTTTCCTTATCATTTTTACTCTTTTCTCGTATTTTTCATTAATAACTCTTTTGCTTTGCTTACTTCTTATGATTCCTCAACACTTCATTTCCCTAGACTTCTTCTTTGTATTATTTCCTTTTGATCCCAACAAAGCAAGTTATCCGAACGCGTCTTCCATTTATTGTTAGAATGGAGTTTTTTTCTTCTTCATTTTTTGGGTTTGTTTCTTAGATGTTAGCCTTACCAGTTTCTACTGGTTTTTCCATTCATATCTTCACAGCATATTTATAGTGGTGTTATCTTATATTTCAAGGGAGGTGGTACAAAAAGTGTCTGCATCCTGAGTTACCTCCAGTCGTCTTGATTTATGTCTTGCCACTGGTTCAAGGTAGCTCAGGACGAGGGACAGAGGTTGATGACCAAGGCAGTTACTTCCTCACTATAATACAAAATACAGCGCAAGTCACATCATCAAGACAAAACCGTTTGATGATGCCGCTATCATTGCTTGCAATGGGCAACTAACAATTATGAAACGACATCACTGCAAATCGGGGAACACATATAGGTGCCGAGCTTTCGTAATACTGGACTGATAGTTTCTGACGTTCGCTGCTGGTACACATTTCTGCTATGTTCTTTCAAACTCACATCCGCGATTCAAGACTGCTATTAACATTATGCAATCTGGGAATCACTTATGAATGGACTGCAATGTTGTCAATTACCGGACGGTCATTTGTACATTTCTGCCACTTCTGTTTGTCGATGGATCGTCTTCTAACATGTAGTTAAGTTCTTTTCATTTCTTTTTCTCGTAGATTTTTTTCTTACATCTGATGTGATTTTCATTGATCATTGCTGTGGCTTGTCTTGTAACATTTTGTGTGAGGGTCTTTGATTTTCGCTCTTGTGACACTACTATAGCATTGAGACACATGTGACTTAAGGGTAGCATGGAGACACATGTGACTTGAGTGTAGAATGGAGATACAGGTGACTTGAGTGTAGAATGGAGATACAGGTGACTTGAGTGTAGAATGGAGATACAGGTGACTTGAGTGTAGAATGGAGATACATGTAACTTAAGGGTAGCATAGAGACACAGGTGACTTGAGTGTAGAATGGAGATACAGGTGACTTGAATGTAGAATGGAGATACATGTGACTTAATGGTAGCATGGAGACACACATGATTTAAGGGTAGCATGGAGACACATGTGACTTAAGGGCAGCATGGAGACATAGATGACTTAAGGGCAGCATGGAGACACATGACTTAAGGGATACCATGGAGGCATATTAGATGACTTAAAGGCATTATGGAGGCAGATTATATAAACAAATGGAAATCTGGAGAAATATTAGATTACTCAAGGGAGGCAGGTGAGATGACCAAGGGGCAAAAAATAAACAAATTTGATGAACAGCATGGAAACATATTAGATAGTCCAAGAGCCACAAGAAGATAGATTAAATGGTCCAGAGCCACGTGGAGATATATTATATAGTCCAAGAGTCACATGGAGACAAATATTATAGTCCAAGAGTCACATGGAGACATACTATATGGTCCAAGAACTACATGGATACAGGTTAGATGGTCCAAGAGTCACTTGGAGACAGATTAGATGGTCCAAGAGTCACCTGGAGACGGATCAGACGGTCCAAGAGCCACATGTTGACAGATAAGATTATCTAAGAGCCACATGTAGACAGATGGTTTAAGAACCACATTGAAACATATGAGATAGTCCAAGAGCTACATGGAGACAGATTAGCTGCTCCAAGAGCCACATGTTGACAGATAAGATTATCTAAGAGCCACATGTAGACAGATGGTTTAAGAACCACATTGAAACATATGAGATAGTACAAGAGCCACATGGAGACAGATTAGATGCTCCAAGAGCCACATGAAGACAGATTAGATGCTCCAAGAGCCACATGGAGACAGATTAGATGCTCCAAGAGCCACATGGAGACAGATTAGATGCTCCAAGAGCCACATGAAGACAGATTAGATGCTCCAAGAGCCACATGGAGACAGATTAGATGCTCCAAGAGCCACATGTTGACAGATTAGATTATCTAAGAGCCACATGTAGACAGATGGTTTAAGAGCCACATTGAAACATATGAGATAGTACAAAAGCCACATGGAGACAGATTAGATGATCCAAGAGCCACATGGAGACAGATTAGATGATTCAAGGGCCCTATAAAGATGATATCAATGTGTGAAAAGCCTAACTATAGATAACCTGCGTACGTTCCACTTGTATTACGACTGTCCATATCCTGACACGACATTCACCATGTGAGCTATCAAATAAGTCTTAACAGGTCCACCATGGCCCACAAACCGCACGTTTGAGAGGCATGCCTTAAAAACGAAGATTGCTTGCAATCTACGAGGAACACAATCACACCTCTTAACGTGATCTTTGTTTTCCACCGGTTTCTGTTGCAACTGTCTAGGCTGTCTCAGTTTAACATCCCTCTCAGAGCCATTCACCTAGGTTCGGAAATACCTATTTGCCTGATCAGACCTTTCCATTAGCTACTCAGACTTATGACCTTTTGGGCAGCTATTGCTTTCTATCATTCGCGTCGGCTTTATGTCTATTATGATCGGAAAGGGAAGCAAGGGACCCCATTTTGGCAGGGACTATAAGAGTTTAAAAAAAAATCAATTCATGGCTGATCCCCCCTTTCATTCTTGAAATGACAGAACATCACTAGCAAAAGTAGACTTCAGAAATATACGAAACATATCAACAGATGTCACTGGCTACGGAAGATAGATATAGATAGATGAATGGATAGACAGGCACATATGTATTTATATATTTATTTGTATAGATATAATGATGAACCGATGGATGGACGATCGGACGGACGGATGGAAAGACATACATCCAGACAGACCAAGAGCAGACCAAGAGACAGACCAAGCGACAGACTGACAGACAGGTATATATACAAATATCCAGATATACATATATACAGATAGATAGATAGATAGATAGGTAGATAGATAGATAGACAGATAGATAGATAGATATATAGATAGACAGATAGATAGATATATAGATAGACAGATAGATAGATAGATAGTTAGATAGATAGATAGATAGATAGATAGATAGATAGATAGATAGATAGATAGATAGATAGATAGATAGATAGATAGATAGATAGATAGATAGATAGATAGATAGATAGATAGATAGATAGATAGATAGATAGATAGATAGATAGATAGATAGATAGATAGATAGATAGATAGATAGATAGATAGATAGATAGATAGATAGATAGATAGATAGATAGATAGATAGATAGATAGATAGATAGATAGATAGATAGATAGATAGATAGATAGATAGATAGATAGATAGATAGATAGATAGATAGATAGATAGATAGATAGATAGATAGATAGATAGATAGATAGATAGATAGATAGATAGATAGATAGATAGATAGATAGATAGATAGATAGATAGATAGATAGATAGATAGATAGATAGATAGATAGATAGATAGATAGATAGATAGATAGATAGATAGATAGATAGATAGATAGATAGATAGATAGATAGATAGATAGATAGATAGATAGATAGATAGATAGATAGATAGATAGATAGATAGATAGATAGATAGATAGATAGATAGATAGATAGATAGATAGATAGATAGATAGATAGATAGATAGATAGATAGATAGATAGATAGATAGATAGATAGATAGATAGATAGATAGATAGATAGATAGATAGATAGATAGATAGATAGATAGATAGATAGATAGATAGATAGATAGATAGATAGATAGATAGATAGATAGATAGATAGATAGATAGATAGATAGATAGATAGATAGATAGATAGATAGATAGATAGATAGATAGATAGATAGATAGATAGATAGATAGATAGATAGATAGATAGATAGATAGATAGATAGATAGATAGATAGATAGATAGATAGATAGATAGATAGATAGATAGATAGATAGATAGATAGATAGATACAGATATATTTTCATGAGAAGAATTGCATACCGACATTGGACAGCTTTGTGATCCAATCAAAATATTTTATTCAAGAAATAAAATATAACCAAGAAGGTCCATAAAGGTTATAGTAATCGAGGATGAAGTGTTAGATACTTGTACTAAGCCCGTTATTGTTTTTTATGTGGGGTGGCCAGTTCCCTTCCTCGCTGTTGTTCTCTTCCATGTCAGTGATCCAAGTACCTATTCACAGATGAGTCGATTGAAGTGTGTTGGTAACGAATATTCCAAACTGGTACTGTTGCCGGAAAACGATTGTTCTCTCAAGCACTACCCAGACGGCCCAAAGCAGAAGTTAGTATAATTGAACAGAATGTTTACAGTACCGTATATTTGGAGTTTTGCAGAAATTGGCACTATTTGATAATATCCCGGAAATTTGGACAAGATCAAATCCAAGTAACTATGAACATATTTTTGAACGATGGGACGAATTAAAATTGTCCCCAAAACACTAACGAAACGTAGCATATCTTTCCATCTTTGCCGGGCAACTCTACCTCCTGTGATGGAAACGATCATATTAAAGCTTTTAAAACATTAACATCTTCATCACCATCATCAATATCCGTCGCTCCTTTTAGGATAGGCAACTGACAACCTCCTCCAGTTAGTTCGGTCTCGAGCTGCCCTTACTGCATGACTCTATTGGAGATACAGTCACCGAAATTTATTTTCATAGTTTCCTCTACGGGTGTTTCTATTCTAATTTAGTACGTCGTGGGTTCCATGTCAAAGCTTGTCTATCCACGTATGATGGCTCATTCTGTAGTGTGTGTCAGATGCAACTTTACACTTAACATTTGACTCTGATTCTCGTTGGCTCCTTTCTCATAATTACGCGTTCTTCATCATGTCTTCCCAGCCTAAAACCATTATCCTCTCTAGACATTTATTGACGACCGACTGGAGTTTCCACCTTATTGCCTTTGTCGGTTTCCAAGTTCCTACTCCGTACAGGAACACTGACTTGGCATTGCAATTAAACAATGTCAGTTTGGCTTTACTCTTTCTTTCCTTGGATTTTCAGTTAGTGACAGGGATGCTGTCCTTGACTCAGTGGTATCGAGGTAAGGTGTCCGGCTCGGGTGCCGGAGATCACCGGTTCGAATCACGGTGGAGACCAGGATGTTCTTCTCTCACGTGGATCTTCTGGTAACAATTCCTCTGATCTCTGGGTAGTGAGATCGGACTCCAGTCGACATTGTCGAGCACGCTAAAAATTCATTAGCAGTTAGAAATCGAAAAGAGTAGGCTTAACGGTCGCTGCCCAGACCAAATTCAAATAAAAAATATACTTAAGTTATTTGTACATTGGGGACGGCCGTTACCCGATGGAGGCAAACCCTTAGAAAAATGCAGAAGGAAGCAGTCCCTTACACACAATGCATGCTGAAGTCGGATGTACTGGACCGACAGGCGCAAAATAAAAACCTTGGGGAAAAGAGAAATAAGGCAAACGCAAAAATGTGTTTTTAAAATACGTACAGTGTTCTAGTGTTTGTGTCCATTAAGATGGACTCGCACATCTGTAAAAATCACACTACATGAAACTGGTTGTATACAGACTCTGAAGAGTCTTCTAAACTAGTATAAAGACGTAAAGTTAAGTTAAACCTATTCGTGGCCGCTGCTCGCACTCCATTAGGGCCGAGCAGTTTATCATTCTTAAGCTTTAAACATATAAAATGTGTTTTTTTTTCATTAAAAAGTCAACCCGCCGCCGAATTGAGTGACACACGAAATTGTGAAAAAAAAAACCATATTGAGGGAATACACAAAAGCATATTAGGACACATAATCTATTGTAGATCAGGCAGACAGACTTAAGCCTGTCTAATTCACCCTAATATCCATACATATCTGTCTAATCAAATTGTAGAACTCTCTCCCAACTCCAAAGGGCATATTCGCTTCCAAATACCGTGAGAGATCCCACATGATTCATTAACGTGATGGCCGGTTTGACAGAAGGGCTGGGGGTTATCTGCCCCTCGTGCCATTCATCATTACCCAGAGATGGCCATCTTGTGACGTGTAAGAGCTTTGTTCCTGTGCCTTTTCCGTTGCAATCTTGGCAATTTCCTGTGTGCTTACCGCTGCATATCTTGCCAATTTTCTATGTCTTTACTGTTGCAGATCTTCCTTTCTTCCTGTGTCATTATGGATGCACATATTTAATGTTTTCTGTGTCTTTGCAACTGTTCGTCTTCACAATTTCCTGTGTCTCTACTGCGTGATGTTTTAATTGCATGATGCATGTCTTCTCAATTTACCATGTCTTTACTGCTGTACAGTCATCTTCATCTTCTATCCACTTGTGTCGGTAGACAAGTAATGAGGTGTACTTTTCTTCGTGTGCCAGATGTGCAGTCTATGGTATGGTCATTCTATGTTTCTATCCACCTGTTTCTTGGCCTACCTCTTGCTCTGCAACGCTCTTGCCTTGTGCTGTAGATCATGGCAGCTAGTAACTTTCGGTTCATCCTTGTCAGGTGTCGGAACCATTTTATTATATGCGTTACTATTTATTTCATGCAGAGTTTTTCACTCACCCTCTGTCTGATTTTCTTCGTTGTACGTCTGCTTTCTTTGTCCAACCGTGTGACTCCGACAGCGTTTTTCGAACACTTTAATTCCGCATATAATGATTTTTCTTTCTTTTCTCTTAATGAGAATCCGTGTCTGACATTAGAAGCAGTGTGTTTGTATAAATATGCCATTTATCAGCTGTCTCTTTGTCTCCATTAAGATGTGTTTGTGTCTTAATAACGGTGTAAGTGGAAAGGACACCGCATTTGCTTTCTGTGTTCTTGATTCCACCTTCTATACATCATTCCAGCTACATGTTCTCACAATTTCACGTGTGCTTATCCCTGCATGTCGCATCACGCACCCGTAAAAAGATGGCGGAGTCTGGAGTCGAACCCACACCACCTGATCACGAGGCCCGCAGCATAACCACCTCGTCACGGAATCCTCTTTACACTTTAGTGAAATAGTCCCTATGTTATTACCACTGCATGCCTGTTCCCAAACCTGTGTCTATGTTTTTATCGAAGCATGTTTTTGCCCACTTCGTATTTTTACAACTCTATGTCTTGCCTATTCCATGTGTCTTTAAAGCTGAATGTCTTCCATGTTTTCTGTACCGCTTATGTAGTTGTTAGTTCTAAAAAAATGTCACGATGTTGCTCTGATAAATCATTAAATATTTGCCCAGAGTAACAAAGAACAGTTTGTCCAGAGTAACAAAAAACAGTTTTTCCACAGTAACAAAGACGTTGTAGCAGTGTTATGTAACAGGAAGTATATAACAGGACCATTGATCAGGAAAAGAATAGACGGCAGAAAGAACAGTTCATTCTGACAAAGTTGAGGAAATCTAGGATTAAAAGTACATTCAAAATCACAGTGGCAGGGAGTCTGGAAAACGAGAGTGCAAATGATTACTTCTGAACGCCTCTTAGTGTTTCAACGACCAAAAATAGTACGCTGGGCCGTCACAGTTAGAAAAGGACAAGAAGGGGAGGAGCCAAGGAAGATTGACAAATGTCCGCTCGACTCAAAGAGAGCATCGCAGGTTTGTGGAGGCGAAAAGAGGTCAATAAAATACAGAGCAGATTTAGGGATTCGATATTCGAGAGCAGATCTAAAAGGATGTTTCACTATACTCCAGGGGCATTGCTCTCGTGACTTTTGGAGTGAAATGGAGGCTCATTTACGCATAGGTGGTAAAGAGAACGTATATATTATTCTCCACAGTGAACGCTCGGATCTGTTGGGAGAAAACGGACGAATGCAGATATAAAGTGAAATGTATCTTAAGACACCACAGGGAGCACACGCTCAAACATTGTAGAGGCTATCATTACACGGCGCAGAATAGGACACCACTAGCGATCTACATCATCACCAACTGCCAACATAGGCACACGAGATTCCAAGCAAGCGAATATTTAAGTAGATATGAATAGATTTGTATAGCATTCATATTTATATTAGATTAGACTAAGGAACTGGGCTTTATAGTTGCAGGTATTCCATTTAGTTCATACTAATATTTCCCGAGTTAGTTAGATTCATATTTGTTAAGTTAGTTAGGTTAGGTTTTTATCAATGTGTAACTATTATTTATTTTTGTATACATAAATATTGGATTTTTATGTTCAATGGAAGTGTTAGCGTTTTGCTATGGGGAAGTGTTAGCGTTTTGCCATGAGTAAGTGTTAGCGTTTTTCTATGAGGATGTGTTAGCGTTTTCATATGAGGAAGTGTTAATGTCCAATATTAAATGTTGTAACACTATAGCTCACAATCTATAAGAAACTCTGCTACAAACTACTTGCCCAGAATGTGAAAGAATTGCTTGCTCAAAGTAAAGAAGAACATCCGGCCCAGAGCAACAAAGAACTGCTTGAACAGAGCAACAAAGAAGTGCTTGAACAGAGCAACAAAGAATTGCTTGAACAGAGCAACAAAGAACTGCTTGAACAGAGCAACAAAGAAGTGCTTGAACAGAGCAACAAAGAAGTGCTTGAACAGAGCAACAAAGAACTGCTTGAACAGAGCAACAAAGAATTGCTTGAACAGAGCAACAGAGAACTGCTTGAACAGAGCAACAAAGAACTGCTTGAACAGAGCAACACAGAATTGCTTGAACAGAGCAACAAAGAACTGCTTGAACAGAGCAACAAAGAAGTGCTTGAACAGAGCAACAAAGAAGTGCTTGAACAGAGTAACAAAGAAGTGCTTGAACAGAGCAACAAAGAAGTGCTTGAACAGAGTAACAAAGAACTGCTTGAACAGAGCAACAAAGAACTGCATTAAGAACAAGAAAGGAGACGTCTTGCTTTTTCAGAAAGATATATATCAAACAGAAGGACGGGGCAATTAAGTGAGCTGTACAGCGCCTACACAGGTTACAAATTATCAAAAATATACCTAACTTAACGTCTTTATACTGGTTTAGAGATCTGGAGAGTTTGTATACAAACAATTTTTATGTGCACTCACCAAAAATGCCTATACGCATCCCATCTATTCTTGGATGCATTAATTTTGACCCTGCTTCCACTAATTCCTGTGGCAATACATTGCAAGCATTCACCACTATCTGACTAAAAAAAAATATTTCCTGGAATCTAATCTGGAACTGTTTTTATTTAATGTGTAGCTTTCTTCTGTTGTTCTTGTAGTCAGCTGTATTTTGAAGAGAAAATACTTTTTAATAGTCTGATTTTTCCTTTCCGTTAATTATCTTATAAAAGTGTATTGTCACCTCGAATTCTTCTCTGTTCTAGATACTGTTTTTTTCGAGTATTACCTCGTGCCTTTAGTCCTGGAATCACACTATCAGGTTTGTCGCTCTTCTTTGTATCCTTTCCAGTACGTTTGAATCCCTTTTGCTATAAGGACTAAACATTTGCAGCACACAATACTCCAATCTAGTTCTAATGCTTTATACAGTTTGACTATCACTTCCTTAATATTTTAATATTTCTTTTTATCATAGCTAACATTGCATTCACCTTTTTCACTGCTACCTGGACCTGTATGATATAGTATAACCCCCAGGTCTCTTTCCTGTTCTATCTTTAAAATATTGTTCTTTCCCATTCCGTAATTATGTTCCATGTTGGATACCAATGTGGATGACTGTACATTAAACTCCATTTGGCAGATATCAGACCATTCCCGAATTTTATCTAAATCCGACATCAATATATCCACTACTGCTTTAGATGAAACACTACTGCATCGTTTGTGTCATCCGCGATAATTGCAATCATAAATCCAAAATCATTGTTCAAATCGTCTATGTATATATATATAAATAAACAACAAATTTAGTCTCAGAACTGAGCCCAGTGGCACTCCCCTTTTTACCTCACACTACTCAGTTCTCCTTATTTATGCCCATTCTCTACCTTCTTCCCGTTAGCCAAATTAGGAATGGCTGCTAGAGGATTCTTAAATGGAGACAGATCAATAAAAGATATTAGCAAGGACAAAGCAACTGTACACATAGAGTACATATAGAGATGATAGAGACTAGAGGAATTTGGTGTAGATAAAAAAAGGGATCAATGACATCTGCAGTACAAAGTATATTCATGAAACCTTATTACATCTCCACCCGAATGTTCAGGTATGAGAACAGCCAGCATGATGAGCCACGCAATAACGACAGTGCTCAAAGACATGCATTAGAAATGGTGGCCGAAAATGCAGCAATGAATAAGCTGACAGCATCCAGCGACGCATCGTTCGCTGCTTGCATCCGGGTTAGCTAGTCTGAGCTGACCAAGACCCTATTCCTTCTCCAAGTGCTGGAATTGAGAACAAGCTTTGTTAGTGTAGACTGGCTCACGGATTAGAGATCGCAGTGAGAAAGCAAACCAGATATTTAACAAGGCCAGCTGAAAACGGATGAATCGGGTCAAACTGCACATACATCGCAGACTCGCTATAAACACAACGTCCCAACGTCTTTTCAGTACGAACACAGAAGAAGAAAAAAAAGAAGCAGAAAAAGAAAAGAAATATACCAAAAGATCGAGAAGAAGAAGAAGAAAAGCAATAAGAACAAGAGTAATAAGAAGTAGAAATAGACGATACATGAACAAGTTCCAGATAAACAATTCAAATTTCCAGGGAACATCCACACAGAAGAAGCAAGAATTCCATATAAGGACACTATCACAAACATTAATATGAGTTCAAGAAATCATTTCCTGCGCACTATAGACTACAAAAAAAGATCTTTTCAATGTTCCAGCTTGAGAAACTGATTAGATGTCTGGAAAACACGTAACAGACTGAACAGACGTGAACAGTCAGTGACGTATACTATCAGGTTTTACTCATACTCTATAGGTGTAAAAGGAGGCGTGCGACAGAAACGCCTATTGTTCCTTTGTCTATTTTACATTTACACAGAAGACATTTTTCAACAAGTTGACAAGATGCCATGATTTGTTATCGGCAGAGTATCGGATGACACAGATCTGTAAAAGAATAATAACAAGACGAAATTAAGATTAAAGTGAGAAAAAAACCAAAGTGTGTAATAATAACAATAATAATAATAATAATAATAATAATAATAAAAATAATAGTAATAATAATTGTAATAATGTTCGCTTAGGCGTCTGAGGCCCGTTGCGTCGGACGGTCACATCCATGACTCACTGCTGTGGCGTGGTTCTAGGTCTCTTCCAGGATAGAGATGGAGTTTGATATCTGCTGGAGCTATACTGTGCAGGAGCGGCGTCATCTGCGTCTCCAGCGGGCCGGGGGAAGACTTTTTACGATGAGGAGCGACTTCTGTAGTATCTTGTGGGCCGGGGTTTCCTAGTCCAGTCGTAAGACATGACCGAACAAAGAAACTCGGCGCCGGTCAAGTGTTTCCTGGTCCAGTCGTACAACATGACCGTACAAAGAAACTCGGTGCCGGTCAAGTGTTTACTGGTCCAGTTGTACAACATGACCGAACAAAGAAACTCGGTGCCGGTCAAGTGTTTCCTGGTCCAGTCGTACAACATGACCAAACAAAGAAACTCGGTGCCGGTCAAGTGTTTCCTGGTCCAGTCGTACAACATAACCAAACAAAGAAACTCGGTGCCAGTCAAGTGTTTCCTGGTCCAGTCGTACAACATGACCGAACAAAGAAACTCGGTGCCGGTCAAGTGTTTCCTGGTCCAGTCGTACAACATGACCGAACAAAGAAACTCGGTGCCGGTCAAGTGTTTCCTGGTCCAGTCGTACAACATGACCAAACAAAGAAACTCGGTGCCGGTCAAGTGTTTCCTGGTCCAGTCGTACAACATGACCAAACAAAGAAACTCGGTGCCGGTCAAGTGTCCGATCAAGTGTTTACTGGTCCAGTCGTACAACATGACCGAACAAACAAACTCGGTGCCGGTCAAGTGTTTCCTGGTCCAGTCATACAACATGACCAAACAAAGAAACTCAGTGCCGGTCAAGTGTTTCCTGGTCCAGTCGTACAACATGACCAAACAAAGAAACTCGGTGCCGGTCAAGTGTTTCCTGGTCCAGTCGTACAACATGACCGAACAAAGAAACTCGGTGCCGGCCAAGTGTCCGATCAAGTGTTTACTGGTCCAGTCGTACAACATGACCGAACAAACAAACTCGGTGCCGGTCAAGTGTTTCCTGGTCCAGTCGTACAACATGACCGAACAAAGAAACTCGGTACCGGTCAAGTGTTTCCTGGTCCAGTCGTACAACATGACCAAACAAAGAAACTCGGTGCCGGTCAAGTGTTTCCTGGTCCAGTCGTACAACATGACCGAACAAAGAAACTCGGTGCCGGTCAAGTGTTGCTGAGATTGGGTGAAGGCCTGGACATCTCTATCTTAAGATGGCCAATGCCGAGTCCTGTTTTAGCGGAGACCTCCATGTTGCGGATGTAGTCATGCCATCGATGCCCCGGATACGCCGCTGGTTGCGCATGTGGTAGGCCTTCAGTCTCGACATGTCATGTTTCAGCAATGTCCTAAGTGCATGGATTGAATATTTTTAGTGAGATAACGGAAGCTACCATCATTTGGAAAGAACATTTTTCTTCTTCTTCGTTTGTTCTCAACATCCCGCTAGCAAGCCTTGAACGTTCTTCTTCTTCTTCTTCTTCTTCTTCTTCTTCTTCTTCTTCTTCTTCTTCTTCGTACGCAGTCAGACAGTAACCATTATTTTTTCGAAAAAAGCGGCGGTCATCCTGAGGCTCTCGCCACTGCCATAGTGCTTGTCTTGCAGTTCCACTGGTAATGGCCACATCTGCTCTCTCTGATCCTCGTATGTCGGGCAGTTCTGCAGCAGATGTTCAGCGGGCATTTTACCAGTACCGCACGGGCATTCGTCGGTACACCCTATCTTCAATTTGTTGAATAGGTGGTACCTCAGTCTGTTGTGGCCAGTGCGAAGTCTTAAGACAACGACCTGCTCTCTTCGGTTCAACTGGTAACAGGCATCGTTTTTGGTGTAACCAGTATGTTCGGTTTCCCATTTGGTCATGTATCTGGCTTTGATAAGCCGTTTTGACTCTTCGTACGTCATACTGGTATCTGTTTGTGGTAGTCTTGCACCTTCTTTTGCCAGTCTGTCTGCCTCCTCGTTGCCTTGGATGTTGCAGTGTGACGGAACCCACTGTACCACTACCCTTTTTGGTGCGGACTGCTCACACAGTTTGCAGAGTGCTGCTCTTAAGTCATTAAGCTCAGTGTTTTTCTGGCTTTTTAGCGCTGTGACTACGGCGAGAGCATCTGTCAGCAGGACTATATGGCTCTCATTTTCACTGTGTGTCACCATTTCTTCCACTGCCGCCCTCAGTGCCTCTGCCTCCGCTCTGAAATTGCTTGTGTACTTACCAGTAGCGAGTGACAGTGTTATTTGTCTGCCATTTGGTAGGTTCAGGAATGCTCCTGCCCCTCCGTTCTGTGTAGTGTTTGTTACAGAACCGTCGGTGTATGCATGGGTCCAGTCCATGCTTGGGTAGCTTTTCGTTATGAAGCTTAGGGTAGTATCTCTCCTTTCTTTTTCAGTCTGGCTGTTTTTGTTTGCAATACCTGGTATATTTTCTACCACCTCTGGAAATATATCCTGCCTCCAGGTAGGTTTTCGTACAGTAGTGATGGGTTTTGGTGTTGTTAGTGCATTTATGGGATCTTCGTGCATCTTTGCTTTGGCTATTTCTGCAAAGTTTCTCCGCTTTAGTTTCCCATTTCCCAAATTGTTTAGTCTCTGGTGCATTGATGGTCAGTCAGTCTTCGGAGTTTCTCTGACTGCAGCTGGGCTCTGCAGTCTCTTCTATCGGTCATGGATTGCAGTTTTGTAATCTTTTCAAGTTCTACAATTGGCGTTGACTTCATGCCACCTGTTATAATTCTCATGGCTTGGTTTTGAAGTTTGTTAACTTTATCGAAGTTCGCCTTTGCTGCTGTTGTCCATGCCGCAATGCCATACTCGAGAACTGGTCTCACTCTTCCAGTATACAGTTTCTTTAGTATGCCTTCGTCTGCTCCCCAGCTTGTGCCAGCAAGTTTCCTCATGATTGCCATTCTTTCTCTGGCTTTCATTCGGTTTCTCTCAATCTGACTTTTCCATGTCATGCGCCGATCAAATGTGACTCCCAGATAGGTTGGGTTGTCGTTTGGCTGCAGGAATTTGCCATTTAGACTTAATTTGGTACTTTGGAGTTTTAATGAAAGCGAGAATATTGTGCATGTGGTTTTCTCCTCGTTTATTTTGACCAGCCATGAGTTCGCCCACTCTTCCAGCGATGTTAGGGCCGTCTGCATCCGATTTCTTGCTATGGTGAGATTCTTTTCAGAGGTCCACATAGCCAGATCGTCTGCAAACATTGAGCTATGGACTCTTCTTGGTATATTCTCTGTAATATCGTTTATATATACCAGGAAGAGTGTGGGTGACAATACTCCCCCTTGGGGTACTCCCTGCTCGAGTGTCACCTTTTTGCTCATCTGCCCTTGTACTTGGACTCTGGCCGTTCTTTGTTTGAGGTAGTGGTTGATCCACTTGTACATCTTCCCACCGACATCACTTCTTCTTAGCTTGACTCTAAGTCCATCCTTCCAGACTTTGTCAAATGCCTTTTCCAGATCCACCCAAACAGCTACTGTGTGTTTCTGTGCCTGGTAGGCATCTTCTATTTCCTGGGCTATGAGGATGACCTGGTCCTCAGTGGATCTGTGCTGTCTGAAGCCGGCTTGCTGTGGAATTAGTATTCGTTTTTCTTCCAGATGCCACATCAGTCTGGTGTTTATCATCCGTTCCATCAGCTTGCCGACACAGCTCAGTAGGCTGATGGGCCTGTATCCATTTGGATCTGTTTTATCCTTTCCTGTTTTTGGTACTGGTACCAGTATTGCGTCTTTCCATGCCTGGGGTACAATACCCCTTTTCCAGCTTTGGTTCAGGACTGATAGTAATTTCCTCTTCGCTGTTTGGCCCAGCCCCATCAGCATTTCGTTTGTGATTCCGTCTTTTCCGGGAGATTTCCTTTTCTTTAGTGTTATCATAGCCTCTTCCATTTCGCGCATTGTTAGTTTGGCCATCATGTGCTCTTCAGGAGCCGTATTTATGTTTTCGTGTCCCTTTAGCTCTTCGCTAATGTGTGTATGCTTATCTGCAGGGATCTCGATGTGGTTTGCTCTGGCATAGTGATCGACAAAGGCGTTAGCGGCTTTCTTACCTGTGATCAAGTTCTCGCCCTGCTTGATAGTAATTTGTTTATTTGACGGGGTTTCGTCGTTCATGGCTCTGACTAGCTTCCATAGCTTGTTCCCGTCTTTGTCCAGGTTTAGACTTTCCGTTTTATTTTTCCAGCTTTCTCTTGCTGTTTGCCTGAGAGTGTGTTTGTACTTCGCCGCGGCGGCTTTGAGGGCGATGTTTGCCTCCATGGATTTTTCTCGCTCTGCCATGTTCCTAGCATTTGTTACTGCATCTTCCACTTTCTGCAACTCATCATTCCAGTAGGGCTTATAGTTTTTCCTAGCTCCTCTTGGGATGGTTTCAGTGGCGGCTTGCAATATTGCCTTGCTTAGGCTCTCTACCATGGGCTTCATTTTTGAGTGTCGTGTGTTGATGGTTTCACACAGCCCATCTGTCAGGATTGCAAATCTGTCCCAGTCGGCTCGTTTGTAATTCCAACGTGGGAGCGGTTTTGTTTCCTGTGGGCCTACTTCCATGTCAATGGTTAGTCTGATCGGCCTGTGGTCGCTACCTGCCAGTTGGTTTAGCACCTGGCGGTCTATTTTATGGTGTATGTCCTGTGTGGAGAAGGCAAAATCTGGAGTCGAGGTGGTATGCCATGTTCTTGAATAGAAGCTAGGGCTATCCTCCGGCCTATTGATTAGGGAGAGATTTGCATCTATCTCCCAATCTTCCACTTCGTCACCTCTGCTGTCTGTGCCAGAGTATCCCCATCTCTCCGAGTGGCTGTTGAAATCTCCAACTACTATGCAGTTGGAGTCTCTGACCTCCATACTCGAGAGCGAGATTGAAAATGCGGAGCTTCGTCTCTTGGGCCATTATGTCAACTCCTACAATTTCTGCTTGTCCGGTGTGATTGACAGATACCGCGCTACTCGGTATGCAGTTTCTGGTCAGTATCAGGACCCCTCCTTTGTGGCCTTCTCTATCTAGACGGAAGGTCTGGTATCCTCTGATTGAGAATTTATGGTTATTGTTGAGGTGCGTTTCCTAGATACATGCCACGTCAATCTTACCTTCATGCAGGTGGTGTGTTAGGGAAAGTTTTTTGTTAATGACTCCCTCCGCATTCCACTGTAGTATTTTGAGGGTCTTGAGGTTTTGGCCAATAGAAGTTGCCCCATAGCCATGTGCCTTGACTCCACGACACATGGGTGGGTGACCACCAGTAGTCAAGGGTGGGCCCCTTCGAGGCGTGAGGCCCGGCACTATCGCTGCCTGGCGGGACTCCGCAGGATGAGCGCCATGCGTTTTTCTGATAGGTTGTACTGCCATCATACTGCGATTTACGTTGCACTGTTTTGTTAGGCTTGCGGCCCCGTGCATCCGATTTCAACAGGCGTTTCTGTAGGGATGCCCTCCTTAGCCTTTGGCTGTCCCCAGCCTATCTGCAAGGCAGCAGTTGTTTATGATCAGAGTTGTCTCTCTTATGGAAGTTGTCTTACTAGACTATCGAGTCTTCACTACTCGTGTCTATAGGGTGCAATGATAATATGTGAGATGATATATGAGATAGACTGGTTTACCCGGAAGAGAGGCAGTCCAGTGTGTCTGTATCCCAGGATCGTCACGTCCTGCCAGAAACGTAGCATTTGCATGTGCGTGGGGTATCTCTTTTTCCTTTTATTTTCTTGGCTTCTATGCAGGGATGGTACGCCTAGCATTCCCCGCCACCTGGGGTGTTGACACAGTGGGGCAGGTGTGCAATGTCCGCTGGTCTGCATCTCTTCTGCGTCCAGCATGATAGTTATATGGCTGATAGCGTACAGAGGTAGATATCGTAGCCGGTGTGCATTTAGCCAGAGGACAAGCCTGGTAATGTCACAGAGATGTTGGTCGCCTGGTGTGCGGACAACTCTCATGGTCAGTGGTTGAGTCTTGACAGTTCACAGTGAGGTGGCTGCTCTACTGTTTTCGACACCCCGACCAGGTACTAAGTCTTTGGTTGGTGGTTTCGCACCCAATCGCCGTATAAGGTGAGTATCAAGCAGTTGTTCGCCCGCTTTGATTGGCGGACGGCAAGGACCTCTTACTGTGGCTCTACCTGATAGGGCTGGGGCGCAAGCCCCAGGTCCCGAGCATGTAGGAGCCTCCCATTGCAGTGGTGCTGAGATTTTGGGCGGGATTGCGGCTTACAAGGGTTCGGCCGTAATCCCCCACATGGTAGCCTCGCGCCCTTGGCTTATCAGCCTGGTACGTGAACCAAAGTGTCTGCGGCTCCTCTCGATTTGAGCTGGTTTTCCGTAGCAACGCCCTGTCATTTGTAGGGTAAAACTGACCTGTCTTCAGATGATCTATTTCCAGCACCCGTTCACTATTTGGTCAGACGAATTTTTGAGGGCTTTTGTTTGTCAATGACCAGGTATTTGAAATCTGCGGTTTCTGCGGAGTTAAACACGATTTTCGTAGCGTTCTTTCATTTGAGTGTTTGAGAGCTGACTTGTCATCCGTGAGTCTAATACCAGCGTACGTTCATTATTAGACCCAAACGGCAGTGCTCTCGATTTGTCAGTTGTTCTACAGTATTGGCGTGTTCAGTCAAGTTAAGCCGCAGGTTCCACACCTGGTGGTGCCCTTCCGTCAATTCCCTTAGCGAGACAATCAAGTTTCTTAGGGGGTAGCCCCAGATTTTCGAGGGTCTAATTCCAGCACATGTTATCTATTAGACCCCACGAAGGTGTACTTTTTGATATTCATTCTGCAGTATTGGCGTGTTAAGTTAATTTAAGCCTCAGGCTCCACTCCTGATAGTGCTCTTCCATCAGTTCCTTTTTCAGAACACTGGATGCAGACCAAACCGGGCCACAGGGGGCATAGCCCCAGATTTCTCAGGGTCTAAATCCAGCACCAGTTCCATATTAGACCCCAGAAGAGTGGTCTCGGCATGTCAATCATTTCAGTGTTGGCCGTGTTGAGTCAAATTAAGCCGCAGGCTCCACTCCTGGTGGTGCCCTTTCGTCTATTCCTTTAAGTTTCAGCTTTGCAACCATACTTCCCCCGGAACCCAAACACTTTGGTTTCCCGGAAGCTGCCCGCAGAGTCATCGAAGCAACTCCTGCGGATCGCTAGTCGGCATCGTTTATGGTCAGAACTACGACGGTATCTGATCGTCTTCGCGCCTCTGACTTTCGTTCTTGATTAATGAAAACATTCTTGACAAATGCTTTCGCAGTAGCTCGTCTTGCGGCGATCCAAGAATTTCACCTCTAACGCCGCAATACGAATGCCCCCGTTTGTCCCTGTTAATCATTACCTCCAGTTCCGAAAACCAACAAAATAGAACCGAGGTCCTATTCCATTATTCCATGCACCATTATTCAGACAGCCGAGGCCTGCTTTGAACACTCTAATTTTTTCAAAGTAAACGCGCCGGCCACCCAGGACGCTCAGCGAAGAGCACCCGTGGGAGAGAGCCGGCAGACGGTAGGGCAGGAGACAACGGGCAGTGAACCGGCGCGAGCCGGACCGCCCGCCTGCGCCTGAGATCCAACTACGAGCTTTTTAACTGCAACAACTTTAATATACGCTATTGGAGCTGGAATTACCGCGGCTGCTGGCACCAGACTTGCCCTCCAATAGATCCTCGTTAAAGGGTTTAAAGTGTACTCATTCCAATTACGGGGCCTCGAAAGAGTCCCGTATTGTTATTTTTCGTCACTACCTCCCCGTGCCGGGAGTGGGTAAGTTGCGCGCCTGCTGCCTTCCTTGGATGTGGTAGCCGTTTCTCATGCTCCCTCTCCGGAATCGAACCCTGATTCCCCGTTACCCGTTACAAACATGGTAGGCATGTCACGTACCATCGACATTTGATAGGGCAGACATTTGAAAGATGCGTCGCCGGCACATGAGGCCATGCGATCAGCACAAAGTTATCCAGAGTCACCAGTGGGGACGCCGCAACCCCGCGAGGGGAAACGACGATTGGTTTTGAACTAATAAAAGCGCTCTTTCCGCGAGGGTCGGAGCTTGGTAAGCATGTATTAGCTCTAGAATTGCCACAGTTATCCAAGTAGGATCGTGTCATCTAAGGAACCTCGACTGATTTAATGAGCCATTCGCGGTTTCACCGTGAGACAGTGTGAACTTAGACATGCATGGCTTAATCTTTGAGACAAGCATATGACTACTGGCAGGATCAACCAGATATCTGTCGGAGACGTACGTACAGCACACACCGGTCGGCGGAGGAAGGGTGTGTAAAAAGCCTCGCTGGGACGACGGCCGCAGGGGCCGACTGACGGGACGGACGGTTTGTTCCACCCGTCCCTCACTCCGTCGACCTAGGACCGCCTGACAGGGGCCTCCCACACGCACCAGACGACCGACCGACCGGGCTCGCTCGAGGAGGGATGGCAGCGCTCTGTGCAGAACGGATCCCAACGACCTCGGCGATGAATTTCACTGGGACTAGAGACAATTTGGCCTGTCGGCCTGCCCTTCTCCGTAGGAGAACGCAGGGCCTCGAGGCAACGATTCCTGCTTTCCATTTGCCGGTCACAAAGCTCTTTGCGAGAGTCGGACCACCAGCGAGACGTACTGTCGAGCTCTGCTAGAAGCCTTAGATAAATCACCACGGACGGACCACGTTTCCTGATACGGACCAGACCAGCGCACCTCGGTGGAGGAGCCGCTGCAACAAACCGCACCCAATTCGCTCTACGGGGAAAGGCAGGCGAGCGTTTTCCGCAAGCCCGCGCTATCGCTCCGCCTGGCGGGACTGAGATCGCTTTACGAACACTGGTTGAAATTGAGTCGCTGCGGCGAGACAACTACCCCAGATCCTTGAACGTTCTTAATCTCCCGCTACCAAGCCCTGAACGTTCTCAATCTCCCGCTACCAAGACCTGAACGTTCTCAACCTCCCGCTACCAAGCCCTGAACGTTCTCAACCTCCCCCTACCAAGCCCTAAACAGGGCTTTCGAAATAGCAAGATGTAGTCCGGACAACGGAATGCATTGTGTCGCTAGTTTACAGCTTGACTTGCGCTTTTCGGTTGACCCATACGTCTTCGGCAGCAAACATTATTTGACAACCAGTTTAGGCTTCTTTCTTCGATCCCTTCTCTTTAGCCAACCTGCTCTGTTACAGCCAGTTATTCAGGATCACCACGTGGTCTATCTTTGCAACGGGGATACCAGATAGTTGTCGTCATGCTCCCCCGACTATCGTTTAAGTCACAACATCGAGAAAAGGCGTAATATTAACATCATCATTATCATCGGAAGAACAACAGAAAATTCTCCACCAAATGAAACATCAAACATCATACCAGCAGATAAGATCCTGGATTAGATTGCAATTCACCAAGTAACATAGAAATCCAAGAGACCATATTTGAAACTCAAGAAAGATAAATCACCAGGCCCTGATGGAAAAACATCGTGGTATATTATGACAGACATAGATAATAATAACCGTAATGCTCTAGGGTTCTGGGACCCACTACCATGTCAAGCTGCTGAGGCTTGTAGCCAAATCTCGTTCAATGCTGGTGGGGAGAGTGCTGATGGGGAAAGTGCTGGTGGGGAGACTGCTGGTGGGGAGAGTGCTGGTGGGGAGAGTGCTGGTGGGGAGAGCGCTGGTGGGGAGAGTGCTGGTAGGGAGAGCGCTGGTGGGGAGAGTGCTGGTGGGGAGAGTGCTGGTGGGGAGAGTGCTGGTGGGGAGAGCGCTGGTGGGGAGAGTGCTTGTGGGGAGAGTGCTGATGGGGAGAGTGCTGGTGGGGAGAGCGCTGGTGGGGAGAGCGCTGGTGGGGAGAGTGCTTGTGGGGAGAGTGCTGATGGGGAGAGTGCTGGTGGGGAGAGCGCTGGTGGGGAGAGCGCTGGTGGGGAGAGTGCTGGTGGGGAGAGTACTAATGGGGAGAGCGCTATCTGTCGGCGCTACGTAGAACGGGAGCGCCCCCTCCCACGCCTCAAACCGGTCGGTGGGAGACCATTGCTACACTTAGCTGACTTGGACATTATCTGGTGAGCCGAAACTTCTCGGTCTATTTGGATCACGCGACCGAACAGACAGGCTCCGGCGGACCAGAGTGTCCGAGGTCGAACTACCGGATACCGTGGATGCGTCGCTGGTGGCGCTAATGAAAGGCATCGAGTCTTGTTATGTCTTGTTTAAGTCTTTGAACCATACAGGAAGACAGGAATCACACACGTCTGATACATACGCATATTTGATCTGAGAGAGAGTTTTCCATTATTCCATACCCGACGTAGGTCGCTCATAGCGGAGACAGCAAGCCCGACCCGCCTTAACATGTCAGACGTACTATGTCCATTGAATGAAAAAGAACCCAGGTATGTGAATTCATTGGTTCACTCCACCGTATGACTATGGGCAAAAATACGGTGAGGGTAATTTATATCAAAGAGGAAAGAGGAGAGAGTGACTAGAGAATAATGAGAAGGATATCTGATCAAACTGCCTAAGAATGGAAACCTGTCAGATTGCAAAAATTAAGGAGGATAACATTGCTGTTAGTGTCAGGCAAGATATCAACGGAATCATATTGGACATTAAAAGCGGAAGTAGACAACAAGCTCTGAGAGGAACATGCCGGATTTTGCCAAAGGAGATCATGCTCAGATCATATAGCTACGCTACGCATCATAGTAGAACAAACTATTCAATTGAAAACACCTATAAAAGTTAATTTCACTGCAAAAAGCCATTGGACAGCGTGGCTCAACGAAAGCAGCAGCAGCAGAAGAAGAAGAGGAAGAGGAAAGAGAAGAAGAAGAAGAAGACGAAGAAGAAGAATATAAAAAAAACGCAGAATTACAACACAAAGAATATTTATTAAAATGAAGCTGTGTCTTTCATTTTGTACAGTTAAAATGAAAGGACAGATACTCTGCATAGGTCATTTAGTGTCTGATCAGACAATACCACATTAATGTTAATTGTTGTCTTACTGGTACAATTATTGCTGTAAATCGAATAAATAATAATTGTACGATTCTCACATTTACATCTTGCAACTAAATTCTAGTAGAGTAGTAATTCGAAACTAATAATCGACAGCCTTTGTGAATATTTATGTTATTTAATGAGAATGACCCCAGGCCTGTTTGGAAGTCTGTATCTTAAAAACTGCTGATGCTAGACATAACATCCGAGCTGTATTTCAAAGAAGAATAATTATATTTTAACGGCAGCCCAACTGAATTCAACTTAACGAAAAAACGAATTTTGACCAAAATCTTCTTAAACTAATGTACATTGGTAGTTATTCATTTAAGAAGAATCATTTTTATGCATGGGGTTCTATGAGACATGCGAGATACTAAAAGGCCTCTTAAATAGTAAAGAGGTTGGGAAATGACGGTCTAACTAATTCTTGATAAGAAACTTTATAGCCTGGAATCTGTAATTGTTCTTATGTAATATCATCATCATCCTCATGATCATTAACCCGAGTGGTCCACCGGGGTCTTTGTGAATGACAAAGACAAGAATAGCACCACTGCCCCACAGAAAGCATGTCGTAATAGTCGACTAACTGTGTGACATGGCATATCATCGGCCATGGATAGGTGGTTTGTTAAGAGCATAGATGGCACCCAACAGGCTGCGGGTCTAAGTTGTTCTAGTGTTGGAGTCTATTAAGATGGACTAGGACATAGACTAACCACCTTAAAAAAAATGTGATGTATACAGACTCTGCAGAGTCTTCTAAGCCAGTATAAGGACGATAACCTATGTGACTGACTAGTTCTCTTTAGCACATCGTGTGGTATGTAATAGTATAATTATCAGGTAATGTTTCATATGAAAATCTGAGTCCCCAAGTAAACGTATCAAACTCAGGTTACTTAACTCTAACGTTAGCTCAGTTCTCACATATGGTTGTCAAAGCTGGAAAATGAGAAAGAAGCTGGAAAATAGATTGACCGCATTTGAAAATATATGCCTTAGATGTCTATTAGGCATTGGCTAGAAAGAATTCACGACTGATGAGCAAATACGATTTCAGTCCAACCAAAAATTATGTGCACAGGACACGTTTTGCAGATGAACAATTATAAGCTTCAGCTACACAGGCGATTGTGCGGAAACCTAGCAGAAAAAGGCAGCGAGTTAGAATAAGAGAAACTCTACGCAAAATAATCGCAATGGAGGATGCAACTATGGCACTGGGGAACATGTCGAAACTACAGAGGGTGGCGGAGGACCCATCTAAATTGAAAATGTGTTCTGTCTTTGGCGCTGAAAGACGTAGATAAATGTTTCCTGGATTAGCTCTCAATATAACAAATACAGACCTAAAAGAGTTAAGAATGAAACAATTTAAACTATGTGATCTGTTATAGAGAGTTGTTAATCAATCAAAGATATCAATCAAAGATATCAATCAAAGATATCAATCAAAGATATCAATCAATCAACCCAGTGGGGAGCATAGGGACTCAACAGATAATTGTCATGAGCTTCGATTAGCAGCCAGCCGCTCCAACCATATTCACGGCCGAAAAGAGAGATCTCTATTTGCCTTCACTTCCGTTTCTTGGTGTATTGAGTTGTTATTTTCTCTCTTTCCTACCGAGTTCCAATATAGATACTGTCCAGAAATGCTACATGTATCTCTCCTCAAAGTTTGACCTATCCATTCCCATCGCTTCTTCCTCATCTGTTCCTACCGACATTTGGATCGACCTTTGTCACATATGAACATTTGTGACCTTACCATAACATTGTAGAGATCAAGATGCTGAGCAGTGTATTGACTCTTGATGCCAGCGTCCTAAAGCTGTCTGCTGTTGTCATGGAGAGCGAGCCAGAACTGCCCAAGACTCTTCTCCACCTCCACATAATGATCCTGGATTAACAGGCTGCAACAGGACATGCTGGCTAAGGAGAAGGAATCGAAGAGGGAAGGTCTACACTGGGCCCAAAAATACCGACGCTGAAGTAAGATGTGTCGGAGCGAAAGGTACAAATATCGCAGTCAAACTGTAAGCTACGACACAATAAATTGCGTTCTTCGGACTACATCCTGCTACTTGTAACGCCCATTTCAGGGTTTAGTGGCGGGAGTTTGAGAACGTTCAGGGTTTGGTAGCGTGAGTTTGAGAACGTTCAGGGCTTGGTAGCGGGAGTTTGAGAACGTTCAGGGCTTGGTAGCGGGATCTTGAGAACGTTCATGGCTTGGTGGCGGGAGTTTGAGAACGTTCAGGGCTTAGTAGCGGGATTTTGAGAACGTTCAGAGTTTGGCAGCGGGAGTTTGAGAACGTTCATGGCTTGGTGGCGGGAGTTTGAGAACGTTCAGTGCTTAGTAGCGGGATTTTGAGAACGTTCAGAGTTTGGTGGCGGGAGTGAGAGAACGAACGATGGAGAGGACGATACCACTTCAAACCCAAAATTCAGGTTTTACGAACATCTGGACCTTACCTTTTAACTCCTTTGACGGCCATCACACCTCCGAACCGTATTGCACCATTTTTGGCAATGAAGAGTCTGACAGACTGTCAAAAGAAAGTGAAAAGCTACCTCTACCTGACCTAAGTATAACGTATGAAAGGCCAGGAGCTTTACCAGGTGTAGATACAGGAACACATTAGAAGCAGAGCGAACAGGTCAACAACCAAATGAGGCATATTACCAGCTTAACATGAGGCGAGCCGGTAGTCATGTTTGAACTCCGTACAGAGCACAGTAGACATATTCCATATGATTAACAATGTATGGGTGGAAGTTTAGATGAATGTCTGCGAAACTGAAAGTATGTGTAACTGACAAATATTCTGCAGAGCATCTGCTTCAAAGGTGTACAACATACAAAGGTGTACAACATACAAAGGTGTGCAACATACAAAGGTGTACAACATACAAAGGTGTACAACATACAAAGGTGTACAACATACAAAGAACAAAGAAATGGGAAGAGCGCGTGGCGTAGTCGTGTGTAATCTTGGTTTGCAATCCCATAATATCGGGTTCGAAATCATTCCGTGTTCAGTTGACTGGGTATATCGGGACATTTTCTCGGTATGGCCATTTCTCGAAGTACAGACAGGACTGACACAGCTGCACATACACGATAACACAGTACAAACAGGCATCCATAGACTCGCCAATATGTCCTGATATAACCTAAAGGACTTTTGTCTGGTGTGGAGTGTCGTCCTTTGCACTTTCGTCAGAATAATGACGAAGAGCAAAACTTTTTACACCTGCCCTATTCACCCACCCCCCCCCCTCCCCCCACAAAAGTATATGGTATCATCAGTACCATTCTTAGACATTTCTTTGGACATCTCTATGGACATCTCTATGGACATCTCTTTGGACATCTCTATGGACATCTCTATGGACATCTCCTTGGACATCTCTTTCGACATCTCTTTCAACATCTCTATGGAGATACGAAAAGCCTTAGGCTAACAACTTCTTTCTTTAGATATATTCAAGTTGACGTCTGAAATCTCACTACAAATAAGAGGAAGAAGCAGAAGAAGAAAAAGAAGAAGAAGAAGAAGAAGAAGAAGAAGAAGAAGAAGAATATAAAACTGATGCTTCTGTTACATCCCAACATGAAATCGATACCATTTCGAACATAGTTTTCAACCTGACCTAATTTCGCTCCATCTTCCGATACTCTTGTTTTTGTTCAACACGCGCCATTTTCCCCTAGAGCATTTCGATTAATCTTTATTTGTTTGGTTTTCAGAAGTAGGTTGTTGCTTTTTTCTTCATCTTAAGCCTGAGGTAAGCCGAGAGCTGGCAGATTTGTTTATGTTGGTGTAGTGGTGTCTCGAGCAGTGTCTGTGTTCGTCTGCACTCACTCGTGTGACAGTGTCATTAACATGAGGTGTCATTGCATTCCCAGGTCTTGTTTAAGGTGACATGTCAGAGAGTCCATCTTAACATTCAAACGTGCTCACATCTCGTCAACATTGGGTAATGACCTCGATATTACAATGTCAGCAAAATGACAAAATGGATACAATATTCTAGATTGTGCTAACAGTGACAGAATTGGACATTAATAAAGATACAAGAAACATTGTAACAGCATAGATGCAATACATGTGCAGAATATTTAGAGTAACAAGAATGGATAGGATAAAAAAAAAAGATTTTATGTAGACATACACACACAAAAAAGAGTTGGGCGGGTTGTATAGTACCCTGGTTGTTATTGCGCTTCCGGGCCTCGTACCTCTGTCTTCAGCGGTGGAGTGTAGTAGAGTGTGCTCCACCTCCTGGACTGGTACCCCTGTCTTCAGCACCTGTTGTGTGGTAGACGTGCTCCACCTCCCTCATCTGACTGGGCCTCTGACTTCGTCTTAACCTCGCTTGCTGCCCCATCTTACCTCTCGCTGGAGTTGAAACCCAACCTTTGGCAAAGTTACTGGGTATAACAGGGTCCAACAACGTGTAGGTGAAGTAGCCTTGGGCAGGAGACGTTATGAAACATATGAATCTTGTATAGTAAACACTTACACCGGCTAAAGCTGGTTCCATCAACAATGTGTATTTGCGGGCGGGCAGCAAGGACATCCGAACATATCGTGCAAGACTGATGTATGCTTAGCCATTTGCGTACTGAGCACTGGCCGACGGTGACGAATATCCACAACAAGCTGCTGGAAGCCTTGACGAACTCTCCACTAAGACAGCATTTATCCAGAGAAATGGACTTCATGTATAGACGCAACAAGAAAAAGGATGGCGAACGGGAAGGAGGAGGAGGAGAAGAAGACGAAGAAGAAGAAGAAGAAGAATAAACGAAGATAAAAAGAGACAGATAGACACAACACCAGTGCTAGCTCTTATCAAAAGACTAAAACCAAATGGTTTGACGAAATGACACGTCAAACCCCAGATAGTATCCCTCAATACAGAAACAATCGATTTAACGTCAAGTGTTGACCTAGCAAACTATGGATACCAGAAATAACAGATGCAGTTAAGCTACCCGCGTACTAGGGTTCGGCCAAGAACCCCTTCATAACCTTACGTTGAAAGGCACAAGCATAGCGATCTCGCCTAACTGGCTGCCGGTCTACTTAACTCGTGATTGAGTCTATGATGCGACTCGCACGCATTATCAGTTAAACCATCCTCCAAGAAACGGGTTGTATACAGACTCTGTAGAGTCTTCTAAATCAGTATTAAAACGTTCAGTTAAGTTAAACGTTTATTAAGGACGTATCAATCTGTTTATCATTTGTTTTGTATATATATATATAATTCCACTCATCCATCGATCCCCCTAACCACACACCTATGTATCCGTATATCCATTCACTCAGATACATATACCCATCTACCATACATTCATCAATTCACCCACATTCTGCCATTCACACACACTCTATTCATCCACCAGCCCATCCATTCATCTATTCCCCCATCTATCCATCCATACACACATTCAGCCATCCACCGATAAACATATCCATCCATCCTCCCATGATATCCATCCATCCACACACTCACATCACCCATCCACAGACCCTTTCATCCATCCATACACCCCTTTATCCATCATTCCATACGCATATCCATCCACCTCGGGTATGCACTCATCCATCCATACACCCATCCACCAGTTCATCCGTACACACATGTAACCATCAATTCTTACTCCCATCCATCCATCTACCCTTTCAGCCAATCCATACATCCACCATTTAATACACTCATCCACTCTTCCATAACTAAAATCCTTCCAGAAACCCAACCACTCATTAAACAATACATCAATCCAATAATACACACAAGCACCGATTCACTCATTCTTTCATCCACTCATGCGTCTAATCATACATCCACCAACGTACTCGCACACTCATCCTTAAACCCTTATCTAGATCAACCCACCCACAAATATGTGAGACAGATAGATCATCCAATATAACTTTGCTTCTAGAAATTCATCCATAATCCTTTTCATCTATTAGTCCATACAACTGTAACTCCACTCATCAATCCCATTGATCTATATATTCATCCACAAGCCATCATCGCTTTCACCCCATCGATATGTTCACGAAAAACTCCACCATTTGTCTATTCAAAAATCTATCCATACACGTATCCATTTATCCGTCCATTCATCCATTCATACCCCCATCCATCCATCCAGCCATTCTCTGATCAATACTAGATTAATAGTTCCACTAATCGATCATCCATTCATAAAATCTAACTGCGATTCTAGAAGTTCACCCATTAATTCCATCCACCCATCCTTGCCGCTTATAATTCCGGACATAGAGCGACGGGTGCGCGTCCTATGCTTCACAATGAACCAGACGACATAAGTCAACACCAAAACGCACTTCCATTATCTTTTCCTGATTTGCTTTTCAGTTGTACATTGTTACTTTTCTCTCCATCTTAGATCTAAGGTAACCAGAGAGCTCGAAGATTTGTTTACGTTGGCGTAGAGCTGTCTCAAGCAGGGTCTGGGCCCACTCGTGTGAAAGTGTCTTCAACCTGGGGTGCCATTGTTGTCCCCTGGCCTCGTTTAAGGTGACATGTCAGAGTATTTACTCCAACATTCGAAACGTGCTTATATTTATCTCTTCGTCCGTTCTTCTACCAGTCCCTCTGTCATTCCTCCTTATATTAATTAATCCAACAATCAAGCCAACGATCTACCCATCCATCAATCACGATTTCCACATGTCCGTCCACTCTCTGAGCCACACCAACTCATGCATCTACCCATCCATAAATCCATCAACCTATCGGTTTATCCTTGTCCATCCATCCATCGATTCATCACGATTTCCACATGTCCGTCACACCAACTCCGGTTCCGTCATATCATGCGTTCCATTCCGCTCGAACCTCGTCTGATGTCGGAGCTTTGCTGTCAGTGGATAACTGATACATCTATATCGATGTACTCATCTAACAGACGTTCGTTGATTGATTTCAAAATGTCACTCCTATGTACCATCAACGTGCCAATAATGGCAAACTGTGAAGCCAAAATGTGAGCTCTTTCGTTGCCCTGAACCCAAACATGACCAGGACAGTACATCTATGTCAACTCCTTGAGGTTTGAGGCCTCCTCAATAACTGCTATAAACGTAGCATCTGAAGGTTGAATTGTGCGTCAGTCGTGATGTTATTGTTGTCTTTCTACTTTTGTCCTCTGCTCTTGCCATGCGGCGTCACTGAGAGGTGGGGTGTCCTACTGCTCTTGCCATGCGGCGTCGCTGACAGGCGGGATGTACTACTGCTCTTGCCATGCGGCGTCGCTGAGAGGTGGGGTGTCCTACTGCTCTTGCCATGCGGCGTCGCTGAGAGGTGGGATGTCCTACTGCTCTTGCCATGCGGCGTCGCTGACAGGCGGGATGTCCTACTGCTCTTGCCATGCGGCGTCGCTGAGAGGTGGGGTGTCCTACTGCTCTTGCCATGCGGCGTCGCTGAGAGGTGGGGTGTCCTACTGCTCTTGCCATGCGGCGTCACTGAGAGGTGGGGTGTCCTACTGCTCTTGCCATGCGGCGTCGCTGAGAGGTGGGGTGTCCTACTGCTCTTGCCATGCAGCGTCGCTGAGAGGTGGGGTGTCCTACTGCTCTTGCCATGCGGCGTCACTGAGAGGTGGGGTGTCCTACTGCTCTTGCCATGCGGCGTCGCTGACAGGCGGGATGTACTACTGCTCTTGCCATGCGGCGTCGCTGAGAGGTGGGGTGTCCTACTGCTCTTGCCATGCGGCGTCGCTGAGAGGTGGGGTGTCCTACTGCTCTTGCCATGCGGCGTCGCTGAGAGGTGGGGTGTCCTACTGCTCTTGCCATGCGGCGTCGCTGAGAGGTGGGGTGTCCTACTGCTCTTGCCATGCGGCGTCGCTGAGAGGTGGGGTGTCCTACTGCTCTTGCCATGCGGCGTCGCTGAGAGGTGGGCTGTCCTACTGCTCTTGCCATGCGGCGTCGCTGACAGGCGGAATGTACTACTGCTCTTGCCATGCGGCGTCACTGAGAGGTGGGGTGTCCTACTGCTCTTGCCATGCGGCGTCGCTGAGAGGTGGGATGTCCTACTGCTCTTGCCATGCGGCGTCGCTGAGAGGTGGGGTGTCCTACTGCTCTTGCCATGCGGCGTCGCTGAGAGGTGGGGTGTCCTACTGCTCTTGCCATGCGGCGTCGCTGAGAGGTGGGGTGTCCTACTGCTCTTGCCATGCGGCGTCGCTGAGAGGTGGGATGTCCTACTGCTCTTGCCATGCGGCGTCACTGAGAGGTGGGGTGTCCTACTGCTCTTGCCATGCGGCGTCACTGAGAGGTGGGGTGTCCTACTGCTCTTGCCATGCGGCGTCGCTGAGAGGTAGGATGCGCAGATGTCTCGTTATCGCCAAGTTGGAGGCTTGTGCTGTCGTAAGGTGTAACTTCCTGAGAGTATCAGAGACACCCTCGATCCATTGACGTCGAGGTCTGACTCTTGCTCGTGGACCGGAAACCTTCATATGGTATGCTCTTGCTGCAGGCTGGTCAAAATGCTTTATATTAAATGACCAAATCGCTTGATTTGTTGAGAGTCACTATAGGTACTAACTGGGTGTGTCCCCAATGTCTGTCTCAGCGTGGTGTTACGGATTCGGTCACGGATTGTCTCTCCGGCTGCACGTCTCACACAGCGCATCTCACGGCTCTGGATCTTACTCTTATCTGTTGCTAGTAAGGACCAAGATTGACATTGGTAACACAATGTAGGAATAAATAGTGCATTTATCAGCCTTCTCTTACCTAAATGATGTACTCTAGATTGTTTCAAAATCGGTCCAATTTGATAGAGGACACTGTTCGTCTTCTGAATTATTTGAGCAATTTCTCTGTCCACTCTGCCGTTATCAGAGAACATACTACCTGGGTATTTAAAGTCCCGTACTTGCTTTATGGCTACTTTAAGGAGCCGCGTAGCGCAGTGGTTAGCGCTCTGGCTTCGCATCTGAGTGGTCCTAGGTTAATTCCCCAGTTGAGGCGATAAAGTTTTTTCAGACGGCAATGGCTCCCGGGTCGACCCAGCCTTAAATGGGTACCGGTTCAGTCCGGGAAGTAAAAGCGGCGAGGGAGAGGAGATGGCTACCGCCCTCATATAGCCGAGCCTTTGAAATGTGAGATCGCTAACACCTCACAACCCCTACTGCAGTAATTCTATGGGTTACTTTACTTTACTTACTTACTTGCTTTATTCTGTCACTGATATGGACAAATCTCTACACGTGTTCACATGATGTCATCATACCACGATGATTGCCCTTGTTAAAGTATGGTTATTCATACACCAATCAGTTTATTTTTCCTTCATTCAGCCATTTAACAATCCACTCATCCACTCATTATTGTAGGTCATACATACGCCCATTCACCACTCATGTATACTCATTTTCCCATGTATTCATCCATCTGTAATTTAAACATTCTGTCTGTTCACGTTACGTCCATCCATGAATTTATCCATCCATCAATCATTCAATTTTACAAACCACACGTACGTCTATTAATCCACTAAAGAATCCATCGATCCATCTATCTATCCACACCACCAACCTATTCATTTATCTACCAATCCATCTACCAAATAACTATTTTCATAGTTACCCAACACAGACATTCACTCGTCCAGTCTTGTATCTAACGGTACATTTATTCACCAATCTCTCTAACAATCCACCTATTAAAAACAAGGGCATATATTTTCCGGAAGTTATAACGATCGGTCTGTACATTTGTCTGATGACCTCATTACTGTATAATTGCACCTTTGTGCAATATGGATTTGTTTATGTCTGTCTATATGTAGATGTGAAAGGGAGATCACCAAGAGAATAGGAACGGCCACAAGTGTAGTTAATACGATGAGGAATGTATTAGCATCCAGACAAATCACCAATACATTAACAATGAGTCTCATCAGGTGTTATATATATTCAACATTATTATACGATTCAGAAGCATGACCCGTGAACAAGCATTTGGAAAACAAAATAGAGGCCCTCGAAATGTCGTTATAAGGAAGAATTTTGTGGACAGAGAAACAGAAATATCGATGTCCTGGCGAGGAGTAGACATGGGTAGAGAACTTTTGATATATATTAAAATTAGGCAAGTCAAATATTTTGGTCATACACAAAGAAGCGATTCTGTAATGAGAACAATGCTGAAGGGGAATGGTTGAAGGTAGGCGGACAAGAAGCCGGAAGCACTTAAGTGGGAGAGCAACGTCAAAAGATGGACTAATGTTAGTCGGCAAAGTGTACCGCCAAGACAAGCGACAGAGGGTATTAGAACCTTATAGGCAAAGGCCGCCGTCCATCGTAGAGTGGGTGGTGAGGAAATAGATCTGATCATGCATTATGAATATCTGGTATCTAGAATTGACAAAAATGGCAACTGCTCGAAAGAAATCAGAAGAAGAATAGCCATGGCAATGCAGAGACTGACCATCATGAACAAATTATGGTAGAGCACCGACAGAACGACAAATGTGAAAGTCTTGAGAACCTGTGTTTTTCCTGTGGCAGCTTATGGCTGCGAATCATGGACGATTACCAAAACATCTAGACAAAGAATCGAATCCTTCAAGTCAAAATGTTACAGAAACATCCTCAGAACACCCTGGACAGAGAAAAAGACAAATGTAGACATTCGGCAAGAGTTGAACATAGAGGAGATCTGGTTTATTAATTCCACTTTGGCCAGAAAATGTAAATACTTTGGCCCCATCAAGAGACACAAATGTCTTGAGAGAACAGTGATGGAAGGTATGGTGCCAGTCAAAAGACGATGGCACCAAGATATCCAGGAATGCCTGGGTATGACTGGCGGAGGCTGGAGTTTTGACAAGGGATCATCTCTTGCAATGAACAACTAACTTTCTTATCTTTTCATCTATTTATTTAATTAATCACAAATTAATCTACATATCCCCCAATCATCTATCATTTCATTCATTAATCAATCTAAAAAGCAAAGGCAAAAGCCGCCGCCCATCGTAGACGATGATGGCATAATCAATTTTGCTAGCGCTATTTTTAGTAAAGATTAACTGCCCTACTTTTTATCCTCACTCTCTCGTCTCGAGCCGTCCGACCCCAGTAGCAAGTCAGGGACAAGACGACTACGAGATGCAGGGGACTCCGCATCAAGCACCCGGAGTCGAACCCACATCACATGATCACGAGGCCGACGACTTAACCACTTCGCCACGGAATCCCACTTCATCTATCTATCCATCAAACAATCCACCCATTCAACAATCCCTTCATAAACACATTTATCAATGAATGGTTTATATATATATACGCATTCATATATCAATCCATTCATTATGTCCATTAACCACTCATAATTGCATATATCTATCTATGCGTACATTCATTTCATCATCCACTCGTACATGTAAATATTTATAATCTATCCATCCACCTATCACTTCATATATTTTTTGAATCATTTAACCGTCCATTTATGCATCAATTATACCATCTGTCTATGTATACATAGATATATTCATACACATATGTCTATGTACAATATATATATATATATATATATATATATATATATATATATATATATATATATATACGTATTGGGTGACAGTGGTGCTTCTATTCAGAACGTGCATCAGTTGTTCCATGTAGGTGATACTTCGCATTGCGAAATCTGGTTTTCTAATAAGGCCCGCATACTGGTGGTACCGTTTGAGGGGATGAGTTGTCAGGTTCATTGTCGCTATGACCGGCCTGTGGTCGCTGCCTATATGCAGTGCTTCCATGTTGATACCAAATGTTACGTCACTATCAAGCGTAGTCGATTTGATCCTTGATCTGACAGTTTGGTGTTTTGCCATGTCCATTTCTTCCAGAGTTGTTGTTTTAAGAAGGTGTTCATGATGTGTAGCTTGTGCATCGCAGTACCTATCATCCTGCAATCATCTATATCATTTTGTTTGTCTGAGAAGCTGTCCTGTTTTGACCCGACATGTGCGTTAGCATCTCCAATGATTATTATTGGTTTGTATGCATGCCACAATACCCGACACAGTATCAGAAACTGCATCAGCGTGAGCGCACGGCAACTTCTTGCAACTAGAAAAATCCTCAAGATCAGAGGTAGGCTGGATAGGATAGCCCTCTACGATCCAATCAAGACGACCAGGAACAGGATAAAAAAAAAGATTATGAGCAGTATAGCTTACAACGTCGGATAAAGGCGGCTGAAAACAGACGTAGTATCATAAAATGCAGGAAGACACTACATCAAAAGAAGAGCCTCATGGCGGCTCTGAAGAAGGAAGATGGTACAATATTGACAGAAAAGAGATTATTGAGGAAAAATGCACAAAGTTCTACCAGGCCTATTCGCATCAAAAACGGTAATGTCAAATAAACCAATAAATTTAGATGCAGAGTCCCTACCCGATATTAGCAGCGACAAGGTCCTGCACGCGACCCAACACCGAAAGTCAGTTAAATCGCCCGAATTTCACGTTCCTGCCATCTGGCCACTCTGTTCATTATCTGCCTTCATTCTAGACAGATTCAAGTCCAGTGGAAGTGCTCCAAGAATATCCTGATCTACATGAAAGGTGAACGAGAAATTATGGCGAACTACCACCCAATCTGTTTGCTATCAAATATTTAGAAACGGCTCACAAAAGTAATGTTACCTGCAGATTAGACAGGTAACTTGACAGAAACTACCCGCGAGAGTACGCAGGTTTTAGGAAGGGCTACTCAACCAATGACCTCCACCACATTTTCGACCTGTTGTTCTAGACAGCGCGTAAAGTCCATATGTTTCGATAGCTTGTGTTTGTAGACTACAAGAAGGTCTTCAATAGCTTGTGTTTGTAGACTACAAGAAGGTCTTCGATAGCTTGTGTTTGTAGACTACAAGAAGGTCTTCGATAGCTTGTGTTTGTAAACTACAAGAAGGTCTTCGATAGCTTGTGTTTGTAGACTACAAGAAGGTCTTCGATAGCTTGTGTTTGTAAACTACAAGAAGGTCTTCGATAGCTTGTGTTTATAGACTACAAGAAGGTCTTCGATAGCTTGTGTTTGTAAACTACAAGAAGGTCTTCGATAGCTTGTGTTTGTAAACTACAAGAAGGTCTTCGATAGCTTGTGTTTGTAGACTACAAGAAGGTCTTCGATAGCTTGTGTTTGTAGACTACAAGAAGGTCTTCGATAGCTTGTGTTTGTAAACTACAAGAAGGTCTTCGATAGCTTGTGTTTGTGAACTACAAGAAGGTCTTCGATAGCTTGGAAATAAGTGGAATGTTAAATGCCTTAAGAAACTAAGGTATCGACGAGAAGTAGGCTTAGCTTATAGAGAAGCTAAACGAGGGCTGCTCAACTTAAGCCACGCTTTTAAACAAGCCACTTTCCCATCCTGTAGACCGAGGTGAACAAGGACATACCATCTCCGCAAAACTGGTCACAGCTGTCCTTGAAGAAATGTGTAGGTCTCTAAACTAGCCAGGTCGAGGAGTCAACATACTAGGGAAGGTCAGAAAGTAATGCACTACATCATTTATTTTAGCTAATAATAAAGATATAAACATTACATTTTGCACATCTAATATTTGAAATGTGCTAGTTGTGTGTCCGAAATTACACCACCTTCGGACCAATGAACCAGCCACAACAAACCTTTAAAATGGCGCCTTTGAATAACATGAGTAACAAACAGCGAATTGTTATAGAATTCCTCATTGCAAAGAAAAACGTTGTGAATATTCACAAACACTTGTGTACCGTGTATGGATGTAGCGCAGTTGATAGTAGCACAGTTAGTTGATAGTAGCACAGTTAGTTGATAGTAGCACAGTTAGTCGATAGTAGCACAGTTAGTTGATAGTAGCACAGTTGATAGGAGCACAGTTAGTCGATAGGAGCACAGTTAGTCGATAGGAGCACAGTTAGTCGATAGTAGCACAGTTAGTCGATAGTAGCACAGTTAGTCGATAGGAGCACAGTTAGTCGATAGGAGCACAGTTAGTCGATAGTAGCACAGTTAGTCGATAGGAGCACAGTTAGTCGATAGGAGCACAGTTAGTCGATAGGAGCACAGTTAGTCGATAGGAGCACAGTTAGTCGATAGTAGCACAGTTAGTCGATAGGAGCACAGTTAGTCGATAGGAGCACAGTTAGTCGATAGTAGCACAGTTAGTCGATAGGAGCACAGTTAGTCGATAGGAGCACAGTTAGTCGATAGGAGCACAGTTAGTCGATAGGAGCACAGTTAGTCGATAGGAGCACAGTTAGTCGATAGTAGCACAGTTAGTCGATAGTAGCACAGTTAGTCGATAGGAGCACAGTTAGTCGATAGTAGCACAGTTAGTCGATAGTAGCACAGTTAGTCGATAGGAGCACAGTTAGTCGATAGGAGCACAGTTAGTCGATAGGAGCACAGTTAGTCGATAGGAGCACAGTTAGTCGATAGTAGCACAGTTAGTCGATAGTAGCACAGTTAGTCGATAGGAGCACAGTTAGTCGATAGGAGCACAGTTAGTCGATAGGAGCACAGTTAGTCGATAGGAGCACAGTTAGTCGATAGGAGCACAGTTAGTCGATAGTAGCACAGTTGATAGGAGCACAGTTAGTCGATAGGAGCACAGTTAGTCGATAGGAGCACAGTTAGTCGATAGTAGCACAGTTAGTTGATAGTAGCACAGTTGATAGGAGCACAGTTAGTCGATAGGAGCACAGTTAGTCGATAGGAGCACAGTTAGTCGATAGGAGCACAGTTAGTCGATAGGAGCACAGTTAGTCGATAGGAGCACAGTTAGTCGATATTAGCACAGTTAGTCGATAGGAGCACAGTTAGTCGATAGGAGCACAGTTAGTCGATAGGCTCAGAGAACTGCAACTTCAGCAAGTAGAGAGACGGAACTGTCTGATCTGCAGCGCTCCACAAGTCCTGTTACAGCAACCAAGTCAGACATGACTAACGGTTATGATGTCATTATTCGTAGTGATAGGCGATTCACCATTAAACAATTGGCCTTTCAGCCAGCAAGGGAAATGCAGTTCAAATTATCAACGCTCTGGGATTTTTGCTTAAGATAGATTTCTCGAAGTCTCACAAATCAACACGAAAAGAACAGAAAAACAATTTCTTTTGAATTGGTGGAAATTTTCGATGCTTATGGACAAACAGGTGACGAAACGTAGGCGCATCATTTTGAGCCTGAGACAAAAAAGTGAGTCGATGGAGTGGCATCATCCTCAATCCCCACGATGAACAAAATTCAAGAAAACTCCTTCGGCTGGAAAGGTTATGATCACTGTCTTTTGGGACAAGGAAGGTGTGATTCTTGTGAATGTCATACCAAGAGGAGATACAATCAATTCGCAAGCTAACATCAAGGCATTGACCAAACTCAATACACGGTTCCACAGAGTTCGTACTTACAAAAATCCAACATAAATGCTTCTCTTTAATGGCAATGCGCGCCCTCACACAAGTTTGACAATACGTGAGGCAATAGCTAAATTAGGTTAGACTGTACTTTCCCCTATAATCCTGATCAGGCTACTTTTATTTTCATCATTTTACTCCACTTTAAAATGTACAAGTTTTGAGGATGATGAGGGTGTGATTAAAACAACAAAGAAATGGCAACATGATAAGGCCAAAAAACTGGTACAGGCTAGGCATACACGTATTTGTTTCGCGCTTGCGTAAAGCCGTACAAGTTTTGGGGGATTATGTGGACTAATACATATATTTACATGCCACATCCTTGTGCATCTTGTACAAATATCTTGTATTTTGAATAAACAGTTTCGGAAAAAATGGTGTGGTGCACTACTTTCTGACCTCCTCTATTAGATAGCGAGATGTTCTCACACTTACATTTTGCGGAAGGCATTGTGATCTTCAGTCAGCATTGCATTAGCCGAACAAAGCCTAAGTGACCTGAATGAACCAGACCAGGAAGTTGACCTGAACATAAATAGAAAGTACTCAATTTCTACTGAACACTTTCTACCTTAAAGGTGAACAGCGATTGGAAGGTGATCCCATCGAAAATAGCAACGGCTATGTCTGCCTTGGTCAGGAATTCTTCTCTTCTTCGTTCATC